>CAKMXT010000014.1:0-592494 GCA_928856705.1 Ustilago xerochloae
AACCCCAACGGGGATCACCTTGGAACCCTAACCCTAACCCTAACCCTAACCCTAACCAGTGGCTGCCGCCTGGTTTACCTGCACACCGCCATGAGCCTTGCGGATGTGGTTGGTGATGTTTGTTGCCGCATAGGCAAAGCCACACACAGGACAAGTGATCGATGCCATCTTGAATAGCGCTGATGAGTATGATGAGTATGGTGTAATATTGAGAGTAGCAGACCGTCTTCCTGCTTGGTATCAGACCGCCTTCTGACTTGAAGCGGACTGTCTCTCTGTTTCAAGTTGACCATCTCTCATTTTCAAGTAGACCGTCTCACTTTCTATTTGACCGTCTTCAAAGTCAGTGATCAGACCGTCTCCTGTTGCAGCTTTCAATTTTGAATTGGTCCGTCTTTGACCGGCTTGCGGTTTTGAATTGGTCCGTCTTTGCTTGTAATTGACTGCCTTGCCTTTGAAGCTGACCGCCTTGAGATTGTATTGGACTGTCTTTCAGTTTTAAAGCAGACCGTCTTGGATGAATGTAGCTCAGCATGCTCAACTTTGAATCTGACCGCCTCTCAATTTTCAAATCAACCGCCTCCAAAATTGAATTGGACCGCCTTGGAATTTTGTATTGGACTGTCTTCTGGAAATTCAGACGCGCTCACAATTTGAATCTGACTGTCTTGCAAATTTGAAATGGACCGTCTTGGAATTTTGAATCAGACTGCCTTCATGTGAAATACAAGTGCGGTCAATTTTGAATTGGACTGTCTTGAATATTCAAGTGCGCTGGCAGCCATGGGCGGTCTCAAGCACGCTCAGATGGTTGAACCTCCGCTGGCACGGAGCTAGAACCCAACTTCAACTTCAGAACCTCAACTTCATGACCCTCTGAACTTCAACTTCATGAACTTCAACTTCAGCAACTTCATAACTTCAACTTCACAACCTCAACCTCAACTTCAACTTCAACTTCAACTTCTGAAGTCCAGCCTCATAACCTCAACTTCAACTTCAAGAACTTCAGCAACTTCAAGATCTCAGACACCTGTGAATGTAAATCTCTGCAACTTTGCATACACTCTTTTGGGACTATATTAATGGTAGTTACATAATAGCATTAGGTCAGAAAATTGATTTTTGCAATGACCGGTTTTTGCTCCCAGCCAAAGTCCGACACGTGATATCTCTGTAACCTACTGATAAACTTGATTGGAGTTCACCAAGCTTTTTGTTCCCAAGGGTGTATAGAACAACTTTACTTAAGGCGCCAAGGTGGAAAAAATCCTAACCCCAACGGGGATCACCTTGGAACCCTAACCCTAACCCTAACCCTAACCCTAACCAGTGGCTGCCGCCTGGCTTACCTGCACACCGCCATGAGCCTTGCGGATGTGGTTGGTGATGTTTGTTGCCGCATAGGCAAAGCCACACACAGGACAAGTGATCGATGCCATCTTGAATAGCGCTGATGAGTATGATGAGTATGGTGTAATATTGAGAGTAGCAGACCGTCTTCCTGCTTGGTATCAGACCGCCTTCTGACTTGAAGCGGACTGTCTCTCTGTTTCAAGTTGACCATCTCTCATTTTCAAGTAGACCGTCTCACTTTCTATTTGACCGTCTTCAAAGTCAGTGATCAGACCGTCTCCTGTTGCAGCTTTCAATTTTGAATTGGTCCGTCTTTGACCGGCTTGCGGTTTTGAATTGGTCCGTCTTTGCTTGTAATTGACTGCCTTGCCTTTGAAGCTGACCGCCTTGAGATTGTATTGGACTGTCTTTCAGTTTTAAAGCAGACCGTCTTGGATGAATGTAGCTCAGCATGCTCAACTTTGAATCTGACCGCCTCTCAATTTTCAAATCAACCGCCTCCAAAATTGAATTGGACCGCCTTGGAATTTTGTATTGGACTGTCTTCTGGAAATTCAGACGCGCTCACAATTTGAATCTGACTGTCTTGCAAATTTGAAATGGACCGTCTTGGAATTTTGAATCAGACTGCCTTCATGTGAAATACAAGTGCGGTCAATTTTGAATTGGACTGTCTTGAATATTCAAGTGCGCTGGCAGCCATGGGCGGTCTCAAGCACGCTCAGATGGTTGAACCTCCGCTGGCACGGAGCTAGAACCCAACTTCAACTTCAGAACCTCAACTTCATGACCCTCTGAACTTCAACTTCATGAACTTCCAACTTCAGCAACTTCATAACTTCAACTTCACAACCTCAACCTCAACTTCAACTTCAACTTCAACTTCTGAAGTCCAGCCTCATAACCTCAACTTCAACTTCAAGAACTTCAGCAACTTCAAGATCTCAGACACCTGTGAATGTAAATCTCTGCAACTTTGCATACACTCTTTTGGGACTATATTAATGGTAGTTACATAATAGCATTAGGTCAGAAAATTGATTTTTGCAATGACCGGTTTTTGCTCCCAGCCAAAGTCCGACACGTGATATCTCTGTAACCTACTGATAAACTTGATTGGAGTTCACCAAGCTTTTTGTTCCCAAGGGTGTATAGAACAACTTTACTTAAGGCGCCAAGGTGGAAAAAATCCTAACCCCAACGGGGATCACCTTGGAACCCTAACCCTAGGACTGCATGGAAGGAATGCTGGAATGCAGTCAACACCTGGTCATGCTGGTGCTGATAGAAGCCAAACCTTTGGATGAGTGAAGGAATGGCGGTAGCAATTGGAGCTTGGGAGGGCTTTCCCTTTGTGAAGTGCTTTACAAGGGCACAAGCGAAGATGCCAGGGAAATCTCGTGATACAAATCCATACGGCCAGGATTCTTGAAGATACTGGTAGTCTGGGACGACAACTTCAACTACTTTGTTGGCAAGTGACATGTCACCCAACGCTTCCTTGTTCACTCCAACCAGCATCTTGAAGGCAAAGGCAACATCCAGCTGGGACAGCTTTGCATCATACAAGCCAATGAAGCTGTCCGCCACACTTGAGTCTGGAATGCCTGACTTTGGTGGCATTTTTGTGTCTTCAGCAGAAAATAGAGAGGGTGTCAGACTTGTGAAGACCAAGGTAGTCCAGGAAGCGAAGCAGGGCCTACTTGGTGCAAATAGTGACTTTTGCTTTGAAAGTAAAGTGAGAGGTCAGGACTGGGGAGTTTTGGCCTCAGAGGTGCTGGGGCAAGTATATTGAGTCCACAGTGGCTTGTCCTTGAAACTGCTGCTCTAGAGTCAAGTGCAGAAATGTAAAGTTGCGGAGCTACGGGAGCTACGCTTTGAGGCTTGAGGGCGGAAGCTGATGTTGAAAGCAGATGCACAGCTGGACAGCAGAGTGCAGCAAGTTGAGATTGCGGAAGGTGGGAGTGAGGAGCAGAAGCACAGCTTGATAGAGGACTGCAACAAGCTGAAGTTGCTGGAGGTGGAGGGGGCGGAAGCACAGCTCAGTAGCGGAGTGTGGCAAGCTGAGGTTGTGGAAGGTGGAGCGAGCAGAGGCACAGCGCAACAGCAGAGCGCAACAAGCTAAGATTGCGGAAGGTGGGAGTGAGGAGCGAGTGGACAGCTCAAAGATCAAGTGCAACAAGACAACCTCAAACTGTCCAATATGAAGAGGCAAACCAAGGCTCAGCTTGTTGAGATGAGCAGGAAGATGAATAAGGCTCTCAGGAAGTTTCAAAATGCGGAGAGGGATTGTGAGGCAACTCAAAAGAAGAACTGCATGCTTGCAAATCAGCTCAAGAAGCTGAATAGCTAAAAGAACCAAAATGGTATGGCACCTCCTGGGTCCAAGACTCTCAACTCCATGAACAAAGATTGCAACAAAATCAAAGCACTCAAATTGCAAGTTGGGGAGCAGGAAAAGCAGCTTGGTGATCTTGGCATTGCTACACCCCAGCGTCAGTTGATGTGAGACTCTCAATCTTCCAGCGGTTCTGCCAGCAAACTTTACCTCAACTGACCGCCATTAAAGGGATCCCTGCCTTCCATTATTGCTGACAATAGCAACAATGTTGTTGAAAGGAGCGGATGGATGGAGAGATGCTGGATGTGGATGGCAGAAGGAATGCGGAAAGCAGCGATGCTGATGAACAGCAATGTGAGCCAGACCAAAGTTGAAACTGGTTGCAAAAGCAGAACAAAGCGCTGCAAACTGGAACAAAGCTCAAAGCAGGCATCATCAAGCATCTGATCTGGCAAGCCAGGCTTGCAAGGGAAGAGAATATGGATTTGCAAAACCAACTTGAGACTGAGAGTGCTCTGTCTAAGCATGGCAACGATGGTGATTGCAAGATGGAAATTCCGCATGTCATTGTCCTCATCAATAAGATAAGCAAGCTCTGAAGCACAGTGGACACACTCAATTACTGCTTGTTAAAATTCTTACTGTGATAGTGCGCACGGACTCTTGACACATGGCAAAGCGCAGAAAGAAGCAGAACCAAATGAGAAAGACTACGCTGAAGAACTAACCCTAGCTGGGCAAAGTCAATTGGTCTTCCGCTTCCTTCCACAGATATAAACAGAGCTCCTAGCCCCGCCCCCCTTTCTCCTTCCCCCTCCAATGCTATTTGTTCTCGTCTTTTCTTGTCAAGACTGTCCCAAGCAATGAGCTTAACCCTTTGTCTTTACTGCTTCTGTTGACTTCTCCTTGCATCAATATATGTAAGTATCTAGCCAATCTTAGCCAATCCTAGCCAATCCTTTTGTGCTCCCAGTCAACTCCTAGCTGACTCCTGTTTGAATCATCTTTGAATCTTGTTTGAGCCCTGTTGCAATGCTCAACGTAGACAATGACTGCTCAACATCAGACGGTCACCTCAGGCCTTGTTTTTGTCCAAAATATAGTCAACAATGTGTCAATTCAACAAGGCAGAACCAGCAATGTCATCGAGCTCCAGTTGGCCCATCAAGTCATCTCCAATGATAAGCCCCACCTGGCCAAAGAGGCTGCTCATATTCAAGGGCACAAGAGTATCAAACATGGCCATTTCCGCATCTTCGACAAAGATGCTAACGCCCTCAACAAGTTTGAGTGCCCTCAAAACAATCTAGACCACATCTTGGCCCAGATTGCATGCCTAGGTTTAGGAAACAAAGCCGAACGTTCACAGGCAAGCTCAAGGGAGCGCCTGGGACCATCTGACTGCAGACTTTCCGACGTTTTGTGAAACGTCCAAAGGTGTTCACAGATGCAAGAAAGCCCGCTCCGTTCTCGAGAAGAGTCTCGAGGCCTAGTCAAATCGTTCACATATTGGCCCAACTTACCATTACGGCCATTTTTGACTGGAATGATCCAAGGGGTCAGCGAAGATCCGATGTGCTTGCTGCAGGACTCGCAGAGGCCTCGACCCTTCCTGTTTGGGCTCAATGAGATTCTGGCAAGCCTCAATCAGGACTGCTGTACGAGTCGGAGATGTACCAGCTACACATGGGAATGAGCGTCAGTGATAGGCAGAACATTTGCACCACAAGAGTCGCTCTAATCGCCCTTGCTGCTTACTCGCGCAAAGTGACCACGTGCTTCAACTCTAAGGACATTATTGTCACCGTCAGCGCACGGCATGTCAACGGCTGTGCCGTCTGCTGATGAGCTCTCCACAACATAAATAGCATCGCTGCAACCGCACGCACGCAGATCTAGGAAGGGATTGCTGATGAGCCGTCTGTCTATTGCCGACGGAACTTGAGTGCTCGAAATGTTAAATGATACAAGTACACTGTGTGATGCTACGATAATTTGTTGCGCCCAACCAGAAGAGTGAAGCGAAATGAGTTCCCAAAAAGATGAAGTGAAAAGAGTTCCCAAAGATCTAAACGAAAGAAGCGAGTCGGGATGAGGACGAAGAAATGTTTCAGAAGGCAGTCCCCGCTTGCTGTTTAGAATGACGAAGCGCCGAGACCAGGTCCGTGGGCCACAATCGTACCGACGCCAAAGAAGATGCCGAACAAATCTCCGCCCAACCATCTACGACGCTCGGAAGCTGTGATGGAGGCAGGAGCATTGGTCTCGACGGCGCCACCGCGCTCATCTTTTGACGAGCGGCCTCCAACTTTCTCGTAGCTCGAGCTGACATACCAAGAAAGTTTTGCGGCGAAAGGTGAAAAGTCGATATGACCAAGCTGCTCGAACCGCTTTGTGCACAGGTAAATAAGCTCTTGGGCCGCTCGTGCGGGCTCAGCGTCATGGAAGTCGAGGAGCAAGGCCGAGACCACTGCGGCCTGGCTGAAACGCCTGAGAAGGTATCCTGGAGCGTAAAGCAGAGCACCGCTGATCTCGGGATCGGTAAAGATGTCCATCAACACCTGGCAAGCCTGGCGAATGTCATGGCGATAGGCGGCCACGAATCTAGCAGACTCCTCTTCGTACCTGGGATCGTATCCTGGAACACGATCGGCACCATGCGCCTTGGAAGAGCCACCGACCTCGACCGATTTGAGAGCTACCACGGCGAGGTAGATCTGCAGAGTCCAACGGTCGACAAGTCCCACAATTCGCTCGAGCCTACTGCAGTCAGTCTCGGAAGCAAGCCATCGTTTCTCGACATCGAACAGCTGAGACTGAAGGTACTTGAAGCGGTCCCAGTCGTGCGTGAGGTTGGGCCTGGCAGCCGCTGAAGGTAAGTCGATTTGGGCGAGAGGCGAGTTGGAAGCAACCTCGCCGAGCCACATCTGCAATTCTTTGATGAGAGGCATGGCGCGCACCAAGTACGGCGTGGGAATGGAGCTTCGCGAATGACGTGGAGCTTTGGACATGAGAAGATCGTGGTCGGACAAGTCCATCCCTTTACCCGAATCGATGGCAGCAAGTGATTCGGAAGCCTTGAGCGAAGACCAGATCGAAGGTAGACGATGGGAGAGATTCGATGCGATACGATCCCCATGAACGGCGCTTGACTTGGCCAGCTGTGCCACACTTTGCAGGAGATTAGCTGCATAACCGGTCAGAAGTTTCTCATCAGGAGAGCCGGGGAAAGCCTGGGGCCAATATGCGATCAAGAGAATTGCCTGAACTGATCCGAGGGTTGGCTCAGGATGCAAAAGCTGCGTGCCAAGCTGGTTGAGAGCATACGATGCCAATCCTGCCTGAACTTCGGAACGCATCGCAGTGTCACCCTTTCCGTGTGAATCCTGGTACAAAGACCCGATTGCCAGAAGCACAGAAAGCAAGAAAGGGTCGGTTGCCGATAGAGATTGGACGCTGATCTTGTCATCGAAGTCGAGAAAGGGCGCGAAGACATGGCAGTAGGTGAGGAAAACTTCCAGGAGCATTTGGCCCATCTCGAGGGTGATAAAGCCAGCTTCGATTGGATCATGAGACGCGCTCAAGTTCCGAACGCCGTTGCTAAATGGTCGATTTGTCGAAGGGGCTGCAAATGCTGCTGCAGATGCGTGAGGAGCGACAGCTTCGGTGGGAGTCCTTGCAACAGCCGATCGATCTTCGGCGACGCTGAGGACGTCGCGGCTACTTCGCCTGTCCTGCTGCGAGAGAGTTTGGAGAGGAACGCTTGCCTCGGAAGCGCCATCTTGAAGCTCATCAACTTCGGCATCCGAGTCAACAGGAGAATCAGCCCTGGGACGCTTGCGCTCTGGCTTCTGTGGTGATGCGGCAGATCTTGCCGAAGATGGTCTGGCCAAGGAGTTGGTGCCATTGCGGTCATACGGAGCGGCGTTGCCCTCAACCCTCTCGACGAGACGAGAGACGGTACGTTCGAGATTGTCGATGCGGCGCATCGCATCGGGTAGAGAATAGCCAAAGCGATCTGATGGCTGGTGAAGATAGCGATTATGAGCTGTAGCATGTCCGTGGTTGACATGACGTGAGCGCTCACTGAAACCACCATCGTTGAGGCCGGACGCATAGGGAGGCAGCGCGGACGCGAGCGAAGGAAGACCGCTGGCTGAGAGCTGGATAGAAGCTTGCGAGTGAGGGCGAGTTGAAGTAGACGAAGCATAAGAAGCGGCGCTGGCTTTGTGATCACGATCATCCTGGGTAACTCGGTTGGAAGTAGGCGTGCCTGCATTGGCTTCGGAAGGCTCTTTGCAGACCAACTTGAGCTTGAGACAGCGGGCGCAAGGAAACACGCCATCGCACTTGAGCTTCTGACCGCGGCAACGGATGCAAGCTCGTTGAGAGCGTTTGCGTTTCTTCGCCTCGGGCTCAGCGTCTTTGTTGTTGATTGATTGATCAGCGCTTTCTTTGGACTCTGAAAGCGCCATCTTTTCATCGGGAGAGGCAGATCGGCCTTGATTTGGTGGTGTGCCAGGTGGACTTGGAGCTCCTGTCGAATTGTCGAGGTTGCTCAGAACAGAGCCCTTCTGCTGAGGTTTTGCGTCCGACATGTCGAAAGTCGATGCGTGTACTGGACTTTGGGACGACTGCGTCGGGAAGCTGGGAGGATAAGATGGAAAGAGGCAGCCTTGGCGGAGATGTCAGACAATCTTCAGATAGATCGCGGTCGTAGTCGAAGATGACGACAAGCGCTCCAGGTTGTTGGCGTTCAATAAGGCTGTTAGGCTTCTGTGCTGAAGGGAGTCCGTATGTTTGTTAGGATGCCCTCATCGAATGGTTTCTTTGTTAGTGAACAGTGCCGAGCGAAGGCTGATGAAAGGAACGGGCCACGATGAGCTGGAAGAGTCGGTGCGATGCCAAGAATCGGGATGAATGTCGCAACAGCAGCGGTGTCAGTGAAAATGAGTGTACCGGCAGAGAAGAGCTTGCTAGGTTAGATATGGGGGTGGTGGTGCGAATCTAAGGGAGGTAAGATTGATGTCGGACCAAGTTGCCTCGAAGATGTTGGTGCGGATCGGACTGAACGGGACCGGTTCCATGGACACTAGAGCAGCGTCGGCAATTAAGAGAGGCGTGGCTCACAGACGGGAGGTGCTGCAGCGCCAGCTCGAGTCGACTACAATGCGAGACGATCGGAAAGAATGGTACGAATTGCGTGGCGAGAGAAGACACATCTAAGCCGGAATGCAAAACTGTAAATGACAGCGCAGACAAGGCCCGAAGAGCAGCTGTAGTTGCGAGAGAGTGTAAGCGGCTGTGCGGTTCAGTACAGTAAGAATTGCGGCTGTGGGTCAAGGATCTACGCATGGCCGGGCTTCTGTGTCTGTTCGGCAGCCACAACCACAATGCGGCTGACAAGGTTATTTGAAGCCACACCCGGAAACACGACCATGATCGAATCGTGGGGAATGAGGCAGAGAATTGATGAGCTCGCCGACCTCTGTGCGCTACAGATATGCACGGAATGATGCAGACCATCATACTCGAGCAAGATCAGCTCAGCTCAGCTCAGCTCACATCCCAGACGTATTGCATCGCACAAAATAGCCAAGAATAGCGGAAAGAAGAGATGAGAACGAAGGGTAAAGGGCATCATTCGGTCATCGTAAGCTACTCCGCCCATTGTTTGTGTCACCGTTAATCAGGTAGCAACAACGCAGTCGGTTGTGGTGTACAGTCTCGTGCAGATACTTCAATGTACGCCGTGTGCTGTGCTGTGCTGTGTTTTGTGTTGATCGAGCTTGGTTTCATTTCTTCTTCCCGAGCTTCCTCGTTGACCGAACAAGGCCAAGCGACAGGATCGGTGGAAATTGTGGCAAACTCATGCAAACACGGCTGTTTGCTGTGATCGCGACCCAGGTGAAAAGCCGAGAGTCGGTCCCTTGAAGCACGGAAAGCGAACGCCGGCATATGGCTGCTTAAGCGAGTCAACGAAATTAGGGATCCACTGAGACCGGCATTCGCTTTCACCTCACTCATTCATCAGCGCCAAACGATCAGGATCGGATCGAAACGAATGTTGCCTGCAAGACATGTAATGCTACTGCACTGCGTTTGGTGTTTGCAACACTTTCGTGCTTTTCGACAACCCTTCCAAGGTCCGCTGGCTGTCAAGACGAAAGAAGCCGATATATTGCTGAGAGCAGCTGATGGCGTTACAGAAGCGCCTGTAAGCAGTTGGTTTTCTGCGTGTTGCGAAGGCGTTCGAAGAATAAGCGAGGTGCGGATGTGGAAGCATCGAGCTTGACTTGGGGGCGGATCTGCCAGACTGGAAACCAAGGTTGCGATGCTAAGGAGTAGCGAGGTCGCCAGCCAATCAAGAGTATTGCCGCTGTCTACTTTACATCTTGAACTCATGTGAATGCAGTAGCTCCGTGGTTCGGGATGGACCCGCGATCGGGGTCGGGAGCATGTCAGCTTTCCCAAGTCACTGAACCGAAGCCGCCTCGCCTTCAAACCCTACGGCTTGAAAGACATCGCCACAGCCATAGTAGGTCTTTCTTGGTTCCTGGGACTCCTTTTGCGCTCTCGTATTTTCCGCCTGGCCATCGCTTCGGGATGACTTGACAAGCGGGGAGAGGTGCTATGTCTAGCAAGCATGCTCTTCCAAACAAAGAGACAGAGTTCACGCAAGAATGGAGGCCGTCTAAGCTTGGCACGCTTCGAACCCTTATGATTGGCAGCCGAGATCGTGGCTCGTCGCAATTACGCGCACTTCCAACACCCTTTTCAACGTGGAGAGCCTTACCCTTCTGTAGCCGAAGCCGATGCTCTGCCTTCTTGTCGAGATCGACGTGGACAAGTGAAAACTTTCTTCGAAATATTCCAAGAAAACCGCTTCCACACGAGCTCGACTGAGCAGCACTTGTTCGGTCTCACAGTTACTATATTACGAGCAGCAGAAGTGGCATGCAAAAGGAGGCAACGGTTCATCCGTGCTTGCCGAATGCACAGCCAGACCGTTCATATGCCGTTGCTTGCCTGTATCTCAAAGCCGCTGTGCATCAAGACAATCGGCCTCACTCTCATTGCTGAAAGAGGCGGCTTAGAGTACGAATCTGCTTTTCGAGGTGGCTTCAGAGACCCGCTACACATAAGATGCAGGTCAGACACATCTGCTGTACAGGCGGCTTAAAGGGTTCTGCTGTTCGCCCGTCTCTCGACTGATAAAACTGAACACACTTTCACATTTCCTTCCTTTTGAGAGTTTCATCGACGATAGCGATCCATGAGAGAAAGGTAAGGCACGGCGACTCCTGGGCAGCTTCCGCTGCAGCTCCTGCAGCTTCTGCGGGTTGTGCAGCTCGGTGCTGGTGTTGTCTGAAAACCACCAGAGGCAAGTGCTCATGTGCCTGCTCATCACAAGTGCTGTTAGCCACTGGACGAGTCTTCGATCCTCGCTACGCTTTCTTCACTTCGGGATCCGACACCGGCCATCAACTGGAACCGAGGTTGCGGCTCTTTCGCCGTGACCATCTTCCCTCCCCACCTCATCCGGTTCTTCAATTGAGCTGGTGTCTCGCAGCTTCAGCGTTATCAACAGACTCATCTCACCGTGAAATCAACCCAACAAGAGCCGGTCTTTTGCAAATTACCTAGCTGACAAGATTGTGGTCGCTCGTACGAGTGAGTCGATGGTGCAAAGGGCAACAGCCTCGAGGACCACGCAGGCCGGCCCGTAAAAGGTTGAGTGTCCGCTCTTTTGGGTCGCCGATTTCAAGGACCGAACAAGCAAACGGTGGACCTCTACTAAGAGCAGACCAAAAAAACTTGGATGTCCCTGTCTGCAGCTGCATGTTGACAGCAGGGTCCCGAGGCGTGAAAATGTTGCTAAAAAAAGGTGGCCACTTTCAGGCTTGCAGCATCCACGATCGTAGCTGTGTTCGGCGAGCCCACGGTTAACCCGAGGTCGCACGCCTCTCCAGTTCAAGTTTCGATGTGGACCCGAGCAAACAGCCCGAAGAAGAATTCCAGCTTAAGCGATCTGCTCGAATACAGCTCTCTTTCAATGCAGCGCCGATGCTCAATTGCCCCTTCTATCTTGACAACAAGGTTTGTATTCAATGCATCATTAGCAGCTGCAGCACATGGTTAAACAACCGGCAATCGGGTAAACAAAAGCTCTTCATTTGTCTCCAGCCACTCGGTCAGCTACACTGAAGCTTCACGTAGGAGCCGTCGGTTGCGATCCTCTCTGCATGCCTTGCTTCATGATTTGCTTTCATGTCTTTGCGTCGCGATTCATGTGATTGTAATGATATCTTGTCATTGATTCGAGACATCCCTTGAGCTGAATCCTGTACAACGGCATAGCTTCGCAGCACACTGTTGCCGTTTTGCTCGCCGCGCAACGGTCAACACAAAGCGGAGTGTCAAACCGGAACTGTTCGGGAACAAGTTACCGCTCATCTCCAGCAACAAAGCCGACGGAACCGGCCCAAGCTCGGAATCTTTCTGCTCCAACATTGCTCTGACCTTCCCGTCGAGATTGACCGTAGCACCGCCCTGAAAGACAGGCACTAACGAGATTATTATAGATGCCTCAAAGCTGGCCCAAAGCTTGGCACCTCGTTGGGCCTTGGTGAGCGTAGAAGGATGATTCTCATCAGCCGAAGACTATCCTGATAAGGTATCATATCTCCTCTACAATTCTTGGTGACGCACTCTTGATCATGCACGGTACATCGTCCAATATCTTCTCTGCCATCAGGCGCTGCAGTAATTCTGCGAAGCTTCGTCTAAACGGTGCGGTTGTACACTTGACGAAATCTCACTCTTTCACCTCCCCTTATACAATCTCGATGTTCTAGTGACCGCTTGTAAAGGTGAGGGAGTTCTTCCCCAGGACTTTTCCGTGATTCCGAGCCAGCCACGTTCGATGCAGATCGGCAGTGCTGATGCTGACGCAGATACAATTAAGTCGTCCTGTTGGTGGAACCATCAAGGACGCCTCAGCGTGCTGGTCCGGATGACAGCAACAATGTGTAGCGACCAAGTACATACCTTCTCCTACTGTCTGCTAGGCGAAGAAGTCCTCATGAGCTGACCTGGTCTAGCATCGAGAAGGTCGATCCCTCCGAGCTCACTCACAGCCTCTAACATCTGGCCAGCCGTGAGGCACGGAAACAAATGAAGAGGCAAGGCCGTGCCCTTTCCAGCATTACGCACGAAGATCTCGAGCCCTTTATTGCGGAGTTTAGCACCCAGATCGAGTCAAATCGTGTCTCGGTCAACCTCAACGAGACCCTCAATGACATGAAGGTCTAGGTTGCGTATATCCATACGCATGCCATGACAGGCTCTGGGCAGATCAACGCTGACAACTCCGCACATATGAACCTTCAAAATCCTCCTCCCAAAAAGCCGCATGCCTCCAACACATCACGTCCCGGTGAGCCTGCTGGGGCAAGTGGTATCCCTGTCCTATCATCGGCCTCTCCATCTCTTTCTGGTGCAGTATCGGCTCCTTTTGATTTAGCTGTGCTGGATCCCGCCCTTCGACCCAATCTCCCCAATGACGCTCTTCGACCCGACCTCCCCAACGAGCAGACTTTTTCCACCGCTGGCGTTGAACTTCGTCCCCTCCAACGCAACGACACGAGTCAACGATGCCAGTCTGCAGGTCAAGAAGATGAGCACGAATATCATCATGACCAGGATCGAGTTCTTCTAGACATGGGCGACGATGCTGATATAGTTGAAGAACAGGACGATGAATGGTTAGACGAGGCTGACCCTTCAGCTTCAGACGCCGTTGATGCAATACAGCTCAACGATGAGAGGCTTCGTCTCGTCAGCGCCTTCGAATCCTTTCTTGACGCCACCCCCCTCGCTCTCCCAACGCTCATTAAGCACATGGACAACATCCTGCGTCACATTCGTAGGAAGAAGGTCTCTCTCCAACCCGATCTTTGTCACGACGTCTCCAAGATCTTGAAGTACCTGGCCCGCCACAAGCGCCTCTATCCGACAAGTACTCGCCGAAAGCAGTGGATCAGCTCGGACACCGTTGCGGCCATGCGAGCTGCTGTCTGGACCGCACTTGCTCATGATGCGTCACAGTCTGCTCGATCGGTACAGAACCTCTTATCTATTCACATCATGATCATGTTTTTGGACGAGCTTGGAGGTCGGGTCACCTCGTGGGTCGACAAAGGCTTTCGAGGTCCGGAAGAAGAGGGGCGATATCTCCGTTGGGGGATGGTGCATCTTTCCTTCTGCGGCTATTCGGACGCTGGAGATCCCGAGTTCAAGCTGAACATCAGCAGCAGTGATGCACTTGCCAGACCCCGCAGACGTTGAGCCCGACCTGTTAGTCAAAGCTTGCAGCCTTCTCGAGGAGTTCCAGACTCTTCTCGAAGAAGGTGCAAACGCCGAGGTCCGTCGCCGGCAGAATGTCTCAGCACAGATGATCGAAACCTTTCGTTTGATCAACAGCGGCACCCGTTTGCCGTTCTGAGAGCCCCTTTGTGGTCTCCTAACCCTCACCAGTGCCAGCCAGGTGCGTTGGACGTCTGTCACGGAGCAGCTCCATCCGTTTGACGACAAAGAAATCACCCAGGGTTCGGCGGCGGTCCTGCTCCGGTGGCTATTGCGCGGGGCGTCGCACTTATGTCCCTCGTGCCACGACTCGTTCCATCAAAACCAACTAAAGGCGGAGAAGCGAAAGTTTGCCTTCAGACTTTTCGAGGCGTATAACGCCTGTCTCGGATCGAAGAGCAGAAAATTCTGCTGTTTCGTATGTCGTCACTGTTTCTCACTGGATGACACCGACCATGTCGTCCAGTGTTTCCAGAAACACTACCATTCAGTATCTGCTCTCGGTCTCGATTATGAAACCATATGCGTTCTCACCACAGCCAGTTTCCAGCAATGGAAACGTCGATGACGGTCTCTTCAGCATCATTCCGGCATCAGAATTGCTTCGAGTCTTTCGAATTGATGAACGCTTCAGCCTCACTCTCCAGTGTAGTTGTGCCAGTTGACATTTCTTCATTGCATTGTCGTTGTCCAATCGAGACAGAGGTTCATCATTATATCGTTCCGCTCTAGTAGCACCATCATTGGATAATTGAGTTACATCACTGAGTCGTAATGAGATCTGCTTGCTCTTGCGTAGTGCTTAGCAGGTAGCGCATCCGTTGACATCGCGTGCGCTGAAGGTAACGTGATTGGTGGGACCTTGACCAAGCGAACCGCCACCGGCAATCACGATGTCCTTAGGGTTGAAGCCAGGAACAACCTGACGCGAGTAGGCAGCGGGAGCGTTGGATACGGAGAGACGAGTCCAAGCATTGGGAGCGCCGTTAGCACGGTTGAGGTAGAGGCCGGTGTCTGAGTAGGCGCTGACGACAACGGTGCCGTTAGCAGTAGCTCCCGACTTCGAGCCGATAGGTGTCCACATCACGTACGGGCTCGAGCGAGGAACAGTACCATCATTGGCCTTAAGAACGTGCTGCTGCTTGTCAGACCAGCTGAAGGGATCGTTCGAGATCTTGTAGTAGACAGAGAAATCGCCTTCGGGAGCACCACCGTATTCGAAGGTCATGATGTAGTTGCCATCGCCCATCTGAGCAACGATGGGCATGCCAGGACGAGCAGAGTAGAACGACTCGGTGACGTCGTCAACGACGCTGCCCCAGTTCTTAAGGTCCGACGTAGTCTGGTGCACAAGCTTCTGACCGTACTTGGGATCGCGCTGGTCCGAGTAGTAGCAGATTAGCTGGCCGTTCTTGACAAGCAAGAAAGGCTCCCAAACTGGTGTCTCGCCATTGTTAGGGACAGCCTTGCCACCAGCAGCGATGTGAGAGAGGAACTTCCAGGTCTTTCTGTAAAGTGGAATGGGTGATCAAGAGATGCAGGAGTGTCAAAGGTCAGCAACCATGCCACCGTTATGAGTGGTCGCAATCGTCTGGGGCAACTCACCCTTTGTCAGTGCTGATGTACAAGTCCAATTGAGTCTTCGACAAATCCTCGGGGATCGAGTTTCCGGCGAGGAGGATCGAGCCAGCGGGGTAACCAGCAAAGCTCTGCTTGAGCTCGTAGAGGAAAGGTTGGTATCGGAGACCCCAGTTGTTGACCTGATCGGTCACTGCCGAGAACGATGACCAAGTGTAACCGTGGTCGGTGGATCGGTAGATGGGGAACCAGGTCTTGCCTCCCGAGTAGTTCTCCCAGGTGCTGAGCAGTGTGCCGGAGTTCTGTTGGTGGGTTTGAGAATCATGCGTAACAACGAAAAAGGAGAGTGGGTCAGGAACAATCGAAGCGACGATGAAACGCAACGTGTACGGGTGGGACCCGGAGCAGAGGGGATCTCTGTGAAGAAACGCCTCATCAGCCAGTAAGGATGAAAGAGTGATGACTTACATCGTTGACGGTCAGCATCAGGGTTCGGGCGTACAGAGAGCGATCGCTCGTGTAGTTGCTAGGAGGTGTGTAGATCGTGACTGGCCCAAAGTCACGCTTCTGGAGAGGCGAGGCGCTGGCGATGGACACGGCCAGCGAAACCAGACCGAACGCTTTGGCAAAGAAGTGCATGGCTGCGTTGCGGAGGCGGGAAGGGGGATGAATATCAAGGCTCGGAGTGGAGGAGGGTGAAGGTCTTCTTGAGGGAAAAGCTATGTTGCAGCAATGACGACCTTGATGGACTTCGACCAAGCCTTTATATGTACTATGCCGCTGTGCCAGCAGCCTCAAGCCTCAGTACGGACCCCTTCAAGGTATCACATGAACCTCGCTTCCTTGTTGGATGCTGTGGAGACATGCACAGTATCAAGGAGAGTGGCAGGCTCAGTAGAGAGCAACGTCAGTACGTGCAATAGCCATCCGAGGTCCCACGAGGCGTTCCTGGAGAGGCGAAACACACCCACTTCAGGTTTACTCCACTGCGGGAGCTCGATGGAATCGTGCAGGACGCTAGCATAATGATTGCTAGGCTCGCATAAGGTTACTTGTCGGACGCCTCCCTTGCGTATTCTTGCCCAAGTTGACAAAGCAGTGCTCAGATCGAGACACAACAGGCGGAGATCTTTCTGCTCCTCTGTTGACGCCTGGCGGGACATAAGCACCGAATGTATTGCATCGGAACGGCATCATGCTACGGAACGGTGAATCGCCGAAGACGATGGGATCAGTTTGATGTTGTCTGCTACTGTGATCAGACCGACTTTCCTTTTCGAGCCGGAAATCTACTGCTTTACCATCAGAGAGCCTCACGATAACACTGAAAAGGCATCTGTGTGCATGAACAATGACTTCGAGACAGATTCATGCTGTGCATTGTTTGAGTCTGGTGGGCTTAGGGAGCGCTGTTGCAAAGGAGGAGCCCCGCAAAACTCACCCCGCAGCTTGAAGTGCAGGAGCTTCTTTCTTCTCAAACGGCAATCTTGTACCCTCGTACTGATCGTCGAGTGAGACATCTGCTTCGAAAGACCCGGCCAACCGCAGACCAGATGTCTTGCGACCTGTCTGAGATTGCCGTGAATAGCTCGACCAGCGACTCCGTTGGCATAATACAGTCTTGCCACATCTGCGTCTCCGAAAGATTGATGTTCTCGGCTGTGAAGCTCGGTCGACTCGAACACACAGTTCGAATTCGAGCCAACAGCTACCTCTGGCTGAACGCCTGACACGCTCCTCATGCGGGGCTCAACTCGCCGAATCTATACGTATCCTCAACTAGTTCCGGTGATGTTCATCTTCATTTTGTCGTGACAATGAGATGCATGGATGTCAACAGAAGTAAAAGTAAGTTGAGTCTCCGCCCGCAATTCTCTCGTATTCTGCATTGCTTCAGAGATTGTCGAGCGATGTCAGCACTGTCGGACAGCGCCGTTCCGACACCGCTAGGAGCCTGCGAGAAGAATTGCCCGCGTCGGCGGATCTTCGGCTTCTATCATCTCGATATTGCGTCTTTCACATTTTCGCAACTCAATTGCAGGCATGGTCGTCTCTGATCGTCAACTCAGGTTCCTGATGGTTGTCTTGAGAGTCGGACGAAACGGACAGACCCTTGGCATGAATGATCGGTCAAGTCGTCGGCTTTCTCACGACGAGCGAGAAGCGACCTCGCTTGCCCACGGCTGCTTCCCCACACTGAGAATTCCCCGTCGGCAATTTTCTTATGGATGCTGCCACGCGAACGGTCTTGGCATCTTGAACCAGCCCTCCTCACCATGCCGTCTATCTTGTGATGGCTCATTCTCACAATCGCTAGACTAAGCAGCTTGGGCCATATTTTGAGAGTCCTATGTGGAATCGCATACAGCCAGTCATCGTTTGACCAAGCGCCACGATACCAGCGTGATAGCGAGGAAAAAGACATGCCAAACTGTGCGGAGACGAGAAACTATTGACCGGTCACATTCAGCCCTCCCAACATTGAGAATCTGGCTGTCTCTAGACCAAGTCATCTTTGATTGATGCTCAGCACGAACTCGGGAGGTCGCCAGACTCGAGTCATCCCACAAATCGATCTGCAGCATACTTCATCGAAGGTCTCTGGCCAATTCTCCATTTTTGCCGTCGCACCTGGTAAGCCAAAATGTCACTCGTCCACTGAGCGCTATCGAGGGCACGATCTGCATTCGTGTTCAGAGAAAATTGGCAATAGATCGAGCTGAGCTGAAATATCGTCGGCAATGGCCTGCCGAAGATGGAAAAGGGCTCACTGAGCTACCGTGCTCCATCACAACGGACCAGGATACAGATTCACAAACACTGGAAGGCATTGGCACTAGGCATCATGTGTCATTCATTGGGCAAGCATTACAGGCGTGACATGGTGGTATCTTGAGTTGAAGAAGGTCAAGTTGATAAAGAGAAGCGGAAGAGCGAAGATTGACAGACAGGTTGACTTGCAACAATCAATGCTTCTCGAGGTCGTGGTCGTGGCTGCTGGTCTTGAGGCCGTCGAGCTTCTCCTCGTGGCTGCCGGTCTCGAGGAAGTCGCCTTGAGGAGCGTGGATGACACCTCGTCGGAGCTGCTCCTCGCGGTCCTTCTGCGAGATACTCATGTCGGTGAATGCAACGATGAAAGGAGTCTTCTCGAAGAACTCATCCATCTCCTCGAGGGTACGTCCTTTGGTTTCCGGGAGGATGAGGTAGAAGGTAAGGGCGTTGGTGAAGCCTCCGATAGCGAAGAGAAGGTAGTACTTCCAACCGATGCTTTGCAAAGCCTTAGGAGTGACCTGTCCGATCATAAAGTTTGCGATCCAACAGCTGATAGAGGTCAAAGCTGTTCCTTTGGCTCGGACGCTAGTATTGAGGATCTCCACTGGGACTGCCCAACTCAAAGGCCTGTGTATGTCAATGAATGCAGTGGCAAGAGTGCGATGATGTTAGTATAAGCACGATAGATGACAATGAACGATGACGTGGAAGCGACTTACCCGATTCCGGCGGAGAAAAAGAAGTTGAAGATCCAAATCATAGCGATGAAAGCGCCTCCTGCGTGCTTGTTAGGGTTTGGCCCGGCAGCGGGGAAGCAAGCTTGAAGTGCGGTGGCAACGGCGAAGCAGGCACCAGCCATGGCGTTACAGACGATGAGAGGCCATCGACGACCGAGCTTGTCGACAAAGAGAACGCAAGCAGCTTCACCGAGAAGAGCAATGATCGAGTTGATACTCTGGAGCAAGAAGATCCTAGAGTTGCTGTAGCCGAAGACCTTGAAGATGTCAGGAGCGTAGTACTGAATGGCGGCGACACCAGTGATCTGAACCGAGAATTGAAGAATGACACCAATGGCAACCTTGCGGATGTTCTGCTTCCTGTTGAAGATTTCACTCCAGCCGCTGGCGGTGCCCTTCTCAACGGCAAGCTGAGCCTTGATCTCGGCAAGTTCGGCGCGAACAAAGACGTCCGATGTGTCACCACGTGCGTGAAGACGGGCGAGCGAGC
Source organism: Ustilago xerochloae (assembly GCA_928856705.1). NCBI lineage: Eukaryota > Fungi > Basidiomycota > Ustilaginomycetes > Ustilaginales > Ustilaginaceae > Ustilago > Ustilago xerochloae. The sequence continues at coordinate 19,643 of CAKMXT010000014.1, forward strand.
GGAGAGCATCCTCCTCACGACCCTTGGACATGAGCCAACGAGGTGACTCTGGGAAAAGCATGATGAGGAATGCAAGAGGAACAGCGGGGGCGATCTGGAGACCGAGAGGGAATCGCCATTCGAAGACGGTGCCGGCTTGGTGAATGCTGCAGCCGTAAACGACGAAACTGGCGATGAGAGCGCCAATACCGAGGAAAAACTGCTGAAGGGTGGTGAGTCGGCCTCGAATGGAAGGGTGCGCAATCTCGGACTGGTAGAGAGGGGCGAGGAGCGAAAGCATACCAATGCCGACACCGGCGAAGAAACGACCGGCCATCATCATGCCCTGGTTGGCAGCAGCAGTCTGGAGGACACCACCGAGGATGAAGACGATGGCACCGACCATGATGGCGAATCGTCGCGAAAACGCATCGGCAATGAGCGAGGCGGGAATGCAACCGACAAAGGCACCGAGCAACATGGAACTAACGATGAAGCCGACATAGTTGGCGCTTGGGTTGTCAGTGACACGAAGGAAGTCTGGAGAGACGATGACACCAGCGATGACACCGAGATCGTAACCGAAAAGGATGGAACCGAGGGCTGCGAAACAGCCGCAAAGCCATGTATACAGCTTGGGTGGAAGGGCCATGTTGGGCTACCTTGCGTTGCTCTTAGCTGAGCGAATGAGGAAGGGGTCTTGAGGGAGGGAGAAGAGAAGAGTTCTCAGGATCAAGCAATTGCCCAGGGTCGCAAGGGCAGAATTCGGTGCAGGTCTTGCTGAGAGGGGGGTTGGATGAGGGATGAGGACTGAACGGAACCAGCTCGAGAAAGGAGGATGTATTATATGGTCATGGACGTGGGTTGCGCATCTGATACAATGTCCAAGGTGCAGATGAAGTGGGAGCAAAGCGTGGGGGCCCGCAACGAGCACATGGTTTGGAGGATGCGGGGGCAGGCGAGTGACAACGAAAGCAGTCAAGCGTCCACAGAGCGCACAGGGCGGCCTCTGGAGGGTGAGAGCAGGCTCAGCATAAGCGAGGTAAGGCACGACATGAGCGAAAGACACCACGAGATTTCGTCAAGATGTGCAGTACAACAGAATACGAGGATATAGCGGCGGTTGCAATAAACTCGAATCCTACGGTCGGTTTGTCCGAGGCTGAGTGCACGCGCATTTCGATACCACCAGCACCAAGAGCGATGCATTCTGGCATAGCTGAGGTGGGGAAGGGGTCAACGGAGCAATGACAAGCGAGAGGAACGCATGATTTCGTCTATTGTCTGCGCACAGCAAAATTGAGTCTCCGTTGGTCGTTTGGACAAGATTGCCGGAAAAGTGGCACAATTTGGTTGGATGAGAGCAAAATGGTGGCGCGCACAGTTGGATGTGAGCTCCGTTCCTGAAGCTGACGCGCGACATCGGTCGCGTTCCGAGATGATCGAGCTGAGCTGCCAAGCATCGAGCACATGTTGACAGACAGAAACACCTTTCGAAACGGTACGGAGCGGAGTGACAAGTGTACGAAGGCATTGGAAAAAGGCAGAGAAAGAGCAACCCGGCAATCTATCAATTTTGAGCAGCTGTGGCATGTGTTCGAGTAAGGGTCCTTTTCTGCTGAAACTCGCCGACCGAAGCCAAGAAGCGACTACGGAGCATTTCAGCGCGTGGAAGCAGGCTTTTGCTGAAAAGGCCTTGGCAGGAAGCAGCAACGGGACGGAAAAGGAGGGAGGATGGATGAGCTTGTATCTGCGATAGAAAAGCGAGAAAGAGAGATTTGCGAGAATGATCTTTGACACCCCGACTCGGCAATCCAACTTTCTGCTTTCGCTTGCCACGTTCAGAAACAAAAGTCGGCTATTCCGGTTCAACTGAGTAACCGAAGAGCATTTCCCACCAGTCCCGTCTTTGCCTAGGGAGGCATTCAGCATCAATCAGATCCCCACGCAGACAATTCGCAACACCAACCATCGTCAGCAACGGCAACAACGACTCATGCACCCGGCACGGTCAACTTGATACTAGCTTTCATGCGTGTCTGGAACGGCTATCTTGGTTCAAAGATGAGGTTGCCATACACAGATCATAAGAGCAAAATAAGCACTCGCAAATCCTGGAGCCCCGAGGTTTTGAGATCTGCGAAAAGGCATGAACACCTTAACAGCGTACAGTACGAGGCATGAAGCTGCTCGCCGGGTGAGGTGGGGAAAAGGGTTTGGCAGTGAGGAGCAAGCTTGGTCTCATCGTCGTCTCCGTTTCTGAATTCCGAACACACGGCAATCTCTTGGGTTGCGCGCCACGACGCCAACCTTTCCCTGCCAAGGTCGGAACACCCTCCGAAAACACATGGCAGCCTTTTCCGTTCCGCCCTGTGCCCGTGCGAATTGAAACAGAACATCACATGGAAAGTAGATCATAGCTCGTGATATCGGACCACATTCGGTGACAGTGTCGACTCGAATCTCTGCTCTTGGCATTCCCGAAAAGCTGGTCATATTTTGTATCGTATCGATGTGACTCGCTCCTACGATCGCAACCTTGCATGTGGGTGTGCATGTTTGCCTTTCAAACATGTTGCTGGTCATCGTCCCTTTCATGCCCGTTGTTTCCGCTGGTCGTTCTGCGGTGAACAAAGCCAATTCCCATTGTTTGACTCGTCCGGCTTTTCCCACTCCGCTCCCAAGAACAATAGGAATCTCATTTGCTGAGTTCCTCCATCCCTGGTCCCTCGTCCTGCCTGAAGCTTTACATCGGTGTCACTTTACTCCGTCCTCTCCTTCCTCTTCGTTCAAGCTGTTCCTCGGTTATCTTTGGTTTCAGTGTCTCGAGATTACCATGTCGCTGAGATTGCCGCGAAGCAAGATTGCCGTGTTTGTTGTCGGTCAGTTTACGGCGCAAAACAAGGAGCCCTCGGCCAATTTCAGACAGGGTCTCTCGTCAAAGCCGATGAAGGCCAAGCCCACACAGCAACTCTAAGCTTTGCTCGCGTGCTCTTTCTGGACCCTAGTTCCCCACGCTCTTCTTCTCGGTGCTGTCCGGTAAGTGCAAGTTTACTTTTGCCTAGTCTCCTCGTCGGTCCGTGCTCGCGTCTGTGTCCGCCTCACCTGTTGACCTCGCACATCTTCCTGAATCGCTGGATTCGATATCTCGGACTTCGTCGACTTCGGCTCGTTGTCTTTCTCTACCACATCGTCTGTATTGTCGTTGACATTGGATCTCATCCTCCTTCATAAGCTTGGACAGCTCGTCGTCATTGCTGCTGCCATCCCCGCAACTCTCAAGAATTGTCCACAGCAAAAGAAAAAGCACCTCTATCAAGATGGCTGGCGTCAACCCTTACGCTGCCGGCTCGGAAACGCCTGCAGCTCTTCGCAAGGATAGCTTCCAGCACCCCGCTCAGCTGTCCAACGAGCCAATTCGAATTCATCCACATTCACTTACGCATCCTCGTTCTGAAGCCTTGGTGAGCGACAAACTCTACTCTGGCTTTGTCGAGCATCTTGGTCGAGGCATCTATGGTGGTATTGTCGATGACCCTAAAAAGCCTAGTCCAGCTTCCATCCTCCAAGTGCAGGACAAAGGTGATGAGAGAACCAAGGGTCGTCTCGCGTGGAGAAAGGATGTCGTCAAGATTCTTGCCAAGGACGGCGAGCTCGAGATGCCTATTCTTCGATGGCCCGGAGGCAACTTTGTCAGCAACTACCACTGGCAAGACGGGATCGGCCCCATCTCGGAACGTCCCAAGCGTGTCGAGTTGGCCTGGCTTTCCACCGAGACCAACCACTTTGGTACCGACGAGTTCATCGACTACTGCCGCGAGCTCAAGGTAGAGCCCTACTTCTGCATCAACATGGGCACCGGCTCCTACGAAGAGGCGCTTGCATGGCTCGAATACTGCAACGGCACCGGAGACACCTATTGGGCCAACCTTCGTCGCAAGAATACAGGTCGCGATGAGCCCCACAATGTCAAATACTGGGGACTCGGGAACGAGATGCACGGCCCATGGCAGGTCGGCTTCCTCAACGCTACCGACTACACCAAGATGGCCAAGCGATGGGCTCACGGTATGAAGCTCGTTGACCCTTATATTAAACTCGTCTCTTGCGGTAATCAGGGCAACTCGGAGTGGGACCGTGAGGTTCTCAATGGCTTGATCGGCGTGGTGGACTTCCATTCCATTCACCTCTACTCGATGCTGGGTCACGAGCATTACAGCACTGTGCAAGGTTTTGACTACGAAAAGAACGTCTTCGGCCCTGCTGCCGCTGAGCGAGGTATCGAGATCTGTTCATCGCTGATCGACCTGGCCAAGATTGACAAGGCGCAATCGCTCCTCGACTGGAACAACCGTGACCAGAAAGTGGCAGCACGTGATGTCAAGATCTGTTACGACGAATGGAACGTGTGGGATGAAGTTAAAGCTCCCGGCTCGCAGGGTCTCGAGCAGGCCTACGACTACACAGATATGCTCGGTGTGGTTGCATGGCTCAACATCCTCGTTCGCAAGTCCAAGGACGTCGGTATCGCATGTATCGCACAGAGTGTCAACGTCATCTCTCCACTCATGACCAGCCCAGAGGGACTTCTCTTCCAAACCACGTATTGGCCTCTCCGACTCTTTGCTCGTTACATGAAGAATGGTCGACTGCTCAACCTTGGCTTCACTTCAGACTCGTACGCAGGACCCACCTATCCAGAATGGATCCAGCACATCACGAAGCCTGCCTATGTCGACTGCGTAGCCATGATCGTCGAACAAGAGGGATCGAAACGTGCCAGCATTCGTCTCAGTGTGCTCAACCGACACCCTACAGCCGACTGGAACGGAAAGATCAGCTTCGAAGGATTCGAGATTGAGAGCGTCGAATCGCACATTGTCTACAGCGACGACCTCTTGGCCAAGAACACGTTTGAAAAGCCTGATGTGGTCGTTCCCAAGATCACCAAGCACAGCGGCAAGGAGTGGGCTGAGCAAGGCTCTCAGCCGATCAGGAAGCATTCATTTGCTTTCTTTATCTTTGAGGGCACCGTTCTCTAGAAACTTTTTTCCGCGGTACAGCCTAAACTAGATTTCAGTGCTTCGATAGATGGGTTTTCAATTGCAAAAATGAATGTCGCGAGACTAGATTGAGTCTTGTTCGAATATAGGCCGATCTCGGTGCGAGAAGGCGCGAGAGAAAGTGTGGATGTGATGAGTAAGAAAGCGGACAATTCAGAGAGTTATGCGTAAGTGCAATGGTCATGATGCCTAGCACTCGCAATCCTTAGGCTTCGCTCCACTTCTCCTCGGTCACGGTGGTGATTGCGATGCCGCTAACGTCGGGAGCGTGACGAAGAGGATTGCTCGGGCGCGTCAATCGCTGTAGCGCAATGGTCTCGATCGCCTCGGTCTCACCAGCTTCCAGATCCGATTCGCATGTTTGAGTACGGGCACGTGCGTCCTGGTCGTCGTGACGATGCTTGAGTGTTGCGACCACGTGATGCTCGATCTCAGACAGTTCGGCGTGCGAAGCATTGTGCGGCTTGCCAATCTCTTTTTCATCGTCCGTGTCAAAGCTGCGCCGGGTGGTAAGGAATTTGTTCGACTGGCCTTGACTGCGTAGAGTGTGAACTGGGTTCGTAGGAGTCTTCGAACGTTGTCGTTCAGCTCGAATAGCTGGCCAGAGTGTAGCTGCAAAAATTCGTTGAAAATCATCCGTTGAAATGAGGCAACGAAAAGAAGAAAGATAATGCGTCGTTAGGAATCGCATATCTAGAAGATCGCGCAAAGATGATTGAAACCTACCAAAAGCAGCGCTGATCACGGTCAAGGGGACGAAGGTCGCAAACACGTATCCCTCCAAGTCCGGACGATATCGAAGTGCTTGCATGACAATGAGCGCAATGAGCAAGAACGAGGGGACGATGAAACAGGCAAAAGCGCTGATGAGGATGCGTCTGAGTGTATCGAGGAAATTGCGCGAGACGTGCTTGTCTTCACCCCAACCCCATCCGAGCTCGTACAGCTTGATGCAGAGGAAAGTAGTGCAGTAGAGCTCGTCGGCTAGCATGAGATTCCATTCAGTGAGAGCCCACTGCTTCTGGTTGACGCGTACGACAATGTCAGCCATATCAGTTGCAACCATGGCGCATGAGTGGACAAATTGAATGTAATGACAGATGAGGATAGCTCGAGGAATCTTGATAAGGGATGGGAAGGCTATAGCGGCGTAGCGCTTCCATCGATTGCGTCCGCTGGCCGATGCAGAGTTGCGTGGGAAGAAGGCAAGAATGCGTAAAACTAGGGTGAAGTCGACCAAGAACGGGATTGCTGAAGTGGAAAGGAGAGTGACAGCGGCTTAGCCAAAGTCAGTACAATTGTCCGATTCTCTTGAGCTTAGTGAACAAAACTTACCCATCGACAAGGCGATCAAAGCAGTGTAAATGTTGTAATTGAAGCGCTTCATGGGGTTGACGACAAGCTCCTTGTTCATTGAGACGTTGATGCCAAGAGCGCATATGCACATTGCAGTGCAGACAACCAGAATGATGTAGGAAGGCGATTTGCGTAGTCTACTGGAAGCAAGACAGCCCATGACGCCTACGACGACGACGACAAGGAGCGACATGGTCAGGTAAAGTACGATGAAGTTGATGGCATAGGCGATGCCGGCGGACCAGGCAGCCATTGCTGCTGCAGCTGCAGCCTGCTGATCAGCAGCAGCATCGCGAGAGTGCAAAGTAGCGGACAGAAGGGCTTCGCGCATGCTCGGAAATCTAGAGTGTTGTCTATCTGAGCCAAGTGTGGAAGCTGTATGCGGTAGAAGAGGTTTTGCCAGTAACAAAGAGATAGGCGGAGGGACGGAGACAGGCTGAGAGAATCATCTTTCAATGACCTGCTCGATGCTGCTTAAGCTATATATCTTCGAAAAGATGCTTCAACATGTGGAAGAGCATGTTTTGCATGTAGAAGAGCATGTTCTGAATCAGCTGGAGGAGCACAAACCAAGTGGTCTGCTGCGAACCAGCTCTGCACTTTCACAGCTTGCAATTCACTCTCATGAGCTTGCGTGGTCAGCACGGTATAGCCACGGCAGCACATCGCCAGCTAGGCATCCTTGCGTAAATGCAGCAAGAACAGTTGCAAAAGCCTCGTGGCTAGGGATGGATGTAGCGCGCCAGCTTAGCGGTGGCTGATTCGACGGACGCAGGTCCTCCCGACGCAAACGACAGCATCTGGTGATCAATTCGAAAGTCATCCTGAACAAGCTCGTGTGCTGGCCAATTTCGAGGGCTAAGTGGACCAGTCTGGTGGAATACACATATGCAGGTCATGCGACAGCTTCGACAACGGTCAAGGTTTGGTGGCGGCGGTTGTGCTGAATGTCGTCGAACCGTCTTTCTCACGTGGCTGCAGCATTCAGCAACGCCTTGCAGAACAAGTTGGGCCGTGTCAAGATGGTGCCTGCATGAAGCTGTCAAAAAACGGTCGAAAGCCTAATTCAATTAACGCTCAAGCCACCTCCGAGTTCCATTCACAACCATCCTTCCTCAATCAGACCATCTTTCTCAACCAGTGCTACGTTCACAGAGAGCAAGCAAGACATTCAACTCCGACCCACTGTACCACCATTCAGTGACAGTAGTCAATCAATCTGTTGCATCTTGATACCTAACTAAGCCACTGACCCACGGCCCAGCAAGAGGGAGAAGTTCGGAAGCTTTCCGAAGCAGAGAGTGTGTGCCGGCGACAGCGCAAATCTATCAACATCACAACTCCTCTCGGACGATCAGCCCGGGCTAATCGTTGCCCCTCCTCAGCAGCCGCCCGCGTCAACGTGGCAAAGGTCGGACTATAGCTGCTACGCCACTTTGGGTCCGACAAGACATCGCTACAGCAAGATTGATGTTAGTTTTCGAAGACAGCATGGGAGCTGGTGCAGAGTCGTTCCGAAGAGCGTTATGCCAAGCACGACATCCAATCGCACTTGCTGGTGCTGGACTGAGTGCCGCCAGTGGCATTCCCACGTTTCGAGGAGCTGGAGGTATGTCCGTTCTCCCCTGAATGGCTACCAATTTTGGCGACGTGATACTAACAACAGTTCTATCCCTTCCCCAATCGGTCTGTCGGGCTGCCGTGTGATCATTGCCGCTCTTTAGGGCTGTGGCGTCAACATGATGCATTGTCCCTCGCAACGCCGTAAGTAGCCGCCACGAGCAACGTCTCTAGTTGCCTGGACAACAGATCTAGCTGACGCCCAAACCGCTGCTACTCTTGATGGTGCTTCTAGTGAGGCGTTCAGAAAAGACCCTAGCAAAGTCTGGCAATTCTATCACTATCGTAGGTCCGTGGTACTCTCAGCTTCTCCTAACGCAGCCCACTTGACTCTCGCCAAGTCGCTGCTCGATTCGCAGTCGCAGCAAGAATCTACACTCAATCGGATAATGCCGAATGCAAAGTCGTTCCATCTTATCACACAGAATGTTGACGGCTTATCCGGTCGAGCTTTACAACAGATACATAACAACACAGGGGCTTCGCTCGAAGCTGCCAAGTCCTCCATCATCGAGATGCACGGCAACCTATTCAAGACGATCTGCACCAAATGTTCCAATGCTCAGATCGACATGCGCCAGCCACTGTCCGAAGGGCTAGCCGGCACTGAAGATCTCTCCGGCGAGTACAAGGCAATACCCAAGGAAGGCCTGCCACGCTGCACTGTATCAACATGCAGGGGCCTTCTCAGACCAGGTGTTGTGTGGTTTGGCGAGTCGATTCCTGACCTTGACCGCATTCAGCCCTTGATCTCTCGCTGCGATCTCGTTCTGGTATTAGGAACATCTTCTACCGTCTATCCTGCCGCTGGATTCGCGGACATGGTCAAGCACTCCAACCGCGGCAAAGTGGCAGTGTTCAACATCGACGACCCTTCCACAATTGCTTCTAGCGAAGACGACGTGGACTGGTACTTCGCAGGCCCAGTTGAGAAGCTACTACCTGAAGTTCTTGGAATCTAGCCGACCCTTCTCAGTACAAAGAGTTCAACACAAACACACTTTCGACACTTGCAAGACACGGGGGAATCGTTCAATCATTTTCGATTCATACAGTGAAGCCTTTCGAGTCCTTCAGAGCTCGAGGTTGGTCTTGCCCATGTCCTGGATCCAGGGTCGGAAGAAGTCGTCCACTGTCTCCTTGCTCTGATACTCGGTCCAGATTGGGTTGGTGAGACCCCAGGTGTCGTTGTTGAACATGACGTTCTGACGAATACGGTACGATCCAGCAAGCGACCAGTGTGCCCATCCGATCTTGTTCTTGGTGGTGAATTCTCGCAAGCACTTTTGCATCGTCACGTTGCCATATCCCGAGTCCATGGCGTCGCCGAACTCGGTGAGTAGTGCTGGCAGTGTGACTTTGGCACTAGGGCAGCTGTATGGATCAGAAAAGTCGGTCGAGTCGTTGCACGCTTCGGGACGAGCTGACTCGCCAAGTGCGTTGAATCCAAATCGATACATACCGGTCGATAGAGCACCGCAATCCTCGAGGTGATCCTGATAGTATGTCGACATCTTGTAAGCATGCAGCTCGAGGACAGCTTTATTGGCCTTGCCGAACTTGGTGTTGCCAATATCGGCATACATGGGAGCGAGCGAGTCGGCATTGGCGATTGGGTCCATGTCCGTGTTGACCTCAGGAGCAGTCAACAGATTGGCTTGGGTGGTGAGGGCAGAGAGGTCAATGTCGTAGTCCATTCCGCTGATGGTGATAAGGAGGTCAGGATTGGTGGCGTGGATGTTCTCGGCAGCTTCCGAGACGTTGCCCCACCACGTCTTCCAGTTGTACTCGAGGTCGTTTCGCACGGCCGACTTGCGCAATTCGTTGCGAAGCGACATGGAAACAATGTTGGTGTGGTTCTTGGCCCAGTGGGCCATGTAACGATGACCACGGTGCCAATTGCTGACATTGAAATCAATATCATCGAACCAAGCGTTTCCATCGTCGTGGCTGCAGCACCAGATGGCTCGACTGATGTGGTTGTCGAGATGCATGAGCATCCCTTGCTTCTTCTCCTCCTCAGCGATCATTCCAAGCACTTCGAAACGAGTGGTAGTGTTGGTGATCTGAGGATTGTTTTTGTTGATCATGTTCATGATTCGCGTTCCGTTCTCTTCTCCCAAAGCATAGAGGAGCGCATGCTGGACAGTGATGTCGTTCATGTCGTTTTCGTAGATTTGATCGATCATCTGGATGGCATAAGTGTGACGAACAAAGTTGTAGCCGACGTACTTCATCATGCTGACAATGTCGGCGATGGAACGCCATTCGATACCTTCAGGGATCATGGTCTCGCCTGAACCAGGCCAGTTTGTACCGACAAAGATAACAGACTCGCCATTGGCGTTCTTGATCTGGTTGCCTTCGGTGGTGAAAGGGCCATGAGGCCAGTCATCGCGACGAACGGGAGCGACAGCCGCGAAAGCCGTCTGTACTGCCGCCACTGCGACGGGTAATAGTGCCAAGAGACTGATCTTCATGGTAGTATAGGCTGATGAGGGGGTTTGAAGCTGTGCTACTGGTGCGACATGATGGTCTTTACTAAAAGAAGGCCATGCTTATATCTCTTGCCCGCCGGAGAGCTTCCACCATTGCTGAACTAGGCTTAAACGGTGCCATCAACGAGCTGAAATTTGCATGCCATTGTTCCCCACCACAGCTTAGGTATTCACGACGAGGAAACAGTGCTAGCTCGCATACTTGCACCCTCTAGAGCCGATGCGGTCAAGTAGCATGTACGCTGCTAAGCGAGGTCCGAGCGATATTGTTCGAGAAGTGTGGGGGATTCATCACCTCTGCGACCCCCCTCGCAGTGGTTGAATAGCTTCGGTCAATTCTCAGGCTTTCGATGTAGCGCAAGGAGGCGGCAAACAGGACCGGGCAACACCGAAACCTTGAGGTGCTCGGAGTCAGTCTCAGCGGCGATACGCACTTCGCAGTTCCAAGGGCTTCATCGGCCTTCGCATGGTAGGAAGCACACTATTCGATACTTGCTCGGATCGGACGGTTGCCAAGCCAAGACAGAAGGTGAAAAGAAGCAGGAATGCGTTGCGATGCTTCGATGATTCGCAGGAACGTCGAGCTATTCGTGGGGTCAAGAAAAGATTTCCGATGTGGGGTTTTACAGCCGAGCTTGCCGCCCCGCGAATCTGTCTTTCGCGGCGGTTGGGCTCATCGGAAAGCGCACAGAAAGGGTGAAAAGATGGTAATTTCGCCGGTCTTCGGTCCTAGAGGTTCCGATCTTTCTACTGTACTTTGCCACAGCATCTGAAAGCCGCAAGAGAGAAGTACAGTACTGTACAGTAGCAGATCAGTGAAATTGGTCAAATCTGACGTCTTGATCTAGCAGCATTGTGTAGCCGCTCCACGACTTCCCGATGATGGCTGCATCCGTACGAGTCAACGTAAACCGGTATCTGATACCGACTCACCTGACAATCTAGGAATGACACCAACGAGCGCCCATACAGAATCTCTCTGGCTGATCTGTGGTAATCACAAAGCTTCAGGACAAGGAACAGAACACAGACACATCACATAAAGAAAGGCATAACATTGAAATGCTGCCAACGTAGTGTACAAAGCCTGGGATGCAAAGATGGTGAAGGGTGGAACGAAGTTATGCAAGGTTTATGCCTGCTCGGGACGGACTTGCGCTGCAAGAGGCTGCTCATCAGCAAATCTTCCGCCTTGTCCACTTGTGCTCTGTCCTGGCTGTGCCTCAAGCTTGGATGAGAGACCCTTGGTTCGAACCTCCCAACCGTAACCTCCGCCTGGCGCACCGGGAACATTGACGCCAGGGCCCTCGTAATGCAATTTAGAAACGTCGTAGTTGGCGATGAATTCCCATCCATTCTCACGCACGTGGTAAAGGTTGACGGTGTTACCTGAGTATGCGTCACGGTGAGCAGCAGCGTAGATGGATCGTCGTCCGAGCTCCTGTGCCTCCTCATCTGAAAGATCCCACTTATAACCCTGGTCCAGAACACCATATGCGAACGTCGAACCGGAACCAACACTGAAAACATCACCTTTGAGACGAGTGCCATCCGAGTCGACGTAGAAGAGAGCAGGACCGGTCTTGTCCCAACCACAGATCATGGTACCCATCGACAAGCCCATGCCCTTGTACGAGTAGACGAGGTTGCTTAGGTATTTGCTCGCCGCGGCGACTGAGATGCGCTCCTTGTTCCGCAACTCGTGAAGTCGACACTGGATGCCCAAGTAAGTCTCCCAGTATTGGCAGTCGGCAGCACCACCAGCCATGGTTCCGAGCAAGTATGGGTTGATCTCGATAACCTTCTTGACGGTGCCTGAAGCAATGTAGGATCCAGCAGTGGCTCGAGAGTCGACGCAGACAATGATACCGCCTTTGAATCGGAACGCAAGCGTTGTCGTGCCGTGTGCAAGCTTGATCTTGGCAGCCGGATTGGAAGAGTCAACATCGGTATACTGGGAGAGGAAAGTAGCTGGGTCCATGTTGGGAAGGTCGAATTGGCCAGGTGCACCCGTGAGCTGATCATGTGCGGCGCTGGGCCCCCCGAGCTTTGCATCAACGCCAAAAGACGAGCTCGAAGGCTGATCGAAGCGCGAAAGTATCGAGTTCATGGTTAAGAAGCTGAGTCGTCGTCCTCCGTGGAATGTGGCACAGCAGAAGGGTTTATCGAATAGAACGTAGATGGGATCGAACGCGATGGCTTGCACGGATGAGTTGCCTCTGTCTGCGAGTGCGTAGTATGATGATGGCAAGGGAGTCGAGAGGAGCGAAAGGGACAGGCGAGAGGTGGTGATGACGAGAATGGGTGTTGGTTGTGACATTCGGGGACGTGCCACTTTTGAGATTTCAAAGTGGGACGCCTGTGCGTAAGTGCTTGACTTCTCAGTCAAAGTGCGCGTTCGCAGGTGATCGACTTGAATGTGGAGCTACGATGCTAATTTTTTTGCATCTGTTCTCATTGTCGCCATAACATTTCAAATTTGTTGCGTGGCAGACGCTATCAAGCCGTCTTGAGCGTTCTTTGTACCGATTAGGAGCATATTCTTGTCTGTCTTGCTTGCACTTACTCTGTCTCTCGTGGACCGGACGATTGTTTGTATTCGAGACAGAGAAATCGAGACGAAGACTGACCTTCTAAGAGCAGGAAGGAGCCACGTCTCGTGACGAGGATCACTCTGTCTCAGGTGGTTGTGCTTGCCCTTTGCAAGAAAGCTTAGATGTGCGCCCTTGCGATGTACGGACTCATTGTAGAGCTTCTCAAGCTCTTTGTCCAGCTCTGAAGTCTACGGTACTTGGAAATTACCAGTCTCGCCCGCATCTGAGAAAGTGACTGGCTCGGTGCACCGTGCTCGGTGCTCCGCACCATCACGGTTATGTCCACCCATCCCACAGTCATTGTCTCGCTGTTCGCAAGGAAGGCGGCTTGTACGTTGGCAGAAGGCGGTACGTACTCGATCAGAATCGCAGATGGGGTTGCCTGAATTGATTCTGGATTCAGCGAAGTAAGAAACACCTTCAAATGATACCTTCGGAATTGCGAAGTGCTATTTCGCAGACCGGCGACTGCCACTGCCCAGAGCGTTCGAGAGCGTTGAAGTTTGTAAGCTGTCACTAACATTAACGAAATTATATGTACAGGTCGTAAAGAATCGTTGAGCGGCATTCGTTCAGTGCGAGCGTGAAGTGGTCTGACGACCTACAAGCCACTGATGGATATACAGAGCGCAAGTGCCGTCCATCACCATGCCAAATCAGCGATATGTGGTGATTTGCGACCGTCCACGATAGATCGATCATCTAACATGGAGGCGCTTAGCGAACACAGCGGAGGCAATCTGGGCGAGACGCTCAGAACATGCAGTCTATTATGAGAAAAAGGTGGTGAGACGCAAGCGAAGGAGTTAGCGACCGATGCGAAAAGAGAGAACAGTATCGGGGCAAGACAAATGATACATACCAAGACAGAGGTCTTCGAGACAGCAACATGCGAGCATACCAGCACAGCAGGCGCAGCAAGCACCGGGACCTCCACCTCCGCCACCCTTCTTCTGAGGCTGCTGAACGTAGACAGGCTGAGGCTGAGGCTGAGGATAGTAGCCACCCTGCTGAGGCTGACCGCCGTATGCCTGCTGAGGAGGAGGTGGGTAGTAACCCTGCTGGGGCTGACCATAGCCCTGCTGGGGTGCACCGTATTGCTGCTGCTGGGGGTAGCCTGTAGAGGGGTCCAACAACAAGAGTAAGGATAAAGAAAGCAGTGAGGGAGTCAGTAAACGGACACAGAATGCAAAACGATCCGAGAGCACCCAGCTTAGTTCGCGTTGATCCACATGCATATGTCCGACCAATCCTGACCAAAACGAGGCTTTGTTAACAGCTCCGAGGGGCGCGACAGCATCGCATGTCCATATCGAGACGAACTGGTAAGCACAAGCCGCTTTGATACGAAAGAGAATCGGAGGCGGGGCGATCTCGACCTAGGAGACAATGTGCAAAGTTGGCGCTGGATCCATGCAAAGAATTGCTGTCGCGTGCATGGATGGATGTTCAGGATGAAAGTCGGATATGACGCTGGTGGCGCTAACTCGACTCGAAGAACATATTGGATGATACTTACCACCGCCCTGACCGCCGTAGTAGTCCTTAGCCGACATGTTGTGATCGAAAGAGTCGTGAGTAGAGTGAAAAGGGAAAAGATAGGAGGTATGAGGAAGTGTCGTTCGGTTGAAAAGATAGATGGTGGAGTGTGGAGAAGGAATGTGAAATGGATGTGAACCGACTTTCTAGATTGCACCGATTGCACAGGGAGAAGGGATCCAAAGCCGTGCGTGAGATGCATCACCGACAAGAGCAGTGAAAGGGCTGAGCTGCCTCGTGTTTCGACTCATGCCAAAATTACAGCCAAAATGCCCTGAGAGACTCACCGCGACTCGCCGATAAACCGGGGAGCTGTGCGGCGGCTGTGTAAATTTTAAAATTAGGCAGGACAACGCAGTGTCAAAACCTCATAACACAGAGCCATTGACCGGCGCTCAAAGGGACACAGCCAGAACCCACCTTCACTTTCACTCGATACAGTACAATTTGAATGAGCTGTGGGCTGTGCATTGAGAGACAGACTCGATCCTGGGCTCGCTAAAGGCAAGCGCCATGCTGCCTCGCTTATGAGCTTTTCGCTTGCCAAGCTGCTCGCCAAGTCAGATGCCAAAGGTGGACACTGTGAACTCGCAAGCAAACACTTTCACGCATAGTGGAAGCGTCTTGGCTCGATGTCCTCAAAGCTGACGTTGATCCAGTGGTGCTAATGAAACTCGCATTTTCGACGACACAGATCCCAAAGAGGGAATAGGGGTCAAGAGATCGGACATGTTCGGCGGATGCTGTTTGGTTTATGGCTCACCGAAATAGATTCGCTTCCCGAAAGACTCGTCTAGAACGCTCCATTAGCTCGGTTTCAAAACCCGTCATTGGGCGGTGTGCGTCTGCAACCCTTTGCCTCAGCTTGATGCTTCTTCGGTCTGACTCTGATCAAAGATACCGCCGGCTCTGCCCATTGCCCCTGCCGAATTACACGTGGCCTGGCCAACTCGTCGACGTTGACCGCATATGTGCAATCCCGATTCCCTGATCATTAAAGATTGAAATCTGGACGCACACAATCTTCCTATTCGTGTATCATGCTGAACTGTGGGCGATTGTACTGGAGTGGTAGCGATGATGAGGATGTAGGGAACCGCTCCGTTGAACTCGAACCGGATATGCTCTTCTCTCGTACGAAAGATCTTCCCCGTCCTCATTCGGAATTCGGTTAGGACCCAGCAGAATTGCGTACCCTGAATAGACATCATTTCGCAATTCACTTCGATCATCTCCCTGTTTACCATGAACCTTCTCCGACATCCCTAGTCTCGCCAACTCAAGATAGCATAGCGACGCTGGTGCAGCACACAGCTCGCCTTCTTCCAAGGCTCTGCGCTGTGGCCAGTGATCTAGCTGCAGCCCATACCGCCAAGCAGCCGTCGATCTCGACACGCACCCATCGCTGGCGATTGACGATTGTCAGGCGATAGCAAACATGGCGCCTCCCGGCCACGCCGCTAGCGTTCCCAACGTGCCGGGACGCAAGGTCGACAATCCTCAGCAACTCAGCTTCCTCCGTGAACACGTTCGTGACCTATGTCGCCTCAACCATGCCCGCTTTCCTGGTGCTCAGCCCGTTTCTTTCGAGAAGTCTTCCATCGATCTCCTCCAGTCCGAAGACTACTGGGTGTGCGAAAAGTCGGACGGTCAACGTGTCCTCATTCTGATCGTCATCCCGTCTTCGACAGGCATCCAAGAAGTTTTCCTAATCGATCGCAAGAACGACTATTACAAAGTTGAGGGCATCGTCTTTCCTCACCACATGCCCAAGGATCCCGAAGTTACACGAGTTCATGGCATGCGCAACCACACGCTCATGGATGGAGAGCTTGTCATTGACACCGATGCCAACGGCAAGCAGAAGCTCGTCCTGCTTCTCTTCGATCTCATCGTGCTCGATCGCGAACTGCTCGCAAATCGTCCATTAAGCAAGCGTTATGGCCGTCTCAAGAGCTTTGTCTATCCTCCCTACGTTGACTACCTCAAACGCAACCCTGCTGCAGCAGCTCGTCGTCCATTTGATGTGCAAGTCAAGAAAATGGATTTGGCTTATGGTATTCAGATGGTGCTCTACGAGACCGTGCCCAATCTCTTGCATGGCAATGACGGTCTCATCTTCACCTGCCTCAACAGTGGATATGTCATGGGAACCGATCCGAAGATTCTCAAATGGAAGCCTCCAAATGAAAACACGATCGACTTCAAGCTTGTTCTCCGCTTTCCACCAGACCTGGAGCGCGATCCGCGTGGCAACCTTCCGAACCTTACGCTCATGCCCTTCTTCGAGCTGCACCAGTACTTGGGTGATTCTGCAACAGAAGACTACGAATTCTTCGACGAGCTGTGGGTGGAGCCAGAAGAGTGGAGGCAAATGGTGGAATCAGGAGAGCAATTTGATGACCGCATCGTTGAATGCGTATGGACCGTCGATCCTCAGCCTGCAACGGAACCGTACCTGTCTCAGGGTTTGTCTTTGCCGCCGAGATGGAGAATGATGCGCATCCGAGATGACAAACACCATGGCAACCATCGATCTATCGTCGAAAAGATTCTCAAATCCATCCGTGACGGTGTTGAAGCTGACGAACTTGTCAAAGCAGCACCCGCCATTCGTGCAGCTTGGAAAACAGCAGAGAGGGAGAAGCGACGCCAGGAAGCTGGACAAGTACCCGTCTCGAACACGGCACTGCAGCCTTCAAACACATCCTCAACCCACACTCAGTCTGCATCTACCCCCGGCAGTGGCACGCAAGCTTTCGATGCATCCATGCCTTTCGGTGGCATGGCGTATCGCGGCGTAAAGGGCAAAGCGCCGCCACTGGCATCTGGCGGGCCGCCAGGTCTGATCAGAAGATAGCCCGTAACCCTAGCTTGCTACAAGTCGTATCCTCGCATCCTTTTTGGATACTCGACGTTCTTTGTCGTCCGTCTTTGATCTTCATCCTTCATGTTGTATTTCTAGCATCTTTCTCAAACATTCTGAACTATTTGTCGCGATCAAATCAAATTGCAAGGCTGAACACAACCGCCAACGACAATCACCACATCTAAATTGAGCTCTTCAACGCTTAAATCGACCGAAAATAATGGTCACGAAAATACGTTCATAAATGGAATTGACGCGGCGTTCAAAGCTCAGCACGGACCAAAGCTTGAGTGCTTTGGACCCTGTCTGAGGCCCTTTGTGCCATCTCTCTACTCTTTGCATTCCGCCACAATCGTTGTCATCATCAACAGCCTCACATCGAGCCATTTCTGTCCTGCCGCACTACCTTGCACTTGGAGTGACGGATATCTGGCCACTTTCAATTGTCTGCCTATTTGACCAGGCTGGCTTAGCATCAATGACAATCCTCAAGTTTGCGCCGTTCAGCACCAATATCCACCCGACCTTCTGGCAAGAGCTTTCATCGCTTAAGATTGACAAGCTTCAGCTCAGCGATGATTCTGTCAACATCACGGCCCGATACTCTGCGGGAAAAGTGATTCTAGATCGACATACCGGTGAAACAGTATCTCTCGGCAGTCAGATCAGCCTGGACGCTGCTAGCTTGCAGGCTACTACTGCATCACACGACACGGACGACGGACCATCAGCATCCTCTTCTACGATCTCAGCTTCGCCGTCTGGCTCTGTCAACGACTCTGCGATCATAACTCGCGGTGTCCTCAAAAATTTCAATACTATCGAGGCTTTCCGCAATGCAGACAAACAGGCGATCTTTGACACGACGCTTCAAGACATCTGGAAAGGATTGACCCGCGGTGACGAGAATCCTGAAGCACATTTGACAACGTTTTTGGCGCTAACATTCGCAGACCTCAAGAAGTACAAGTTCTACTATTGGTTCGCATATCCAGCTCTGACTACCACTCCATCTTGGGAGATCGTTGACGGTGCCGAAGGTGCAGACGCTTGGATACCCATCAGTGCGAGATTTAACGCCGCGCAATGCAGCGTCCTATCGACCTGGATTCAACAGCAGAAATCGGCGAAGGGCTTCTTTTTGCTGAAGGCAACGCCAGATGGGGATTATCAATGCAGTAGGATCTCCAAGTTTACATCATTTTTCGAGTCAGTGCCAGAAAGCGAACGATACGTTGGGTTTGTGGACCCCTCAGGCGCAGCGCAGACACCTGGCTGGCCACTGCGCAATCTTCTCGCATACCTTCATGTTCGCTTCGGAGTGGAGCAAGCACGAGTTATTTGTTGGAAGGACGAACTCGGTGCCGATTCAGCTCCGGCCACAGATCGACTTCGCAGTGTCGTTGGCCAGGTTCGCCTTCCCGCTGCAATAGCACCAGACAGCGCAGGCTCGTCAGGATCAACCCTGCAATTCGGCGAGAAGAGGACGAGGATCGCCAGTAAGGCAAACGACGAGACACTACCTAACGGAGTCGGATGGGAAAGAAACGCACAGGGCAAGCTTGCTCCTAAGGTGGCGGATCTCGGCCCGCTGATGGACCCAAAGAAACTGGCAGATCAAGCGGTTGATCTTAATCTCAAGCTCATGCGCTGGCGGATCATGCCCGAAATCAAGCTCGAAACGATTCAATCTACTCGCTGTCTTCTTCTTGGAGCGGGAACGCTAGGATGCTACGTCGCCCGTGCTCTGCTGGGTTGGGGCGTACGACAGATTACCCTGGTGGACTCTGCCAAAGTGTCCTTTTCCAACCCCGTCAGGCAGCCGCTATTCGATTTCGAAGACTGTCTGGAGGGCGGTCAGCCCAAAGCAGAATGTGCAGCAAAAAAGTTGATGCGCATCTATCCGGGTGTCCAGGCGAAGGGTGTCAGTCTCAGCATTCCCATGCCAGGACATCCCGTCGCTTCCAATAGCGAGCAGCAGGTCAAGGCAGATGTAGCGCAACTGGAGAAGCTGGTGAATGAGCATGATGTGATTTATCTGCTGATGGATTCGAGAGAGAGTCGCTGGCTACCGACATTGCTAGGTGCGGCCAAATCTAAGCTGGTCATCAACGCTGCATTAGGTTTTGACAGCTACCTGGTCATGCGTCACGGTGCTCCGCCAGCGTCAACAGAAGTCACAACGACACCTTCAGATGGTGCAAGTGCCAGCAAGAGCTGGCATGGACGTCTTGGCTGCTATTTTTGTAATGACGTGGTGGCACCTTCCGACTCGTTGACCGACCGAACGCTGGACCAAATGTGCACAGTGACGCGACCCGGTCTTGCTGCGATTGCGGGCGCATCAGCGGTCGAACTGATGGTTTCGGTGCTGCAACATGATCTTGGTCTTCACGCACCTGCTACGGCTGGAGAATCGTCAAGGCAGTGCGTTGAAGATGCGCAGGCGATCGCGAACGCAACAACGGTGCTGGGCATTGTGCCACATCAGCTGCGTGGCTTCCTAGCGCAATTCAACACATTAAGAGTGGTGGGCCAAGCATACGATCGCTGCACAGGGTGTAGTGCGTCGGTGGTCGAAGCGTATAGTAAGTTGGGATTTGAGATGCTCCTTCAGGCGTTCAACGAAGACAAGTACCTGGAAAAGCTGACCGGGTTGGATAAGATGTACGAGGAGGCGGAAGAGCTCGAGGCTGCCGTGGACTGGGATGTAGAAGATGAAGACGAGAGCGGTGAGTTCTGAGAAGGCGAGATCTGAACTGTCTAGGGCGATGCTAAGGTGCTGTACAGCAAAATGTATACGATGAAAAGGTCGGAGGCTAGTAATACACTGTGATGGGAATCAAGAGAATGCAAAGAGAGTAAGGCTGCCAAAGTGGAGCAACTGTATGTGATCTGAACGAGCTCGAATGAGAGGTCTGAGTTGGAATGCAATAACGTTCAAGAGGCGCGCTTCTTAGTTGTTCTGACTGAACTTGTAACCGCATTTTGGACAGTCATAGAAGACGGTTGTACCCTCGTCCGCGGATCGTAGCTGTAATGTGTGGAAGTTCATCTCGTCGTTGCCGCAACCAGGACACTTTTCCTTGATGGTAGCCTCTTGTGGCTTCTCGTCGTCACCAAGCGCAGCTGCTGTGTTGACAAGCTGACGTTTTTGACGTAATGCTGATGGGAATGCTGAAGGATGAGAGCGTGTGACGATCGAGAGGTTGTCGTAGACTGATGTTATAGAGTTGATTCGAACGAAATTAGGTTTGATCAGTCGTCAGGGTGCTCAGCAGACTTATTTTTCCAGTAGCTACTTACCCTTTGCGTTCTGCACTGCACCGCAGGGCGCACACTTGATGAGATCCTCGTCACCTGGAACGTCGAGCAAAGAACCGCAGTTGGGGCAGAAAAGGAGCGAGCCGATCTTGTCTGTAGTGTTGCATAGATGCATGATGGATGAGATCAGTATACCGACTACCATTCATATGGAGCTGAACAGTATCTCGAATGCTTACCCGGAAGTGCTGACATCATTGCTGTGTGAGCTGTGTGATGAAGAGAAGAGCTAAGCTGGAGAAGAGGAGAAGAAGAAGCTTTGGAAGAAGTCGAACCAAAAAAGTTGTAAAAACATCTCGGAAGTCGGGCTGCCCCACGTTAACCCTGAACTTTTTTCTTTTTTTTTTTTTGTGTTTTTTTCCAGAAGCAGCAGCAGCAGAGCGCGTCTTGAACGGAAAAAATTTCGGATGAAGCGTGGAGGTGAAGTGAAGTGAAGAGTGAGAAAAATTCAAGAAGAAACCGCTGACGCATGGATCCGAAGTTTGTCACTTTCAACAACACCAACCCTCACCTCCGTTCGATACCATCATCGACAATAGATTGCGACTCTTTCTGAGGGGGGTGCTGCTTCACTGCCGTCCACACACACCAACTTCAAGCCTCTTGAACGGACACCTCTACGTCAACGTATGGCTCTCATTTAATAACAGCTTCAACCCATCTTCGCTCAGCCATCAGCTACGGCTCCGACATCAGCATGGGCCTCGTCTCCGACCAGCAGAGGAGAGTCGCCGTCTCAAACGAGGCTCCGGCGAAGGCAACATCACGTTCAGCGTTGTACCTCGATATCTACTCCACGTGTCAAGCGCTGGCAGGCGAGCTTTCGACTGATGCTCAGGCGACGGACAAGATCCAGCGGACAATATCTATCCTCGATGCTGGCAGCTCGGCGTCTCAGGCCCTTGACTGTATCGCTGAGCTGCTGCTGATACCTCAATGTACAGTCTTAGCTGCAGCTCACTACAAGCCATTGTTGCTGGACCTCCTCGTTCGTGGCTTGAAACAAACGCACGGCAGCGGCTCTTCTGACGTTGGACTCGTCGCAAACACTCTGCATACATTTGCAATCCTGATCAGCATCTTTCCAGAGGCATACGAGCTTCTCTCTAGATTCCTTTCTTCACCTCCTTTCGCCTCATTACATCGCCAACTTTCGTCACAACAGCCAGAGGTGCGAAATCAAGTGCTGCTAGACTTGTATCGCATCGTTGCCGCCGCACCTTTCAGCTTATCTGGCGATATAGGGCACATCTATGCTCAGTGGGCTCACGCCATTGTTTTGTCTCAAGATGCTTCCGACTCTGTTCCAACACGCCTTCTGGCACTCAACTTCTTTGCCTTGCAGCAAGGTCTCAGCGAGAAAGGTCGCCTCGATCTTCAGCAGCAATGTCTTAGTCTCGTCTCTGTAGGACCTTCTGACCCTTACAGCATTGACGCGGTCGCTCCTTTGGCCCTAGAAACCGTCGGAATCAACCTTTGGACCCTCGAGACAGAAGAGTTTGCACGCGTCCAAGCAGCTAGGAAACGAATCACCTCTTCACAGCCGCGCTTCTTACCCGCACCAGACGAGCGCAGCGATTCCTCGAGTCGATCGCCTTCTTCTTCTTCAAGCAGCAAGCATGTGCAGCTCACTGCGGAGGACCTTTCGCCTGAGGTCTGTTGCATCGGCGGTGTGTTGCTGCCATGCTCTCCAAGAATCAGCAATGCCAGTGACTCTGCTCTCTTTGAGGACCGATTCGTCGAAACAGCTGGCATTACGACTTCGCTTTCCGAGCTTGCACTCCGTCTCACAATGAAATATCCCATCTTGCTTTCGGGTCCTCCCTCTAGCGGCAAATCGACCTTAATCCGACATCTTTCGAATCTCCTCAAAGGCGCCGACTCGCCCTCCACGACTAGCCACATCCTCACAATCCAGCTTGGTGATCAGTCTGGTATCGATGCAAAACAGCTTCTTGGTTCGTTTGTCTCCAGTCCGACAGAGCCAGGCAAATTCGAATGGACAGAGGGTGCGCTCACCCGAGCTGTTCGTCAAGGCAAATGGATCGTGCTGGAAGACATTGACAAAGCCGGCTCCGAGGTCCTCAGCACCGTTGCACGGCTCGTCGAGCAACTTGGACCAACCAAAGCACTCGGAACGCGTGCGGTCGTCGACCTCGGCAGTCGCGGCAACGTTACAGCCGGTGATGGATTCGCCCTCTTCGCAACACGCTCCGTCGCCGCATCATCGACAACACATGCTCCGTCCAGCGCCACATTCATAGGTAGCTCGCACTGGTCTGAAGTCTACATCAACTCGCCAACGCAGGGCGATGTCAGCAGCATTCTTCGTAACAAGTTTCCTCGTCTCACAGCGCAACAGTCACACTTTGTTGAGCGCCTGGTAGCAACTTGGTACAAGCTGCAACGTGCCACGCAGCCTTCGGCAGCCTCGGCACAAGCAGCAGCAGCAGCAGCAGCGAAGGGTACAGGTGCCACTGCCGGAAGTGTCCGCACCGCAACTTTGCGCGACCTTATCAAGTGGTGCCGTCGCGTCGAACGGCTCCTTTCGTCTGAGCATGCCATGCTCTCTGATCCACTCGGTAACCCCGTACAGCAAGAGGAGATCTTCATCGAAGCATGTGACATCTTTCTTGGCTCGGTTCCTTCTGCTCAAGACACTTTGGGCGCACCAAGGCCTGTCACCGGCAAGCATGTTGACCGCTACAGCGCATTAGTCGAGTTGCTCGCCGAAGAGCTTGGCCTCACCAGCGAACGCGCATGGTGGGCCCTCAAGCAGCGCATTCCCGAGTTATCCGTCAGATCGGCAGATGCCATGACTGACTTAGGCGCGTTCAATGGCTCAGTCGAAACTGGCTCCAGCCTGATCCGCGTGGGTCGCTGCGAGCTCATGCGACGATCCAAAGCGACAGCCAAACGCGCTGCACCTGTCTCACGCAAGTTCGCCATGACAAAGCCATCTTTGCTGCTGCTGGAGAGGTTGACTGTCTCCACTGCACTAGCTGAACCTGTGCTTCTGGTCGGCGAGACCGGAACAGGTAAGACCACCGTGGTGCAACACCTCGCCTCGCTCCTCGGCCAGCCCATGACGGCGCTCAATCTCAGCCAGCAGACTGAAAGTGGCGACCTTCTGGGTGCGTTCAAGCCACTTGACCCTAAAGTACCTGCCACCGAGCTCCACGATCAATGGAGCGCTCTCTTCGCTCGCACTTTCTCATCTCGTCGCAATGCTCGCTTCGTTGATGCAGAACGCAAGGCTTTCGTCGCTGGCAAGTGGTCGCGCTTGGCTTTGCTCTGGCGCGAATCGGCAAAGATGGCCTCGCAACGTAAGAAGGGAGCAGCCAAAGCCAGCGCCGCCGACCAAGCTGAAGACAGCATCACAGCCTCTGATGCTGACGTCCGCCCTGGATCCAGCTCGAGGAAGAAACGCAAGACGGACCGTGGTGCCACCGAGGGATCACCCGCCGATGTTGATGATGCAAGCGCAGAGGCAGAGCTCGACCGCGAATGGATCGAACTCGATGCAAAAGCGAGAGACTTTGGCCTTCAACATGGCAGCAAGAAGAAGAATCTCGTCTTTTCGTTCGTCGAAGGCCCACTTGTAAAGGCTTTGCGCCAAGGTGACTGGATCTTGCTCGACGAGATCAACCTTGCCGCTGCTGAGACCCTCGACAGCCTTACTGGACTCTTGCAGTCACCAACTTCGAGCATCACTCTCACCGAACGCGGCGACCTCGAGCCTATTCCAAGACATCCCAACTTCCGCCTCTTTGCCTGCATGAATCCAGCAACCGACGTCGGCAAGAAGGATCTGCCAGCGAGCTTGAGATCGCGCTTCACCGAGCTATACGTGCCCAGCCCTGACTCTGACCGTGACGCGCTCACCGCCATCGTCGAAAAGTACATAGGCGAACACGCTCTTGGAGATCGAGGCGCCATCATGGATGTTGCCGAATGTTACGCCGAGATTCGCCGTCTAGCTCAACAACATCAGTTGGCAGATGGCGCCAATCAACGTCCTCACTTCTCCATCCGAACCCTGTCTCGAGCTCTGACCTTTGCCACCGACATTGCTCCACAGTACGGTTTGCGACGCAGTCTTTGGGAAGGATTCGTCATGGCATTCACCTTGCTGCTTGACGACGCTAGTGCCAGGGTGGTGCGAGCCATCGTCGAGCGTCACATTTTGACCAAGGCAAAGAACGCTCGAGCCATCGCGACCTTCGTTCCCCCTGCACCTGAGGGAGCCGACGACGGCAAGTATGTCCAGGTCGGTCCCTTCTGGTTGCCCACTGGCCCAGCGCCGCTCGACGCTGCCGAAGACTACATTCTCACGCCTTCCGTGCAAAGCAAGCTGGTTGGATTGTCTCGCGCCGCATTGACCCGTCGCTTTCCCGTTCTCATCCAGGGTCCTACATCGGCTGGAAAGACCAGTGCCGTCGAATATCTGGCTCGACGAACGGGGCACCGCTTTGTTCGTATCAACAATCACGAGCATACCGACATTCAAGAGTACATCGGCTCGTACGCCTCTGATCCTGATTCCGGAAAGCTAAGCTTCCAAGAGGGCTTGCTGGTCAAGGCGCTTCGAAGAGGAGACTGGATCGTGCTAGACGAGCTCAACTTGGCGCCCACCGATGTGCTCGAGGCGCTCAATCGTCTCTTGGACGACAATCGCGAGCTCGTCATTCCTGAGACTGGCGAGGTGGTCAAGCCTCATCCGCACTTCATGCTGTTCGCAACTCAGAATCCACCGGGTCTCTACGCAGGACGAAAGGTATTGAGCAGAGCCTTCCGCAACCGATTCTTGGAGCTGCATTTTGACGACGTTCCTCGTGCCGAGCTCGAGACCATCTTGACCAATCGCTGCAAGATCGCACCTTCCTACTCGTCGCGCATTGTCGGCGTGTTTGAAGAGTTGCAGAAGCGTCGTCAGGCTGGCCGAATCTTTGAGACCAAGCAAGCCTTTGTCACGCTTCGTGATCTGTTCCGTTGGGGAAATCGAGAAGCCGTCGGCTATCAACAGCTGGCCGAGAACGGCTACATGCTCATAGCCGAACGAGCACGTCGTTCTGACGACAAGGAGACAGTCCGCGAGGTCATCGAGAAAATCATGAAGGTCAAGCTCGACGTCGACACCATGTATCGGCTGGAGGGCCCAGAGAGCGAAGCGGCGCTGGCACGCATGGGCCAGGGTCTTGGCAGTGCCATTATCAACGCTCTTTCGGAAACCAGCATTGTGCGAACATCGGCATTCCAACGATTGCTCTGTCTAGTCGCTACCAGTCTACGATACAATGAGCCTGTGCTCCTCGTCGGAGAGACAGGTGCAGGCAAGACATCGGTTTGCGAGGTGCTCGCCACTGCTTTTGGCCGCGAACTGCATTGCGTCAATTGCCATCAAAACACGGACACCGCCGATCTTCTAGGAGGTCAACGCCCCCTCCGCAACCGGGCAGCTCAGCAAAGCTCGGCTAAAGCTGCTTGCATCGAGACTCTAAACGCTCTGCAGCTCGAGCATGGTCTCACGGCGGAGAGCAAACTTGAGGATGTCTCATCCCTTGTTGAAACAATCTTGTCCAAAGAGCCGGAGCGTCTCGCCTCACTTGAACCTGCACAGAAGGAGCAAGCACAAGGCATGCTTCAGAGCGCGCTACGCAGCGTCTACCAGGCCACGGCATTGTTCGAATGGCAAGATGGACCTTTGGTGCAGGCGATGCGAGCAGGTGACCACATTCTGCTCGACGAGATCTCACTGGCAGACGACAGCGTATTGGAGCGTCTCAACAGTGTCTTAGAACCTGCCCGAACCCTTGTGCTGGCAGAGCGTGCAACATCGTCGAGCCATCTTAGCTCAGAGGCAGATATTTCCGCATCGCAGATCACCGGTGCTGAAGGGTTTCAAGTGCTTGCTACCATGAACCCTGGTGGTGACTACGGTAAAAAGGAGCTGTCTCCTGCGCTTCGCAACCGTTTCACCGAAATCTGGGTCCCTCACGTCGACATCCGTGGCGATCTCATCCAGATCATCAACGCCCAATGGAAGAACACAAGTCTTTCCCAATGGACAGAGCCCATCATCGACTTCTCTGACTGGTTCATCCACCAGGTCGGTGGACGTGACCAATCTGGCCTTGGCTTGCGAGATCTCCTCACATGGGCTTCGTTCATGAACGAACTTTCGGTTCATGCCGCTCTCGATCCAGCACTGGCATTTGCTCATGGAGCGTCACTGACCATCATTGACGGCCTTGGCGCACTGCCCGCCACCGCGGCGATGACTGGGACAGGACTAGCACAGCTCCGAGATCGCTGTCTTGCCAAGGTTGCTGATTTCATCGCACCGCAAGAGTACGATCCCAAGTTGTCCAGCCTCTTCGAGGTGGAGGCCTCGGACGAACACTTGCGCATAGGTCCTTTCTCGATTCCGCGTGGTACGCTTGGGCTGCCATCGGAGGGACCGGGATCGTTCAGTTTTGGAGCCACGACATCCGCTTCTAACGCCATGCGTGTCCTTCGCGCACTTTCAGTGCCAGGCAAGTCCGTGTTGCTGGAAGGTAGTCCTGGTGCCGGCAAGACCAGTCTGATCACAGCGCTCGCTGCTGGAGCTGGCCGTCCCCTCACGCGTATCAACCTTTCTGACCAAACCGAGTTGGTCGACCTCTTCGGTTCTGACATGCCTCTGGAGGGCGGAGGTCCCGGCGAATTCGCTTGGCGAGATGCAGCTTTCCTGACAGCAATGCAGCAAGGTGAATGGGTATTGCTCGACGAGATGAACCTGGCCTCTCAGACTGTGTTGGAAGGCCTCAACTCCTGCTTGGATCATCGTGGAACCGTCTACGTGCCCGAGTTGGGACGCTCTTTCTCCAAGCATCCCAACTTCCGCATCTTCGCCGCGCAGAACCCTCATCACCAGGGAGGTGGAAGGAAAGGTCTGCCCAAGTCGTTCCTCAACCGATTCATCAAGGTGCACATTGAGGAGCTGACGGGCGAAGACATTCTCGCTATCAGCACGCACTTGTACCCCCACTTCGACCGAGGACAGCTCGTGAACATGATCCGCTTCAACTTCGAGCTGCACCACGAAGTAGTTGTCAAGCACTCCTTCGGTCGAATCGGGGCGCCGTGGGAGTTCAACCTCCGAGATCTCATGAGGTGGCTTGACTTGCTACACACAGACCTTGGTCTGAACAAGCTCGGCGACCCTATCGAGCATCTCGCTGCTCTTTATGTTCAGCGCTTCCGTACCGCGTCTGATCGTCAAGCGGCACAGACACTTTTCCGCAAGTCATTTGGGAACAGCGCGGTTGATGAGACGCGTGTTGTACCCACGATCACTCCTAGTCACGTACGAGTCGGACATGCCGTGATGCAACGCGGGCCTGCTTTGGACGCTAACAAGCATCGCCTCATACTCCTGCAGAGTCAGCTTCCTGCGCTTGAAGCTTTGATGGATTGCGTGCACAAGGAATGGCTCGCGATCCTGGTGGGACCTTCGGGCAGCGGCAAGACTAGTATCGTACGATTGTTGGCTCACCTGGCTGGAGCGCGCTTGGAAGAGTTTCAGATGAACTCAGGCACCGATACGATGGACCTCATCGGCACGTTTGAGCAGTACGATCCTCGAGCTCGCTATCGAGATGTGCTGTCTGCGCTTCTGGTCGAGATGTCACGCTGTGCGGAGCGCGTCGCTGCAACTGACAACGCACACTTTGCCGGATTCCTCGCAGCACGTCATCTGTTCGAGGCCACTATCGGTTCTTCCTCGACTTTCGCTGATGAGACTCGCCTCTCGGAAGCGCTTCAGGCGGTCGAATCTGCGACCAGCGGCCTCAATGATTCCGCTCTTCTGAAGGCCTTGAAAGACGCCAGGGCAGTAATAGTGGACTTGATGCAGACCACACCCGATGCACAGAAATCGACCGGAAGATTCGAATGGATCGACGGACCCTTGCTCCGAGCACTTCAAGAAGGTCACTGGCTCATGCTCGACAACGCGAACCTGTGCTCGGCATCGGTACTGGATCGACTCAATTCGCTGTTCGAACGTGACGGATCTCTTGTCATTAGCGAACGTGGTGTCGTGGACGGTAAAGTGCCTGTAGTGCGTCCGCACCCGAACTTCCGCGTCTTCATGTGCCTGGACCCGAGACATGGAGAGCTGTCGAGAGCGATGAGGAACAGAGGTATCGAAATTGCCCTTTTGCCAAACACGTGCGCCGCCTCTGCCGATTTGGACCGGCTCATGACTCTTTGCGCCGCTGAATGCTCATCTTTAGCAGTAGGCTCGCGATCCACTCAAAAGGAGCTCATGGATGCATCGCTTCGCACACAGATGATTCAACGCGGCTTGGAGCAGTGTGACATCTTTGATGCGGAACAGTTACGAGCCAACGAGCAGCGCACAGCAGCTACATGGACAGCAAGCCAACTGCTGTTGACAAACTCGTCACTAGCTTGCGCTGCTCTGCCCGTATACCTTGCTGCTGCCTTTGACGGCGCCAGCCTCGAAGCAGCTGCTTCTCTCCTGATTCGCTTGAGCACTCCCCTTGCACTCAAGCTCATCCGACAGACAGCCTCTGCATCTTCGTCTCCCCTCTCTGACAAGGCAGCTACTTTACTGCAAGAGATCCTGTCATTGTCCGATTTGCTGGAAACGTCTAGACGCGCATTGCAGCACAGCCTGGATAATTCGAGCCGCATCTCGCAAGAGCTCGCCGACTCCCTTGCTGTCGACCTCCGGTATGACGATAACATTACAAACTTGCTCAGTTCAAGGGGAGTTACGCCCGAGACGGTGTATTTGCTTCTCAGCGCGATGTTGCAACGTCTTGAGGCGCAACACGTTGTTGAGGCGGCATCAGCAAAGCGTTTGCAGGACCTCAGCATCTTTGAACGTTCTGCACGACTCAGCAGCACAGCCATGGTTCATGATGAGGATCAGGCCACAACGGCGGTGCGCAATGTCTTTCCGTTGGTCGTAGCAACCAACCGAATGGCACTGACCACTCTGAAGAGCCACAGTGCATCTGCTGTGTCAGCATCGACGCTCCGTCAAGTCGCTCTTCTCATGCGCTCTGCCGACTATCTGCAGAGTCTCTGCACCTCTACGGAGCTCGACTTCTCGTCCATACAGATTCTGGTGCGCTTTCTGTCGGACCTGCTGAGGGAGATCACTTCCGGAGGGGTTGAAAGCGATGCAAAGCTTGCGGAAACCATTGACTTGCTAGGTGGATCGCTGCGACTGACAACAGGCAAAGCCTTCTTCCCGATCTGGTCTCTGTTCGGTGCGGACGAAGGTATGCAGACGAACCTGTTCCGTCTCATCTGTGATGAAGCAGCGTTGCTTCCCACCGCGGCTGATGACTTGCTCAAGAATGCTCTAGATGTCGCAGCAACCCTGTGCGTCGCGGGCAAGCAGTCTGACGCTCCTTCCGAGCTACGTGATATGATGCAGATTGGATGGCAGACCTTGAAGATGGTTCGATCTGCCAGCAACAAGCTTGCCACGCAGATGCAAGACCACGCAACTAAGCCCTTAGCATCCGACCGAGCCGAAGCGGTACTTTTGAACGTTGCCGAAGTCTCGATCAAGACGCCAGAGTGCCTGTACAGCGACTCGCAGATGTCGAGAATGAGACTCGTTATGCAGCTGCTTGAATCCCATTCATCGCCTTCGATTCAGGCCGGAGCTGCTTCATGTAGAGCCGCTCTTTGGGCACAAGACTCCGCAATGGCAAAGTCGAACGCGCTCCTTAGCGACTTCAGCTGGATTCGACGTCTTTGGTCCACTAGCGATGGGCCTGCAGAGCTGCTGCGTCCTGCTTCTCTGCGCGTTCTCCTCGAGTCTCGCTTCGGAAATAGGTCGCTTGTCGAGAAATCATTACATGATGCCACAGTGGACCGCATGATCAAGACGGTCGGCACGGCTCTGCCTGCAAGCTCTTCTTCGCGTGCACAGAAGCTCATCCAGATCTTGGTCCGCTTCGTATGCCAGGTGTCTGAGTCACTGTACAACGCAGCTCTCAAGGAGGCGGCGGACTCCGTTTTGCCTGCCTGGAAGCAAGTTGGGGATGTCTCGACTTGCTGCGTCGTTCTCAAGAGGCTCCAAGAAGCTGCTCAGACACGTCTGTCGGAAGGCACAGCCAGCGCTCTCTCGGATTGGGTGACTTTCCTCGAGGCTGACCTTGCTCCCAATCTGGCCGGTCAAGACCGGGAGACTGACGCAGTCATGCTCGGCAAGGCGTGGATCTCGATGTCTCTGATCATGCTGCGACTCTACCTGCCCAATGTCGCACTCGACCCTATCGTCGCTCGTAGGACCATGGCTGACTTTGGCGATTTTTGCCGCGGGCAGCTGGAGACGGCCATGGAATTGGAACTGTACGCCGAGTCTATCGTAACAGGCGAGACGAGCAACCGCGTCATCCGCGACCTGCGTGCGCAAATCGAGGAGACCAAGTTGCATCTCAGGACTCAAGGTGGCGATCGAAACCAAGCTTGGCGAAAGCCCAATCTCAAGCTTCTGTCGCAATTCTACCGTGAGACATCCTCTTTCTTGAGGGAAGTCGTCACTGCCGAGCGAATCACCGATCTGGTGCAGGCTATGGTGAATGGTCCCTCCGAGCAAACCGATCAGCGAGAGGCAAGCTTGCAAGCCAGCGTTCTCTCCTTCGGCGACCGACTCCGCAAAACCTTCGCAGAGCTGCGCGACATGGTGGAGCCGATCATCGCATCTCTTCTGCAGCTACAGCTTGGTCTTCGCCTGGTTCGTCAAGCGACTCGCATCGCATCAGCACCCGCAGATGTCCAACAGCGCGGCGAAATCGTGGAAGCCCTGGTGACTTTCCCTACTGCGCAGAGCTCTTCTCTGCTCCGCCAGACTGATCTGACTGGCCAGCTCCAGGCTCGCTCTGATGTTTCTGCCTCGCTCCTGATTGTCTCTACGGCATCTATTGCTTACGATCACGCCTCTCTTGATATCGAGGTGCTCGAAAACCCCGACACCCTCCGCAATGTAAGTCGGAGCTACGAACGGATTTTCCAGCTTTGGTCTCTGGACAGAGAGAGGGCCAAGCGCGAAGAGGAGGAAGCTTCGAGCTTGTACAAGTCACGCAAGATTGAAGAGTCCATCGAAATGGATGCCGACGCTGAAGAAAAGGAGTTCCGCTCCTTGTTCCCTGAGTACGACGATGACGTCCTCGACGGTCCTACACCTGTCAAAGCAGTAAACGGTCAGGATCAGTCTCGCTACACGGGCATGCTTTTGCCCCCGCCGCGCTTCAAGGCGGTCCTCGATGCGCACATGGCCATCTTCGGCGCTTCGCACAGCAGTGAAGGCGAACTTTACCGCCACGAACGAGACGCACTCGTCACCAAGCTCATGCGCAAGCATCACGAGGACTGGTCCGAGTCTTTGGACCAAGTCGGTGCTGCTTTTGGTCTGTCCGCGGCCATTGACGATCAGCTGGCATCGGGCCAGACAGCAAAGGACTTCAACTTCTACTTGGATCCTCGCCCGTCCGAGGTCAGGAAAGCGACGACCATCGTGGAGGAGCTTCGATCACGGCTGAGCACTCTCATCCAGGAATGGCCTGAGCAGATGGTGTTGCAACACATTCGTGATCGTTGCGATGCAATGCTTCGACTCGATGCGGCAAGCCCTGTTGCAAAGATGTTGAGCGCTCTCGAGCAGCTTCTTACCCACACCGAGGATTGGGAGGGTTTCGCAAACCAGCAGACCTCGATTCAAGCTAACCGAGAGCGAATCTCAGCTCAGATTATAGAGTGGAGGCGACTCGAGCTGTCGTGCTGGGCAGAACTCCTCAACACGCAGGCAAGAACATTCCAGGATGAGCTTGGCGAGTGGTGGTTCCGTGTCTACGAGATCCTGATTCGAGGCACACGTGCAGCTTCAGCGGATGGACCGGACGCCTTCAAGGAGCACGTTGAACAGCTCATCGACGCCGTCGATCAATTTGTTCGTTCGAGTCCTCTCGGTCAATTTGAGGCAAGACTGGCTCTACTCGAGTCTTACGCGCGCTTCATCGAACGACTAGTACGTTTGGCCCCACCAAAGGAGAGTTGTGGGCTCAAGGAGGTTGGTGTTGTGCTGCAGAATGTCACCACCTTCTTCCGTCAGTTCGACGAGCGTATCTCGAGCACACTGCAGAGCCAGCGAGCAGTTCTCGAGAAAGACATCAAGGGCTTCATCAAGCTTGCAAGCTGGAAGGACATCAATGTGCATGCGCTGAAGGTGTCGGCGGCGAAGACGCACCGACAGCTGCACAAGACATTGCGCAAGTTCCGCGACATACTCCGTCAGCCAGTCGACCCGATGCTTGCGTCTCATCTCGATGCTCTCACTCGGCGAGAGATTCCTGCCTTGTCCATTGACTCTCTCAACCAACGCAAGCAAATCGACGTACAGAGCGAGACAAGCGAGGCGTGGGATCAAGCGGTATCATTTGCAGGTCTCAACGAGTCGGCACCCGAGCACATCCGAAACCTCGGTAAGACTCTGGCCGTTCTTCAGAAGATGTCAGGCGATCGCCTGTGGCCAACGTTGCTTCGTCCCACATCAACAGCCGCCGGTGTAGCCGATCTGGCTGATGAGATCGTCGATCGACAACAACAGCTCGCCAAGCTAACACCTGCCTTCTCGAAAGAGGACAACGAGAAGGCCATCAAGAATCTGACAGCCCGTAAGCGCAAGGCGTGGTCTGATCTGCTCAAGGAGCTTCGACGCATTGGACTCAGCTCCTTCCTCAAGACCGACATGACAGCTATGAACCAGAGCGTGATGCACGTCTATTCACGCCCTGCTCTTCTCTCTGCTTGCCCCGAATCGCTCTCTGAGGAGCCTTTCTCGATCCTCGAACGACTCTTCTTCCGATTACTCGCTGCCCTGCCGAAGGTTCGCGACTCACTGCAAAATCACAGTGCTGATCTCTCGACCGCTGAGCTACAACGTGGTGTCAACTATGTCGAGCACATCACCCATCTCGTATTGCAGGAGCGAGATCGCATGCACTCTGAACTACGGACGCTGTCTTCGCTGGAAGAGCTGGCCGGTCGTATGCGAGATTTACACACAGCAGCTCTGGGCACACCAGTGCGAGCTTCGAAGTTGGCGCCGTTCCGAGCCCTCGCTGACTTTTTGGCGCGTCTCTCAAATGCATTGGACGAGATCAAAAAGTTGGCTCCTAAGTTCTTGGCCACATCTGCCTTCCCGTCAGCTGGAAGCGAAGGACTGCTAGGCCAACTCCCGTCCCTGTCAGCAGAGCTTGCCAAGCGCGCTTCGCAGGTCGAGCGTGTCGCAAGTACGAACAAGACTCAGGGCGCAGAGGGCCTGTTCTTCCTTACCGAACAGGAAAGCGCCAGCATCGTATCGACTCGGGAGCTCATCGATGAACTCGAGCAGAAACTTCGCAACAGTGTAGAAAGCGTCCCAGCTCTTGAGTCGCTTCTTCACCCTGTGTGGAAATGGACGCAGACTGGAGCCAGTCTTATCGAGCGATGTCTTGTCACTTTGCGAGCGCCTTTGAAGACCAGCTGCCAGGCGAAAGATCTTGTGCAGCAGGCCAACAGCTTGGTCTCTGCCGTTCTGCAGGTTGCTCAGGATGTGCGCCGAGCTGGCGCAACTGCATCGAAGGACCAAATTGCCGGCGGGGTCGAAGAGGACAACCTTGCCGATAAGATCATCACTACCGAGCTGCAGACCTTGCAGAGTCAACAAGCTATTTTGCGATCCTCATCGGTCCTCGCTGAAGTTCAGAAGCTTTGCCAGATGGCGCAGCACCTGGAGCGAGAATCTGATGCAGAGGAGCTCGTGCAAGTGCAGTTGGCGGGTGTCTATCCCTTCTTGCGCGAATATTCCGAACTACTCCGAGCTCACTTGTTGGCATCGGCACATTTCTCCAGAAGCTTGCTCAAGCTCGACCACGTTCTTTGCCATTTGATGACCGCCCTGGCCAGCAAAGGTTTCTGCAAGCCTCCCGAGGAGCAGCAGAACGACGATGGCGAAGGTGATGATGGCGAGCAGCTCGAAGGCGGCACTGGTCTGGGTGATGGTACTGGTGCCAAGGACATCACCGATCAGATGGAGGACGACGAAGAAATCGAAGAACTCCAAAAGGACGACCCCGCTGACGAAGGTGAAGAAGGCGAGAAGACCGAGCGTGAGAAGAACGCCAAGGAAGCGGATCAGGACTTTGGCGGCGATCTTGAAGACATCAGCGTCGATGGTGACGAAGATGCTGGCAGCGATCAAGAGGGCGAAGATGAAGAGGAGCAAGAGGCCGAAGACGCGGTTGGTGATGTGGACCCACTTGACCCCAACGCGATTGACGAGAAGGTCTGGGATGGTAACGACGATGATCAGGATGAGCAGAAGGATGCTCCTGAAGACAAGACGAACAAGGACCTTGGCGACAATCAGAATGATGGCAAAGAAGCGGACTCTGTACCCAAGTCCGATGACGCAGCGGCTGCTGATGACAAGCAGAAGCAGGAGCAAGCAGGTGAAGGTTCTCGAGACGAGCAGCAGCAAAAGGAGGCGGACAAGAAGCCGGATCAGAACGACGCTGACAAGCAAGAGGGTGGAGATGAAGAAGACTCAGCTGAAGTCGAGGAGCGAGAAGGTGAAGAAGGCGAAGGCGACGCTGAAGATGAGGAGAACGACGACGCCGACGTCCAGCGAGAGGGCGGCGGTCGTCAGCTCGACCAAGAAGCCGAACAGGGCGAGAACCTCGATCTCGATGAGGATCTCAATATGGACGGCGATGACGGAAAGAGCGACGGCGTTGATGATGAAGATGGACTCGATGATCTTAGTGACATCGAACAAATGCCCGAAGATCAACGAGAAGACAAGCTCGATGATAAAGCCATGGATGACCTCGTCGACGAACAGCCAGATGGAAATGTCGAGGATCATCAGCAAACCGAAGAGACTGCTGAAGGCGAGGCTGTCGAAGAAGATTCTGAGCAGGAGGCTAAGGTCGATAAGGACGCAGGCGAAGACGCTATGGATGAAGATGGCGACGAAGCCGATTCGGAACCTCAGTCCAAGCAAGATCGTTCTGGCAACGACAATCCCGCTGGCAACCAGCAAGACCAGGTCGATCCATTTGACATCGACGCCGTTGATGCTGGCGCTGATGATGGTGGACAGGACGAGTCAGCTACACAGCAGCAGTCTTCTCGCTCGAAGCAAGGCAGACGAGTGGACTCCCGCAAGGACCAAGCGCAGGCCGAGCAGGGTATGGACATGGACGAATCTGCCGATGCAGCTCCTCAGGAACAAGCTGATCAGCCACCTTCTGCTGGCGAGCGTGGTGCTCGTGCACCCAAAGCTGAGCAAGATGAAGCTTCCGGCGACGCTGAACAAGAAGGTGAAGCCGGCGCTGATCCCAATCCACTCCGTCGAATGGGAGATGCGCTCGAACAGTTTCGACGCAGGATGCAGGAAATCCAAGCCGCCAGCGAGCAAGACGAGGAGGAGCAAACCTTAGGTGACAAGGCTGAACAAGATGGTGAAGGCATGCCAGAGGATGGCGATGTCGAACACGTCGCCAACGACGATGATGCTGAATTGCAAGCACTCGGGGCTGCGCAAGAGCAGGACGAGGTGCGAAAGCTTGGTGATCTCGGCATAGAAGACATTGACGAGTCTTTGGGCGCCAAGCCCCGAGGCGAAGATGTCAACGAGCAAGAGGAGCCGGAGCAACAAGGCCCTCAACCTCTTCCAGATCAGCCTGAGAAAGAGGAGCGTAATGAGGCAAGTGACGGTCAACAAAAGGCCTTCATGCCTTCCGATCTCAAGCCACCGGCTTCTTCCCTCACTGCCGAACAAGAAGCGCTGCTCGACGCAGACGGAGACGCCAACATGGCCGACGACGAGAACCTTCAGATCAAGAAGGAAGATGACGAAGAAGACTCAGCAATGACGCCTCTTCCGGATGACGTACGGGAAGAAGCCGACGATCAAGTTCAACAGCAGCTGGAAGCCTTCCGAAACGTCACTTCGTCCGAAGAACGTCTTGCCCAAGCTGGCGACCTATGGCGATCCTATGCCTCCCTCACTGCCGATCTCGCCTTCTCACTCTGCGAACAACTTCGACTCATCCTCGCTCCCACTCTCGCAACCCGACTGAATGGCGACTTCCGCACAGGCAAACGTCTCAACATGCGAAAGATTGTCCCTTTCATCGCATCTGATTTCGCCAAAGACAAGATCTGGTTGCGACGAACCAAACCTTCCTCGCGTGAATATCAGGTCATGCTGGCAATTGACGACAGTCGAAGTATGTCCGAATCCCGATCTGCGCATTTGGCATATCAGACTCTAGCACTGGTCACGGGTGCATTGTCGAGATTAGAGGTTGGTGATGTTTCCATTTGCAGATTTGGTGAGGATGTGGACAGTCTGCACGACTTCGGGAAGGGTAGTTTCAATGATCAGAACGGTGCGCATGTCATTGATAGGTTAGGGTTCCAACAGAAGAAGACGAATGTGTTGAAGTTGGTAGAGAAGTCGTTGGATACGCTGGCAGAGGCGAGGGCAAGTAGGTCGAGTTCGTCTGCTTCACAGGGCGGGGATCTTTGGCAGTTGGAGATCATCATTTCGGACGGTATCTGTCAAGATCATGCGAAGTTGCGATCGCTGCTGCGTAGGGCTGCCGAACAGAGAGTCATGCTCGTCTTTGTCGTCATCGACTCGTTGCAACCTCCTCCGCCTAGTGGTACGTCCACTCCAGTCGGAGGAAAGGCACAGCCGCAACAGGCGCGAAGCTCGATTTTGGATATGACCAATGCATCCTATCACACCGACGCCAACGGACGGTTGCAGCTCAAGATGGAGAGATACATGGACACGTTCCCGTTCGACTACTACGTTGTAGTTCGAGAGGTAGAAGCACTGCCCGAGGTGCTTTCGGCAACCCTTAGGCAGTGGGTTGAAAAGATTCGCGAGACCGAGTCTTGAACCTCATATCGTTGCTGAAACAAAGCTCTGTAAATAGTCAACGACTGATACAAATACAGCATTCAAGTTCAGACAATAAAGTCTGATGAGAGAGTATCTTGAGCGGATGAATACACAAGGAAGCTCACCATGAGAGGTGTCACAGAATCGGGTAGGGGTCGACATCGGGGCGACATTGCACCTTGGCTCGCGCGAGTGAGAATGACATTCTGCTTCCGTTGGAAGCGAAGGTTATGGGATCAACGTCAATGCTGTAGCACAGACACAAGTCATGCTCGGCTCCAGGGAAGAATAAGCTTTGACCTCGAGTGCGATGATCGTGCATCGAACACGAAAAAGACTGAAAGCGAAGAGGCAAATTTATGCGGCCCGGAATCTTTCCCACGCTTATTTCTTTCGCGAAATCGTGTTTTGAGAGAAAAGCGTCGGAGCCTTCCATACTTAAGCTCAAGCTTGGATTGGTTGTTTCAATGATACATTACACAACAGAATGATGCAGGGACGTCGATGCATGTAGGAATTGACCGGCCGAAGCTTGAGCATAGGTTTTGACCGGTGCGTAGAAGCTAGAGCCAATCAAGACGATAGTCTAGAGACGATCAGAGAGGGAGGGCCTTTCCGAGCTTCCGAAACCCAGCTGTTTAAGTAAACCTGCAGGGTTTGCAGGCAGACGGGATAAATGATCGCAGCATGACGGGTGTGTCCGGAGAACGTTTATTGTATCAGCCTATTCGAAGCCACCCTTTCTGAAGCGTATGTGCTGTCTCGTTCAGATTCCGAGATCGCCACACCCTAAGCAGGTTGTGCATCAGGCATAGAAACTCCTTTCCTTGGACCCGAAATGAAGTTTTACCGAATGCGAGGCCAGCTGATACCAAAGCAATCTGCACCTTCCAAGCTCGTGTCGGCTGTCAATCCGTCGGGCCTGTCGGTGTCACTGCGCGGCGAAGCAGTAGCTCAGTTGTTATACCGTCTGCGAAACTGACGATCCCGTTCCGTTCAATCAATGCGCACATGCGCACATGTGATGATCTCACAATTATCTGCAATGATTCTCAAGCTGGAGACTCTGACCAGAACCGCGGAATTGCATCGCCGCTTAGCTTGACACCCATTTCCCTGAGCTAAGCGAGGTGGAGTGGGTACCTGAAGCGCACCGCCTTTTCGTTTGGATGATACAACGACGATCGGAGTGGATCGTGACAATGACGAAGTTGTCAGCGATGAGTATTATGCGGTTGTGCACCGACGGGGTCTCTTTTGTGTTGAGAGAGATAAGGAGGTCAAAGCGACCGGACCGGCGTTAAGACGAGAAGGTGCCCGAGAGTGACAGGCGCTGTGACAGAGCAACCAAGCGCGTGATCGCGAATCAGGTCCCCGGTCGCTTTTGTCTTTGATGTGACGTGATTCTGGAATCCCAAGCTAATCGGCCGGTCCACTTCTATTGTCCGGCTGCCATATTGCCTTTAGGCTAAGCTTGATGTGTCTCGGCGCTCCCGACGGGATGCTCAGCCACGTATGTCTGTCTTTCGTCGCTGTCTAGCACAGAAGAGTCAGGCACAAAGTCGTACCCATGAACATGATGAAAACACATCGAATGTCTTCGCTTCTGATCTATTGTCCGTCGTTGCCGAGTTCTCGCATTAGAATGTTATTGCCTCTTGACGTACGTAACCTTGACCAGCAATGCTCATCATGGATGATCCAGAAACTTCTAGGTCAGCTTTGCGAACAAACAGCTTGACGGTAGACGAGAAGGCTCAAAGTGCCCCACTTTGTTGTCGTGGCGCTAGGCACCTTTGAGACGTTTGCAAACTGCGACGGCAATCCTGACTGCACCTCGATATTGCCGATGCAGCTGAATTCGTCTTTTTTGCTTTTGCCGAACGCTCAATCAGATAGCGTCTCTGCAAGCCTTATATGGGTCGTCTCATTGTTCGTAATTGTGTGTAGACTGTGCTTGTCTCATTGTCATCAGAGGACAGTTTGCCGCTCCGGGATTTCGTGTGCAAGAAGATGGAAGACGCTGTCTGTCTTGAGGCGCCGATTCTCTGGAGAAAGGAAATGAAAGGAAGAGTTACGGAGCCCGACAGCGCGGTTCAACCGTCGTCTTACCCTTTCGATCTCCGCTGTGTACATGTGATCGCAGCATTCTGCCTCGGCTAATCACGGCGTCTGTCCTGTTCTCCCTGTTGTTTAAAAAAGCGTGGGCGGAAACTGGAAGAATTCCGACGTCAAAGTCCCCGAAAGAAAAAGCGAACAGTGCAAGATTTCCTCTCCACCGAAACCCCCCACTCCCATGGGGAAACAGTCGCATTGTGATCGAGGTCTCTCTGGCCACAGGTCTTCTTTGCATCCTCTCCTCTCGCATTGTTCGAGACCTTCATCGCTACAACTCCGTCTCACTTGAGTTCCCCTTTGTGTGCCTGTGTGCCAAAGCGGAAAGTTTGCTGCGGCTAAGTTGATATGTAAAGTGCTGCGAGTCAGAGTTTCCCAGGGCCGAATGAAGGGGAATCGTCTTCTCCGTTGGCGCGAATCAAAAGCATCAGTCGGGCAGATGAGTGCAGTGAGCTGCAGCGCTTGGACATTGTTCGATGCCCGTTCCGACATCCAGGCCGCGAGCACCGGTTTGTGCTCAGCAACCAATGCATCGCCATGAGCTTCGCTATCGAATCTGCTTTCTTAGCGGATGGGATGCAGCGTCGGAGCAAAAGATGCTGCAATGAGTCAATCGAAATTTGGTGATTCCCTTTCAAGATCCGACCGCTCATATGCTATGCTCATGTCCACGGAGCTGGAAATAAGCAAAGGACTGCGCCCATGTGATTCCCTACTCGAGATCTCCGAGCTTTCGTGGTCCGGCATCAACATCTCTTGGCACTGTCTTTTCTTTTCTCTTGCTGCCTCGGAGTCGAATGGCATCAACCCCCACTTGGAGCCGAACGATTGTTGAGCCTATGACCGAACGCAGTGCTCGCCAAGACACCGGCAAGACCGACATGCCCAGCAAAGCCATCTGTCCCCCAATCGAAGGAAACTTCCCTGGTTGAATTTCCAAATTTTAGGCTCGGTGCAGTGTACATCGTCTTATCGCATGTCGAGATCCTTTGCGATGAGACACGCCCTCATTCGTCAGACGAAGACTTGAACGCGTTTCGATGAAACAATCCCGAGCATGATTGTCATGCGTATGTGCCAGGTGTACAAAGATCTGCCGAGAAGCGGCCTATAGATCACCCGGCGATATTCAGCACATGCTTGTGTCGACACGGCCAGATCGTCAAATCCTGCCGCCGTTGCGAGGACATGTGATCGAGAAGGTTGTTGAGGTCTATCGGCTGTCTAGTACACTCCTTACTAGTCTTCGACGAGGAGGAGAAGAGGTCAAGCAAGATGAGGGCAGACACCTCGAGTAGGAGAAGCTTGCGCTGAAGACGGGTTACAAAATCGATCAACTGCGCTTGGTACGTAACGCCGTACAAGGATCACGTTCAGCATCCGGGATGCGAGCATTGCGTGCCACTCTCGCATCCACAATGACAAGGAACTGGCGAGAATGTTTAGTGTCATGTTGTTGCAGCAGCCCATGTAAGCGAGGTTCCTCGTCGTGCAGCTGACCACCAAAACTGGCTCTATCAGATCAGCTGAAAAGGGGCCCTGGGGCAGCTGTGGTGCAGAGTTGACGGTTCGCGCGCACGGCAAGCAACACCATTCGACCGAGTCGAATTAAGGGGGGCCAATGCGAGCATTAAACAATGAGGACAAAGAGAAGCAACACGAGGGCGTAGTCGATACGCGCAGTTGTAACTCCGGACCAGAGGGAGGCTCAAGCTGCAGACAAGAAAGCTGTCAAAGTGTTCGTGATGTCGAAGACAACTCCGTTGGAAAGGAATGACAAAAGGGCCAGGTTCAGTCGCCGTTGTTTGACACCCGGACATTGTTTTGCCAAGAACAATGCGAAAGACATTCAATGCATATTTGATGGCATGGAGACAAATAATTAATAAGTTAGCTGTCCGGAAGGCAGAGATCGAACTATCAGATGCCGACCACGCGGCCCGCGGAATTTTCGGGAAGCGTTATTCCATCAATCCTGATGCCTGTGTCCTGCAGACCTCCCTACGCTTGCTGTCGAAATCGAATCCAAATCCTTGATGAGACCAGCGGAGTCGAGAGTGTGTTTTTGTCGTTCGTTGTCGAGGCTAGCTCTATAAGCTGAGTCAAGATCCAAGAGAAGTTTCAGGGGTCTGCTTTCGTGACTACGAGTAATGTGGCTAAGTCAAGGACACATCTCGGTTAAGGTGAGAGTTGTTGTCGGACCTCTTGCATGCCTTTCGGGTCTTCCGACATTGCAGCTTCAGCCACCTTCCTCTGGTATCGTATAGAGTTCTCGCTTCAGGTCACAAAATTTGCGGTATACCGACTCCTTTTTTTCTTGG
The DNA here is from genome assembly GCA_928856705.1 of Ustilago xerochloae. Lineage (NCBI taxonomy): Eukaryota > Fungi > Basidiomycota > Ustilaginomycetes > Ustilaginales > Ustilaginaceae > Ustilago > Ustilago xerochloae. The sequence continues at coordinate 61,911 of CAKMXT010000014.1, forward strand.
CTGCTGTGTTTTCGGGATCATTCCGAGCGGCATGCTGAGTGGATCTCCAGCAACATATCCTATTCATACATCGTTTGAAGTTCGAGACCTTGAGCGGTGCTTAAATACATGGATATTCTGCAGCACCAAAAGCCACGCTTGAAAGCGAGAGGGCAACTGCCAGAGATAAAGCTCTTGCTCGATCCAGAGCGGTACATCGCAACGGGAAGGTAGCAGACGACATGCTGGCACGACAGAGAAGGAACCACCAAAATGATCCGGAAATGCCGAGGCTTGTCCGCAGCTCGAGTTGTGCCAGCAAAGTGCTGTACAAAGGTGATTGTAGGTTGTCTTCTGGAGACAAACAGTCGCATTTTTTTCGCTTCACGTCGCTACGCCTCGCCTACGTGACACAAGCAGTGCACCGGATTCGTCAACACCGTTGCCGAGTGTTGCTCTCTGGAAAGGGAAAACATGAGAGATTTGCGTCGCACAGAGTCGGATCAAACGCATGGATCCGCGTGCCCCGCCTCTGCCTCTTGCCCGACTCAGCCACAAACTCCATACTGTCCGGTGTTGCAAGATCTTGATTGTGACTGCTTGTGCGCACGCGCATGGTGGTTCAGTGACTTTCCGAACGTTCCATTTGCAGCAATCACAGGGTGGATAGAAAGAGAGTGTACTCTGTCAATTTCGCAATGAATCAGCCGAGAAAGACGTTCTGTGCGTGAAAGGGTCTACAGTATCGCATGATGGCTCGGAAGTCGGACAGACGCTTTCAAACACGAATAATGCTTCATGCTCCAGCAAGCGATGTTATTTTCCCCACGCCACGCCATCGGCACACAATCTGGCATACCATCGCTACCATTGTGACCCGCTCGCTTCCACTCTGAAGCTTCTCCACACCTTGCTGGCATGTCGTTTGCACAAATCACGGTGGTGCGAGTCGGAGCGCGAATCGAATGGCTGTATCGTCTTCGGGTACCTGACTCGTAGCAGCGAGAGCATTCAAGTGGACTCTCGGTGACAAAGAGGCAAGGCTGGACTTTGTGGTTCATGAAGGGTGGTGGGATTGGAGTCCGTGTCAGGCCAGCGAGGATGTGTGAGACACAATGATAGGAGAACAGGGGATAAGCCAAAATGAGAGCTGCCACACGAAGTTGAGACAGGAACTTTTTTCATGAAAAGGATCTGGACCCGATCCCCACGTTATCATGCGAGACGTTGGTCGTGTTCCGTTCCGTGTTTTGAAACTTGGCTGAGGAGTTGCATGCCAAGCGAATCTCATTTCGTCGACTGAATTTAATTTATTTTGCTTAAATTCGCTCTTTTTCTCATCCGTCAAAATCCATCGTCTACTTCAGCGCAGCACAAGCAAGATGCTTGCTTGTCTGGCGAGTGTATTGACTGCGATGGACTCGGATCACAGCTTACCTCGGCAGGGAAAGCATGGCCGGAATACTGAGATCCGGTCAGCCAAAGTCGCCCATTTGAACGCCGGGGGACAATTTCGTTCATTCGGGATCCGCGGCTCGAGCTCATCCGCGGACAGCAAGGAACAGACAGTTCAACTTGCTCTGTTCGGCGCGCCCGGGGAAGATAAGAGAGTCAAGTGACGATGTCGGATGGCGGCCGACATGACCGCGCGTTTCACTGTCTCACCTCCGTGGTCCCATTGACTCCTTCCTCTTGTATGCTATGATAGGTGGCAGCGTGCTTCTTCACCACGTTCCTATGTTGCTTCCGTGTTTCAGATTGCCGAATTGTAGGCTGCGCTGTAGTTGATGACCTGGAATCTGTGTTTCGGCTCGCTTTACTACCGTTGCTTCAATGGGGGTCGCTGTAGCCTGCGCCTTTCGATTCTGACGAAATGTCTTTCCGTGAGAATGTTGACAGATAGGCGAGACGACGACGTTTCAAGCGATGTTTTGCGACAAGCATACATTTGCTATCGGGGTCTGCGGTCAACGCGGCCTATGACCTGTCCTGACAAGCGAGAGGAGATTGGCCTGCACGTGTTTAGCTTCGCTTGTTCGTGTCCGTTACCAATCCCAACCCCACATCTCTACTTCAACCAGCCGAGCGTCGGAATCCGAGCGTGTTGCTAGGTATGTGAGACTGGTGCTCCATTGTCGCCCTACAACACAGTAGCCTTCACTAATACCATCAGAAGCAGCCGAGACCGTGTCTGTCTTGACCTTCATCTCTGCACTCACGCCGTACGCGTCAAGCTGTAGATCCCGAGATGGCAATCTCGAAAAGTCCATCCGGCAAAGAATGGTGCAACGCGAGCTCGTTTCTCACGTCATTGCAGTGCCGTGCGTTTGCCACCAGAGCCCGCTGTCTCGCTTGGAGCGCGGGGAAGATCGTTCACTGACACGGAACCTTAACGTGCGATCTCGGTAAATGAAAGTCGCAGGAACCGATGCGAGGCGAGATGACCTGCTTATCTTTCCACGTTTGCCCGTCCTTGCAACAAAAAAGTCAGTAGTGGTACAGGAACACGCCGTTGCAGCAGTCAAATGGCAGAAGCAATACCGTTGCACTGGTGTCTGTGCCGAGCCTGTTCATGGTACAAGCGCCCTCGAGGTGTCGTTTGCCCGGACGTCATTTCCCCCTCGTGCATGCTACAAGTGCGCGTCGTGATCGAGTCACAGCATCCTGCGTCCAAGCAGCAGATCCTTGAGTGAGTGTGACCCTGCATACAACCACCGCATCCTTGTGCAATTCCCAAGAAGCTCTTTAGTCGCCGTCAGCAGAAGTCCCCGTCAGGTAGACCGATAGCATGTCCCCCCTGAGACGCAGCATACAAAGACCGACAGCGGTCGACATTTTGCTTGCATCTCCACACGCCTGTCCCACGATTTGTGTGCGTTACTGTACTCGATCAACAGCTCCTCTGAGGCAAGCGAGATAATAGGTCAAGCTGCATCGCGTCTGTCCGCGTGCCGAGTTCATCCCACGCGCGCGCAACAATGAGGCTTCATCGTCATCGAGCATCGATAGCTCGTGTGATGTAATGTGGGGAATGGTATTCTGTATGCAAACTTCAATTGTATCGGGATGTTTGCTGAGTGAGCGCGATCGTCGCTTTCCCGTGTCGGATCATTACTGTACTGGTGTATATGACATCGCAGCAAAAGCGCGGCAGAAGGTGGATCAATATTTGAAATTGGTTTCACGAATCGCAATCGCCTCTGTTCTTTGCTTTGATGCCGTTCAATCGATCAGAAGAAGGTGCATGTCACTTGCATGTCAGCGCCATGGTGAGTGCAGCAGCATGCTTGTTCTCGTGCCAAGAACAGTTGTTCCCGCACTTCATTGCATTCGTATTTCGCTGGTGGAACGTTTCCGCGGATAGGAATGGGTCGGAATGATTTGATAGGTCTAGACCTGATTCGGCATCGGCTTGTGAAATGGGGACAAACCTGAACAGTGCAGACAGCGCTCCCGGTGGCACTTTCGAATCGAGGGTTCAGGACCCACTTGAATCACCTCCACGAAAGCACGTCAAATGTCCCGGACTGCAGGGACAGCAGAAGTTCGATCCGATCCAATCCAATGTCAAACCCCTGGTGCGTGTCGAACTGGGTCTTTGAAGATCAGCTGTGTGATGAGTCGTGCTGTTGAAGTGGAACCTTGTCTACGCCAACGGCAAGTCTGATGTATCACTCATCCGATCGGCTGTCCTCTCTGCCCTGCTGTTACGTTGCGCAATGCAATGAGGACCAAGCAAACTTCGCCAAGACAGCTTCTCCGAAATCGACCGCTTCCGTGCCTCTCCGGATGGGCCAATCAGACTCATGTCATTATCAGTTTGGATAACCCGATGACTCCCGACAAACGTACCACACATTTTGCTGATCTGAAAAGACAGAGAAGTCTCTGAAAGCTTCGTTTCAAGACGTTGACCTTTTTACCTTCAACTTTGCGAAATGAGGGATTTGCGCTGCTCAAAAAACCTGAGTGGCTCTTTTACCTAGCCACTGCTTTGGCACGAAACCAAATGTCAAGAAGAAGGTGGATTGTCCTGGCCCTGGCCTCGGCCTTGAGCCTAAGCTTGAGAAGCGCCAAGAAGCAGCAAAGGCGCAAAGCAAACAATCACAATTTTGAGACGCATCGCATCATAGCAGAGAAGACTCAAAACCCGGAACCAAAGTGAATTCGAAAAAGCTCACTGTCCAGCTGATTGTTCTCCGGCACGTCAGAAGCAGAGAGCAAACCTTCTTCTGGAATTACGTTGCCTTTCAGTTCAGCTAACACAGCTGCACTGACGTGGTTCTTTGGTTGTTTGCTGGCTTGCGTACCTGTCCGTCTCCTTGCTTTGAAAACAGGCTCACTGCTCAAGCTCATTGTTCACGATCAGAGTGGGCTACAAACACCACCGCCGCTCTTTCACTCATTTCCATTCTATTCCCTGGCCTCATTCCATATGCTCAACGCAGAGTGGGCTGCGATGAATAGGCCAATGAGAGAAAGGTGTCTTCTTTGTTCAGCACTGTGGGACTACCATCTGCATCCGAACCCGAGGGCCGAGCGGGACTGGTTCTCAGAAAGAAATGACTTCTTCATGCCAATTCATGGGTTAACTACAGGATATCATCCGACGTTTTGTGGCTTTTCATGATCCTCATACGTTAGCTTGCTTTTTTGTTTTGATCTCCTCAAACACAGTCTTGTCGAATCGAGTTAGACGAGCAGCTAAAGAGTGACTTGAGCGATTGACGCAGCATGAATGAAAGGAATGCATCAAAGGCAGACAAAGCTCGCGCCTCATTTTGCTTGGACGCCTCATCGCCACGCTCTCTTTCTCATTCCCTAACAGCGAGCTGATGTGTGTGGCTGTACTGTATCATTCTTGTGATGCGATTGGCATTCAGCTCTGTCCCGTGTCATCCATCTCTTCGCTTCGTACGCTGCATCGCTTGCCAGCGCGACAGTCCAGGCCGTGTCATAGGCTGACATCGTCGAGCAAGGAAGCAAGAGTTTGTTGGAAATGGTGTGTGATATTGTACTGAGATATGGTGGTCGAGTCCTGTCTTGTCTCGGCTATGACCACTAAAGGGGTGGACGGTCCATCGCCCTTGCTTGCTGCTATTGCTATCAACCAGCCGACGATGCATGTCTCAAAACTGTCGCTCTATCCAACCATGAGGGCCCAGAAACTCGACGCTGTCTTTCTCGCTCTCTTTCCAAACGATTTTTTAAACACCGCACCCGACGACAAGCGTGGACGTTTCGTTTTTTTTTTTGGACTGGCGCCTATCGGACCAACACCTGGGCATAGCAACGCTGCTGCCGAGCTCCTCACTGCAGCTTAGCCGCCCCTCCCTCCTCTCCCTCCCTCTCTCTCTTTCCTACTCCGCCGCCGTATGCTCTTTTGCCATTGTTCTGGCTTCGTGCCTCTCGCTTCGCCCGCTCACTGCCGTTTTGCCGTTCTCTCGTTTTATGCTCACAGAATTTCGGATTTTCGTGCCTTTCCTCTCCTCTTTACCGCCCTTCCTTGATGGCAAGTGACGTGCCAATCGAGCTTTTTTCCTCTCAAAATCAAATGTCAAACACATGCACACCTCTCTTCCTGTCCGCCTTTCCTGCAATTTTATCTGATTTTTTCTTCATTTCTATCGGCTCGTCCGCTTGTCCTCTTCTGCTCAAACTGGGGTTTCTCCGGCTGCACCGTTCACCATGTCTATGCATGCATGCATTTTGCCCACGCTTTCTGCACAATCTTGAAGTGTGTGCTGCTGATGCAGAAGGAAGCAGTCGGGATGCAAACTGCTGCTAGAAGAGCCTATTCTAGCCTCCGATCCGAATCGACTTGGCATTCACGTCTCTTCTCTCTTCCCTCTCCCTCTCCCTCCCCTCCCACCGTTCCTCCTGCATTTCTCTTGACGTGGACAAGAATGTCGCACTTCCCCCTCTCCCACATCCGATTTTTCAACTCTTTTTTTAAAAAAAAAATTGTTATAAAGTTATTTCCAACAATATTCCGGTCTGAACGGGGTGCGTGTGTGTGTGTGTCTCTCTGTGTGTGCAGGATGTGCGTGTGATGATAGGTTGTCGGCTAATCGAAGAGCTTCCTTCGCCTGTGTGTGGCTCTTCTGTCCCTCTCTCACCCTCACTTTCCCTTGACCTGCATTGAAATGGGCCGATTTCGCCTTTGCAGCTTTGTATGCTTTGCCGACTCAGCGATGTCTCATCCTCATTCATGGTTCTTTGTCTCTGTCTCTACTTCGCTCTCCCTCCTCCCTCTTTCTCCGAATTTTTTAGCTTTTCGGCCCCTGGTCATCATGCTTTTGCTTTCGCTTTCCTTCTCAAGCTGCTGTCACTGCTGCTGCTGCTGAGCTCTCAGCTGCACATCACACATGCTGCATGCTGCTCTTCTCTTTCTCTGTCCTGCAATCGCACCCAACTTTACCTTTTTGCCTTTCTCCACCTCTCTCTGTCTCTCTCTCTTTGAAGTTGCCCTCCTCTTCACTGCAGCTGCTGCTGATGCATGTCCGGTCCTGTTCAGCTGCTTGTCGCTTCAACACATCCGACTCGCCTCGCCTCGCCTCCCCTCGCCTGCTGCTGATGGCTGCTTTCCGTTCCGTCGTCTCACTTTACCGCCGCCCTCTTGTCGACTGGGCGCGGATCTGTCGATAAACCCTTGACTTTCTCAAGTTGACCATCTCGACTTCTCCCTTTCTTATCCTCCTCTCCTCCGTCCACTCGCTCTTTCCTTCCCGACCAAATACTGCAGCGCATCCTCCAAACTGGCAAACGACCTTTATCAACTCCTTGACAGCACGCTCGTCGCTGCGACCCCATCTTCCTTTCTCGCCAGCATCATCCCGACAACCGTTCTTAGGTCGTCTGCTTCGGATAGGCTCGACTTGCGCCAGCAGCAACAGCTCCTTAGCTTCCGAATAGAAAGAGGATCCTTTCCCCTCTCTCCCTCGTTGCTTTCACCTATATCTCGTCCGCCGCATCTTTCCCTCGTCGTCTAGTCTTTGCTACGATATATTCTCTGACAGAGCCTGCTAGTTCTCGATTGCAGCAACTCGATAGTCCTGGACTAGAACGACATCGCAGTCAAGCATACCACGGTCCACTCCTCGGATCTCGCCCGACAGTTCGGATCATCCGCTCGGCTTCGTCGACCATCGTTGATACTGCAATCAAGCTTTCGGCATAAGCTCAAGCCTTGGTTATCGTCGGAACAATTCCGACTCGTCTTCGACTCACCTCTTCAGCACTCTTGGACATTGGCCGAATTCGGTCTCGTCTTGATCATCTTCCGACGATCAGCGCCGCTTCGGCCGGAACATTCGTCCCTGAAATCTCGCTATCGGCCGCTGAGTGTTGACACTTCATTGACCGCTCTCACGGCTTCATATCCTGTCATTTCGCCTGTCACAAGCGCTTTCATCGCGCATCTTCGATCTTCGTTACCCTTCTCGGATCGCGCTGCAACTCCTCTCGCATTGCGCTTTTACGATCGATCCTCGTCTCATTTTAGATCAGCCGAAACGCTTCTCCATCGACACGCCCATTTCTGTTTCTTCGGAAGTCGTAAGTACCCACCCCACCTCATCATTCTTGTCGGACGCTTTACAACGAGCTCTGCAGCCATGTGCTCGCAACACTCGAGTTACCCGAAAGCCGAATCGCGATATGCTGTTACCATGCTGTGCTGCAGCGATGCACTCTTTCGGCGAGACTTCGATGACATTGTGTCGGTCGGAACGTGCGGCTTCAGCGTCAACTCGACGCCGTGAGCTGCCCTTCCAGGCACGCAATCCTAGGCTCGAGATGAAATCGACAAGCTTTGGTCAGTCTTTGCTGCTACCGCCGATTCATGGACATCTGCATACGGAAACGCATCGCCACGTAACCTTATAAAGGAATTGGCCGTTTCTTTCCCAGGACCTGCGCGATGTATCAGTCCCGCCGGTTGCAGGCGCTGTACCTTGCTTTATGGTTTGCCCCGTATCGCTGCGGAGGCAACACCTCTGCAAGCTTAATCGCCGACGTCCACGTTGTACTGCTCAAGCCGTCTGCCGATCTTCTGTTCTGCTTATATCCCGATTTGTTTGCCATTCCTTCTCCTCCCGACATGTGAAATACTGACCCCCACCTATCTCTTTTGTCTTTGCGCTTTCTCCTTACCCTGCCATGATCGACGACCATCTTCGTTGCTCTCATTGGAACCTTTCGACATTTGCGTTTTATTTTGCCAACATGGCGGCAACACTTCATTGCACTACATGGACTCGTGTGCAACCCGACTGCATCATTCATTCGTGCTTGCTGCATCTTCATCTGACTCTCTCAGCCCTCGTCAACTCCACCAGATTCGGGTGTCTAGACGCAACTTCCGACGTTGTCAACTGGCCACAACCTTGTCGCTCACTGCATCGGATAGAATCGGCTTCATCTCATCCTGCCCATCCTATCAAACTCCTTTCATTTGTCGGTTCGCTCGACTTGCATATCCTTTCTAACCTTGCTTGTTGCCCGGACGGTCAACTCTGTCCCACCCACGGCGCGACAAAGCTTCTCAGCGCCAACGGCGGCTACTGCCCACCAAAATCTCCAAGCGCGCAAATCGATACCCGGACTGGTATCCAGCAGCCATTGCAGCAGTATAACCTCGTGGCATCTAGCCTGTTTGCGCTTCCATTTCTCTGCAGGTTGTTGCATAGTTCGGCTTCACCCGGTGCATTAGTTGCGCTTTTACTGGGACTCAGCTCATATCGCCGCTGCTGATCTACTTGACTCCGCTGTCAAACATTCTTGAGTGCGTTCTCTCGGAGAGGCTTCGGTCCTGTCCATCGCTCTGCCCTTCAAGCCACGCCTTGTCTACTGGTTGACGTGAGTATACGGTATATGTACTCGCGATCCACTTTCTTGCTCCGTCGCCCGTCAGTTGTCAGCATTCCCCGACAGCTTCGATAGACTCTTCAAGACCTACGCAGTCCCTCCTGCCATCATTCAGGTGAAGTCAACAACCGACGTTCTGGCACTCTACGCAAATTACTTCCCCTATCGTCGTATAAGACTGTGACCGTCGTGCACAGCTTAACCACTGGACTCATCAAGCACCCCGCTTTCGCCTTTGCCGACGCGAGCGCCAGAAGCAGCGCAGCAGTCCTCCTTTCCTGCCCCTCTGCAGGAACAGTCAATGGCCGTCGCACAGCGTTACGACGGAGTCGGCCAGTACGGCTTCGGTCAGCATTACACGAAAATGGCACCGCCATCTTCCTTTCCAAACTTTGGCTACGATCGTAGACCGCAGCCAGAGGAGCACTCCGAGCCTTTGTGGCCAGTTCCTCGTATCCAGCAACAACAGCTCCAGCAAGGCCCTCACACCGATCGGTCTAGAGAGATAGCCGGATTCTCCAACAGCTTCTCGCAACCAGACCTTACACGTCATCAGCCCCATCCCAGCAACTACACTTACGACGGTGCGTCATCGGCAGCAATGCGCAATCCAGTCGTCTACAGTCAACCCGCCCAGGTTCCGTGGGGTCTTGGTGGTCAGTCGAGCACCGACTATGCTGAATACCCAACCGCTTCCTTCGTGGCACCGATGGGCCAGCGCCCTCAACTCCCGCTTCACAACCAAGCCCCTTACCTTGGTAGCTCGGGCGGTACGTATGGCGAGTCGTCTCTGCACGGAGGCAGTGATGGCTTCCCCAAAATTTTGAATGGATCAGCGCCACCTTTCGGCAATACCTACGATCATACCGCCGAGACGCTGTGGCCTCTCGGTCCCAACTCGCTTGACGCCTTTGCTGGCATCCCAGCACCGTCCGGCCAAGTGGCGCGTCTTACGCTCACTTCGGCAGCCGACAAGAACAAGCTCAAGGCGCGGTCGTCCTTGCCTCCTCCCAAACAGTTCAAGTGCTCTGCATGCGATGCCATCTTCAGTCGTAATCATGATCTCAAGCGTCACGCACGCATTCACTTGGCTGTCAAGCCCTTCCCTTGCGGCTACTGTGATAAGGCTTTCAGTCGCAAGGACGCGCTCAAACGTCACGTCTTGGTCAAGGGGTGCGGCATTGGCAATAAGAAGCAAAACGACAATCGCAAACGTGCCGCGACGTTGTCCAAGCTGGAAAACAGCGATGGAAACAGCACTGCGCGTGCCCCCTACGATGGTGGTTCGTCGGAGACCAAGATGCGTGACTTTAGCAGTTTCAGAGATGACTTGCACTATCAAGGTCAGCAGCAACACCAAGGCTTCGACACTGGCAGCTCGCGCGGCATGCCCGACAAGCTTAATTCGTCATGGCCCTCGTCCTTTCCGGATGTTAGCAATCCCTCTGCGGGCATGAAGACAGAGTATGGATCGTCTCACGGGGTGTCAATGCCTCAACAAAATGCATCGCTACAGTCGTACGGTGCTCAGCAGCAGCAGCAGCAGCAGCAGCAGCAACCATCGTATCCGACCTTCGGCATGGGTGGCGACGACGCGTACCAGCAATCGCAGCGACAGCAACTGCCAGGCGGGCTTGTGAACGCGTTCACATCACCGGCAGGCACTTCTGCTTCGTCACCTGCTGACTCGAAGCCCATCGTGAGTACTTCTGGTGAAGCACTCGAAGTCGCAGATGCCGACAAGCAAATGTCGCGACCTGGTAGTGCCAAGCTTCTCAACACTGCGGTCCCCTATGGCGCGCAGTCGTTTGCAGTCGACAACTCGATGCACCCAAGCGCAGGTCTGAGTGCAGCTGGTATGCCGGCCGATTCTGGGAATGGGTTCAACGGATTCGAAGGTCAGAACAAGGATCGCTTCGGTCCAGCAAGCTACCCGACAGCACCCATGATCTCTCCGTCGCTTGGAGCAGGTCCCGACCAGAATGACCTGAACAACCAGCACGCCATGTCGAACGTCAAGAGGCAGCAGCAGCAACACGCTCAGCAACAGCAACAACCATTCGGTTCGTACTTTGGCAACAACGCTGTCAACTGAGTATGCACTCTTCTTCTCTTCTTCTCTTAGCTTACGACACTCTCTCGTCACCTAGGGCAGACATACATGGAGACCCTCCTCTCGGTCTCCCTCGCCTCTGATTTCGGAAGTTCAATCGATAGGGTTAGATCTAGAGTTCCCATAATAGCACGTGCTCGGTCAGCTGGAGGTCATTATACACATTCGAGCCTTCACACCACATCGGGTCAGCCACGTCTTCCTCCTAGCATTGCCGGATCCGCTGCATATACATTTGCTCGCGGGTACTGACTCCTCAATTCTCCTGCCGCCCTCTCCCTTCAGCATCTTTCGCATGAATTCCTCACCTCACTCATGTCCTTGTACCACATCTCGTTTGTCCGTCGGTTCGTGTCTCGTCTCCCAAGTCGTTCTTTGTACGCGACCCGCGCATACCCAGTTGCAATGTTCGATGATCCCGGCTCCAGTTTCGCCTGTCATTCGCCTGTGATAAGAAGTTTGAGTACGAGAATGCTTTGCAGTCTCCATTCAACCTAGTAAATTGGAATATGAGATTCATAAACGCAACATCAGTCCGCCCAGACATGATGGTTTCTTGGCGCAGTTGGTTAGCGCGTCTCCTTAACAATTCCGGTTCTGTTCGGATCGTTAGGGCTTACGGAGGAGGTCGCCGGTTCGAACCCGGCAGAAATCATTCTTTTGCTTTTTTTTGCCGTATACTGCGACTAGACCAAACAGCGCTCATTCTGCTGACTCGAAGGAGGAGAGAAAGGGCGATAGATGCTGACGGACGGAAGCATGGCCGCTACCTAGCTATGAATGTCTTAATGGTCTTTAAACTACATGCTCAAGCTTTCAGCTCTTTTTTCTGAACAGTTGAGAATCGTCCGTCTGAGTAACCAGTTGCATGGTGGCATTGCGAAGCACGCATTTAGCTTGGAGTCAAGAGAGCTCCACCGATGTCCACAGCACAAGCTTCCCAGCTCCTGTGCTTTCCTCTATACCATTCTTGATGTACAACATGGCCTTCTTCACGGTCATTTGTCTAAGAAACCTCTCTTCTCCTTCTCTTGTCATCAAAAATTCGACCAAAAAATAGCCGTTTATCCAAAAGCCTTCGAAATTTTGCACATGCAAAAGCAAAAGAAAATGACCAGCCTGGGGCTCGAACCCAGAATCTCCTGATTAACTTTTGGCGAGTACCGAACGCAATGTTCGAGACCATCTATTCGTAGTCAGACGCCTTACCATTGGGCCAACCGGCCAATTTCATGTCGCCGTTGCCTCAGGATTGCATACATATAGACTCTATGATTTGTCTGTGGACAAGCGGAGGCAGAAGACGATGTCACGGCGCAACCAGGATGAGGATGTGCACATGGACCAGGTCCATACGGTAGAGTCTCAATGCAAAGAATTTCGACGCAGTCCAAGGACAGCTGTCAGATGAATCTTGTCAAACGCAGAATGGTGATGCAGCCTCACAGAACGAAAGGAAGGCGTGATGGAAGAGCCGATAGCTTGATCATCTGAGCGGATGACTCTCTGGGACTGGGAGAACAGAACTCAGCTCGTAATTGAACAGCTTGCATTGCCATTGGTCTTGTGTCCGGCGCCGAAGCCCTGAGATACTTCATGTTGTCATGTCGGCAAGCTTCCGTGATAGCAAGAAAGGTTGAGATTTGAATAGACTTGAAACAGGGCATAAAAATATTTACCTTGTATCGACATCGTCTGCGTCAGGATGCATTCTCATGGTGCGAATCATTCTCTTCGCCATTGAGGGCCGAGGAAGCTTGCCAAAAGTATGACAGGCTCATGTAAGTCATCTCGTTGATTGAGGAGACAAAGAGGTAGAATGTACAGAAAAAAATAACGAAAAAGAAAGTGACCAGCCTGGGGCTCGAACCCAGAATCTCCTGATTAGCGATTTCTGAACAATGTTGTTCAAGACTATATTCGTAGTCAGACGCCTTACCATTGGGCCAACCGGCCGCTTATGTTTCCTTGTTCCAGCGTTGCATGTATATAGTTGCCGGAAATGAATACGCCTTTTTACCCGAATGAAGCCGTCTGAGAAGAATCTCGGGAAAATGCCGTGACTCCCCTGCTCCTCTCATGCGCAAAAGTGTGAAGAAGTCATCCCCACAGCTTTTCTTCATCTGCTCCCACCTCCTACCACTCCTCGGACCACATCGACAACCCTACACTATCCACAAAGATGACCTCTACAGCTGCTTCAATCCTCAAGAATGCCTCTTCCAAGGTGCTTCGCCTTGGTATGATGCCCGCCGATGGTATCGGTCGCGAGGTTCTTCCTTGCGCTCAGAGGGTCTTGCAAAACACTCCCGGTGCTCCCAAATTCGAGTTTGTCCACCTCGACGCTGGCTTCGAGCACTTCCAGAAGACCGGCTCTGCTTTGCCCGAAGAGACTGTCAAGGCACTCAAGAACAACTGCCACGGTGCCATGTTCGGCTCGGTTTCGAGTCCTTCGCACAAGGTTGAGGGTTACAGCTCGCCCATTGTGAAGCTGAGGAAGGAGTTGGATTTGTACGCCAACATTCGACCCGTCATTGGCGTTCGTGGTACCAAGGATGACGAGAAGTTCATTGACAGTGTCATCATCCGTGAAAACACTGAGTGCTTGGTAAGTTTGTCCTCGATTCTCACGGCTCCCTTTCCAGTCATGATCGCTGACCTCTCCTGCCGCTGTCTATTGCTTCCCCGTTCTGTTCGATCACACAGTACATTAAGTCAGAAACCAGCGAAGCCGGCCCTGATGGCCAGATCGCCCGGGCCATCCGTCAGATCACCGAGAAGGCCTCTACTCGTATCGGCAAGAAGGCTTTCGAAGTTGCCCTTGCTCGCCAAGAGCTCCGCAGAACGACCCAACCCTCCTACTCCCCCACCGTTACTATCTGCCACAAGTCCAACGTTCTCTCTGTCACCGACGGTCTTTTCCGCACCTCTGTTCGAGGCGTTTACGAAAAGGACGCCAAATCCAATGGCGGCGCTGGCCGATACGAATCCGTGAAGCTGAACGAGCAACTCGTCGACTCCATGGTCTACCGTTTGTTCCGTGAACCCGAAGTATTTGATGTCGTCGTCGCACCCAACCTCTACGGTGACATCGTGTCGGATGCTGCTGCTGCACTTGTTGGCTCGCTTGGTCTCGTACCAAGTGTCAATGCTGGTGATAACTTCTTCATGGGTGAACCAGTCCACGGATCCGCGCCGGACATTGCAGGACAGGGTAAGGCCAACCCTATTGCTTCAATTCGTTCAGCTGCTTTGATGTTGGAATACATGGGATACACCGACCCCGCGCTCAAGATCTACACTGCTGTTGACCAGGTCATTCGTGAGGGCAAGTACCTCACTCCTGACTTAGGTGGTTCGGCTACTACTACTCAGTGCGAAGAGGCAATTCTTAAGAAGATCAACGATGCCTGAACGAAAATTAGTGTAGAAACCCTGTTGTAGATGAAGAGCATACAAAAGCAGAGCAAAGTCGAAACTTAATTCCAAAACAGTATCTGTGCCTCTGTCCTTGGCGGCGTGTGTGAGAGAGAGTATTGCGGCCGAGATCCGGCAGCCTGTTGCTCGACTGGAGCTCAACGGAACCGAAAAGGTGTCTTTTAAATGTTGTTCGATGCGTGACCTCCGATTCTTGTCAGGGTGGCCTCCTGAAAGCCGAAGTGTTGACAGAGACTGGAGACAGATGAACACGGGCAATGAAAGAAACATGAATCTGAGATGCTATTTTGCCTGTTTTCTGAGTAGCAGAATCGTATTTACAAATGTGAGAGACCAATAGCCGCGAAGCCCTGTTCAACCGCTTACTTTCGGATAGCGTAAGCAGTCTCGCGATCAGAACCAGCCTGGTTCCTCTCAGCCAAGCCCAAACCGTATCGGCGAAGACGGATAGCCTGAACTGTGATGAATCCACTGGTAGCAGCCGAGTCGAAACCACCCTGCTCGTCCATGGAAGTGAACTTCTCGTCGTACAACAACTCCTCGGAGCTCCTGCCCTCGATGATGACGTTACCCTTGTACAAAGCGACCTTAACCTGACCGTTAACAGTCTTTTGCGACTGAGGAATGCACGAACGAACAAACTCGCACTCGGGAGAGAAGAAGAAACCGTAGTAAAGCTGTTCGGAGAACTTGGTGGTGATGACCTGGTCACGAATTCGACGAACCTCACGGTCGAGCGTCAAACCTTCCAAGTCCAAGTGGGCAGCACGGAGAATGGTAGCACCAGGAGACTCGTAGCATCCACGAGACTTGACACCAATGAAACGGTTCTCAACGATATCGATACGTCCGATACCGTTGGCACGAGCAAGAGCGTTGAGGGTAAGGAAAACATCGACGGGATCGGTGTGCTCTTTGCCTGTGGAGAGAACCTTGACCTTGGAAGGAAGACCCTGTTTGAACTCGATGACAATGCGCTCTGGTGTGTCGGGAGCCGACTCGGGGCTCTTTGTCAACTTCCACATGTCAGCGGGAGGTGTGGTGTTGGGGTCTTCGAGAATACCAGCTTCGTAGGAGATGTGGAAGAGGTTCTCATCGGTGGACCAAGGCTTGGCCTTGGTTTGGGTGACAGGGATACCCTTGGACTCGGCGTATTCGAGCAGAGCAGATCGACCAGCGAAGCGGTTGAAGAACTCGGGAATACGCCAAGGAGCAATGACCTTGATGTCGGGCTTGAGACCGTAGAAAGCGAGCTCGAATCGGACCTGGTCGTTACCCTTACCAGTGCAACCGTGGGAGACGTACTGGCAGCCAGTCTTCTCGGCAGCCTCAATCATACCACGGGCAATGACGGGACGGGCGAGCGAAGTACCAAGGAGGTAGACATCCTCGTAGATGGCGTTGGCCTGGACGGCGGGGAAGATGAGCTCCTCGATGAACTCACGCTTGAGGTCGGCAAGGATGAAGTCTTTAGCACCGCACTTGAGGGCCTTGGAACGAGCAGCCTCGAAGTCCTCCTCCTGACCGACATCAGCCATGAAGGCGATGACATCGTAACCCTCGTCAATGAGCCATGCGAGGATGGTGGAGGTGTCTGTTGATCATGATGGCGAGCGCGTGGCAACGTTGACGAGACACGTTGACGAGCAACATGGATGATGGCGACGACGACGACAACAACGATGATAACGAGCAAGTGTAGATGGCACCAGTCGAGGCCGAGCGAGGTGATCGGTGCACCGAGCAAGCGTCGAGCAGAGGGTGAAAGCGCGGGCGCAGAGAAAAAAATTATTCCGAAATGAGATTGGAAAAAAAAATTCGAGTCACCCGATTGGCCGAGAGAAATTGGCAGGCGGGACAGAGACGTAAATCACCATAGGAGGGACAACAGAACAGACAGATATGGAGGAGTTACATGTCAGTGATGGCGTCGACAATGACCAGAGTGGCGGCGAAACGCAGGGGCCAACAGCTGTCAAGGAATGCCTGAACCCCGCAAAGTGTCGAGGAGAAGGTTGACAGCTGAGAGGCGCAACAAGCGCTTTCCGGAGTGATATCCGGACTACTTACCGAGTCCACCAGAGTAAGCCAAAAGCACTTTTCCGGTCTGTCCTGGCATGATTTGAATGCTGTTTTGTGTGTAGAGAAGGTTGTTCCCGTGTATGAAGCTCGTAGAAGAGAGTGTGAGATGTGAAGGGGCACTTGGTGACGACTAAGGTGTAGTCGGTATGAGTATTTGTGTTGTTGGTGGTAGTGGATGAAAAGAAGGGAGCAGCGACAGCGCTCTCGCTGATAAGGCTTTCTTCCTTCCTTGCTTTCCGCACAAGCCAAGGTCCACTTGAGTCTCAAGAAGAAACGCGTTCCTCTCTTTCCGTTCAATTACCCAGACTCAAAAGTAGCTGAGACTGGTCAAATGCCTGGATTGCAAGTTGCCGCGAATTGGAATCTGCACCTCTGACTCGTTTAGCGTTTCTCGTGTTCTGGTTGGTCCAAACCAAAAAATTCTCGCTCAAGAAGAAAGCTGCAACTTGCCGTATCCGTCTGATCCAAGTCATATGCTCATGCCTCTCGAAGATCGTCGTACAGTACCGCCTTTGCAGCATGGCAAAGACGGCATTCATGTTGCAGCTTTACTGAGCACCCTTGTTCCATCACATCCACGACATAGGGATACGCGAGGTGCGGTAACATCGAACACGCAAAATCAGGATCGCAGGATCAACCGAATCGAGTGACTTGCCGTCAGTCTACGGCTGGGAAAGAGCTTCCGTCTCTCTGATCTTTGCATCGCGTCCACTGCTATTGCCTTTGACTGAAACCGTTTTTGATCCTTGAGCCGATGCAAAAAGACGCCGACACATGAGCAAGCAACTTGAGACAACTTTTGAAGTCTGGAGCAAGAAAAAGCAAAAAGAATGATTTCTGCCGGGTTCGAACCGGCGACCTCCTCCGTAAGCCCTAACGATCCGAAAATCGGAATTGTTAAGGAGACGCGCTAACCAACTGCGCCAAGAAACCTCGTTGCAGGTTTGTGAACTCAAGCTCATACAATAATCACTAAGCAAATAGATTTATTATTTATGTATATGCCGTTTTGTGGATTGACGGGTGTCGTCGTTTGCGAGTTGTCGACACAAGTCAGCATCGTTTTTCGGCCTGGTATCATACTCGCCGTTCAATGCAACGTTCAGCGCCAAACTCTCTTATGAATTGTCACGACTGCAAACAGAGAATAAGAGCTCGGAGGTACTGGAACGAAGGACGTGCTGTGTCTTGCGATTGCCCTAGATTTTGCGCAACCCTGCAAGAATCTCTCTGAAAGCAGCATATACCGTAAGACGTCTTATCTTTTTGAATGTTCAGCGAATCCTCTGGTATTCCTGAAACGACATGTATCAGTCTGATTCCGGGCAAAGACGCGGCTTGAGGCATCTACGACTCTTCTTCGCATGTTTCACACGATTGTTGTTGAGATCAATGTTTGAGGCCTACACGAGTCGCACATGAGTCCTCGCCGAGGCTTACACGAGTCTTGAGTAGCGCGTTGAGTCCTATAAGATGCTTCTGTAAGTCTAGCAACAATCGAACGGGATTTCGCTTTATGCTCACACTTTTGTTGACACACCGATTGCCAAGATGGCTGGCTCAACTAGCCTGTGGACGATTTAGCCAGGCCTCGAGACTCTTCATGAGAGCGGAGCGTGCTTTCTTGCATGTATGTACACCTTTGAACTTTTCACATATCATCGGAAAGTCTGTAGTACTGCTGAGGGACGTTCGGCTTCATCCCGAGAGCCCGTCCCGCTCGGAAATCGAATATGATTCAGCAGAAGAACCCGTCCAATCCCACTTTTCAAGATCACATTTTCTGAGCATCGCGAACTAGACAAGCTTCGGAAGAGCCGAAGAGGGCTTGTATGCGTTGCATTGGCCAAAGCTTGGTCGGCATGTATTCTCAGCAATCATGCCCTCCTCAATCTAGGCATTCCCGAAAAAGCTCAGTCGTAGTCTGATCCGTGCATCTGAACAGTCTTTGAACAGCCAAATAGATTGTCATTACGCTCGAGAGAGGCTGAGGAGAAGCTGAGTCTATATATAGGATGGAACGGATCAGCAGCACGGCCTCCCTTGTCGGACGTTCTCCTTCTCACTTCGTTCGTCTTCTTATCCACTCAATAGCCCCAGCAAGCTCGTCCGTCTAGCTCAGCAATCACTCTTTCTTCGTCAAAATTCAATTATGTCTAACGCTTCGTCTAGGCCTATCCAGCTACCAGGACTCGTCCCGCCACCTGGAGTGACCCAGGTGGCCAGTTTCGGTCCTCATACATCGCTACAGGAGGAAGATCTTCGCAGACGTGCTCAGCTTGTCGAAAGACGCTTCGTCGAGACACCGGCATTTCAAGCGGCCCAAAGCAATCTTGACGAGTTAGCAAGCCATCTTACAACCACATATCATCCCCCTCGTGTCTCAGGCAGCACGCATCTGAGTAATGCGATGGCTGAACAATTTCTTCGCACTTTCGTCGAGAAGGTATACCTCCCTCATGTCTACCAGGCTGACTCTTCAATTACCGTCCATGATGTTCTCTCGTGCCCTCCAAGACATAGCCTTTCTTCTGATCGTCTCTTTTGGAAAATGCTTGCATCTTTCATCGTATATCGGTTAAGGCCCTCCTATGTCAATAGCGAAGACAAAGTTTACATCTCCACGGCACGCGCGAAATTCCATAATGTCAAGAAGATGTATCGTCGTCTAACACAGCAGCAAATCGACCAGGTAGTGGCCGCTGAGGCCGAGTCGGTTATTGGAGAGCAGGCCATTTCCAAGGCGAAACCTAAGCCTGTAGCGACGTATCGAAACCTTCAATCTTTTGTCTCTGACGGAATCTTTGGGAACAATCTGCTTCTACGTTGTCCCCGCGAGCAGCTTCAGCTGGCAGCGCTTCATCTTCTTGTTGCCTACTGCGCGGCTCGGCCTGGCGAGATTGTCCTCTCAAGAATGGCAACTGATGCAATTAAATACCGGGATCTCGAGTTTTATCTTACGCTTTGGGACGACGACGATGACAGTCAAGACGATGAAGAGCTCGAAGGGGACGAAGGCCTCCTCGTGGTCCAGAATCCAGCCATCGAGGATCATAGAGCCTCAGAACCCAGTAGTCCGCAAGTGTCTCAACGTAGTCCACCAAAGTTTCGTTTAGGCTGCGAGGTTACATTCCGAAATCTCAAAGGCCGCAGAACCGATCCAAGCGAATGGAGGTCACAGCCACTATACGATGGCGGAGGTCCAGCTTGCATGCAGGCAGCTTTAATTTTGGCGCAACTAGCCGAGGAGGACGGGGTCTTCGACCACGGTATCAGTCTTGCCAGTGTCATCGAGACAGCAGACCCAGCATACTTCGAAGAAGAGGAGTTTCTGCCCATTCCAATGAAGCCTGAGGCTTCTAATCGCTTTGTTTTTCGTGCCATCGAGCCAGCATCACTTCGAGGGCGGAGTTCCACTGATGCCAGATCAGCACAGATTAGCGATCCAAACGGCCAGGAATGGGTTGTGTCGGAGTCAACACCCTACAAATACGATATGGCACTCGAAGCCAGCAACAAAATCGCTCTCTCGGTTGGTTTACCAGAGTACAAGATGTATTCTCTTCGCCGAATGACAATTCAGGCGCTGGACTCTTCCCGGATATCAGAGGCACGCAAGAGGCTATCGGTTGGGCACTCAAGCACCTCATCTGCTATTGTCAAGAGCTATCTCTCACGACGCAATGTCGTAGACATACAAGGCCTTGTGCAGGGCGGTAGGGAGCGCCGATCTTTGGTCATGTTACACGGTCTTCGGCGCGTTCAGTCCATCTCCAACCATCCCGCCACCCTCGATCCTGCTGGTCGAGCCGCCATCGACTCCACCGACGTGGTCCAGAAGCTCATGGCAGACTTTCAAAAAGCGAGCAACGATCTCAACCAAGCGCTTGAACAGAATTTGCCGCTTGAGGAGTGTCAGGCTTTGCAGGCAGAGCGTCGAAAACGAGAGCGGCGGCTATCAAAGACTCGGCGTATACTCCGACACCGAATGCTAATTGAACGTGCTTATGGTGAGAGAGAGAACAGAAGCGTAAGGGCGCTCTTTGGCGGAGAGGGGCCAGCTGCTACTGCGCAAAGACTGGCTCAACAGCTTGGCACTGTAGAAGAAGACAATGACGAACATGCTCCTGCAGCACAATCCGGATCATCAGCAACGCAGGCTGCAAGCTTCAGCACCCTGGACCCTCACCACGCCGGACAGGGTGAAGATTGGATGGAGCGGGCTAACAGCGCTGGTATTGTCTTGCCGCTCTCGTCACACTCCCAAGACGAGGACGATTTGTCTGATGATTCGTCTATGCCATGTTCGTCCTCAGCAACCCCGTATCAAGAGCCATCTACGCCTGCTTCTGGAGATCGTCCTCAAGCTATGGAGCCACTAGCTGTCCGACTGCAAGAGAAGCTAGCCGAGCTCCGAGACACTTTCGGCTCCATGAAAGTTGATTTACCACAGCCCAACTATGCAGCGCTTAAAGAGGCAGGCATCAGAGCCCCTTTACGCGAGATCTTTGCCGCCATGACAAAGGACAATGCAGGAACTCAAAATGCTATCTTTTCGAAGGTGAAGCAGGGCGTAGGAGACACATGTCCTTGGTGTCATAAGTCGTTTCGCTCGATGTCCAAGCACGAAGACTCTCTCCGCCCAAGTGGCAGTCTCAGACTGACGATTATTCAGCATCTGGTAATGTGCTCGAAGCCTCACATGGCTACAAGATACAAGGAGGCATGCTGTCAGATTCTAGCTGGACGTCCGTGCTGGCACGAGAGCTGCAAAGGCAAAGTCTTGCCTGAAGATACAGGAGCATTGGAGCAACACCTGCACCGTCATTACGATCATAGCACAAAGACTATTGCTCGTCTCCATGACATGATGGCCACAGGCAGCTTTCGGTGTCCCTACTTCATGGATGGTGGCGCTGCCCATTGCGAATGGGTGCTGCATTGGAGCACAGATAATCCATTGCTGATTGGTGAGGCTGTCCGTCATTTCGAGATAGTCCACGGCATACCTGTGCTGCGATCTGCGAAAGAGATGTCAATCTACTGCCCATGGCATGACAAATGGCTTTTCGGTTACGACGAGACCGACTGTCACTTCCGTGGTCATGTGGACGCTTTGCTCAATGGATATGCAGACCCAGGCTGGCAAGAACGCAGCTGTCGATTCTGTCTAGTTGACGATAGTCTCTCTATGGCCACTCGAGGTCACCTTCATGACAACCACTTCAAGCGGCATGTCTGCAGCATTCATATCTTTGCTGATCGTAGCTTGGTTCGTACCTGCCCATACTGTGGAGTTCGTTTCCAAGCTTACGACTTCACCGATCACCTACGCGAACACAATCTTGTCCTTGGTGCAGCCATGCAAAAACATCGCCATGACCTTGTTGGCAAGAGTTCGGATCCAGGAAAGCGCGAATGGGTGACCTGGATAAGCAGCATTACACCCTCCAATCCTGCTGACACTTCGTCCCCCCACTTGGTAGGCTTGGAAGCATTCAGCCCTTCAGTTGCTCAGCTCGTTGATGAGGCAGAGCAGCAGACTGCAGAGCGGCTACGGCAACTGGATTCATCGTTCAGCTTGCGCTCGAGTACCGTACAGGAGGCAACTACAGGCCAGGCAAGCACATCAGCTCCTCTTGGCTTACACACAAGACTTCGGACTGGCATCTCTCGTCAGAAGAACAACGTCGTTTGCCCCTTCTGTGCAATTGATCATTCAATGACTCAAGAACAACAATCTAGAGGCTGGCCGCAGGCTAAGCTGGCCACTCATATTGCGCGCTCTCATCTTTTCAACTTGACTACAAGCCCAACACAGTGTCCAAGCTGTGATGAGTCGATGTCTGCAAAGGATTTGGCGCTGCATCTAGATCGACATCATCACTTGGCGTTGTCAGGTAAGCCTTCTGAGCCACTGGCTGACGACCTCTCGAACTTAGGAGGAAGTTTAGTTAATCGCCGGCCAAACAGAAGAGAACAGTTTCTCAGCTGGATCGAACGAGGCTATCCAGAAGATGATGCTAATCGACTCAACAGCATCAATAAGGCGCAAGCTCAGTCTCGTCGCCTGACTGGAAAATCTCGCTTCACCGTTGGGTCTTCCGTAGCTTCTGTCCAAGATTCATCGGATCTTACGTCCTTGTCGTCAGCCGACGAGCGTAGCGAGTCCTCTGATCATTCTGACAGACCGCCACATAGGAATGTGAGGCCTCGCCTCGAAGGCAGCTAAAGCACACATGAAACTGGCTTCGTTCTGCTCAAAATGTATATATTTCGACATTCATACACTTTAATGATGATCAATGCACCACAGTCGAATACCATGCGGAAGAGTCTCTGCACAGCCGCCAAATGAACCGCGCAGGAATTTTTACCATTTGGTAAAATCTTTGAGAGTGACAAAAATCCAGCCAAAATCCCACGAAGTGGAAATTTTACCAAATGGTAAAATCTTCCTTCTGGCAACCATCATGGTCATCACCGACTCTACTCTGACACCTCGCGGACTCCTCCTCGACTCCACCTCGACTCCTCCTCGACCCCTCCTCGACTCCTGCAGCAATGATCAAAAACGAATCCTTTCCTGACCGTAATGCCAGGAACCAGGCTGTGGCAGCTCTGTACACCAAGTCCTACCTCGAGCCTGACAACGTGTTCTTGACCAAAGTGCAGGCTGGAACGGATTCTTGCCAACTGCCAGCTTTGGAGATATGTGGAAAGCCCGAAGCGGTATGGCCCCGTCTCGAAGGTTTTGACCTACGAAGGCAACTCAATCTGTTCGATATGCAGCATCAAGATGGCCCAATTCTCCAACGATTCGGGCCTGACAAGGAATATCGTCACAACCTCATGCTGGACGACATTCAGAAAGGAAGGCAACGCTTCGAAGAAGTCATGGCGCACTGCATCCGGCACAAGACAGCCAGCAAACGCCGAAACAAACCAAAACAGCCGAGCAACGTGTCTTCTTCAACGTCTGTCCACACAGATGATGAAACATCACCAGCTGCTGCTGAGAGCGCTGGCAAGCTAACGATGCCCGCCTCAAGACCTATCACAAGATCGCTTGCAGGAAGTTATGCAATGGCGGCCGAATCTCCTGAAGACTTGCCCACCTTGGACGATGGACCATCGCAAGCAGACCCAGATCCCCCCGTCTCTGCTTCTGTTCCTGCTGCACCCTCGACAAACTTAGAAAACGCTGCTACTACGTCGCACTCAGATTTGATGCTCGATGCCTATCATTTTGGAATCTGGTATGCTCAAGCTGCCACGAAGTTCACGCCAACAGCAGACCTCCTCCAAGAGAAGAATCAAGACCCTGTCGCCGTCGAGAAGGCTCTGTACTTCCTCGTTTGGCTGAACAGCTTCGTAGAAGAATTCGTCCAACCTTTGCTGACAATGACTGTCACCTCTGCTGACGATGATACAACACGACCAGTCATGCATCCGGCTTGGCATTCACATTTCGAGGCCAGGAGGGCAGACTTTGAATGGCTGAAGGGGCAAGCACCTCTTGTCGAAGATCTCTTCCATCCGATCTACAATGTATGTGCACCATTCGTTGGGTACACCGACAATCCTCATCACGACCGCAATGACTCCGTTCCGACTTGTCTTCTCAACTTTGGCTATGCACTACTGCACCTACCTGAATACAATGCTGCCGTTGACCTGTACCCTGGTGACGTCGTATTCTTTAACAGTAAAGAGGTCGAGCACTATACCACGCCTCATCCTGGCTACCTTGGCCCAGACACACACCGTTGGGCCATCAGCTGCTTCTTTCAAGCTCGAATTCATAAGCGGAACACTTGGACACACCAGAAACATCGCCCAAACAACCTCAAGGAACAAGTCAACCAGATCATCGCCACCGATCCTAACACAGTCAGACGCAACCGCAGCAAGAATCACAGACGCATTCGCGTCAAGATCCGGCCCAAGACAATCGCCTTGCATCGTCATACTTAAGTCACACAGTTGTCATTCCCAGCTCCGTCATTTCAGTGCAATCAAGCTTCTTGCCACCTTCTTCTCCGATTTTCGTCGTGTGCCTCGTACGTCATTGCAACTCCTTTCTAGGCCTGTTCGACTCCTAAGCGAGTCTTGTCCGAGTCCTACACTACTCTTGTTGCAAACAATTCGAACATTCATAAGAAACCGGAAGTCTTGACGATTCTTACAGCAGACACAAGAGGTCGCTGACACCCACTGTGTCGGCACAGCCTGAAGCAAACGAAGTCAAACGAGTCTTGATTGAAGAGTACAAAAACGAGTCCTAAATTGAAGAGTACAAGAACGAGTCTTGATTGCAGAAAAGCTGGTGAGGCGTTCGTAACGCACTAAGATTCAATGACGAGGTCTTTCATCCCACTGTCGGAAGCAAGCAAAATGACGGAGGTCAGTACAGTCGATTGAGTTTCTTTCTCAGAGCGGATGTCTACCTACCTTGCCAGCCTGTTCGTAGATTTCCCACATATCTTGCATATAGTCGTGGAAAAGCGGTAGGAGCTGTTCCGAACCCGCATTTTGCTGTTTTTGTCGATGGTAATCGTCGTAGAACCTTTGATAGGCCTCGAGGGATGCATGTGGGATGCCGGCCTTGTCTGGCACAGGCCAATCAACAAGGCGGGACGCTGCTCGACGTGATGATCTGGTTTGAGGCGGCATCGTGAGCGGGATTCCCGATGTGCTGGTCCTCGGAGCCATTGGGGAGAATGGCAAGGTCGATGGCTCTCTTGTCGTCATGAAAGGGTAATCCTTCTTTGCGTCCCAGACTCCACCAAGTTGTCCAGTTCGACCATACACAATAATTTCGGCCTCATCTTTTGACTTGCCCTCCCTGGTGAGTCGCATCATCTCAGCGACGTTCTTTCTATCTAATATCCATTTCTTTTGGCATGTCGAGGCGCTGGCCTCTGAGCAACAAGTGCATTTTTCTACTGCTGTCCTGACATCGGGTCTTCCACAGACCAGACCTCTGACTCTGCAGTAGTCACATGGTTCCTCCACCCAGTGACGATCCAACAACCACGTTTTCATCTCCTGTACTACCCATGGAATAAGACGACCGAATTGTCCTTGAGGATCGCCAGCTGCTGAAACGAAGCCTGATTAGCCAAACGGTAGTGGTAACGACTCTGACATAGAAACTTACCTTCAGATGATGATGCTGTTGCTGCTGTTGCTGCTGCTGCTGCTCGTGGACGCTGCGGTCTGTTCCCGCCTTCTTTGTCAGACTCAAAACAAGGTGTTAGCATCATCGTCATTGTCCTTCTTGTTGACACAATAGTCCGCAGAGTCATACTTACCATCAGCTTGTTCGCGAGCTCGTCTGTTTGAGCGACTGGCGAAAGTCGGAGTCGGAGTAGCCGCAGTATCTCTGACGTGATATTGGTGGTCAGGGCCTAATTCTAGCCACTGACCGCCATCGAAGGGATCCCTGCCTTCCATCGTTGCTGACGATAGCAACAATGTTGTTGAGACGAGCGGAATGATGGAGAGATGCTGGATAAGGATGGGAGAAGGAGTGCGGAAAGCAGCGATGATGATCAACAGCAATGTGAGCCGGAAGCGGAACGAAGCGCTGCAAACTGGAAGGAAGCTCGAAGCAGGCATCATCGAGCATCCGATTCCGCAAGCCAGGCTTGCAAGGAAAGAGACTGTGGGTTTGCAAATCCATCTCGAGACTGAGGGTGCTCCGTCTAAGCACGGCGACGATGGTGATTGCAATATGGAGTGAAGAGACAAGTGTCATTTTTGCAAAACAAGTGTCCTTCGCGTGCGAATTCCGCATGCCATTGTCCTCATCAACAAGATAAGCTCTGACGAAACAAGCTTCGAGAAATGAAGCCCAGCGGATACACTCATCTACCGCTTGCTGAAGTCCCTACTGTGATAGTGTGCACAGACTCTCGACGCATGGCAAGGTGCGGAAAGAAGCAGAACCAAACGAGAAAGACTACACTGAAGAATTGCGGAAAAGCTCAGCAGAGAGCTGCGCAAAGTCAATTGGTCTTCAGCTCCCTTCCACAGATATAAACAGAGCTCCGAGCTCCGCCCCCCTCCTTCCCCCTCCAACGCTCTTCCTTCTCGTCTCATTCTTCTCTTCTTCACTCATCAAGACTCTCCCGAGCAACGAGCTGAACACTTCGTCTTAACTGCCACCGTTGACTTGTCCTTGCATCGTCACAAGTAAGTAACTAGCCAATCCTTTCCTCCCTGTCGACTCCTAGCTGACTCGTGTTCGAATCATCTTTGAATCTTCTTTGACCCCCATCGCGATGTGTAGACAATGACCCCTCACCCTCAGACAGTCACCACAGGCCTCGGCTTCGTCCAGCATATCGTCAACAATGTTTCGATCCAACAGGGCACGACCAGTAACGTGATCGAGCTTCAGTCGGCTCATCATGTCTCCGCCAACGACAAGCCCCACCTGGCCGAACAGGCTGCTCGAATTCAAGGATACAAAAACATTAAGCATGGACATTTCCGAATCTTCGACAAGGATGCTAACGTGCTCAACGAGTTTGAGTGTGTTCGAAACAACTTGGACCACATCTTGGCCCAGGTAGCATGCCTACCTGGTTATCTCGGAGTTCGCTTCAAGCCTGGCTTCGAGATCGACCAAGTCCAGCTCGCCAGTGCGAACGCTATCTACGGCGAAATGCGTCTTGCCTCTACTCATCGTCAACCCATCCCTGCCGCTGCCGCCGCTGGTGCTCCTCCCGCCGCCAATGCTGCTCCCGTTGCCAATGCTGCTCCCGTCGCCAATGCTGCTCCCGTTGCCAATGCTGCTCCCGTCGCCAATGCTGCTCCTGTCGCCAATGCTGCTCCCGTTGCCAATGCTGCTCCCGTCGCCAATGCTGCTCCCGTTGCCAATGCTGCTCCCGTCGCCAATGCTGCTCCCGTTGCCAATGCTCCTGGTACATTCGCAGCCCGCATGCAGGCCAGGCAGGCCGGCGCACCTCGTGGCAACGTGCTTCAGATCAACGAAAGAGACGGCCCTGCCCAATTCGGACAAGCTGCTGCTCCTCCGACGAACGGAGCCATTTCTTCCGTTATCAACTTCAACACACGTGATTGGACGCTCATCGACGTCGGCCATCATCGTAACCTCGACATTCCGGAAGCTATTCACATAACTGCCATCGATCAATTGCCTCGATTCAACAATCTCGATCGAATCAACATCATCGGCGTCGTGACTCGTGTCGAGGAGCTTGCCTCCACCGGGGAGGGCAGGTCGCCCTACTGGGCTGTCCGCATCACCTTCGATCCTCGCAACGACGACATCCTCGTGAGGATCTTTCCACACCGAAACGCCAACTATGAACTGGGGGCCCTCCTGAACATTGCCATTGATGACACCCTTGTCATCATCAATGGCAGTGTTTACTATCCTGGAGTGTCAGCAGTCGATACTAGCGCTGTCTTCAAGGCAACCCAGGAGGCTCGTGACCGTGCCTACGACTTGGTCGACAAGGCTCATGAACCCAACGCTGATGCCTAATTAAGGCTTCGGCGAGTCTTACTTGATACTTCTGTGTTTTCGTCCCGCACTCAATCAACTCCTATTTCCTCCTCTTCAAATGTTGTGACTGTGCTCTGAGTGTCATGAGACCATTGCGTTGGTGATGCCGTCTAATTCATATGCTACGAGCGCTGCACACACACTTATTCTAATTGACTATGCTTTGTATTCATCTTTCATGCTTGTTGATATAATGACAGTGGCCTCTCACTGGGACGCATGCTTAATCGCTCACGGATAGCTCCTCGACGCCTGGCAAAACCTGTCCCTCAAGGAGAGAGAGCGAAGCACCACCACCGGTCGAGCAATGCGAAATACCCTCCTCGGCACCGTACTTGGCAACTACGGTAGCAGTGTCACCACCACCGACAATGACAGTCGAGCCGTTCTTCTCAGCCTCAAGACAGGCGTCAAGCATGGCCTTGGAACCGCCAGCGAAGTTGTCAAATTCGAAAACACCAGCGGGGCCGTTCCAGAGAATGGTCTTGGCCTTGAGGATGGTCTCGCGGAACTTCTTGCGCGACTCCTCACCGGCGTCGAGACCCATCCACTCGTCAGGGATACCGTCGGCGTCGGTAGCCGAGCCGGTCTTTGCGTTCTTGTCGAACTTGTCGGCAGTGATGTAGTCGACGGGGAAGACAAGCTCGACGTTGTTCTTCTTGGCCTTCTCGACGAGCTCGGCTACCTTGTGCGAGCCAGCCTCGTCAAAGAGCGAGGTGCCGATCTTGACGTTGTTGAGTGTCTTCTTGAAGGTGAAAGCCATACCACCGCAGATGATGAGCGAGTTGACCTTGTCAAGCATGTTGTCGATAAGCTGGATCTTGTCCGAGACCTTGGCACCACCGAGGATGGCAAGGAAAGGACGCTCGGGGCTCTCGAGAGCCTTGGCGAAGAACTCGAGCTCCTTCTTCATGAGGAAACCGGCGGCACGCTGGGGAAGCTGAACGCCGACCATGGAAGAGTGAGCACGGTGAGCGGTACCGAAAGCATCGTTGATGTAAACGTCACCGAGCTTGGTGAGGCTGGCACGGAACTCCTCAACCTTCTTAGGGTCAGCCTTGACCTTCTCGCCGGCCTCGTTCTTACCCTTGCCTTCCTCCTCGACGTGGTATCGGAGGTTTTCAAGGAGGAAGATCTTGCCGCCAGTAGCGCTGGCGACGGCCTTCTCGGTCTCGGGGCCAACACAGTCGGGGAGGAACTCGACATCCTTGGAGAGGAGCTTGGAGACCTCGGCAGCAACAGGCTTGAGCGAGTACTTGGGAACAGCATTGCCGTCAGGACGGCCCATGTGAGACATGAGGATGACAGCCTTGGCCTGCTGCTCGATGGCGTACTTGATGGTAGGAAGGGCGGCAACGATACGCTGGTTGTTGGTGATCTTGTCGCCGTCCATGGGGACGTTGAAGTCGACACGGATCAAGACCTTCTTGTCCTTGAGGTCGACATCGGTGATACCAAGCTTGCTAGAGAGAGACATTTTGAAACGACGTAGGAGGATGTGATACCAAGTGCGGATGCGAATCGTGGTGGTGTGGAAGAGGGAGGAGGAGAAGTGCGCACGGATGGTTACGGATCGGACAGCCACTTTCAGAATCCACTTTCAGAATCCGCAAGATTGATAGCGGAAAGATGCGCAGGATCGTGAAAAAGTGCTTGTTGTCTCAAAGTGGAGCTCAACACTGACACCGTGCGCAGGAGCGGTACCCGATCGCAGGTCTTCCAAGTTGTTCTTCTTCGCTTCTGTGCGTGTACAAAAGCGCCTTTATCGATTGACAAGAGACTGAAAATGTTGGACCAATTTCGCGATTGCAGCCCGATTTTAGAGACATCGGGCAAAGGCTGTCATTCTCCGGAACTCGGCCAAGAAGTTCCACTTTGTGTTGCAGTTTTTTTGGAGCTCGAGCTGACACCAGGGAGAACATACCACCTTAAACGCTCACCAAACTACCCTCTATTCGTGCTCACATATCGCTCTGCTACGATGTCGGACCCCTCGCAGCAGCCATCCGGCTCTTCATCGATGGGACAAGCCGGCGATGGCGCTCCGGCAACCAACAGGACCGCTCCGGTAGCAGGCCGAGCTCTTCGAGGCATGGCGTCTCTTCGAGGAGCCGCCTCGCTACGAGGTGGGCCCGCTCGCGGAGCAACACCATCTTCGAGCGCGTCTATGGTCCCATCACGATCCTCTTATGCTTCTCCTGCTCCCGGGGCAGGTGGCTCTGCAGGTCCAGGCACAGGTGTTCGCATGCAATTCCGTCCAGTCATGCCACAACGTCGCAAAGCATCCGAGTCTCCTGCTCCACAGCCATTGGCCGACACCTCAGCAGCTTCTCCCTTGTCTACCCCACACTCTACATCAGGCTCAGCACCTCGCGGCGGAGGTCGCGGTCGCGGTCGAGGCGGCGCACGTCCTCCTCGACAAGCCGTCCAAATGACGGCATCTGGCCCCTTTGCATTAGGACCCTCCTTACGGCCGACCGGAAAGAAAGCAGCTCCTATCGGCCCAGGAGGCTCCAGCCTCACACCTGCTGCAGGAAGTGCTGACTCTAGCCGCAGCGGAACACCGGCCAAAACCGACCCTGACAGAGCATCGTACCGTAACCCGGACAAGCTCAAGGATGCCGAGCAATACTCAGATCCGGAAGATGGAGGTGTAGAAATTGTTGACATGGACGAAGTGCACGTTCTTGATGAGCTTGCTCCCCGTGCATTGCCACGCGTTGCAGAGAAAGAGAGCAAGAAGGACAAGCAGAAAGCGGCTAATGCACGTCAGAAGAAAGTAGAAGGTAGGGTCTCAAAGGAAGAAAGGGATGCAAACCCCATCGCTGCGATTCGTGTAAAGTCAGAGGACGATGATGACGCAATGGGCGAGTTGGATCCAAGCTTGACTACATCTGGGAACACAACGCTCGTCTCGAGCGCCTCAGCAACTCCACAACCAGAAGACGAGCCCAAAGTCAACACTGCCGATGCGCTCGATCTCAGCGAAAGCGAAGGTGAAGAGCTCATGGACGATCTTGTCGATGACTTTGTCTTCCATGATGACGACGACGTCAACCCCGAGAACCGACTTTATCTCTTCCAGTTTCCGCAACTATTCCCAAAATTCAAAGCACCGAAGAAGACACAGTCGACCAACGCTGAAGCAGAAGCAGCGCCAACAGAAGCCGAATCTACTACCGCAGCAGCAGCCAAACGTCGCAGCGTATCGTTCGCAGAGGGCACGACTGGAGGAGCAGGTCAAGCTCGTCCATCTTCTGTCAAGGACGAAGCTCCTGCGAGCTCAGAGGTCGACACTGACAACTCCTCTGACTCTGATGAGGAAGACAAGAAGCGCGAGACCAAATCCACATCCTCCAGCAACAAAGAAGGTCTCGTCGGTAAACTCGACGTGTACCGTGACGGGCGGGTCTTCCTGCGGTTCGGCGATCTGGTCATGGAAGTCACGGGCGGCTCGCAGAGTACATTCTTGCAACAGGTCATGCTATTGGATCCGAATAACAAGACAGCCACATCGTTGGGTGAGCTACACAGAAAGTTCATTGTCAGTCCAGAACTTGACTGCATGCTGAATGATCTCAGTGTGTATGATGAGGAGAAGAGAGCGGACGAAGAAAAGAAGAGGAAGGCGGAAGAGGAGAAGGCTGAGGCGGAGAGAATCAAGTATGGCGGTTCGGCCTTTGGCGCTTTCGGTGGCAGATAACTGCTTGTAACTCAAGGACAACACCAAACCAAATCACTTACTCCCCGCATGCAATGCGAAATCTTTGGCTGTTGTCGTACCTTCCTCTGCACCTGCCCCTGTCTGAAACATCGAGTTTGAACCTTCATCGTGTGAGTCACGAGCTCGCCAAAGACAGCGCCGAGGCTTCTGAAACGTCCAAATGGAACACACGCGCACAAACTCTTCGAGCACAAACTTTTTGAGCACCAAGTTTGAGGTAATGCTTATTCCCTGGCCACTCGACTACTCTGAGTCCTCATCGTCGTCGTCGTCATCCTCATCGCTACTCTCCTGACTCTCCAAAATGTACCTGATGACCTCCTCAGCTGCTTTCCTCAACTGCAAGTTCTTCTCGCCTCCAATCTCCTCCTCGGTCTTCCTACTCAACGGACTCTTCCACCAACCCACAATGTTCTCCTCTGAAATGACATCGTCATTGTAGAACTTCTTCAATAGCGGAATGAAGATCTTGTAGTATCTGGGATGTGTGGCACAGAAGTTCTGCACTGTCGCAAGCGCCTCGATCTGATCGTCAACTGCAACAACCGAGATGAGAGGACACCACTTGTCGAGAACCTTGAGCATTTCTTTAGGTTGATCTGGTTCGCACTTGTTGAGGATGAATCCGATGACAGTCTTGCGTACTTCTTTGAGTGGGACGTTGGATGCCATACGAAGAGTCTTGAGCTCGATAGCTGCATCATCGACGGTGTGATTCTCTTCGAAAGCACGTTCGAGGGAGGCAGTGGCTTCGGTCTGGAATTCGTTAAGTCGTTTGACTGCAGCTTGCTTCTCGACGTTCGTTTCGCCATCGAGCATCATAGAGGATCCTAAGAGCTCGTCATCGTCATCATCAGACACGGAGTCGTTCGTGCCGATCTCCGAATCGTCCTCATCATCCTCATCATCGGAGTCACGCCCGATGCCGATGGAAGAGACATCAGAAAGCGAATCCGACAGCTCCATGTCATCCAGGTCGGCGCCCAATCGCATCAACCGCAAGTTGTGCGAGCGTTCGATCTCGTCGACTTCATCCTCATCTTCATCTTCTGCTTCTGAGTCTGGATCATCTTCGGCAGAGATTGGCTTCTCACCCAACGCAGGCCAAAGGTACCCGACACCCTGTGCACCCAGCTCCTTTGCGTACGAGTCTTTGCTGGCAGCACCGGCTGTTGCTGACTGTTCCGAATCTTCGTCCTCGCTGTCGCTATCAAAGTCGAGCTCGGATTTGTATTTACGGTTGCCTATCCTGCTGAAAGCTGGTAGCTCGACGTTTGGCCCAACAATGCATCCGTCAGCAATGATGCAGCCCTTGTTGATCTTGACACCATCCAAAATTCTAACATTCTCGCCGATGATACTGCGTTCGATGGTACAGCCTGCTCCGACGACTGTGTTGGCCCAGATGTAGGAGCCGGAGATGCTGGTGCGGCTGCTGACCTTGACGGATGATCCGAGAACAGAGTGTTGAAGGGAGACTTTGTCGCCAATCTCGGATGAGCATCCAACGAGAGTATGAGGACCAAGTTGACACGTTCGACTGAGCACGACGTCGTCGCCGAGGAAGCGCAGACCGGGTCGAGGGCTGTATCGTTGACCGCCGGGAAGGTAGCCGGCGGGTCCGAGCGGGTAGGTCCATTGGCCGATGACATCCTTTGTGATAGCGTCGTAGTCGGCAGGAGACTTGACACGGGCAGCGTAGCCACGTCCATACGTGGAAGTGCCGACAGTCTCTGGGAAAGACGAGCTAGCGATTTGGACTGCAGATGCTGGTGGCCCGGTAGGAGCTACGTGGACAAAGATCTTGCTGTCGAGCAGATCCGAGGTGAGAATACCGAGCACAAAGTCACGTCGAAGGGTCTGGTAATCGAAGTTCTCGGAGAAGAGAGGTGGGACATCGGCAGAGCAAATGTCAATACCACAGTCGACAAGATCGTTACGGATGTCCACCTCTGCGCCGTGGGAAAGGCTGTTGATGGTGGCAGCTGCGTCTTCATCGAATACTTCGAGGGGGAGACTTGTGGTTCTTAATCTGGGTGCGGCTCGAACAGGTGCATAGTGAACAAGCTGGGAGGTGTGAGGTTCGACAAAGAAGAGCGAGAGGTTGCCTGGTGTACGGATCCTGCTACGCTTTCCGACGGGCATGGTGCAGATGGTCATGATGGCGTCTTTGTCTTTCTTTCTGCGACGCTTGTGTGCGTCAACGATACTGGCGAGGTCCATGCTGGCAACCGAGTCGGCGTGAATGAGGATGAAGTCAGAGCGAATGATCTGCTTGCTGTCAAGTTCGCGCATGACATCACCTAGTGATTGCGCATCTGGAGTAGCAATGACGGTGATCTTGGGAAGCGAGTATCTGATGGGAGATGTGGTGAGGTGCTTCTTGATTTGATCTGAATGACGGGATGCGAGGATAAAGATTTCTTCGACTTCGGCGAGAGCAAGGTTCTCCAGTGTCCAGTCTAGCAATGGCACGTTGCAAAGCGGTAGAAGACATGCTGGTTTGTCGGTTGTGAGAGGGTCGAGACGCTTTGAGAAGGCGTCAGCTAAGATAACAGCCTGGAGCGGCTCTCGCTGAAGGTCCTCTTCCTTGTTCTGCTGCGATTTGGCCTTGGAAGAGGCACCGGCTTGTTTGCCGGCTCCCTTGTTCTGGGACTTGGGTGGCATACTGAGAGATGTCGGCTGTGCCGAGTTGGACAGGTAGGTGGTGTGGGAATGAGAAAGCTTAAAGTTGTGTTGGATTTGGATCAAGCAGAGAGAGGAGAGCGAAGCCACACGTGATGCGTAGCTCTCCACTCTCCAATTTTTCCTCTGAGATTTTTTATGACTTCGGAAGAAATGCGCAGCGACTGCGAGATTGGACCCTCTCCTGCTGCTGCTTCAGTCACCAAAGGCACAAGCCAGCTACGCTTCCGCGGTTTCATTTGGAAGCGGAAGGCCGACTTCATCCTTCCCACGACCGACCATCTTCCTTCCCTTCCGACCACAACCTCGACAGGCTCTCGCTTCCAACCGAGACCCCTGCTTCAAGAACGAGGTAGTAAAGATGGCGCCGAGAAAGAAGCCGGCTGCTCCAGTCAGCGCACTGGCTGCTCGCAAAGCCAAGCAAGCTGCTGCGCAGGTGAGCAGCAGCAGCAGCAAGCGGAAGGCTTCGTCATCAAGTTCGTCACGAAGAGCATCTTCAAGCCGAGGTCGCCAGCAGTCGAAAGACGATGATGACGACGATGACGACGATATTGAGGAGATCCCAGGCTTCGAGGTCACTATTCCGCTTCCAACTGCCTCACAGGCGAATCATGGCCGCACCACTAGCCGCTCACCTGAACTCTCACCATCCAAAGCTAGGTCTCCTTCGACGTCCAAAAGACCGCGCAGATCATCTACCACTCAAGCTGACGACTCAATCGCCGCTTCAAGACCCAGACGTAGCTCCGTATCCGCCTACGCGACGCCCAGACCTGCGGTAACAGAATCGACGCCAAAGACCAAGAAGGCTTCCGCCGCAAAATCCGCACAAAATACTCCCAGTCGTAGCAGCACAAAGCGCCCTTCTTCGACCTCAAAAGCGGCTCCTGCCTCTTCCAGCAAGAAGCGCAAGTCGCCCAGCACAGCCAATCTGGACGAGTCCGAAGATGATCTGGATCGGGCCATTCAAGACATTCTCGACGAGTTTGAAAACGACGGCGTTTCCGACGCTGAGGCATCAGAGCCGGAACAGCCGCCACGTAAGAAACGAGGTCCTCCACCGAAGGACCGCACTCCAGTCAAACCGCGCAAAACCACCGCTCCCAAGCCCGAAACTTCGCAAAAGTCGAAGCGTTCACCGGCCAAGCGCACGCCAGAGAAACCTGCAGCAGTACCCACAAGGACATCTGCAAGAAGGGCATCTACCAGCAAATCAGCCCCCGAAGAGACGCCTTCGGGAAAGCCGAACAAGGGCAAAGCGAAGGCCGAAGCTGCCACTTCAGCAAAGAAGAAGAGCCTCTTCTCCACTCCTGACGCGGCCAGAATCAAGGCAGCCAAGCGCTACTTTGCAGGTCCAGCCGGCCAGCGAGCGAAGGCAAGTGCAAGTGGCTCGTCATCTATGCCTACGGAGGATGAGGAGACTGGCTTCTTGGCATTTGGCAATGACGATGATGATGACGAGGATGAAGATGAGGATGAAGATGAGGACGAAGATGATGTAAGCGCAATGGAGGAAGATGGTGCCAGAGGTGAGGGCGAAGTCGATAT
Source organism: Ustilago xerochloae (assembly GCA_928856705.1). NCBI lineage: Eukaryota > Fungi > Basidiomycota > Ustilaginomycetes > Ustilaginales > Ustilaginaceae > Ustilago > Ustilago xerochloae. The sequence goes on from CAKMXT010000014.1 coordinate 97,893, forward strand.
TGACTCAGACAACTCCTCCGAGGACGACGAGGCGGCAGACAAGCGGATCGATGTCACGCCAGTGCGCAGGTCAGGCCGCGCAAAAGCCAACGAATCACCGGCGGGTCGCAAGGGTAAGGCCCACGCCAAAGAAGCGGAAGAGGCAAGGGTAGTTGATATCAACACCGACGGTGGTGAAACGGATGACGAAGAAGCCAGCGCAGTCGCTCTCAGCCGCGAAGCACTCTTGGACGCGATTCCATACTCGAACTTTACACCAGTATTTGAGGGCGAGTCCCGGAACGTGCTGATCACAGAAAACAAGCGTAAGCGATCCAAGGAGGCTCTTTACTTTGGCATGCAGCATGGCGAAACTCTCGTCTTCCTCGGCATTGGTCATGTCGAGGTGCTCAGAGGATGTGCTCAGATCGGCGGTGCTTTCATCGCCTCCTCTGAGCAAGGCTTCAAGGCTGCCGACATTTACGCTCCCATTTCCAATCCGCTTCCTGTCCTCAAATCGGTTCCTGCGTCAGCATACGGGAACCGGTCTTCTGCTTCAAACAAGCCTCAAGAGGGTGAGAACGGCATCCAAGATCCAATTGCCAGTGAAGGGCTCGGCGTAAAGTTCGACACTATCGTGAAAGTGACGCCTCTCACATCACCAGTCACGGCTCTTGGCCAGGTCTGCCCCATCGGCGGCCTCGCCACACCCTTCTCGATGCCTCCCAACCTCGACCTTGGTCAGCTTTACCAGCTCGCAACCATCAAAGTCTTGATCGCGCCTAAAGTCGAAGATGTCATTCAGAAGCAGAGAAACATCACAGCTAATGGCTTGTTCGCAACTGCAAGTCTCAGTGCCATCTATATACCCCACAAGTGGCAGAACGCTCTCTACAGCCTGTCGGCTTCCGCTCTACCGGCAGCTCAGCATCCTCAAGAGGAGTCTGTTGTTGCTCTTGTTCGTGGCACCAGAAAGGTGGGCAAGAGTGCGTTTGCTCGAATGGCGCTAGAGCGTTTACTCTCGATGGGTCTCGCCATTGGCGGAAAGGTCGCCTACCTTGAATTGGATCTGGGCCAGAGTGACTTTGGACCGCCTGGCATGGTAGCTTTGCACGTATTCAGCTTGGACGACAAGATGCAGAACAAGTCTCAGCAAGCATTAAACGAGGAAGGCGAGGTAGCCGAGCAGGGTGAGGCCACCACAAATGGCGACACGATCACCCAGTCCGCCGCAGAGAAATCAGCCGACTTCAGCAACAATAATATCACCGCTCACAGCTGCATCACACTCGGTCCAGGTTGGTGTCAGCCACGCGTTCCAGCTCGTGCGCACTTCATTGGTGACGTCTCGCCACGCGACGACCCTGAGAGCTACGTTGCTGCCATTCATGATCTCGTCGAGTATTTCCGCGCAGAGATTCAGCCAGGTCAACCGGATGCTTCCGGCAATCAGCAACGAGTTCCGCTAGTTATCAACACTCAAGGCTGGATCAAGGGTCTTGGTGCTGACCTCGCTGCACGCCTCGAGCCAATGCTTCGGCCCACGCACATCTTTGACGTCATCCCACGAGGCTCACCCGACCAAGTACCGCCTCCTACGCGTGGACCAGCAAGGCTGGATGCCGACGGAGCGATTCTTGCTTCTGGACCAGAAATCGTCACTCTCGAGAGTGTGTCCCAGACAGAGCTCGTGCAGGGTACATTCGGCCATCAAAGCAACGGTAGCGGCACCAACCAGAATGGTGCATTACCGGATAGGGCAGATCCGACAGGTAGGGGAGAAGGCGGTTCGACACCTCCGCGCTACATCACGGACGTTGGAAGCAAGCTTGCACCTGCCGAGAGTCGACTTCTGAACGTGATGAGCTACCTGTACGCAAAGCAGCTTGCTCCGGCGGCTCAAACGAAACTCCGAAAAGCACAAGGCACGTGGGACTTCAGCGAGCCTCTGGTCTACCGACGACCTCTCGTTATTGATGTTGCTTCCGGCCTGCAAGCGGGCATTCGTGTCCTAGCTCTGGGCTCTTCCGTACCGGACAGCCTCAAGCTCATGGCAATCAACTCTTCGATTGTAGCCATCGTTGTGTCGAACCATTTGGAAGAGCATGTCGTGGAAGCCGATGCACCAGCCGATAACGGTACGTCGCCAGCCACGATCTGGAAACAATCGTTTGACCGCGCAGCTAAGCTCGCTCACTCAGGCCCCGCGCTCTCCACCCGCTGTCTCGGCCTCGGTATCGTTCGCTCTATCGACGTCAACTCAGGCCAGATCCACCTTCTTACCCCTCTCGACCCCGCCTTCGTGCATGAGATGCAGTCATCCGAGGCTTGTCGGCTGGGCCTGGTTAAAGGAGCGCTCGAACTTCCTGTCTGGGCTTCCCTCGACTTTGCAGCTATCAAGGAGGCGCGTGAGAGTCGACTTGATGTTGCTCCGCGCACATATCAATCTGGCACTTCCGATGGAGAGACTCAAGCTGATGCATCAACAGAAGAGGTAGACAAATTGCTCGCAGGTGTGCCACGCAACCAAGTGCCTTATCTCGAATGGCCGCATGCTGCTACGAGTGGCCCAGGCCGTGGCCAGAAGGGCAAGCATGCTACGAAAGAAGCTGGTGCCAGCGACGGCCCGCTTCCGTTGGGCTCGGACAGGCGCCGCGTCAGACGCAATCTCATGCGAAAGAGTCAGTTCGCTTGAGTCAAAGCGACACCATTGTATTATGTTCTCGCTCCAAGTAACCTTCATTTACTTTTCATATCTATGTACCGCATCATTATTAGCAAGCTATGTAGCATCTCTTCTCCTCTTCGTGGTCTTCGTGATGACAAGCTCATGGTTGAGGGAAAGTGTTTAGGGTTAAAAAAAGAATATAGCAAAAATAAAGGTCAAAAAATTGATTCCAGATGACCCCAACCCGATTTGAACGGATGACCTTTGGAAATTTCCAAATTGTGGACTGGAAGCCAACGCTCTACCGCTGAGCTATAGGGCCTGGGATGCAACCAACAGCTTGACATGCGTATATATAACACAGATTGCAGCTTTCAACGCCATTGCTTTTTTGTCGCTTTATCGGGACCATGCTTTCCCCCTTCCAAGCCAAATGACGGCAATGACAGTCTCAAACAGGATCGAAGGGTGTCCAGAGCACAGAAAGAGGAGATCAGATTCTATGACATGCGTTCCGTGAGGTGATGTCTGCGTCTATACTTGTCTACAAAGCTCCCTCCCTCCTTTGACCTGGGCATTGCAGAGACCAACTTGCAACGGCATACTTATGATACTTGCAGCTAAGATACCCAGACTGTCGCCGAACCCAACGCAGCCGATCCTAAACTCATGCTCCTGAGCTTTCTTAGCCATGGAGTATCCTGCACTCTCCCCATCTCCCTGTCCATCCTCCTCTTCTTCCCCAAGTCTTAAGCCATCTGCGGAAGCCTGCTCATCGACACCAATACTATAGAAGACAGACACGTATGCTGCACCACCCGCTAAGCCCTCTATACAGATCAGCACGATGACAAGAGGACTTGCGATACTCTCTCTAAACCAGGCATACAGACTCTCGCTTGTCAGCAACAACAGCAGTCCCGTCTGAAGCACGGCTGGAAGCCAAAGAAGGTTTCGAGGAATAGCTGGAAGTTTGAAGATGGAAATGGAAGATCGAGAAAGGAAGACGAAAGTCTGGTAAACGAGTTGGTATAAAGGGTAATAGTCGGTTAGGTTGCGAATGATCAGGGAGAGTAGAGGATGGTTGGAGGAGGTGGGGAGTGGGTAGATCAGGGTAGGAGCAACACCTTGATTGATTGTATATTCTGCGAAGTAGACTGTGACGAGAGGAAGGATGTAGGGCAAAAGCATCGGCATGAGGAGGGAGAGTTTTTCGTTGAAAGAGAGTTTGACTCGGATGTCTTCATCCGATGATGCAACAAGAGGTGTTGCATCCCTTTCCTCTTCGAGATCCGCGGTTTCATCCAATTGCTCATCTTCCATGGTCGACACGGGTGCATAGCCCTCTCCTCTTCCTCCTCCTGCAAGACCTATCAATTCCTCAACACTCGGCAGCACCATCATATAAGCAATCACCATAAACCCTGGCAAAACACTCAACAACCCCATCCCTCCTTTTACTCCCAGCCCTCTCACTGCCCACCACGCTCCTGCTCCTACCAAGCCCGCAGCGCCCGTTCCACTAGCAAACCAGCCGACTGCATCTCCTGCATAATTTGTTCCCATTCCTACTCCTCTCGCCTTCTCTTTTGGCGCATACCTCGTACTCAATTGCAAGAATGTAAGCTCTCCCAGCCCACTACTGAAGCTCGCTAGCGAGATCCCTAACAGTCTCATCCCCAGCCCTGGGAAGAAAGAAACCAACAACATTCCTACAAAACTCAATCCAGCGCAAGATATCACTCTTTTTGTATACCTGACAGTTCCTTTCAAGAGGTAAGGCCAAACAGCTTTGGCAATCAAAGCAGGGAAGATGTTGGTGAAGCTGACCAAGCCAGTAGGCACACCTTGAGGTAAAAGCTCGAGTGCAGCTGTGAGAATGACGACATAGAGGGAGTTGTTGAGAAGTCCGAACAGAAAGAAGGAGATGTTGAGACGATAGGATGTCTCTTTCTTTGCAGGGAAGGGTGATGCTGCAAGTGGCCGTAAAGACTGTGGGGAAGTTGTGGTAGTGACCATGTTGCTGTGTGAATGTCTATCAGAAGGTAGAGAAGGGAGAGAAGGGTCATGTAAGGGCGGAGAAGGAGGATCGGACCATCGATCGTCGTCTTGAATACGACGAAGAGGAACTGACTCCACGACCATGCATGTAGAAACCGAACAGCCGACGCCAAGCTGTGTCTGGATACCTAACTAAGATTTCGAGTCTCCTCTCTGCCTTGTCGAATTCGGATGAAACGCTCCGTTTTCTACCCTTGCTGATCCGAATCTAGCTGTGCCGTATGGCGGGGCGTGATGTTGATCCTGTAGCAATGTAGCAAGGAAGCGTGGTGGTGGTGCAGGAGAAGAAGCGTAGAGAGTGTTTGCAATGGCCTGTGCTGGAACAACGTGGCAAGTCTGCAACTGAACCCTTAAATCGACACCTCGGAGAGTCGCGTTATATTTCTCATCCTGGCCGAGGTCCGAGCCTTCCAAGTCGAGCTGACGCCGACTTGCGTTGACATCCACGATCATTTAGCAAGCAGAGGCCATCCATATTACATTGGAGCAGAGCTTGTGAGCAGAAAATTGCATGGCACCGTGACGAGAAGTACAAAGTCTAATGGAGCAGAACAAACAAGTATGGAATGGACAATGGAGGCGAAGCTGTCAAGCTGAGAATGAGGGCACCACTAGTCTCTTCGCAAGTTGTCCAATCTAGCCTGTAATGCATCTTCATCCTTGGATCCGCCGCCTCCAAAACCACCACTTCCTCCACCAGCTCCCTCGCCAATAGCCACACGTTGTGCCGGCGCAGCTTGTGGAGCCGACAATGCCGCCGTAGGTGCTTCTCCCAACTGCTGGCCAACGGAAACACCAATCTCATCCAACACTTCCTTCAAGATGTTGTCCGACTCTTCCTCTTCTCCAACACCTTCATCTTCATCGTCCATGGCCTCGTCAACGGCTTCACCCATCATTTCATCCTTCATGTCCATGGTAGCGCTTTCGCGTTCAAAGTCGCGCATGATGCGTTGAATGGCAGGAAGGTTCATGCTTCGGTTCATTGTTCCCATTGCCTGCCGAAAGAAAAACATCGGATGAGTCAAAGAGAGGGATCAGATACATGTCTGCAGTATTGACACTGGAGATGGAAGCAGAGACCTACCCTTGTTGCTCCCTTCATAGCTTCAGCCATCTGTTGATTACTACGAAGTGTCTGAATACGTAAGGAGACGGCTTGAAGCTGTGTTTTCATTTGGTAGAACTTGTGGATGTGTCTTCTTGTCCTGACCAAGTCTTTGGCCATGACCTTGCAGGCGGGCTAGTATCACCAAGGGGAGAATCAAGATGTCAGTAAGGCGTGCCAAGATCCAAGTCGTAGTTGTTAACAATGCTGGACTCACCATTTGTCCGGCACGAGCACTCTTCTTGATGTCCATGGTTAGTTTCTTCTCTTGCTGCTCCAGCTTTGTGCGTTCGCGATCGAGCTCTCGTTGTGCTTTTTGCAGAGTGCGTTGGTGCTGCCTCAATCGCTCCGCTGGCGACTTTGCACGTCCGAACAAAGTGTCGATGATGTTCATATTGACTGTTTCAAGCCTACAGGCCGCTCTGTCCCCTTGTCGACGGATTTGCTATCGTTCTGTGGCTGAGTCGGACAGGAGCAGAGCGATAAGCACGGAATGACAATTTCTCTGCGTTGGGGCTGAGAACTGCCGTCGCAAAATTGCTGGAGTTGCCGATGTGTGAGTCAGTCTGCGGATGGTCCGATGATTGTGACGCAATAATGTATGAGTGTGGTGTTGAATGTGGTGATTAGAAGGTGAAGATGGTATACGGAGATGCGGATGTGCCCATTGAAGGCTGTTCCAGCTCGATCTGGAAAGTCGGCCCATCCGCTCACAGCTTTGAGGCTGAGAAGTGGAGCAAGTCTTGCCCGCAGAAGCGAAAGCAACACACACTCCGACGCGGCGATGATGCTCCTTTGCTGTAGCGCGCTAGAACCCTTGGACTTGAATTTCTGCAGCCTGTCATTCAGTGCGACCTCACACTGCTAATTTGGAGCTCGCCCTGTGCCGCCTTGAAACGGAAGACTCGAAGCTCAACGCTCGGAGCTCTGCAGCTGTTTGCATGTGTGCTTCTCCTTGGCACGCTTGATATTTGGAGGAGCTTCTGCTTCGTCCACCTCCTCGACAGGTCACCACCAACAGGCCGTGGCTACCTCATATCAGCTCTTTGAAGTAGGGTCGTCTCCGGCAGACACTCACCTTCACTGCACCCACACGTGTCCTAGCCAGTCTTCGTCTGGCTTCTGTCACCTGCATGCTCGCTTCACCTTGATCAAGGCAGCGACAGGCTCTCTCAAGCCTCCCTGCTAGCCAACACATCTCATCACGCCTCAGTGTAGCTCAACGTCCCGGCTGGGCAGCATCGCAATCATGGCTTCGCTGATTCCTCCTAAGAAGCCTCGCAAGCCGGGCATGCCAAAGCTCACGATTCCTGGACGACCTTCTTCTTCCTCTTCGGCACCTGGCGGCACTATCAATCGCGATGACGCTCCCTTCGATCCCAGCAACACCCGCACCAACTTCCAGCAGCCAGCTCAATCATCGCAACGACCACAACCTTCTCTCATGATCCCACAAGGCTCGTCATCATCCTCACACTTCGGCGGTGGATACCAAGATGAAGGCTACGATGACGGCCATCCAGGCATCTTCAATTCGACTGCTTCCTCCATCTATCCAGACACAGTACCGCATCTCACCAATGCTCAGATGCAGAGTGCGCTTACCGATGATCTACGTCGTGCCATCGGTGGCATGTCGATGACTGACAACGAAGGCGAACGTCTCGATGCCAATGGGCTTCGTATCCCCGTCACGGGCGGCAACAACTCGTCCAACGGCTACTGGAAGAACAACGACTCTACAAGCGGCAGCAATAGCACCACCAGTCGCTCCTCCAATCACGGCTCTGCAGAACAAGGCGGTACTGAAAGCTCTGCTCACTCTGGCGCAAACCGTGCCAGGACCGATTCGAGCGCCTCTGCAGCCTCAACACGAGCCAGCACTTCGGGTCACGATGACGATCTGGTCTTGGCCGGCAATTTCGAAATCCTTTCTCGCCTCGGCGAAGGTGCTAGTGGTGAGGTGCACAAAGTGCGACATCGACCCACGGGCCTCATCATGGCCAAGAAGACCATCTCGACGTCTCCCAACCCCGCCATTCATCGTCAAATCTTACGAGAGCTTGCCTTCAATCGGTCATGTCACTCAGACTACATTGTGCGCTACTACGGCGCCTTTTTGGAGGACCAGGACACCTCGATTGCCATCTGCATGGAGTATGCTGAAGCCGGCTCACTAGATGCGATCTACAAGAAAGTAAAGAGCCGCAATGGCAGAACGGGCGAAAAGGTGCTAGGCAAAGTGGCAGAATGTGTGCTCAAGGGTCTTAGCTATTTACATGAACGTAAAATCATTCACCGCGACATCAAGCCCAGCAACATTGTCGTTACCCGCGAGGGTCAGATCAAGCTCTGCGACTTTGGCGTCTCAGGCGAACTCATCAACTCGGTGGCAGGTACATTTACTGGTACGAGTTACTACATGGCGCCGGAAAGAATCAAGGGTCTGGCGTATACCATCACCTCAGATGTTTGGTCGTTAGGATTGACCATTCTTGAAGTGGCCAGCAATCGCTTTCCGTTCCCTGCAGAGGGCGAGCCGCCGCTCGGACCAATTGATCTACTCTCCTATGTAGTCAACATGAAAGTGCCAGAGTTGCAGGATGACGAGAAGGCAGGTGTTAAGTGGTCACGAGCATTGCGCGATTTTATCGAGAGATGTCTAGAGAAAGAGCCGACCAAGCGGCCAGGTCCTCACAAAATGATCAGCCATCCTTTCATCAAGAAGTCAGAGACGCGACAACCTCAGCCGGACATTGCTAAATTTGTGGCTGATGTATATGGGTGGAGCTATCTTCCTTCTTCGATAGCCAACCAACAGCAGCAGACGCCAACGCAGGCGACAGCGTCCGGCGCGACGCTAGGCAGAATTCCTAGTGTGCGTTCAGCACCTGTGGCTGCGGCCGCGTTGTCGACTGTCACGGGCCAGCAACAAAGGCAGCAACCACCGACAACACTGCAAACATCGTCTTTACAGCTGGATGCATCTCCTGCCCTGACACCAGTCACACGGACGCAGTCGGAACAATGCGAGGCTCAACCGCAGTCAGCATCGTCAACGTCGAGGTTGCGGACGCTTCCAAAGATATCGGTAGCAGTTGACGCAGGGCGATCATCACAACACACAGAGCCACAAGAGGCGATCAATGCACGCGAAATGGCAGCTTCGGATGCACCCTTGTTCACTGGCAGAGCACGATCTCACAGCCAATACCGAAGTCAGGAAGAACGATTAGCAGCCAAGATGCGTGAAGCAGATGTTGGATTGGTGGGAAGCCCAACCACGACGAACGACGATGACGAGTAGCAGCATCATTAACCACGCTCATCAAGCATTCTGCTCATACACTTGTATTTCGTGCAATCGCAGTCATCGCATATGCTATGGCTTTTTATTGATCACTTGCAAAACAAAGGAGGAGTCGATGATTATCAGCGTGTCCAGTACTGAGATTGGGATGTTATATGAGTTCGGTAGATGTCTGTGACGGAAGCTTGCGGGAACGCCGAAATTGGGATAATTGTTGAAGAGCCGCTGCAGCCACCGCATTTTGACGGAGCAGCTTGTTTTTCGGTGTGTCGGTGTGCTTTCGAATTTTTGAAGCGTGTGAAAAGCGGATGGACCGCTCTTTTTTCCGTAACCGGATCCGAGAACCCCGCAATTTGGCACACAGACTGTGCTCTGCTGCTTCTTCAGCTTCCACCTCTTCCATCATCTTCAGTTGTCACCATACTCGACGTGCTCTCAACGCTCAGCACGACTCCTCTCGCATCCCAATCGACGCTCTATTCAGCGCTCATATGGCTGCTAGGCCAACAATTGGGTCTAAAGACAGCTAATTGACCCCTTTGCTCGAGCAGCGGCCTCCACCTTTGCTAGGATCTACGAGCGGCACCTCTCCTTCAACCTCCTTGGCAGTCGCTGTGAACATCAGCGTGGAGCATAATTGCAACATCAACTGACATCAGAGCCTGATCAGCCAAACGCTGCATCGAGAACTCTAGTATAGACCGTGCCAAGATGTCGTTTGCCATTCCTCATCCACCCTCAGCTTCGTCCGACTCGGGATCCTCCGCATCTCTCACCCCGACCGCCAACGGCTACAGTGGTGGCAGCCTGCCCTTCTCCGATCCTTCCTCATCTGCCTCCGCAAATGAATCATCAGCAGCACCGGCATCGAACTCACTTTTCAGCTCAGAAGAGTCCAAATTCATCACCGACTCCCTTTCCTCGGCTGAATCATTCGACCCTTTCACAATAGGTGCACCTGGTTTCAAAGTGCCATCCTTGCTTCCACCCAACATTGCATCCACACATGACCATTTAGCAGCATCTGGGTCCGCATCTGGTTCAGGTCCGAGCGGCGGTCCGCCCAATCCGATGCAAGATTCGACAGCTGGACTCGACATGCGATCTCGATCCCTCTCCGGTCATCAACCCTACGCCACATCCCCTCCATCGCAGGATCAGTACAACAATCAATCAGCAGCGCAAAAACTGAATAGCTTCAATCTGTACGGCCGTCAACCCTCTGGTGCCACTCCTCCCTCTTCCGGCCCTAGCAATCCTTCTAATCTCTACCTCAACCACCTGCAAGACAACTATGCATATCCACATGCCGGTAGACATGCATCCTTCTCCGGTCCAAGCAACATCTCCATGTCTCCCTCAGCGTCCGCAGCGGCAGGGTATGGAAAGAACAAAGCTTGGCAAATGGAGCAACTCTCTTTCCTTGAAGCTCAGGCCAGTCGTGGACAGCAGCAACAGCAACAGCAATTCGTGGATCCACATCGAAGGAGTAGTACCTCTGTGATTGGGTATCAAGGTCCGTATGACAACATTCTGATGCAAACGCCTCAACATATTTTACACCAGCAACAACAGCAACAAGCAGCTTTCATGCAGCAGCAGCAACAACAACACCATCACCAACAGCAACAAGGGAGACCACCATTCTACCCAGGCGTTTCAGAAGACGGTCACAATCCAGGTCTGGCTATGCTCGGTGCACAATTCCCGAGCAGCCATAGTTTCCCCCTTCATCAGCAACAACAGCAACAACAGCAACAACAGCAGCAACAGCTACAGCAGCAGCAGCATCAAGGTGGATTCTCAGCTCAAGCTTTAGCAATGTTGAATGGCGATGCTGGTCTCGGTGTCATGTCTTCTTTGGTCTCTGACAATGATGCAGGAGGCAACTCTACTCCCAAAGGTTCTTCGCGAACGCCTACTGGCAATGCTGCAGATTCAGCATCCAAAGCTGCTCTTCGTACAGCCTCTGCTTCTTGGGGTGCAGCACCCACCTCGTCGTCATCTCCCTCCGCTTCGGGGACCAAAAGAACCTCAACTGGAGCACCCAAAACCGCTCCCACTCAATCTTCCACCCTCAATACCGGCCCTTCGGGCGCAGTCATTCGAGCTCTTGCCGATCTTGCCAATCTTGATCTTGACCTCGAATCTGCCCTTCGCATCCTCCCTCCTCATCTCCATCAACACTTTACACCACCGAGAATGGAAAAACGAACTCAACCGCATCTTGACATTCTTCGACAACAGCATATTGACAACGGCCTGATCGATCCAAATACGGGATTGGAGATCAAACCTGAACCCACCGAAGAAGAGTTGAAGAAAGAAGCGGAGGAAATGGAGAAGGAGAAAAAGGGACAACATACACTTCTCACAATCGAGGAAAAGAAAGCGAATCATATTGCAAGTGAGCAAAAAAGAAGAGCTAATATTAGAAAGGGTTACGAATTGCTTTGTGATATTGTGCCGAGTTTGAGGGAGGCGCTGGAGAGGGAAGCGGGAAAAAAGAAAGGTGATAATGCTGATTCTGATGGTGAATCCAAGAAGAAATCTACTTCGACCACGAACAAGAAAGACGAAGGGGGGAGCGGAGGAAGTGGCGGAATCGAAATTGATGGAGAGAAGATTGACGGTAGAGCAGGACCTCGTTCTGAAGCTGTAGTATTGATGAAAAGCTTGGATCATATTGGTGCACTTGTTGAACAGTATCGAGGATTGCTAGGCAGAAGAAATAGAGCGAGGTTGGCGGTCGCAAAGAAAGCGGGATGGGGGGAGTTGGCGAATCAACCAGTACCAGATATCGATAGGTTACTGGCGATAAAGGTACAGGAATGGTGGGCTGCTCATGCTGATGGAGAGGAAGAAGTCGGGGAGAGTGAGGAACAGAGAATGGAGAATGTGACACGCAAACAAGAGGAAGAAGCGGCGAGGGAAAAGGAGGAGGAGGCTGAAGAAGGTGGAGGGAAGAAGAAGGCGCAGACAAAGACGGGAAAGAAGGCGGCAGGTCCAAAGAAGAAGAAGGGAGCAGCGACGAAACAGGAAGAGGATGGGGAGGGAATGCAAGATTGACCCATAACATATCACGAGGCAGTTGAAACGAATGGATAATGTACAATCAATACCCTTATTGCTACTACTAATAATACAGTGATCGAGCGCATTGCTCGGACCACAACTTGAGATTTAGACAGAATTCTGTGCTTCTTCTTCAGCATCAACTTTTGCGTTCCATTTTTTGACAATCTCATCCACACCTCCTCCTCCTCCCCCTGCTCTTTCAACATTCCCCGCACCCGACTTTGCAAATTCCACCAGATCTTTGGGAACCATGTTACTGCTATATGTTGCACCTGTTCCACCTGAACTTTGCATTCGTCGATCTGATAGAACTCTCAACTCGACGTCTGATTCCCCCCACTCTTCTTCCTCCTCTTCCTCTTCTCCATCTTTGTCCTTTGCTCCTCCATTTCCATTTATTCGCAACCTGATCACACCATCCTCTAAGTCCCCCTTTCCATCCGTCTTCTCCCTCCTCAACCCCTTCTCCCGTCCATGCAACTCCTCTAACTCCTCAAATGCAAACAATAACGGATCAGTTCTCTGTAACCACCCATTCACATCCACCAACCAAACCCTCTCCAACCCTTTTGTTAGATATACATCGAAAACATAATCTCTCAATCCCCACCTCCCTTCCGCCCTCATCACTGATTCCCAGAAATCCCATATCCTTCCTCTAATCTCGTTCTGCAAATGCGCTGATTGGAGATGGTCATAGAACGTGACATCTCGTTGAGAGATGGCTATTAATTGATTCGAACGAACAAAACAACGAAATTCGTAACTTTTTGCGAATTGAAACCATTTCTTGAGAATCAATTGGGGTCTAATCCTTCTCTCCTCTCCATCTGCTTCTGCTGAGATGGTGGCGGTGGGAAGGGAGAGCGATGAGGGTTCATCTTCTGGTGAGAGGGTAGGGGAGGTGATTTGAGAAATCTGTTCCAAATCCCGCCCAATGAATTCGCTACTCTTCAGCAAAAGGTAAACATCTTCAGGATGCAAGCATTGCAGATTGTTTCCAGGTAGCATGAAACCAGAATCGAGTGGCGCACTCCAATTAAGTTTTGGGAAGACTGGACCTCCATCGTACTTTTCTATTACATTTCGGATGGCTGTGTCTAGTGTTTCCAACCTCACGGCTGCCTCTTCATCCTCATCCTCGTTCTCATCTTCGTCGTGAGATAAAGCTGATGACGAGGACGAAGCAGAAGAAGGAGCGGCGTGTGAAGTTGAAGGACCGCTTCCAGAGGGAAGGACAAAAGTATCGGATTCCAGCCAAGTGAGAAGTTCGGGTTGAACAGTATCAATGTCGATGATGGTTGATTTGGGTGCGTGCTTGCGGAAGATAGGGTACCAGGTTGAGTATTGTGTCCAATATAGAGAGTCTAGTGGTGATGCTAAGGCATCAGATGCTTCGGTCTCGTTCATTGTGGAGACGGGAGAGGACAAGGATAAGGTGAGCTATGTGTGTGTCGAGAGTTGTGTGGAGGAAGAAGAGCGTTCATGAAGCTGCTGAAAGTAATGGTTCTTCTCAACTTTTTTTGACACTTTTTCGGGACCCGGAGTTGAAGATTGTAGCATGGACGGGCCAAGATTTGTGATCTTTGGGGTGTTGCAACTCTCCTCATCCTCCTCCCGCATCTCCCACTCCGACGACATTGAGCAACACCACTTTCATCAGCAGCGACCCACAGTCCGACTGCTACGGATACAAGTTCGCCATGTCACACATCTTGGAGCCACTCGATGCTCCTTCATCCTGTAAGTTGTAATTGCTCTTTGTCTCAAAAAACAATAGAATACCTCGCTCATGCCCTTCCCCTTCTCTTCTGCTCTATCGACAGATCGAGACTCCCGTTCATCATCCAGCAAACAAGAACAACAATCCCTCCTCCGCCAAACTTGCACCCTCTACCTCGGCAATCTTTCATTCTACACCACAGAAGAACAAATCTATGAAGTCTTCAATCGTGTCTCCAACATTTCCTCAGGTGGTGGTATAAAAAGAATCATTATGGGATTGGATCGGAATGCAAAGACACCATGCGGTTTCGCTTTTGTCGAATTCTACACTCATGCCGAAGCTGTTGACTGTATGCGATACGTGTCGGGCACAAAATTAGATGAACGTGTTATTCGATGTGATCTGGATCCAGGATATAAAGAAGGAAGACAGTACGGTAGAGGTAGAAGTGGTGGTCAAGTGAGAGATGAGTATCGTCAGGAGTATGATGCTGGTAGAGGTGGTTGGGGACATAACCGATTGAGAGAAGAAGAGGAGAGGAAGAAGATGGAAGAAGAACAAAAGAGAAGGTTGGAGAGAGAACAATTGTATCAAGAGACGACGGGTGGTGAGGATAGAGGTGGTGGTGGTATGGTTCCGATGGGTGGTGAGCATATGTACAATGAATTGGAGGGAACAGCCAGAGGTCACGATGGAGTTGGAGGATGGGATGTTGATGAAACCAAGCCGCAGGGTAAGGCGACGAAGAGAGACAGAAGTTATGACGATGAAGAGGATGAGGAGTTGTATGGACATTCTGAAAAGGTATGTATTCAAGAACAGGCAACAGCGGCAAAGATGCAGCCGTACGACTTCTTCATGTTCATATCACTGACTTTCTTCTTCCCTTTTTTTCTTTGCTGACACAACAGAATCCGAGATTTAGAGACAATGACGATGCCGAAGACGTCTGAATCTCACACTTCACAAACACATGTATCATTAGCCTCAATCATAAACCGTCATGTTCGCACATACACAGACAGAAACACGCGCACGCCTGCACACATGGGTTCGTTAGTGAGACTGTGCACAATTCTTGATTCATCTTCACTTCATCCCATTCCCTACCCCGTCAAGAATCGGCTTCAATCTAGCCAAAGCAATCATGATCGCCTCTTCCGTCCTGACCGTTCTACTTCCTTGATTATCCACCACATTGACCCAAGCATCGAACAGATCTTTAGCTGTATGTCTATCTAATTTGATTCCTTCGTCCTGTTCCACCGCCAATTCTAATCCGCTTAAACCACCGAAGACTATCAATGCATGATCGAATTTCACTGGAAGAGGTTGAACAGTTTCTCCTGAAGGTAAAGCTACTGGAGTTTGAGCATTTGTAGCAATTGCAAGATCAGTAAGAGAAACTCCACGTTCTGAAGTACCAATAACCAAATCATACCCTGATCCTTCGCTAAAAGGACAAGTAGTGAGAACAGAGGAAAGAGAAGAAGCTAAACGAACGCTATAACCCCAATACCAGCCTAACTTTTCAACTGGTTCTCTGGGTGAAACAATCGATCCTGATTCGTATTGATTGGATGGCATACGAACTGTAACTCTAACCCCAGGCTCGAGTTTGGCTGAAGAGGGAAGTAGAGCTTCGATCGGATCTCGTAATCCTACATTAACATAGACACTATTTCCACCACCACCACCACCACCACCACCACCACCACCACCTCCTCCTCCTCTTCTAGCCCAGTGAGGCGTATCAACAGTAACACCTTCCCTAAACTCACTTTCATCTTCGAACCTCAAATGATGTGGACAATCTAAAGGAGGCATCAACCCAGCTAACCTTAAATCCCTATGCATAGGAAACAACGCTTTTCTCAAATATTGAGGCGTTTCCAAATACTGCAATACCCTAGCAAGAAATGTATGAGGTTCAAAACCCCCTCCTCCTCCTCCTCCTTTACCAGCCTCTTCTCCTTCCTTTTCCCCTTCTGCACCCTCTTCTTCCCCTTCTCGATGTGATTGAGGTTCATTATACCTCCGTCTATTAGCAGTACCTCTCTCCTGACGATTATGTCTATGTTGATACAAATCTGAAACTTCACTTCTCAATTCGCCTTCATTAAAAACAACAATTTCATCCACATTGAAAATCGCACATGCTCTAGCAATATGCGCTGCTAACCTCGATTGCAATTCTGGCGATTGAGCATTCAGCACAATGCTACCTGGAATAGCAACAGAAACCGTAAATTTACGAGAAAGAGGAAGAGAAGGACGTATGATAAAAGATGGTTTGTGTGGATTCACTTCAGAGAGTTGCGATGTTTGCTTCGATTTTGATGGTACGGTTTTCGCTGGAGTTGCCGGTTTAGCATCGGTTACTGATCTTCCAATGCTGGTTTTGGCAGGAGCTGGCTTGGCGGGTGAATTGTTTTCTTCCTCCTCGGATGAAGAGGAGTCGGAATCGGTGTCATTGTTGATAGCGTTAGAAGAGGATTTGTTTTTCTTAGTTGGACGTTTGCGAATCTTTCGAACTCGTTTGCGAGAATTCCCACCCGCAGCAGCGGCAGTGGATGAGGATGCTGATGTCGATGCCGCTGGCTCAGTCATAGTGACAAGCTCCTTCGTATCCTTCTCTAGTGAAACACGGGCGATTGTGTA
This sequence comes from Ustilago xerochloae, assembly GCA_928856705.1. NCBI lineage: Eukaryota > Fungi > Basidiomycota > Ustilaginomycetes > Ustilaginales > Ustilaginaceae > Ustilago > Ustilago xerochloae. The sequence goes on from CAKMXT010000014.1 coordinate 114,484, forward strand.
GGTGGTGCAAGTGAGTGGAAGAAAAGAGTGTGGAGAATACACCATTTTTGCTTTTGCCGCCGTTAGAAAAGAAAAATTAACCGAATTCCGAACTTATTAATAAAACCAAGCAACACCTCTCACTCATACCTATACAGTACCAAAGGTTTGCTTGGGACCGAAGCAATCTTCTCATCGATTCGTAAAGTCACACACTCTGAGTTCGACACATGAGCAAAAGCAGACTGGTAGCATCTGAAAGGAAGGGTAAAGAATGGATTCCAAGTTACAATCCTAACTTGCTGAATGAAGTGAAGGCGAGAAGGCGCTGCTAAGTATTCTTCGCCTTCGCACCACTACCACTTCCAATACTACTACTTCCACCAACTTCGCGATCCGTTAAAGAAGCATGCTTACTTGCACCGATACCGATACTCGTACTTTTCGCACCCATCTCTTGCAATCCCAACCCATTTCCCTCTTCTCCATCCGACATAGCCGCTGTACTCCCTTCCCCCGTCCCACCTACCCCACCTCTTCCACTCAATCCAGCCTTATTCGCCAACTCATTCAGCTTAGCTGTCAGCGCATTCAGCTCCATGTTCTGAGCCAAACTCACCGCTCTCCCCTTCAACTTTTCACTGATCTGTTCCAACATCGAAGTAATCTTCTCTCCACCATGCGAAGGTGCACCCGTTCGATCTGACAACCACCATCCAGTCTGAACACATTCTTGAGCATCATTCACCAACCAATCATACCACATCTTTGTTATCGGCACCGTAGCCAAATGCCATAACGCATGAGCATCCAAGATCCTTAAAATAGGCGCGAAATCCAACAACTCCAATAACACCGACGCCGACATCAATCCTAAAATCAACTGCAACCTTCTTCGCTGTTTAGTATGCGAGCTCGGAGGGCCAATGTTGGTGGAAACTGGTACTGGTGGTGTTGCTGCACCATTGTTGCTCAAACTTGCTACTGTTGGTGTTGACAACGCCGATAGATTCCGCTTAGCAGCTCCCATAGCTGCACGCGAATACGCAGTTCTATCCACCAATGGATTACTCGGAAACGTAGTCGGCCTTATTGAATAAGTCAGCCACAACAGAGTATGTATCAATCCAACCACCACATTCGCTGTCATATTATACGCGTAGTCGAATCTTCCAATACTCAAATATAAGATATGCAAACCTAATGCACCCATGCAAACCCTTCTAAACAATACAAATCTCTCGCTCCCTGGAGCAATCCTAAACAAGCGACAAGCACTAAAGAAGAAAGCAGACATAATCACCGACCCTGCACTCCAATAATCCAATTTCTCCGTCCAGTTTTTATCCCTGGTATGAAAAACACTCGACCAAAACCAAGCATTCATGCTGATCAATGTATGAACAATATACACCAACTTTAACGGGAACGCATCCGGCAAGCCCTTCCTCAACATCCACAACGCTTTGTAATGAACTCTCAAGTTCAACAAGCTGAATAACACCGACAGCGGCTCTTGCGCACCCAAAAATCGAATGAAGACCCATTTGCCATGAAACTGAACCATCTGTTTCTGAACCGGTCTCAACTGCGCTAATTGGGTCTCTACCAGAGCGCGAATCCTTTCAGCTTTAGCGGACGGAGTGATGGGCTGGTTTGCGGCCAGCGATTCGACTTCGGTAATCGCATCGTGTTTGATCCGATTTACGCGTTCAACAGCATCGTTGGTAATTCGGTGGGTACAGTGATACTTGCAATCGTCTTCGCATGTCCATCGAGTAAGACGAAGGATGAAGGGTAGACGATGGGCGAACATGATACCGTCGTCGACGCCGTCGCGGCAAACATCGGCGGTGCATGAGGACACGCAGAGATGGTATTCAGGTGAACGATCGCCTTCGGAGGCTAAAGTTGATGGTAGGCATAGTAATAGGGCGAACAGCGTAACTAGGAGTAAGAAGAAGGTGGAATTGAAGGACCGTGATGCTTGTTTGCGTCTAGAGACGGGCCGTGATCTGCGTCGCTGGTGAGGAGACGACCTGGTGTATGGAGAGCTTTCAGCGCTGATAGGTGTTTGTGCTGTGAATACATCGGCGGATGCTTTCTCCTTTGTTGTGGTTGAGTCGACTATTGAGGTGTGACTTCGCCGATGGGATGATGGCGTGACCATAGTGATAGCTCTTGATGGCCCTGCGATTGGATCCATGGTGTAGAAAGTAGCTGAGTTCGGAATTGGCAGAAGCGTCGAGTTGAATGCCAAGCTAGCTGTCACGGTGACTCTGACCGCCTGCTCTTGCTGGAGCAGCCGCAATGCGCGAGTCCTGTCGAGTGATACAGATCGAGTAGTAGTATCGTCTGGCGGGACTGATCGAAGTTTCGATGAGCATAGAAGGTGGTTGGTAAGGAAGAGATGAGAGTCAGGAAGAAATGTCACCTTTTGGAAGGAGCAAAGAGCTATTTTCGGATTGGAACTCACAACTCTCAGCGCGCCCACGCGGGGACGTGCAGACTGTGTGAGTCTGTGAGTTGCAATTGCAGTTGCAGTTGGAGGAAATCGGTGGAATTTCCGCAACAGCAGAACACGATCCGTGAAACGCTCAACGCTCAACGCTCACCGCATGGTTGGATTCTGTGGAGGTGCATATGTAGCACAACATCAACACGCGGGTCCGTGCAGCCCTTCTGAACAACCATCATCCTCTTCCTCGTCTCCGATCGCTCCTGCCCGAACACAAGCTCGCGTTCGCTACCAATAGTACCAAGAAAGCGACCTTTCAAGCATCAATCGTATCTTCACTGTGTTCCACGATCAGTGCGCATCTAGGAGTTCCGTCTTGAAGTCGGCGCACGTCAACCTTCTCGTACCCAGCTCATACGACAATGTCGTCCTACATAGCTGCTCCAGCTTCTCACTCTTCAGCATTGCAAAACTACAACACCTCAACCTCCTCAACATCTGGTGCCGCACCTTCTTCTTCCACTACCTCCACTTCCAACTCTCTCTACTCTCTCGCCTCTCGAGTGCCTCTAATCAAGTCCCCCTCTGTCTCCCTTCCCAAACCACCTCAATTCCCTCCTGACCTACATCCACTTCCAACCGACATCTCAGCATACTTTGTCTACCCTTTCAGTCTTGAATCTTATGTTCTGGATCCAAACACTCCATCCTCTTCGACCATCGATCAGCTACTAGCAAAGCACAAACAATATTTGGAGAACAGAGAAAACGAGAAAAGAGAAAGAGAAGCAGAACGATTGAGAAAGTTAGCTCCTGGTTGGAGTCATGGTCAAGGCACGGTTCTGATGCCAACTACAAATGCGGTCAAGAGAGATAGTTTGAGATTAGAACCAGCCACAGCGGAGCCAGGAGCAGCGGAAGAGGGAAAGCAGAAAGCAATAGCTGAACAAGAAAAGGAAAGAACTCCATTGGATGACCTAGCAGATCATCTAGCTCAGTTAGATGCGATGAATGCAACAAGGAAAGAGTAACTTAGTGCCAACAGCTGACTCAGCTGTAGTTTTTCGGTTCAGCGGTCGTTCACCGGTCGTTCACGAGATTTGCATGTCAAGCATGGCAACTGGTTGCTCGTACCGTCGTCTATGTATCGACATTATCGTTCTCCCTGTATCATCATTATACCCACTCGAATACACTATCATTCGAATCGAATGTACACAGTAGCATCAGTTACAGTCGGATCGTTCCAAATGAACGTCTTTTCATCTTGCATGCTATGTGGCCTTTGTTCTGGTGATAGACATGAATTACTCTGCGTGTGGGCAAACAATGAGGTACAGTCTCGAGCCAGCCGAATCCGAGCTTGTACTGATGTGTGCTTTGAGCAAAAGTGCATGAGGACATTGAAAGCAAAAATGCTCACTACCACCACCATCGTCATCATCAATAGCAGCAACAACGTCAACAACAGCAGGATAAGTTATGCCTTCGCGTCTCGAAAATGAGAACAAATTCTGTCCCCCGCCCAGTTTTCTTTTTTTCTTCTCGCAAGCCAGCCAGACAACCGACTCCATCCAACCATTTGTGCATCTTCTTTTGCATTGAACCCTTTGCTTTTCACTCACCTTTTTCGTGCTCAATCCAATCTCGCGATGCTCGACAATGTATCCTGCAACAAAAAAAGTGCAAAAAAAGAACGACACCAACAGGATTTGAACCTGTGCTCCCAGAGGGAATGGCATATACTTTGTTGAGTAGATGATTTACTCTAGAATGCGATGATTCTAGTGCCACGCGATAACCACTCCGCCATAGTGCCTTAGATGTCTTACTTGTTCAGTTAGTCAAACATATAGCTTTGCAACGCATGGCTCAGTCTAACTGAGCTTGCCATTGTCTCGCTCAGCGCGCTAATGGTGACACTTGCAAATCATCAAGTTCCTAACACTCTCACAAGGAAAGGGGCCACGAGGAATCGATTTGTCGAGTGTTGTCTAAGGTATTGTTCCTTTGCATGAGTGCTTCTGTGCAATGCAATGAGACTTGTCTATGGTATGTATATACAGTGCTGTCATCACGAGGCCGGTGATGGTGTCCAGCTTGCCCTTGTGTCCTCAGCGGGTGTCGATTGGTCCAGCACTGCTACTGCTACTGCCACCGCCACCGCCACTGCCACTACCACTGCCACTGCCACTAGTCTTCTGCTCCAACAGCTGCAACAACAGATCTTCCATTCTTTTGCCTCTCGCTTCCATCTCCTGAACTCTATTCGCAATCGTTCTCAATTCCGCATCCAGATTGTCTCTACTGAAAGACGTGTCAACCCCACTCGCGGCCACATCTTCGCCGATCACAGCCATCGCACCTGCACCTGCACCTGCACCTGCAACATCTGCTTCTCGCTCGGTCCTGTGTGCCCGCTTCGACGACTCTCTCCGTGCGATAGCCGATCGCGATGGACTGGACTCGCTCGATCGCATTTGACTCTGACTGGATTCGATTCGACTCGTGGACTGGGATCGTGTAGGACTACGAGATCGTTCAGTCCTACGTATGGTTGTAGAGGCACGTTTGGGAACAGCATTGTCGAGATCACCGGGGTCAAGTACTCGATTGAACAGCTTGGCTAGTGGCGAGCTGAGAGAGCCCAAGCCACGAGGTTCGTGTCCACGACGTAAAAGCTGCGTCGTGCGGCTGGTGGGGACATCGCGTGTTGTTCGACGAGAACTCGTGCTACCTGCAAAAGAGGATTGCGTGGTCGTTCGTGGGAGAGGATCCTGCTTGCAAGTTGCATCAACATCAGCGTCACCGGACTGTGTATGCTTGGAGCCATCAGCTTGCATCGTATTGCTATGCAACTCTTGCGGATGCGGTGTGATCTTTCGCTCCAATTGAGCTGCGGCCCTTTCCTCCCATCCACCTTCATCGCTGCGTGAGTCCTTCTTCGCCTGCCTCAAAGTACCACCATCGTTTCCATCGTCCGTGTCTGCTTCTGCATCTGCCTCCTCCCCACTCGCATCATCATCTTCTGTCCCCCATCCATCCTTGCCTTCTGGCTTCTGATAATCGAACGCAGCCTCAATCACATCCGATCCTCCACCTTCCAGCCCAGAACTGAAAATCGGCACCCTGCTTAACAGACTCTTCCCCTTCTCCGCTGTCAAGCTTATTCCCTGCCCGAACACATTCAACTCGCAAAAGTGAATGATCAACAAAACATGAAAACTTGTCAACCTGATTAAAAACACGTTGATCTTATGTAACCATCTTGGAGATACCACAAAGCTGAGTGGCATTACAATCGCTATCGCCAGCAAGTTGAGCGGAGGCTGATACGAGAAGATGGCATCTGTGGTGATGCCGGACATGGTCTTGCATGCGAACTGAAACATGGCTTCTTCGTTTGCGTTCATTGCTACGACCTGGAACGTGTTGCTTAACAGCGAGATCAACACTGTCAGCAGCAAAGTGTTGCTCATGATCGTGTAGATGATCATTAATGGCGGACCAAACGCCAGCGAGAAACTTCTTGCTTCGTCGAATCCAAGATACGAACTTCCAAACCACACCTTCAACATGAGCCAGAGCACCGCCCTAAACGTCCACCTCTCTTCACTCGCGAGCGAATAGAACGCATACGCGAAGCCCGAGAAGCAAATCATAGCAAGCACCGTAAAGAAAGCAAAATCACTCAACATCGCTTTCAGACTAAGCAACACTACATTATCCTGCACCAACGAACTCGCCACTCTCGGACATAGCACCACCGCACCTAGCGCCAAACAATCAAAACTGAGATCACTTCTCCCCGGCAGTCCATGTCTAAGCGCCGAAATCCTCAACCCAAACCAAAAGAACGAAATGACGCAAAATACCGCATCGATCAAATTATACAGCGAACTCATGTAATGAGACAATCCATGCTCCTGCAACTGAGCCAGTTCGTCCACTGCAAATCCAAACAACCAGATGGAAAACAAAGTCTCTTGAACTGTCCACGTCGGACTACCTTTCTGCGCCAGAGCAGCTACATAGAGTATCAAAATCACAACAAAGGTGAAGAATTCGAGCTTGCTTCGAATCGAAGGTACGCGAAGCCTTAGATGATTAAGCAGAGGAGCTTTGGTCGGATCGTAGATGCTAAGCGGACGTTTTTTGTAGCTGTCGTTCAAGATGGCATGAGAAGCCTGCATCGGCGATAAGACCACCTTACCATGCCATATACCGTCAATACAGCGCTGACACAGAGGAGTCGAGATGAAGCGTTTAGCAGAAGAAGCGATGGCCAGATCGAGTGTGTTGGAATACTGTTTAGCCGGAAGGCCATTCTTTGTGATCTCTTCCAAGTCGATGTGGGAGGATGAGAGATGTAACTCTTTGAGCTCCGAATGCGTCGCTCCTGCGAGTGGATGAAAGCTAGCTGTGAGTGAAGTAACTAACTCGAGCCCATCGTTGGAAAAAGTTCGAAGGAGCTTCATAGCCAGCAGCTCACAAAGAGCAGATCTGGTATTGTTGACGGATTGAAAAGCAAGATCACGAGTGGCCTCGCGCTGAAAGTAGATGCGATTAAGCATGAGACAGTATAGGATGGCGATAGACCGGAAGTTGCTATACTTGATAGCAAGTGGACGCACAAGCGAGAAATTGAGGTCGACAGAAGTGAGCTCTTCCCAGCTGAGATGGGTGTCAATAGTCTTGCGCAAATCGGAACGAATTTCATGAATCAAGTGAAAGACATCTTGACGCTCGACGACCTTGATCAGATTGATACCATCTTCGCCTTCAGATTCGAGTAGGCGATCAAGCTCCTGTGCGTATGCTTCGGTGGGACGTCGACTGTGGCTGCTGTTGCCTGTACCATTCCTCCTGGAGTTGGCTAGGGCTGGTCGCTGAACACTTTTAGCCTTGTGATCCGGAAAAGTGCCATTGTTTGGCAGAAGAATGGTACGATGTTCCGTGTCGATGCCCAGATTTGCTTCGGTGGAGCTGATGGAGAAAGCCGAGTCGCGAGGTGATCTCGCGTCGAGTGCGAGGTGAGGCGGGATGTGGTCTTCAGGACCAGGTTGGTCGGGAAGATTACGGAGGGAGACGTGTCGTTTATGTTGAGTCTGTCCGCTTCGCATCGAATTGGCCGAAGCCCGTTGTGAGACTGCCTTGGACATTGGTTCGGTTAGATCCAAGTATCGTTATGCTATGGCAACGGTAGGTGGGTTCTATTCTAGGTGAGCGAAGGCAGAGCACCTTCTACAGCTACCACATCGCCATACGACGATGGTCAGGATCGTAATTAGGAGGTGATGGTGAGGAAGGGTGACGGAAGGTGAATCTGTGACTTTTCCAGCAGCGGGTGCATGCATTCGAGTGTGAAGGCTGCATGTTTGCATGCTCTGTGCTGATTTACAGTGATTCTCAGATGGTTCGAGGGTGTCTGTTTGTGTGTTGTTCTACATTTTCGGCTTTCTTCCTCCACTCAGGCACAAAGTCAGTGTATTTGAGTGTGACTGTTTTGGTTGCTGTCACGCTCGAGCCAAAGTGACGCCGACTTCCGAAGTGTTTGTCTGAAGTTTGAACGCGCCTGTCACAACGAACACACGAACACACAAAGAGTCCAACAGATTCGGCTAGTTTGCGGGCCGTGCTGATCCTCGTCCTCTTCAATTGACACCAAGCAACACGATTGTATTGATCTCTTTCGCTTTGCGATCATCGCTGAAGAGCTATTCACTCAAGACCACCAGATACCTAGGAACGGCGCAATCGGAACAAAGCTCGGGCCATGATCAGGGCATGAACACATAGCAGCCATCTCAGACTCACGTCGATATTCCAGTACCATCCTGCGCTACGTTACTCGGGTTGACTGTCTCTGCACCAGATATCTGCGACTGCTCTAGCCTCCCAAACTAGAGCTTTCACTTCTGCTGTCATGTCACGGCTCTACTTGCGGCTGCCAAATTTGCCGTCGTTTCACCATGCCATCACCTCGTTCCTAGGCTTTATGGACCTCAAGATTGGCGCATCCATCTTGACACTGTTTGCGCTCTTCAACAAGACTGCTGGTGTCTATGGCATCCTTGCCGTCTTCCAGGGAGGCACTTTCTCCCAAGTGGCCCTCTATCTCTACTCGATAGCAACCATCGTCTTGTTCCTATGGGGCCTCAAAGGTATATCGGATGAAGACGCACAGCATGTGCTCACCTATGCGCATCTCTTCACCCTTGATCACATGATCTCCACCTTCTGGACGCTCCTCTTTGCGTTCAACTGGTTTTACTTTACACCCCATGACGGACAGCCCACCACCAACCAGTCATCGCACCAGACCGGACTCATGGACCTGATCGAGACGATCGAATCGCAATACAGGACGCCAGAACAGATGGCAAAGCTGCATCACGACCAGCTCACCTCAGAACAGCGTAAGGTCAGTGCACAAAGAGTATGGAAGGAGGAAAAGGACTTTTCTTCCGCTGTGTTGACGCTTGGATGGCTTGTCAAGATCTACTTTGCTCTTGTGCTTTACTCGTACGCCTTGCATCTTCGTCACGGCACCTATCGCACTTTGCCACTCTCCAAAGCTTCGGCCAACTCGGCAGCAACGCGGTCTGGCGCTGGCAGATCCGAGTACCGCTATCATCCTGTAGTGGAAGAGGATGAGCTGGAAAGCTGGAGCGATGACGGTGAGATCGATGGCGAAGCGAATGCGAGTACAGTAAACAAAGCCAATAGTTCAATACCTTCAACGTCAGACAATGTGAATAGCAGCGGCGGAGCAAGAGCTGTCATCGACCGCTTGGCCGCTTGATATCGATCACTTATCAGCTTTTGTTTTTTGCGAGTATTGACTCGAGCCCTATGCAATGCTTTCGGACAAAGTCACGATGTACCTCTAGGATTTAAAGGAACAATGATAGATGTATGCGAAGGAATCACTTCAGCGTGCCAGATTGAATGTGCGTGGTTGAACAGCAGATCGTGAGAACAAGTGTCAGTGCCGGCGGTCAAGTGGTAGTGAAAAAGGATACTTCGAGCCTTCACTTCGGATCCCTCAACTCGACAAAAGCCATCCATCTCGCTCTACTGCATCGCTGTGCGATCAGCGTTTTACCCAAGCATGTGACTGATGTCAGTAACAAGCGGGGCCAAGCGAGACCAACATCAAGTGTTACATACATGAAGCAGCATCTGTATCGGGTTTCAAATCGTCCGAGTATCAGCGATGCACTTTAGTATCAATATCTCGATTGTGCTGCAATCGGGACGCGGCCGAGGCAAAATGCACGATTTACAGTTCTTGAGACGAGGTGGCCTGGATTTGTATTCACCCAGTTCGGATCCTATTCAGCTCGAATTCAAACGGGCGTATTTCGTCTCAAATTGCGCAGATTGAGAACGCAACGAACTCACCAGAGCGGCAGCAGCAGCGACAGCAACAATAACCAGCAGCGTCTCATTCTCAAGGCTTCTCGGGGAGATAGTGGCTCTGCTGCTGCTGTGATCATGAACACGAACAAGTTGAGAAGAAATCGCAAATGGCGGCAGCACAGCGCAGTCCGCACAAGCTGAATCGTGCTTGAAGTGGCAGAGCTGTTCACCAAGAGACCAATCAATCTATTCGCGGGTTGACTGGTGTCCAGCCGCGAAATTTACGAAATTGAGAGAGCGTTGGCTGAGACTCGGAATCGTGCGTTGGTTGGCAGACAGCTTGGAGGCTGAGCTTTGGAAGTCTGGAAGCTCGGCCAGCTCGTCATCATCACCTTGTACCTCTCTTCACCACCACCCGTCACCCACCACCCTTTCTCCGACAAAACACATATACTTCAAGATGGTCTCCTCGTCTCGTCGCGCCCAGCGCAAGGCTCACTTCGATGCCCCTGCTCACCTTCGACGAAAGATCATGTCGGCCTCCCTTAACAAGGAGCTCCGAGCTGAGCACGGCGTAAGTATGCTCTTTTAGTAAACGAGTACAGCTCTGCGGTTCCATCAAACGACATATTTAACCACCAATCAGCATCACACCAGCCAAAAGCATGAATCGTAGCATCAGGAAACGATAATATCACCGATAGTGGTGCTGTCGGACGACGACGTACGATCGACTTAGAGGTTTCGACAACCCAACAATGCAGCATCTCGAATCGACAATCAGCGACGGAGCGGCATGAATTAGCACGCGAGAATGTCAGCATTGATTTTGGAATGAAGCAGCACGCAGAGGCCACACACGACGGGCATTGCAAATTGTCTCCGGACAGAGGCTCAAAAAAAGAAGCCGTGTGGTAGATGACACACTGCGAAGATGCTGTTACTATCGAATGCTGTGATTCGAGCACTCCTGGCCAATGCCTTATCAATAGGCACAAGTTCCATGCGGAGGGTCTAGTGTCGCATTCAGATTTAGGCAGATCCGGGTCAACCACGGTTAACGGCAAAGGATGTAGGGCAGACACGCCTCGTCACCCAGCAGCATCATGAAGCCACGCACAGCAGCTTAGAGAAAGTTCACAAGTCATATATGAAGCATATGCTATCCACGTCAAAAACGAGCCGGCATAACTTCGTATAAGGCGTCGACTTCGCTTTACAGTAAATCTTTCAACAACGACATTCTTTCAGCAGCCTGCTGTTTGACGCTTCCATTTTCGAACGTATGCAGTGATGGTTGCGCGCCTGCCCGCTCGCTAATTTAGATGCTACAAATTGTTCCAGCCCGCCACAGAAATGCTTTGCACACATACAATCCAGCACCACCGGCACAGAAGATGGAACCGCAGACTTGTACGATTATTCTTGTCAATGCTTGTTGCAACCTATTCTGACCTCTCTTTCATTCGCATTCCGCTATAACAGATCCGATCTCTCCCCGTCCGCAAGGATGACGAGGTCTTGATTGTCCGTGGCTCGTCCAAGGGCTCCGAGGGCAAGGTCACCCAGGTGTACCGCAAGAAGTGGGTCATCCACGTCGAGCGCATCCACCGCGAGAAGACCAACGGTGCTACCGTTCCCCTTGGCATCCACCCTTCCAACGTTGTGATCACCAGCCTCAAGCTCGACGAGGACCGCAAGAAGATCATTGCCCGCAAGGCCGGCTCCAAGAAGGCTGAGGCTGAGACCAAGGACAACTAAGCTTTGCAACCTTCAAGCTTGTTCTCTTTGTTCCTGTTTCGTCGCGGCATTTCTTGTTTCTTTCTTTCATACGCAACGTTTGCATCCTAGCCTGTCAGAGTTGAGGCTCTGATGAGCTGTTTGATAAGCGTCAAAACGATTTTCCTCGACAACGTTTTACACTGTACAACTGTTTCTTCCCTCAGCATCGTTTCTTCTACCCACTACCGTTGATTTTCGAGGATATCACACATACACAAACACACCATACACACATTGGAGACGAGGCATTCCTTTGGAAGATGCAATCATTGATTCTGGCTGCATTGATCGATGTCTTTCTTTGCTTTGCCTTGATTCTCTAGTTACCCTTTTTCATGCACATCGCAGAGCATTACACTGCTTTGTAACTTACACATCTAGCCAGTTCGCATAGCGAAACACCTCCCAAAATAACACACACACTAGTCACTCTTGCCTTACCTACCGACTGTGTTCGAGATTGTGATTGTTGCTTGACTGCGCGTCGTGGCCGGAGGCAACTTGGACAATGGTGGAGAGGCCTTGCAAGGTGCATTTGGCCTCGAGCTTGAGCATATTGAAAGGGTGTATCGAGGTTCGGGAGAAGCAGAACGTGGATTTTCTGGCTTGAATTTTGTGACATCTTTTCGCGACTCATTTTCGACGTAGCATTTATTTCTTTTCATTCTTATTTGTTGACAACGAAGCGTCCTAAGATTGATAGCCACTTCCCTTATTCGTCACTTGACGCCGCTATTGACCACTATTCTCATTGCTCTCAACTGCAACCCGTTTCTGAGAGGGCGCTGGTTGTCTGCCAGCAGACACAATCTTAAAATCGGAAGTCGGAGCGCAGCTCGAGCGTGCAATGATTGAGGTGGGAACAGAGCGCATGCCGAGACTGCATGAACGCTGGTGAGCCGGACTTCGGCCCCAGAAGAAGAAAGACAAGTTGACCGGTACAAGCGAGAAGAATCCGAACGTGAGCTTTAGCGTTCGTGGTTCTAGGCTCGCTTCACTTTTGGTCCAAGTGATTATAGCTGACAGGCTGTGGCTGTCGAAAGCCGACGCTGCAAGCTCGTCATTTTGACAAAATTCGGAATGCCAACAGGGTCTGCTGACCCTGCCATCCATGAAATGCACTCGTACTGTACCTCTTGAGGACTTAATGCGCCGCAGCCAATTCGATCACTTGGCAAGCATTTTGATCCTTGTCTACACAGAGCAGCATCGTAGCATCAAGGATCTTTTAACGGAATGCTTGCAATGACAACGATCAAGTAGATACGGAAGTAAGCTGAACCTGAACTGGAATGTCTCCGGTTCTGGCTGTCAAGAAGGTCTGGAAAGGAATTGAAGGCGATGGCACCATCGGGAGTCCATCTTGCAAAGCCACAGACGATCTGCCTAAACTTATGTTTCATTTAAAATCCGAAAATTCAAGAAAAAGGAAAAAGAAAAAAAGCAATTGCGCAGCACGACGACGACTCCTCCAGTAGCGCGTGTCACCTTTTTCTTTAGACGCCATCTCTTTTGACAGTCAACTCCATCAAAGCAGCCGCCAACAGCCTCCAGGCAAAAGGCATCGTAGCATTGCTTAGACTTGCCGTCTTGCGCCATCGAGAAGGGAACCGTACTCTCTCGCCTGAACATTGCTGGTCAGCTGGACTGAAACTGCTACTTTATCGCTGCCTCGCGACAGATCGACAAACGCCTCTTCTTAGAGTCAAGCCTCTTTTGTCACTCTCAGGCACACACACACCCGCACGCCCAAAAAAACAGAAGCTCAGCTTTCGGAGTTTTGCCTCCATTTTTCCCACAGCGCCAAACGACTTGATGAGAGAGTCACAACTTACATAGAACGGCACAACCACGACGACATTCGACATTTCGGTTCGGATCAACTTGACTGCCACGCACGCAACACACTCTCACTGCCATCCTCAATCAATCGAGTTGCTCCTCTCTTCCTCACTCCATTACCCCACCAGGCAGTTGAACTCCTTCTCGCATCATTTCGGCCACCCCTCTCCGCAAGTTCCTCACCATCACACACAGCGCACGTCCGACCCTCAACTGGTCGTCACAATACTGTAGCTACGCGAGCAAGACCCTCCCTTCTGCAAACATCTGCACCCCGGATAACGCCATTCTTTCGTGATCGTTCTGTTTCGACGCATTCGGTTCTTCTTTGCCTCGTCTGCCTGTCCGTATACCCTTCTGCATCCAAGTGCACAACATCGCGACCATTCCCCAGTGTGTGCTGCTCACCTGCACAGCCTCGCTTGCAACGCCCGCCGGTGCGCCACGATCAACCCAGCATTCCAACGCCAGTTCATTGTAGCTGCGCAGCCAACCAGACGTGCTCCCGATTCGGCTTCAACTCCTCCGTGCTCGCACTACTCAGCTAGCCCGAGGATCGACATATCGCTGTCACTTACCGCCTCAGCTTCCTTGCAAATGCCTCTTCAATCTAACTGCTGAGCTCCAATACCAACCTTTTGCTTTTGGCCCTCTCGGCTTTTGCATCTCAGCCTCGGCTTGGAGCAACTTCAAGCCTCAATTCTAGCTCGCAACAATGACAGCGGCCTCGAATCCAGCCAGTGGACCCTCCAATGGCTACTCGGGTGTTCCCTCTTCTTCACGCCCCATCGATCACCACCACCACCACCAGCATCACCATCACCACGTTCATCAACACACCTCGGACTCTTCAGCGATAGCATCGTCTAGCAAGCAGACACTCGATCAAGACGACTTCAGCCCACATCCTTCGCATTCTTCCAAGTCAGCTGCTGCACACCCCTCTGCTAGCCGTCGACGTGGCTCGGCCTTGTCACCTCCATCCTCGCCAGCTTCTCCACCCCATAACCCAGCAGGCGAGCCTTCATCGCAGCCGGACGACTTGACACAGAGCAGTAGCTCGCCAGAACTCTCACGTCGCAGCCTTGCTAGCAGCGCTAGCAACATTGCTGAGCATCCCAACACCTCGGCCATGGCCACCCTTACCGTTCACACTCCTCCCGCGATACATCAGTCCGACCCGATGCTTCAAGTGCGCACCACCAGCAGTCCCTTGCACAAATCGACAGCCTCTTTTCAGCAGCACCAACATCAGCATCACCAGCAACACACCGAATCGCCTTCACCTTCGCTCCCGCCAGCACCATATACCCAGCCACCCGTCACATCTTCCCTAGCTAGCGTCACCTCGGGCGACGGTTGGTCCATTGTACCCAAGAGTGAGAGGGCATGTACAGCATCTGCACCGTCTTCCAATGACGCCACAGCTGCATCTACTTCCTACACCAGTGCCCAGCAGTCGGCTGCCTCGGATCTCTTAGGCCTCAGCCAGGCTGCGTATGCTCAAGCTGCCAATGACATCTCCAACCGTCGATGTGGTCCTACCTCAGGTGATTTGACATCCAGCTATGATGTGCCATTCGGCGAGAGAGCCTCGCCAGCTATCATCTCGCTCTCCCAGCGTGGTGCACGCTCACTCAGTCGCAGTGGCACTCTCCCATCCAGTCCCTTGGCGTTGTCGCCCGCCATGGCCACAGAATCGCTTAATCCTTCCGGTGCACATCGAGGAGGCCTTCGTGGCTCCGACGAGGATGTCGAGACCATCGAAAAGGATGTAGCCATGGCTCAGTCCGACGACAATTGCGCTTCAACTGGCGCCACACCGCTCGTTCCCCCGGCAACTCGCAAGCTCTGTGTTCGACATCAGCGTATGGCCGATGAGGGCACCACCGCTCGACTCCAAAAGGTAAGTTTCAACTCGACACTTTTGCCAATGCCGTCTCTCTTCTTTCCTTTACCGTTCGATCCCTCTTCTATCTATCATATCACCTTCTCTGCTTGTGGACTTACCGCTCGCATACGAGCTGTAGGTCGACAAGCGAAGAGCAAGGTGGATGCAGGTCCGGCAGCATCGTGCCGCTCATATGTCTTTTCGCGGGCGCTCGATGCTGTCTAGCGTCCATCGAGGCTTTTACTTCGATGGTCGTGGATTGTTGATCATGCTATAACGAAACACTCTGTTTGAAGCCTCGATCTGCCTTATAGGTCGTGTGCTATAAGTGATGTGGTACATTTTTCTTTTATTTCAGCTTCTTTGTGAAAGACGGCATTGGTGCTCTCCCCCACCCGACAAAGACTCCGGTAACGACGTTGGATACTGACTACTGCTTCTGCACCTTTGTTTGTATCGTCGCTCGTAGTCCATCGAGAGCCTGCCTTTGGCTGATCAGACAGCCGTCAATACGGTTTGGTCCCTTTTCTCCTCATCTTCCCACTCCCGAAGGGCGCTCATTCTTCAAGGTATCCTCACCATGTGTTGCTTCAGCCAGCTCTCGCTTCTCTCTTCCGAGTTGGCTCTTGCCATCCGCATCGACCCTTTCTCGCTCTTCCCTCGCGAAGTTTCGCTCAAGGTACTCGGACACCTCGACGCCATGAGCTTGGGACGAGCCGCACAGGTCAGCCGATCCTGGAAACAGCTCGCTGATGACGATCTTCTCTGGCGCAACATGTGCGAACAGCACATCGAGCGCAAGTGTGAGAAATGTGGTTGGGGATTGCCATTGCTGAGCGAGCGTCGACGTCGTGTTCCTGGCCCGGCAGTGCAGCTGGGCACGCCGGAGTCGCGCGACCTCAGCTCCGATGGATCGGGTAGCACTTCTAACACGACCCCTGGATCGCTCAAACGAACTATCACCGCCGCTGCGAATGCCGCTGCTTTGGAAAAGCAATCGCGATCACGAGCTTCTAGTCCGACACCTTCGTCGGGACGAACCCATTCGCGCTCGGTTTCCGGTCATCGTGACTTGCAGATGGAAACCATCCCTGAACAGCGCGATCGAGACGCACCTCCTCTCAAAAAGCAACGAAGCGGCCTCAATGGCGAAGCTACGGCTTGTGGCTCCTCTTCTTCGTCGTCGGGCAGTGTTGTGCCCAAGACTCGACCTTGGAAATCGGTGTACTGCGAACGTCTTGCAATTGAACGCAACTGGCGTCGAGGTCGATACACATCGCGAACTCTGACAGGTCATACGGATGGTATCATGTGTCTTCAGTTCAACGAAAACCTTGCTCATCCTGCTTTCCCCGTCGTCATTACAGGCAGTTATGATAGGACGGCTCGTATCTGGAATCTCGAGACGGGTGAGATGTTGAGGGTGCTTGAAGGTCACACACGTGGTGTAAGATGTTTACAATTCGACGAAGCGAAACTCATTACTGGATCGATGGATCGCACTTTGAAGATCTGGAATTGGAGAACAGGCGCATTGATGAGGACACTTGAAGGACACACTGAGGGTATCGTCTGCTTGCATTTCAACGAAGATACTTTAGCGAGTGGTAGTGCGGATAGCAATATTAAGATTTGGAATTTTAGGACTGGAGAATGTTATACACTCAGAGGGCATAGAGATTGGGTGAATGCTGTAACACTGTGGACTGGTCCAGCTGCGAAAAAGAGGCAACAGAAGTTGAGGGAGGCTTTGAGGGAAGGAAGAGCTGCAAAGGAGATGAAAGATGAAGATCCGACTGCGGCGGGGACTTTCTTATTTAGCGCAAGTGACGATGGGAGTATCAGATTGTGGGATCTAGGATTGAGAGAATGTTTGTTGACGTTTGAAGGACATGTTGGGCAAGTGCAGAGTTTGAAGTTGGTTATGATGGATGATGAGGCGGTTAGAAAGTTGGTTGGTGGTGCGGCTGGTGGAGTGGGTGCAGAAGGGGAAAGTCATCAGAGAAATCATAATAGATTGAATGGTCACACTCATGGTGGAAATGGTGGTGGTGGTGGTGGGGATGATGAAGCGAGTGCGATTGCTCAAGAAGATGGAGATCAAGATATGCTTTCGGTTGAAGATCAAGAAAGTTATTTCTTGGGGGATGCGACTTTGAGTCCTTCGAGAAGACAGTCAGGTGGGACAGGGACCGGGTTGGGTTTGGCTGGTGATGTTGGTGCAGCTGATATTGGGAGGAGAGCAGGAGCAGGAGGTGGGAGGAGGTCACTATCGAATGCGTCTGCTGAGATTCCTGAAAGGTTTTTCCATGCTGATAGTAGTAGTGGAATCAATGGATCTTCGCGTAGGAATGGACAAATGTTATCTTCCAGTGGTTCTTCTTCCACTCAACAACGTCAACGACGACGAATAGATAAATCATTACTTCGAGTTCAAGAACGTCTTTGTTCTGCTGGTTTAGTTGATCCTTTACCATTAGATGCAGAAATGGGTGATTTAGATCCAACAATTCTTCGACCTAATCCTTCCACCACTAAGACTTCTTCTGATCTTGATACTTCAACTATTCCTCAATCGCAATCGCAATCTCAATCATCGCATCATATAAAACCAAGACCAGTTTTAATTTCAGGATCTTTAGATAATACTCTTAAAATTTGGGATGTTAGAACAGGTCGTTGTATTCGTACACTTTTTGGACATGTTGAAGGTGTTTGGTCACTAGATGTTGATAAACTTAGAATTGCTAGTGCTAGTCATGATAGAACTATTAAAATTTGGGATAGAGATACAGGGATTTGTCAAAATACATTAGTTGGTCATAAAGGTGCAGTTACTTGTGTTAGTTTAAGTGATGATAAAATCGTTAGTGGAAGTGATGATGGTGATATTAAAGTTTGGAGTTTCGCTGCTCAACAATTACAACAACAACAACAACAGCAACAGCAAGAAGGTAGTTCCAGACAAGATCGATTGAACGTTTCAACTGTCACGGTGGGTCAAAGTGAAGGAAGAGCAGAAAGATTGGATATTGGTGGTCCAGCTCCAACTACCCTAAGTTAAATACATTTCGAAGTTTGTTTCTTTTTCTCTCTTAGCATGCATGCAATTGATTCGATGTTGTTCCCTCTTTCTTTCGTCCTATCTACATTTATACTCTGTGTATGAGGGTGTGAACTCTGTATACCACAGTAAACCTTGTCTGTCCTTCCTCTCTCTCTCTCTCTCTCTCTCTCTCTCTCTCTCTCTCTCTCTCTCTCTCTCTCTCTCTCTCTCGCGGGGTCTTTTCTTCTCTCTCTCTCTCTCTCTCTCCCTCTGTGCGTCGTAGTTGCAGCATAGATTCATCAATACTTAGGAAAACACAACGCAAAACACAGCCAAACTAAGTATCACAACCCGATGACCATTTTGTGTGAGTAAGAATACACTTCTTCAGGAACTTCAGCTACACTCCAAGAAAAAAAAACCAAGAAGAAAAGAAAAAGAAAAGCTTCAGCCTAGAGTGAAGATGAAAGAGAAGGCCGGGCATTAAGTATATAACCTGAGCCATGAGGACACATGAACGCTTTTGGAGAAAGTAGATCAATCTTCAGCTTGAATAATAGCTCCGTTTCCAATCGAACCTTCATTTTGAGCAGAAGGAAGAAGAATTTCTTCGGTTGTAGTTGTGGTTTGAATTTCTCCTTGAGGGGTTTCTTCTGTTATGGCGGTGGTGATGGTTGTACTTGGTTCGTCGACTTGATTTTCAGCTGCCGATTCAGGGTTTTGAACTTCAGTAATAGCAACAGCAACAGCTGTGGTTTCTGGGTCTTCAGTTTCGACTCCAGCTTCAGCTGAGGAGGCAGGAACAGGTGCACTTTCAGCTTCCACTTCCGCCTCTTCTTCCACTGCTGCTGCTACTGTGTTCTGAACATCACCTCCTTCTCCTTCCTGCACATTAACTACCGAATCACCTCTCTCTGCTGCTTCTCCTTCTCCTTCCCCTTCCCCTTCGTTCTCCTTCTCCTTCTGCTGAGCATTATACTCTTCCAACTCAACCATCTCTTCTTCTCCCCTTAACGGTTCCTGAACCTTCTCACCAATCTCTTCCTCCCTCTCCCCAACATCCCCACCTCTACTTTTAAACCTCAAATTACTCTCATAAAAAGCCAACAATTTCAGCGGACACCTATGATGTGCAACAATACTTTCAAATGCCAATCTATCTCCACTTTCAAAATGAACAAATACTCTCAACTTATTATCACTCATCTTTTCAACCGCTTCCACTTTTTTAACAATTGGATCCCAATCCGGAATCCTGGCATATCTTTTACGTAATCGATCCAATTTAATAGCATGTAAATGTTGTGCTTCAAGTAAAGATCTTTGTTCTTCTGTAAGTGTAGGATCGGAACGAATTCGTTGAAGTGCAGGATCATGTTCAATATCAATTAGGTTATCATTGGGAGAAGGAGATCGGGAATGTGCAAGATCTCCTCCATTCCTCCTACCTTTTCTAACACTACTAGTAACTCCATCACCATTCAATAAACTAGATTCTCTCCTATTCCTTCTACCACCTCTACCAACTCCTCCTGAAATAGCAGAAGTAGACGCTTTAGCTGGAGTACTGGTAGCAGCTACACTAACAGAAGATTGTCTTTTACCACCTTTCTTGCCACCTTTTGTACCCATCTTTTTAACTCCCTTTTGAGCTTTCGCCCAATACTCTGTAATCATCTCTTGTGCTCCACCCATATCAGATTCGAAGACCCAAGAGTTTTCGGAATTGGGATATCCTTTCCATTTCACATAATACGAGAGTTGACCATCGGTGGTGTCGTTGGAGTGAGAAACGATATATTCGATTTCGTATTCTCCTTCGGGAACATCGGAACCATCTTCAGCGGAACCATCGGCGTCAGGTTCTGCATCAACGTCAATTGCAGCAGAAGTGGCGGTGGGGGGAAGGACGGTACCAGTAGAATCGACCATTTGGATATCGTCGTCGGAGGCAGGGGCTGTGGAAGGACCAGCGATGGAAGACATTGTGAGCAGGATGCGGCGAGAGGGAAGTGCAATCGTGAGTGTGTGGGGATTTGAACGGCGGATGGAGTTATTTGCCCTAGATCGATAGGAAAGCGGATGGAATGCTGGATCAGCTAGCTTGCAAGGTTAGAGCTAGTGTGTTCAGAACGCAATAGCTCTTGTGTGGTCCCGGTGATGAGTTTGAGCGTGAGAGAATCCTGATTTTGGTGAGCAGCGAGCTGATGGATGTCGTAGAATAAAAGGGTGAGCAAGAAGAAAGACAAGACAAAAGAAGAGATCCCCGCTTTCCGCGCTTTTCATCTCTCTCTCTTTTGTCTCTCGACTTGTCGCGCTGTTGTCTGTGCGCCGCGACGACGACGCTGCTTCAGAAGTTGTTGGAAGAACCCTTCTTTTTCTTTCGCCTTTCTCTCGCTCTGTGCCAGAAGAGCGCGTCCGCTCGTTCGCATTTCATTTCATTTCGTTGAGACGTGTCTGATGAGTCGCGTAAAGTCTAAAATTGCACGAACTCGCGCTCAGCCGCTCTCAGCCTTATCGAGACTCGCTTCTTGTCTTTGTGACTCCAAGGCGCGGAATCGCGTCTCGAAACCTCAACTAGAACTGCGAGTGTGTGAGTCTCTACTGCGAAAGAGAGAAGGTTAGACTTCGTCCGCTCTCAACTCTGAGCATCATGCGTTGTTGATGGCAGTGGTGTCGACGAGTCTTGACAGCTTCTATCAGTCCGCACAATCACAATGTAGGTTCGCACAATCGGATGGATGGATGAATGATGGTATTAAAAAGTGGTGGATTCATTCCAATAGACTGAGCACGGAAGCCTTCACTATATTCTAGCGCTACTTCCCGTTCTCATCCTGCGACTGCCTCTGCAAATGATCATACGACACCCAATGAGCAATTACTTTCGCCATATCCTCTGAATGCTTCAAACAAAACGCATGTGGCATTCCAATCCTACAATGTGTACTCGTCGCTCTTGCTCTTCCATAATGATACTGCATCCCATTTCCATTCCCACTCACCTCATTCCTCGTCCTCCTCCTGTCTGCCAATGCAAACTCCTCCTCACTATCACTACTAGCCTCTTCCACCTGTGCCTCAATCACAATCTCCCCATTCGGTTTCCTGATCGCTTTCGCATTCCTCAAATCAGGAATACTTCCTGGACTACTTCTATACTCCGAAACCGAAAAACTACGTGTTCGAACATGACTCTTACTTGCTCCTCTCTGCCTCTGTCTTGTTGATGAATCTAATCCTATCCCAGGAGGAAGATGTACTCGATGTAATGAAAGTTCGGTTTCAATCTGGCTTCGAATCCAAGTAGGTGCCCAAGAATCACTCTCCTCTGAAGCCCAGTAGCTTCTGACCTTACCTCCTTTCTCGTCTGAAACAAACTGTTTGTATGCATCAATCGTATCCTTCTCCAATCCCTCGACAGTTTTAAACTCCTGCTCAGCCATCGAAAGAGCATTATACACAGCTCCTGGAGTCGTCAACAATTCACTTGTTGCCAAAGCAGCTGCTGTCGGTTGTCCCGTTACAACTCTTATCACCCATACCAGCAACCACACCGGCAACAAGCTCAAAATCAGCAGCGGAACAGGCAAAATATAATTATTCGCTATCGGATTAATAATCAACCACTTCAATCTTCTCGCATTCGGTGTTCTACCAATCCACGCCAACGTTGGAAAAAGTAAATGCAATCCATCAATATCCTCACCCCTCGCTTTCATAACCTCTCCAGCTGTCCATGCTCCAATACTATGTCCCACAACAACGATCTTCGTCCTTTTCTTCTTCCCCTCCTCCTCTCCCCTTCCTCCTCCATTATACATCTTCGAAATCACATCAACAATAGCAATCTTATGTCTAACTTGATCACTTAAACTAACACCATATCCTTTCCTAGCTTGATCTTGATTTATCCTATTATCACCCCAAATAGCATTGGTACCGATATTAGGTAATGGTGCATGTCCACGATGCGAAACAGAGAAAATTTCAATTCCACTACTTTTGAGAAGAGGAGAAGTATAGATAGAATGTAAGAAATCTATATAGTAGGATGAAAGTCCTGGATTGCCTGGAATAAAAAGTAAAACAACTCGAGGTGCGTAATTTGAAGAGGTTGAGCTTGAGGTTGAAATGGAAGATGGCCACCAAAGAGTCTGAGCACCAGCAAACGATGTGACTATGGGCAGAGAAAGGGATGATGCGATTGAAGGTATCGGACGCATGATTGCGATATTACCTTTCGTCACGATGAAAAAGCTTTTCGAGGTCCAAAGGGTGTGACTTCGTACGCTGACAACGTATCAAGAATCGATCTTATTGCGAAGCTTTCTTGTCACTATAGCTCCACGTTTAACGTTTATTGTCAGCCCCTATCAAGGCCTGAGTGGCTTTCGGAAAATGGCGAGCTGAAGCCTGCGGTAGTCGGATCGTTGAGGAAGAAGATGTGGAAGGTAGAAAAGTTATGCTTAACTTTTCCTCCTGCTGCAGCAGAGTTCTAAAAAATTGGACTGGCGTCATGCACCTCGCCGGCCCGTGCGCTTTCAGGTGAAGTGGAGAAAAGAAAAAAAAAAAAGTCGGGGAATTTCCGAAACCTCAACCTCTTTCTGCCAAGAATCGAAGACACGAAGCGCAACCTTGTTGATACGCTCGACGGTCAAGATGTGCATGTTACCAGCTACAGCATCCGCATGTTCTAACAAGGTATCTACCAGCACGCGGAGCTGACTCGATGCCAGATGGGTATATTCATTGCATGAGAAAATAACGAAACCAACAACAGATGCAAAACGATACGAGAAAAAAAGAGAGACTTCGACTGTGCTAGATTGGTTCCAACGATTCCGGAATCGCGTTCCAGATAGAATGATAAAGAGAGAGAGAGAGAGAGAGAGAGAGAGAGAGAGAGAGAGAGAGAGGGAAAGCGTTGTTCTGACTACACCTTGCCTTCTTTACGATTTGAGTTGCCGCCCTTGAAGAGCTTACCAAATACCGACTCGCGTTTGCGATGTTTGCTGGCATCATTGTTGGAAGCAGCAGCAGCGGCGGTAGCACTGTCACCACCACGAAGTCGACTAGCAGTACGTTGCAGCATGTTTTGACTGGCAGGAATCGCTGGTCTAGACATATCTGCTTTGTTCAATTCGTGGCTCGTCGGAGTCACGGTAGCCGTAGTGGCCGACGACACTGAACGCTGCTGCTTCGGAGAGTGGCAAGGGGTGGATCCTTTCGTTTGGTTTTCACTGGCGTGACCATCGCTTGAAGTAGTGGGCGTTGCCTGAGTCTGTCCAGAGGCGGCAGCGACAGCAGCAGCTGGATCAGCAGCAGAAGCAGCAGACTGCTGGTCCGAGCTAAGACGGAGACTGGTCGGTTCCTCACCACCAACAGGCCGCTGATGAGGCGAGATCATGGGCGAGGCCTTCTCGCCGATGGGTGCTAATGGAGAGTGGCCGGCGAGTGTACCGAGTGCACTTTCGCTGCCTTCCACCGCCGCCCTGCTGTTTGCATCGCCATTTTCGAACGATACCGACTTGCGATGACCAAGTGCATCGACGGACCGACCACGTCGTCGACCGATGCTGTTCTGCAGAGAAGCAGCGCCGTCCTTGGAAGGTGACTCGTCGTAGCTGCTGAATCGTCGCATCAAGCTGGTATCATCTTCCTCAGTCGCAAGAACATGTTGACCATCGATCGACACCAACTTGGTTGAGCGGACAGATCCGTGCGGTGAAGGCAATGACACCACACCGGTAAAGTTGCGAAAAGGATCCAACTTCTCCAGGTTGGGCGTGGTGGTACGGCTGCTGATCGTGCCAAAGTCCCAAGAGAGGTAATGCTGTGTCGAGTGAATGGAAGCTAAGCGCCGCCTCTCCTGTCGATCCGCCAGAGGCGGAAGTCCAGCAAGGATAGCCGAGATGAGGTACTTCGGTGTTTTGGCTTGCTTGAAGAAGCCGTGTGAGAGTAACTTGTCAGCCGTTGGCCTCTTTTCGGGATCCTTTTGCAAACACTGGCGGACAAAGTCGTCCATGAGCTTCGAATACTTGTGCGCACCACCTGTTCGATCGAGTTGTGGTGGCTCATCTTGCATGGTACGCATCAAAACTTTGACAGGATTGAGTTTGGAGTTAGGCGCTCTGCCTTGAGCCAGCTCAAGCGCAGTGATGCCAAAACTCCAAATATCGGCTTTGGTGCCGTAATGCTTGCGTTCAATCACTTCGGGCGCCATCCAACACGGTGTGCCGACAAAGCTCTTACGTTTTCCCTCGCTGGATACCGTACCGGATGACTTGTCGGTATCACCGACAAAGACACCCACACCAAAATCTCCCAGAAGCACCGTTCCGTCCTCGTCGACAAGGATGTTGGCTGCTTTCAGATCGCGGTGAAGCCAGCCGTTGATGTGAAGATAGTTGAGACCCTCGAGCGCTTGTTTCAGCACCGTAGCAATGACAATCTCGTCAAATCCTTCGGGATGTGCAAATCGCATAATGTCAAGCATAGATCCGCTGCTCATGAGACGAGTAGCGATGTGAAGTTTGGCGCCCTTGACCCAGCAACCACGCACACGGAGTACGTTGGGATGCTTGGAGAGAGACATGAGCTGCGTTTCTCGCCGCAACTCTTCGGTGTCCCTGCCGTAGGCTTCGAGATCGATGACTTTGATAGCACACGCTTTGTCGAGCGGCTTGAAGACGCCCTGGTGGACGACGGAGGAGGCCCCAAATCCTGTACAAGATGTTATGAGCGAGACTGTGTTTAGCATGGCGAATCCTTGACACTCATACACAGGAAGCATATACTCACCAATCACATCTCCAACGATGTAGTCATCGCCGTTCGCCGAGTACATGGGCTGCGAGTAGAAGAATCGAAAGAGCATAGGGCCTGTCAGCATGCCAACGTTCATTGTGCCGATGGACGAATGGCCTCATCATGTTTTGCTTGTCGTCAAGGTCAAGGCTAAGCATCAAGGAAGAGAGAAGGGATGTGAGAGAAGTTACATACCCAATCATCGTAGACCGAGCCAATGTGCATGGCGGCCCTCATTTTTGCCATGCGGCCGACAGCAGCATCTTTGTCCTTGAAGCTCTCGCGAGAGATGCTGCTTCTTGGTGTATGGTTGGGTGAGCCGCCGCGTGTCGAGGTGGGCGCCGATGTGTTGCTTGAGGTTGATGCGGGCGCACTGTTGCCGCCGGCGCTGGTAGATGAAAGCGCAGCATGGCTACTGGAGCCGCTGACCTTGCGCAGGACCTCCATAGCTTGCCTTCACCGGCGCCGGCAACCAATCAGTCCGAGGCGGTGTACGGTAGAGCTTTGCTGACCTAGATGTTGGCACAGTCACTGAACTTTGAGTTTGTGGAGTGCGTCGGCGTGGGTTCAGTCGAGCTTGAATTGGAGAGACTGAATGCGCTAAAGCTTGTCTGGCCCGGCAGATATGGTGCCCAGACAATATGATGGCGAATGAGAGAGTTCGTGTGGAGATTCAGCTTGCAACGTTGAGTTTGATGCGCAGTGCGGGGCCGCCGAATCCTTGTCAGCTCTGCTCTGCGCAGCTGCGAAGTTACTGTGCTTTGATCCGATGCGGTTATGTGAAACGAGTCGGGAAACGTTCCGACTGAGTACGCTGTTGCTGCTGTCGCCGTGGTAGTAGGCGATCAGAAGGAGCTCGATCTTAGACAAGGTGCCGAAAGGCGATCGAAGGGATGATGGTGGTAGATGAGAAATTGATGAATTCGAAGTGTTGAGAGGAGCTCTGTCTGTCCAGCACGTCAATGTCCTACAGCTCAGAGCAGCTGCAGGAGAGTGCGTGGCATGCTGAGTGTATGCGGTTGAGAGGCAGGAAACAGGAGAAAGGAACAGCAAGCAAAAGCCACAACAGCAAGCACCAACGTGATTGCTTTGCGTGATATTTTGCTTGGCTGATTTGTGAAATGTGATTAAGCGCGGTCAACCGGACCCTTCTTTTGTGTTTTTCTGCAGCAGCTTATCCGATCCAACGCTGCGATATCCTGTAAAACGTGTGACCGCGAACTCGAGTGGACACAGCCGAAGCTTGACTCTGCTGCTGTCGCTGCAATCACTGAAGAGGTGACTTCATATCAAAAAAGGGGGCGGGAAAGGTACCGAGATCGATTCGACTCTACTCAAACTTGACAACGTGGACTAGTCGATGAGCGAGCAAACGTCTCGCTGGAATCTGAATGAATGCACACGGTGATCTCAGCTGCTCTGCTTCGAGCAAAGCTTCGAGATGAGCGCATTGCGCCCAGAACGTCACGTTGTGTGCCCGTTCCTCAGCTTTTTTCGACTCCTTTTCTCTCCAACGGTACCTTTGACGCGGAGATGAAAGGCAAAACGGGAAGAGAGACACTGCGAGGAGCGGAAATCTAGACCTAAGCGAGAAAGCCCACGCGTTGACAGCTTGCCAAAACCTGCTGTAAGTCAAAGAGAAACAGCTGAGACGATTAACACTTAAGAGCGTCAGATCCACTTAGACAAGCAAGCAGAGCGGAGAAGGAAGAAGGCTGTGTCAGAGCTGTTACCGTATGTACAATATGCTTCGGTGAGGCCGGAGAAGATGAAGAAGAAGCAGTTCACATCCGGCTGCAGAAGCCCCTGCATTCGATTGGAAAGGGTGCAAGACGTCAAAATTCGACACTCTTGTGTCTCTCTCTCTCGCTCTGACAGCGTGGAGATGCGTTCGGTGCCTGGCCATCATGTATCGCTGCCTCCAGCATCGTTTCGGTGTTGCTTCGGGCGACACGTCAGAGCATGATACACTGTAGCCGAAACACAACGCCAAGCGATTGTATCGACAGGGGTTCTAAATCGAGGCTTAGCAAGGAGGAGGAATCAAGACACCGAACGGTCGTCATCACATTCGAGAACAACACACGAAGTGACAGATTCTGTGGTGAATGTGAGATCTTTTTCGGCGGCTCCGTGTGTCGCCGTCCAACAAAGACAGCTGCTGTTTGATACGCTCCGTCTGGGAGATGGGACCTCCAATGGAGATATGAGACGTACTTGAGTGCACGTTACTGGATTCACCGATCGTCATTGTGTCTGAGGCAGTGTTAGAGCGCCTCTTCGGAAGGTCCGTGTCATGCTCGGCCCTGCTCAGCTCCTTCTTCTTTCTACAGTGCCTTATCATGCACAGAAGTGAACTGTTTGGGCCCAAGCACGTACTGTGATTGCTCTCCAGATGAGCTCGACCAACACCAGAACAACAAGGCCGTGAGACAGAAGCCGGAAAGGCCGACGGCTGACAGCCACGGATGTCTACGCCTCCTCACGCTGGTGCAGCTGCATCGGCGAACGATATGCAGATGCAGCCCCAACCGCCACCGATTTATGCCCCGTGCCTAACGTTCGCCTTGACACATCTCTCTCTGAACGGTCTTGTTAATCTCTCCATGAGCAGGAACATCGAAATGGCTCTCAATATCGAGACATTTCTTTTCAACTGTCTGTCAAATAGAGAGCAGTCGGTTGATCCGAACAAAGGGTAGCTACACAGACAAGCTAAGCGAGGAAAAAAAGTGTCACCAAAGTGATCCGATTTTCGGTGACAGAAGCCAAAAAGCCAACTCGGGCTTCGAATGCGCCTTCTCGCTCTGTCTTTGGAATAACCTTCTCATGCGTCTCTGTGTCTAGGCACGGCCCACGCTCACGCCTACGCTCTGGCTCACGCTCTGGCTCACATCCACAGCTCCACTTTGTCACTTTCGTCGCGGATTGGTGATTTTTTTCCCACAGCCCACCGCAACCAAGCAACAAAGCAACCAAAGTGTCACGCTTCTGCAGCTTCCTTCGGCTAGATTTTGTGAACCAAAGGAGCTGAGCCGCTGCTCTCATGCTCTTTTACTCTCCGCGACAGCTCCGTTCGTTTCTCAATCGCTTCTCAGGTGTCACTTTCATCATCACCATCTCTTGTCTTCATCATCATCATTCTGATCACCTTCCGACTCGTCCGCAACCTCAATTATCTGGATTGAGGATTGGGTCGTCCAGGCCCTCGCAGTGCTCGTTTCGGATCGTTCGCGTATCGGTTGCACCGACTCGTTCATCAACCCCGAACGCCGGCTACAGCATTCACTTTCCCACGCATCATCAATCGGCACAGCAGCGAATCAGTTTACTTTCTAGCTTTGGGACATCGTTCGTCACCACTCGCACCAAGCATGTCTGGTCCACCATCTTAGGAATCGTTTCTATCTATACGCCATCACGGGCTCGACCATATCTCTCCTACCTCGCTCGCCTCATCCACCTAGCACGCGCCGCATCTACTTGCTACTCTCACGTCTATCCCTAGAATGCTACGCAGCGCTGTCAGCCGCACCACGCTCAAGGCGGTGGGTCAAGGAGGTCTCGGCGGCTCCTCCAGCCATGCCGAGGGCATGCATCCCAACTTGGGTCTTCACAGTGCCGCTGCTACGGGCAACATCGGTCTCGTCAAGTTCGCGCTCGAAAATGGTCAGCCTGCCAATAGCAATCTCAACGGTATTCTGCCTTTGCATGCCGCTTGTTCCGGTGGCAGCGAACAGAGTGTGCGCATGTTGATCCTCAACGGTGCCGACGTCAACGCTCCCCGTCTCAAAGCAAAGGGCTCTAGTGGTGGTCCAGGTGCTGAAGGCTCCACACCGCTTCATTTTGCCGCTGCCAATGGCCATCTCGAGATCGTGCGTATCCTTCTTGAAGCAGGCGCGCGTCCTGCTGCCACAGATAGGGATGGTGTCGTACCCGAAGCTTTGGCTCTTGGCAACGGTCACACAGAATGCGCCAACCTCATTCGATCTTGGATCTCAGCATACGGCTCCAATGGATTGGCCGGTATGGTCGATTCCCGCGATACTGTCAGCGGGGATGTTACTCTCGGTCCCGCCGGCTACATCCGCTATGCCGCTTCCTCGGCCCGTAGTGGCTCTCCACTCTCGCCTACGGCTGCATCTAGAAGCAACCAATCCAACACCACCTCCAATACCTCTAAAGCCGCTTCCTCCTCCACCAACTCAAAATCCATGTCCACTCCGGCCTCTTCAGCCCTCAGCAACAAGTCTTCATCCGAGACGCTTTCGGCGAGCAATGCTACCAAACTCGGCGGTTTACGCTCAGGCTCTTCGTCCAAAGGCGCATCCATCTTCAAGACCAGCTCAAATCCCAACCTCCGCAATGAGGGTGCCTCGGTTGCCGCAACGCCCCCTTTGCCAGTAGCCTCACCGGCTTCTCTGTCAGCATCGCAATCGCAATCCCAGTCGCAATCAACATCGGCCCATACTTCAGCTACATCTCCGGGTCTTGGTGCTTTCTCATCTGGCCAACATACATACGACTCTTCGGACTACGACTACGCATCTTCCACCTTACCCGCAAACGTCAGATCGACTTCCATTTCAGCAGCTGTCCCTGGTTCCACCGCTGGCGCGCCCGCAACCGGGAGCGTGCGAGAGTCCAAGAGGAGACCGTCGCTGCCATCTATCCTCGAGAAGGCTGCACATCCAGCTGCTTCCTTGCGAGCAGCTCTTGCCAGCGGCAGCTCGTCCAACAACATGAGCGGCAGCATGTCGCAAGCGTCATCTAGCAGGTTTCTTGATCACTCCCATGATGGCGTCAGCACCACCAGTCCAGGAAAGAGGCATGGCAAGCTTGCAGGCAAGCGCAGTCTCTCCAACATGCTCAGGAAGGCCACAGGATCCACACCCGCCAGCAGTCACTCCAGTACGTTCACTCCGTCTATGCATGCCTCGTCCAGCTCCTTCTTCGCAGACGCTTCTGCCGCCAGCAGCACAAGTTTGCTCAACAACGGCACTATCAATTTAGATGCGCTAGCAAAGCCGGGTCGCACCTCAGGCAAGTCCTTTGACTACCAACGTCCTTCAGCATCATCCTCGTATCGTGGTTTGCGACGCAACACTGCCGCCGCCAGCGAAAGCTCCAGCGAAGATCCAGAGGCTCGAAAGTTCACCACGGCACCCTCACATCAGACAGCCTTCCGTCCACCGCCTCTTCCTTCGTCGCAATCCGATGCGGCTGCCCTCGAACAACAGCGCAGGCTCCGCAGCGCCTCTTCGTCGTCTTCGCTCTCGGCAGCGCGAGACCAATTCCTCGCTGATGGTCACGTCCAGCGAGCCCGGGCCGGCTCGAATGAACAGCTCCGAGTCGGATCGCGCTTTACGCCACGCGGCAATGCATCCCTGGATCTCCTGCGTCCCAGCTACTTTGGCCAAGGCGAGGATCTTTTGGCCGGAAGAAAGAGTGCAGAAAGGTATCGAGCCGGAAGCAGCCAGAATCATCGTCTCGAAGCTATGAAACGTGCAGGTATCCCGCAACCATCGAAGTCCGATACCAGCGGCGAGCGAGCTACCCGTTCGGCCGCGACGCTTGTCAACACTGGCAGGGACCGATCCGTCAGCGGGTCTAGCTCTCGCAGCGCCGGTACTACCGACAATGACACCAGCCATGCCGAATCGACCTTGAGCGAGGCTGCCGACGAGGACGACTTGCAAGAGTTCTTGCACCCGACTGGTTCCGATGCAGGTGACCGAACACTGGACGGTGGGGATCGTCACGACTCGCACAAGCTGCCCGAGGGGCTGCGAAGCATGACATCGCTGCGGCAGCAAAACCCCAAAGATACAGGAGAACCTCTGACTACAGAGACTGGAGTTGCTGCCGCCCACCCAGCGAGTGACGACAGCGTCAGGCTTGGCGCTTCACTGACAGGCCGTCCGACACGCGATCGATCCGGCAGCCACGTCTCTGCTGTGAGCTCGGGCTCTCAGTCGGGGAACAGTGCACGTGGCATCGGATCCGCTTCCAACGAGAGCGGCTCGCGCAACTCTCCGCGTCTGAATGCAAGCTATCAAGCACTGTCGATTGCAGACGAAAACGGACTGGCAACTCGTACCGGACCTATTCCAGGGACCGGCAGCTCGTCGATAGCGACCCGCGCGGGTCGAACGCCGTCTGTTGCCGAGAGCCTCGCCAGTCACGCATCCTCGTCATCACTCCGATCGAACTACCTCAGTGCTGCTGAGCAAGCGCAAGCCATCATCAATCATGAGGAGCCGTACGCTCCGGATGGACCGGACGGAACAAGTACATCGTTAGCAGCCCAGCTCGCTGCATATGGAGAGGCACTGGCTCTGGAGCGAAGACGTGCAGGTGACGCTCGGACAGGACCATCGCCAAGTCTCAGCGCCAGGGGCAGCAACGCAGCATTGCGATCCAAATTACCCAGTGTTAGCGAGGACCAGTCGCCATCGCGTGGTGGTGCGGCAAGTCACAGCGCTCGTAGCTTCTCAGTCAGCGAGAATCGCACTTCCAATTATCCGGCAACCGCAGCGCAGTCCTACAACCGACGTGTGTCTCGCAGGCCGCACAGCAGCGAAGGTCGACAGTCTCAAGATGGAGCCAAGCGTGGCCTGCTGGGATCAGGCAATGTCACGATCGGACACTCCACACTCTCGGCATCAGACCGGGCAAAGTTGGGCCTTGACCGCAGTCCTGGCGCTGGCCAAGGTGCTCAGCAGACTACAGGACAGGAGCAAAGCAGTGGAGCATGGGTGCAGTCGATCTTCTCTGCAGAGAGTGAAAGAGCCTCGCCCAGCTGGAGTGGTGCTCGCGGACTTGGTTCACCCATGCACACAAATCATCAACCTACAAGAGGCTGGGGAGACTCTGACGAGCAGGCAAGCGTAGCAAGCGAAGTCGCTCTTGCTCCAAGCAGCAAGGCCACGGAAAACCGGGAAGATATTGGACCGCAAGTGCCACCAAAAGACGGCCTGCGACGTCGTCATCAACCCGTAACTTTCAGCAGTGCCGCCGGCTTACCTGTTCAACCCTATCCACGAGGCGAGGAAGCGGTCGCGGAAGTGGATGATGACGATGAAGACGATCCGAAGACACCCGTTCTCGGCGGCAACAGAGCCGTACTCGACAAGTTTGCCACTTCACCCCACGCACTACACCGACACAGCCCGTCCATGCCGACCGAGCTGAGCTCATATGCTGCTGCTCGCCGGGAGCGATCCCCAGGTCGTCCTCTGGTCGGCAGTGGAGCAAGCAGTACAAACAGTCTCACGCCTCCGGTGCCACCGCCGCGTAAGGAGTCGATCCATGTACCAGCGCTCGACGCGCTTGACTTCGAAGAGCCAGCTGCAGCACCCAACATGTCGAGTGGTGATAGCCGCATGCTGACGCCAGACTCGGCCATGTGGTCTTCCTGGCGCAACAATGCCGGTGGATCAGGCGAAGACGAGGAGAGCCGTGACAAGCCCACAGAAACGGCCTCATCAAGTCGATGGGAAGGTCTGCGAAGACCGAGCTTGAACATGCTTCGTAGTGCTACCTCGTCTTCTACACACTCGCAGACGCCTAGTCACGCCTCGCAAGGCGGTGCTTATGATGAGAGCCAGGGTCACAGCCGTTGGTCGACTGATGAGACGATGGCTGCTGGTCATGCGGAGCTGTCGAAGCAATCTGCTGCCTCACAATCAACTCCCAGCGGTAGTGTCTCGGGCAAGCGCAGACTTGTGCGCAACTTGTTAAGCAAAGCCAAGGGCTCGTCGTAGTTGACTCGAAGCGCATTGTCATTTCAGCACGCAAAGCAAATCTAAAGATACCCCTTTCCAACTTCTTTTCTGAGCTGCTCTAGCTCGTGTGTGGGTGCGTGAGAGTGTGTGTGGCGTTTTGAGGGAGAGAGAAGTCACTTCCTTCCACATCGTGTCGTGATGAGACACAGCAAGAACAAGATCTTGTTCGTCGCGTTGATGATGTGACGCGAGCACGGACCAAGTGTCGTAACTTAAGCGAGCGGAATTAAGCTTCCTTTCGGATTCTTGATCCAGCTTCTCACCTAATTTTAGCTTTGTCTGACGGATGTCAACAACACAACAACGTGCTCATAAATCTACGTCTGTTGCCGTTCAGATTAGCAAGTTTTCTTTTACCAAAACCACCACGATCTCAAGTTTTTTTGGTTGTCAAGATGAGCGAAACCGCCGCCGCCGCAGCAGCAGCACCACGTCGTAGCGCTCGAAACGCAGGTAAACCTGCTCCCGTTCCTGCTCCTGCTTCCTCTACTCCCAAAGCAGCTCCCAAAAGAAAGTCTACCGATACCACTACCATTTCCGAAAAGAAATCCAAACCTTCTCCTGCTGGAGCACTTCCCATTGGTTCCCCTCTTCCTTCTCTCACATTAAAACTTCAATCCGGTTCCTCTATTTCAACTTCCTCACTCAAAAACACCATTATCTTTACCTACCCACGTGCAAACACAAGTGGATGTACAACTCAAGCTAAACTCTTCCGCGATAACCACTCTTCCTTTACCGACCTAAACTATACAGTTTACGGACTATCCAATGATTCTACAACATCCTTAAACTCTTGGAAACAAAAACAAAATTTCCCATACGATCTTATCTCA
The DNA here is from genome assembly GCA_928856705.1 of Ustilago xerochloae. Classification (NCBI taxonomy): domain Eukaryota; kingdom Fungi; phylum Basidiomycota; class Ustilaginomycetes; order Ustilaginales; family Ustilaginaceae; genus Ustilago; species Ustilago xerochloae. The sequence goes on from CAKMXT010000014.1 coordinate 148,280, forward strand.
GATCCAAAAAGAGAATTAATTAAAGTTTTAACCGGTAGTAATGATAAAACGAAAAGAAGTCATTTTGTTATTGATCAAAATGGTAAATTAAGTTTTGCAGAATTAAGTGTAAAACCTGTAGAAAGTTGGGAATCTACACTGGAATTTGTTAAACAGGATAAGGAGAAGAAGTAATGTGTGAAAAGAGGCTATTTGATTTTAAGTACAACTGTAGAATCTTTTAATAAAAGTAATCGAGAAGTAAGATCAGAATGAGTGTAGTGAGTAAGAAGAAAGTTATACAGTCGATCATTTTCTTCGGTTGTAGTACAGGACGGGATAGGAGAATCCCAATCATCTGGAATATCTTCTTCTTTGAACTTAAGACTTTTCTTTTCAATTTTCTCTGTGGATGATAGTGGGATGATATTTGTACTGAGTAGAAGTAATTTTATTAGGAATCCATCGTGTATCGACCTGATTGCCTTCTGCTCGTCATTCTGAATTATTTGTCCGAGATTTGGTGAGATAGGTAAATGAATATAAGTCTTTCTAGCTATATCCCAAGCAGCATTTCTTAACGTTGACATGACTTGTAATAATATCAATCTTTGAAAAGAATCAATTTTATACCCATTTACATCTTGATTTTGAAGTAGAACTGAAAATCGGAAAGGATCGATTCCCCTTAATGCGGCATAAACTCGATCGCAGAAATCCAAATGCTCTTTCCAGTTCGTCTTATTACCATATATAGCAGAGACGATACTTCGAATAGAAGGATACTCTCTAAGACCTCTCATCAATATTTCAACTGAACTAGTATTGTCTTTTGAACTAGAAGAAGTATATTGACCTAACCTCATAGCTCTACCAGACAAACAAATTGACTGTAATAAATACAGCGAAATCAATTTCAATCTCCCTTCTTCCCCTTTTGTAGATCGTTGTAGATTCAACTTATCGCATAATAAATCCATATCTCTCCTCTCTTGCTCACCACTCTCCCCTCCTTCTAATACCATCCAGGGATCCAATTCCAACACTAACCTAGGTAAACTCGTCCCTAATTGTACCCAATCTCCACAAATCACAGCTAATCTTGTTGACAATTCATATACCTCTACTGCAAAACGATCTTCTCTCTTACTTGAAACAATTGCTTCTCGTAATTTTCTCACTAGTAACAGAATTTGTTGTAACTCTTCCTCACCCTCTCCAACCACCTGTTTTTTGGGAGTTGTAGTAGGGAGATAAGTGGAACTATCCAATACTGATAAAGTGGAAGAAGATAAAAGAGGAAGAGTTTTGCGAATACGAGTTGAGATATAATCTCTGAATTCAACTTGAACGTGCCGATCGGTGAGATCCATACTTCCTTGAGAAGAGAGAGAGGTGGATATTGATGAGGTGGAATCAAGACCTCGTGAAGGTGAGGCTAGTAGAGATAATCGATCGAGAGTTTTGCCGCCGAGAGGTCGAGAGGTAGATCGGATGGTTAGACCGTCTGTGCGAGGGTAAGTTGCGGTGTGAGACTTTGGAATATCGGGTGGTGGTGTAGGTGAGGGAGAGAGATGAATTGATGGAGTGGCGTTGTGAAGGGATGTGGTTTGGAGGGAGGTTGTGAGCGAGTGTATGGGATCGGTAGAAGATGGCGGTGGTATGAACATTGATTTGGGAATGGGAGCGGGAGTGGGAGTCGCCCATCTTGATGCTGATGAGCCTCCGCCTGAGGATTTGCTCCATCTTGAAGCATTAGAGTTGGAGTTTGAAGCAGAAGCAGAAGCAGAAGCAGGAGCAGAGGCTTCGTTGGACCTTGATCGCCAAGAAGATGAAGAAGCGGAAGATGAAGTCGACGTAGAACTAGAGGTGTGGGAACTGGGAGCCCATCGACTTTGCTGTGTGCCCCCTGCTCCATTGCCACCGTTCGACGATGATGGTTGTTGGGCTGCGCGGAGATTCGCAACTCGAGAGCTTGACCATTTTGGTGGCTGATCGGCCATCGTTGCCGCACTGTTCCCAAGTGAGAAGGGAGATGATATGGGTCAAAAGGAAAGAGGCTAGGAAGTAAGGTGGTTTCGAGAGCAGCAACTTGCTCGGAATTCGGAAGCAACACCTCCACAATTCTCGCAACCAACACTCACACCTCACAACTCACCTCAAACACAAACCAAAGCCTCTTCGGACCCTGAAACCATCATCTTTGATCCTTTCCTTCTTGTTGCCACCATTCTTTCTTCCAGATGCCGATGATCACACCGGCTATGCGGAGAGCACAGCGGCAATCAAATAGCTCTTCCAGTGTAGCCACAGGATCTTCATCCACAGCTACTCTCGCTTCACAGTCTCTACCCTCACTCCCCGCTATTCCTCTCAACCCAACCACTCTATCCCGCATCACCGTCCCAATCAAGAAGATCTCCACCGAAGAAGACGTTGAAAAATGGAAGCAATCCGAATCCTACTCTCACTACCTTCTCTTCCTGCAGCGCGTATCTGAAGCTGTAGTAGCCAAGCCTACTCGCCTTCCTCCACCTCCTCCTTCTTCCTCTTCAACCACCAGTACTAGCACCACCCCCTTCCATCGGCTTACAAGCTTACTTTACGAACTCAACTCATGGACAGATGAGATCGAACCCCACGCCAAACCTCAACGTTTCGGCAATCTCGCATTTCGTGATTGGGGTTCTCGTCTTTCTTCACGAATCGATCAACTTCACAACAATCTCCTTCCGCCTCAATTGCACCCATTCATTCCCGAACTCAAACCCTACTTTCTCGACGCATTCGGTAGTTTCACAAGAATAGATTATGGTAGTGGACATGAATTGGCTTTCTTTGCCTGGATATGTTTCCTGTATCGACTACATTTCTTCTCAGATACAGGCGAAGAAAGAGGTGAAACAGTAGCAGATGTCAAAGTGGAAGAAGAAATCGGATTATCCATTTTCCCACTCTACCTTATGGTTGTTTGGAGATTACAGGATAGATATGGTTTAGAACCAGCTGGTTCACATGGTGTTTGGGGTTTAGATGATTTCCAATTTTTACCTTATGTTCTTGGTGCTGCACAACTTCGGATTCAGTCTACACTTCGACCTGGACAGATCGTTTCTCTTTCTTCACATCCGTCAATTCTCACAGATCAACTAGGCGGCAAAAAAGATCCTCAATCACTGATTTCAACTTCATTCACCCTCCCATCATCATTACTTAGTGAAGGAGAGGAAGGTTTGGTGGTAGTACCAAATCTTTATCTCACCTCATTACTACGAATTCAAGTTTTAAAACGTGGACCTTTTCACGAACATTCTCCTCTTCTTCACGATATAGCTACAACAGTTCCGAATTGGGTAAAAGTGTATGGAGGGATGATGAAAATGTATTGTGCGGAATGTTTGGGAAAGAAAGTGGTGGTTCAACATTTTGCGTTTGGTGGAGTGGGGTTTGTTTGGGATGATAAAGCGGTTGTTATGCCGACAAGAGATGTGGGAATGGGGATGAGTAGGGAAAGAGGTGGTGGAACAGGGATGGCATTAGGAGGAGTGCAGGGGAATATGGGAAGTATGGGTGTGCCTACTACTAGGGTTACAGCAGGAGCAGGAGCAGGAGCAGCAATGGGAACTGGGATTGGGTCTCGAACTCGGACCGGGTTCGAGTTGCCGGGGAGAGTACCGGGAAGTGCAGTGGCGGGTGGAAGGACAGGGGCAATAGGAGGAGCGAGGTTGGGCGACACTCTCGGATTGGGGCCGAGAATTGGGCAGACAAGTGGACGAAGAACAGGAACAATACCACCAACCACGATAGCACCTCCTGCAGCAGCAGCAGCAGCAGCACAAACGATGACTGCTCCATCACCGCAGGCTAGCACTCCGGCTGCGGCTCCAGCTTTTACTGCCTCGCGAGAAGACAGTGCCCATCCATCTCAAAAGACCAACGAGGACAAGCAATAAAGCTTTTCGAGCGTCACTCTTGAACTACTTCACCTGCAAACACTTGCAATCGAAGTAATAGCGGCAGGCAGCTTGACCTGTGATGCAAACTAGACTGTGAATGATGAATCATCTGCGTAACGATGAGAGCTAGAATACAAAGGACTGAAAAGCAATCGTGATTGCAACTGAGGGATGGTGATGACATTAGCCGCGTCGAAGTGTAACCTTAATATTAGATCGAGAAGAAGAAGAAGAAGCTGGAATGGCATCTTCTGTTGCTGTTACAGCAGCTGAATCTGCTGAGCTACGAAGAGGTGGAGTACCTGCTTCCCTTCTAACTGCTGCCACTGTTGACGCTAATGGTTCCGGACTAGCACTCTCTGTGTATTGCCTCAAACGCTCAGCTCTATCTCCAACCGAAGATGCAGAGGGATGAGGTTGAGGCTGAGGCGAATGATGACGCGGATCGTAAGCGGAAGAAGAGGGTGCATATGGTCTTGTTGCATGGTGCTGCTGCGCATGTGGATGAGAGCGTGATGATGCTGATGGAGGAGGTGGTGGGTAGTCGTCGTAGGCTGATCCATACGGCATTCTTGAGTTTGTACCTGTTGAGGATGAAGCTGCTCTGTATCCACCACTTGCACCGTGTCCTCCGCTGACTGACGAATACCCTACACCACCATATCCCTCACTATCCCTTCTCCTACCTACAGCACCGGAGCTCGATCCAGGCGCATCATGATACGATTCTCGATCACGTTCATCGTAATGACGCGAGGATGCAGCAGCAGCAGCAGCTGTCGCCGAACCAGAAGGAGGAGGAGGAGGAGGAGCGTATGTGGTCACAGCGGGAGTAGCTTGGGATTCAGCTTCAAGTCTTTCGTAAAGGATAGCGCGTTCCAATCGCATACGTTGGATGTTACGTTTAATACGAAGAGTCTTGAGATGTAATTTATCATTCTCTACTTCAATCTCGCGCACTTTTTTCTTGAGTTCTTTGTACTTGAGACGATATTTAGCTGCATCGCCTTGAATAGCAACAGTGGAAGAGTAAGCTTTGGATTTGGTCTTGACCGGTTGAGTGGCCGGAGTTGGTGCTGACATTGTTGCTGCCAGTTGATGAAGTGACGACGATGGCTGATGGAATGGACTCAAGTGTAAGTGTGTGTGTGTGTGTGTGAGGGAGAGAGAGAGAGATGGAAGAATGAGTTGGTCGGTGCGAAGCGTGTTGGAAGAGCGAGGGTCCTGAGTCTCAAGTCACGTGCAGCGTTCTTCGAGAATCGTTGATGTCGGACGGCACAGCGGCACTGTAGATGAAATTGTGACTGTGTGACTGTGCGAAACAGAGCATTCCTTCTGTCTCTGACTCGTCGAAAAAAAAAAAAAAAAGGAAAGTGTTTGACTACGATTGCACTTTCATTCTTTCTCGCCTGTCGTCTTCTCACCACCACGACGACAAAACCATCTATCACCTTTCTCTCATCATGTCGTCTTCGGCACCTCAGCCCGTCTCGTCGGCGGCAGAGCCAAGAGACCCCGTCTCCAACCTCGCCGACGCAGCCCAAAATGTCGACTTGAACGCACAGCCACAGCAGCAGCAAAAGCAACACAAGCAGCAACAACAACAACAGAAAGGCGAAAAGAAGCCAAAAGCAAAGAAAGAGGCTGCAGACGGTGCCCCCAAGGCTCCTCTCGAGTTCACTCCCAAGCCTGCCTACTTCGACCACCGCATTGCTATGTTCGAGAAGCTCAAGGCAGAACAGGATGCCGAGTTTGCTGCCAAACCTCGTCAGCCCATCACTGTAACTATGCCTGACGGATCCACTCGTCAGGGAACATCTTACGAAACCTCACCTATGGACATCGCAAAGGAGATCTCCAAGTCGCTTTCCGAGCGCATTGTCATCTCAAAAGTCGACGAGACTCTTTGGGATCTCGAGCGTCCTCTTGAAGGCGACTGCAAGCTCGAGCTTTTCGATTTCGAATCTCCCGAGGGCAAGCGTGTCTTTTGGCACTCGTCCGCTCACGTTCTCGGTGAAGCTTGTGAGAAGCACTACGGTTGCCATCTCTGCATCGGTCCTCCCACCGAGGAAGGTTTCTTCTATGAAATGGCCATGGGTGACTCGGGTGACCGTATGATCTCGCAGACCGACTTCAATGCGCTCGAGACACTCGTCAAGACCGCTACCAAGGAAAAGCAAAAGTTCGAACGTCTTGTTGTTTCCAAACAGCAACTTCTCGAGATGTTCAACTACAACAAGTACAAGACTCACATCATCCAGTCCAAGATCCCCGATGGCTCCTCCACCACTGTCTACCGATGTGGTCCTATGATTGATCTGTGTGTGGGTCCCCATATCCCACACACTGGTCGTATCAAGGCTATGACTGTTCTCAAGAATTCGGCTTCTTACTTTTTGGGCGATCAGAACAACGATTCGCTTCAGCGTCTTTATGGTATCTCTTTTCCTGACACCAAGCAGATGACCGAATACAAGCAATTCTTACTTGAAGCTGCCAAACGTGATCATCGTAAGATCGGCAAAGAACAAGAATTGTTCATGTTCCACGAAATGTCTCCTGGTTCTTGCTTCTGGCTTCCTCACGGCGCACGTATCTACAACACTCTTCAGAACTACATCAAGGAAGAATACCGTGGGCGTGGATTCGACGAAGTCATTACTCCCAACATGTACAATTCCAAGCTTTGGCAAACTTCAGGACATTGGCAAAATTACAAGGATGACATGTTTGCACTCAACGTCGACAAGGAAACGTTTGCACTTAAGCCTATGAACTGTCCAGGACATTGTCTTATGTTTGCTTCTCGTGATCGATCTTATAAGGAGTTACCTTTGCGATTGGCTGATTTTGGAGTGATTCATCGAAATGAAGCTTCGGGTGCACTTAGTGGTTTAACTCGTGTTAGAAGGTTTTGTCAAGATGATGCTCATATCTTCTGTATGTCGAGTCAGATTGAACAAGAGATGGCTAACTGTTTTGATTTCCTTCAAAAAGTGTATGGTTTATTCGGTTTTACTTTTAAATTAGAACTTTCTACTAGACCAGAAAAGTATCTTGGAGATATTGAAACTTGGAATGCAGCTGAAGCAAGACTTGCAGCAGCTTTAGATAAGTTTGTTCCTGGAAAATGGGAATTGAATCCTGGAGATGGAGCATTTTATGGACCTAAAATTGATATTACCATTAGTGATGCTATGAGACGACATTTCCAGTGTGCTACAATTCAGCTGGATTTCCAATTACCTCAACAATTTAAATTGGAATATAGAACTTCAGTTTCAACTGGAGGTGAAACACAATCTGAAAGACCAGTAATGATTCATCGAGCTGTTGTTGGATCTTTGGAAAGATTTATTGCAATTTTAACTGAACATTTTGCAGGTAAATGGCCATTTTGGTTATCACCTAGACAAATTTTAGTTGTTCCTGTTACAACCAGTGTTTTTGATTATGCAAAAGAGGTTCAAGAAAAATTATGGAATCAAGGGTTTTTTGCAGATGTTGATTTAACTGATAATACTTTACCTAAGAAGGTGAGGAATGGTGAAATTGCTCAGTATAATTTCGTATTTGTTGTTGGACATGAAGAAATGCAAACTAAGAGTGTTAATATTAGAAATAGAGATGATGTTAATATGAAAGGTAAAGCTGAAACAATGGATTTAGAGAAAACAGTGGAATTGTTGAAGAGTTTAAAGAATGAAAGAAGATTGGAGAATAAGTTGGTTTGAATATCAAAGCAAGCGCAAGGCAGAAGGGAAACATTTGTACGTCTCTTGTAAAAGATAATTTTTGGCAATTTGAATCAAAAAGTGAATTGTTCGAACCAATTTTCAGTCTGTGAATCATACTATTAACGTGATTCAATTCGAGGATATCATTTTGAATAACAATGAGGTATATCAATCATACTTATAAGCAAGCTATTTACAAACTAAAAAGCAAAAGTACTCAACTCAAAAAAGTAAACCACCTAACAACATACCACCAGCCAAACCACCTAACATAGGCATACCCATACCATAACCACCACCATACGGTCTACTATAAGGACCTACCGGTCTACCATAAGGACCATAAGCGCCATAAGGACCATCTAGCGTTTGATAAGGACCATAACCTAGCGTTGCACCATAACCATAAGCACCTGGTGGAGGAGGTTGAGCATAAATATCTCTTCCTTGTTTATCTCTACCTACTAATTGAGGTTGACCTGTTTGAGTTGCAGTGATTAAAGCTTGACGAATAGCTGCGTGTTGTTTTGCAGCACGTTGTTCGGCTTCTCTTTGAGCTTGACGTTTAGCTTGACGTTCTTCGTGAGTTGTATGTGTCATTTTATCTTTAAGATTGCGACCGAATTTTTTGAGTCCTTTAGGTTGTTGCTCGGTTGTTGTGGTGGTGGTTTTGTTGGAAGAGGAGGTGTGATGGTGGTGGTGGTGGTGGTCTTCTTCGTCATCTGTATCGGCATGAATCATGTGTTCCTTTTCAAGACGTTCTCGTTCACGACGAATGTCTTCGGGATGTTCGCGTTGGAATTGTTCGTCGTCAAAGGGATGAATCCAAATGGAGCGAGGAGGATTGGCAAGAGTATCAACGAAAAAGTTGTGATGAGTGGATGGATCATATTGACGAATCCAACCTTTAGGAAGAGGACGAAGCATATCCTCCATGGACTTGCGCGCTGCTAACTCATCGTCGTGAGGAACTCCAAGGTGATTAGCTGCGGCGGAAGAAGATGAAGAAGAAGAAGCACCGGCATTTGCGTTAGAGGAGGAAGTGCCAGTAGCGGCAGCGGAAGGATGTGAACCGCTAACTTGATCGTAAGAGGGAGGGGCCTCGGTGGGCTGATTGGATGACATTTTGATGTAATTACTGGACAGTCGAGGCGATGCTTGAGATGCGAATAATGTGCGTGGAGAAGAATGTTTAGTTCATATACTTGATGGAGAAAGTACGATATGATGGTGGTGGCGCGGAAGGAGGGAGATTGTGATACAATATGAACTGGTTTACAAGCTGATGCCGGAACAGCCTTCGGCAAGACGACTTGGCAGGAACGGCACGAGGAGAAGGAGCTGCTGACAAGGGTCTCTTTTTTGGTGGCTGGTGCTTGCTGCGCTCATTCGCTGTATCGCGGTGAGTGTGAGTTGTGGCGTAAAGTAAGAGAAGAGAGAGTGGCAGTGTGTGGAGGCAAGAACAGCTCAGCTGTAGGAAAACGTCACTCCGCCCCCGCACAGCCATCACAGCCATCGATCCGCACTTTTACAGAGCTATTCTTGGTCGAGTCGGCGATAGTCGGCGTGTTACAGCGAAGTGAGCACACATGCTCGAGAAAATCGTCCAGATGTTACACCGTCACCATTGACAAAGTACAATTTATGGTGTTGTCTTCGCGTTCGTGGCAAAGCTCGGCAATTTGCAGACCCTTTTGTGCAACTCAATATCAGCGCCGAAGTAGCCGTGTTCAAGCCGAAAGGAACATCATCGTTGCGATGGCTTAAGCAAGTCATCTTAACGCTGGAGCTGCTCACCTCACCTTCTCTTGAGCAAATCAAACGCTGCTGCTGCTTCGTGTGTCAATCTGCCGTTCGGACTGGATCCGCGGTGTACAGCCCAATCCAAAGATGCTCAGAACCTTGTGCGCTTAAAGTGACAAATGCAGAGCGGCCATTTTCCCCCTTTCTTGTTCATCGTTAAAGATCCTTTCCACATCTTCTCACACACAGACCAAGTCTACTCGACAGCAAAGTGCAATATAGCAGTTCATTGCCTGCTAGACTTCTGCTGCAACTCAGTATCATCGGCTCTTCTGTTGGGTTGACTCTTAATTGTAAGTGATTGAGTCTGCTTCCATTTTGTCGGAGAAGCGAGCGCCGAAAAAGAAACACACAAAGCTGTCCAAACCAAAAAATTGGCCGCTCTTCTCACGCCACGCTCAGACTTCGGTTTTGGACCCTTTCCTCACTCAGCCATCACTTCAACATCAGCTGACCCTTTTCCTCTCTCATCCCCCATCCTTCACGCCATCATCTCCTCCCACCCTTCGCATTCCTCATCATCGCCTTCGTATAATTCCCATCTCGTCGGTGTAGGTCTGCGAAACATTCGTTAAAAAAGCCATCACGACCTTCAGCACGCACAGTCCTTTTAAAGAACGCTTCACAACGATGACCACTGGACAAGCAGCATCCTCGGCTGACCAAGCCGCAGCAACAGCCGCCCAAAAGGAGCTCCAGTCTTCCTTACTTCGCATCTCGATCATTTGCGCATCTTCCATTCAATCCTTGCGCGAACCAGTTCAGCCTACCATCCTCTCAAGCCAACAAGACGACGCCACCGCCGCCGCCGCCGCCGCCTCCACCTCTTCACTTCCTCCCACCGCCCACAAGCTTTCTGCACAGATCGTTTCGGATCTCACACAGCTGCTCACGCTCATTCAAAAGCACACCACCAATCTTGCTCTCGCTATCAAACCCAGCGCAAACACCGCATCATCAACCTCCTCCAACTCGTCTTCCGACGCCAGCGTCTCCCCTGTCTCGGGTCTCGACGCCCAGTCTCTTGAAGCAGCTCAGGCACAGATCATCTCGCTTGGCTCTGATCTTCTTCCCAAAATCGTCTTTCTCGCCAAAAAAGCCTGGAAGGATCGCGAAGTCTTTCAACAACGACCCAAACCTAATCAAAATGACCCTGCTCAGATTCAGGAAAGGCGCAAACTTGAACAGCTCGCAAAAGAGATGGGCGGTCAGCTCATGTCAGCCGATCAACTTGGCTTGCCGGCTTCTCAACGAGATGACCTTGAAAAGAAGCTAGAGTACTCGCTCGGCAATGCTTTTGCTCGCGAGATCCGCTCTGCCGTCGAAGATGTCATCGGCTCCATCGCAGACTTGCTTCATTCGCTTCTCGACGACCGCGCAAAGAAGGCTCTCGAGCACGCATCTCACGCTCGCGATCGTGCAGATGGTATCTTGGCCGGCGTCAACAAGAAATTCGATTCGCTCTCCCTCAACGCCAATCAAGATCCTGCAGAGCTCAGAAAGCGCACCCTTGCTGCCAACAACCTGGTTTGGGAAACGTGTGCCAAATACATTGGCGATCGAAATGTGGACGGCACCACACGGTCCGTCACCTCAGTCGCTCCGAACGGCGTCAGGACCAAAGTCCAAGTCAAAGGTCTTAGCAAATCCAATCTCGAAGCATGCAAACGAAGTTGGAACAATCGCGTCGAACTCATGCGAGACGGTCTTCAGGAGCTCAAGGAGGGTATTGAAGCTGACCAAAACGGCGCTGCCGTTCAACATGATCAAGATGATGCCGACGAGTTCTCCTTCCCATCCGCCACTCCTCTTTCACCCGAACAGAAGGATCGACTGCGCCAACTCTCCAACCTCGTCAAGATTGGCAACTTGACTCACGAGAATATCCTCAAGGAAATTGCCAAGCCCAGTCGAGCCAGCAACGCCATTGATCTCGATGAAGTCGAAGAGCTTGGCAAGCATCTCGAAGAAACGCAGGACGAGCTCGTTGCCGCTTGTCTCTATGGCGAGGTCGATGCAGGTCTCGAGGCCAAGATGTTCGACCACGATGCCGAGGATGACGACAATATCGCCCAGCCCAATGGAGCTACCGACAATGATGCTGATGCCGATTTGACAGAGGAGCAGGCCATCGAGAAGGCTATTCTGCGTACTTTCGAACAATATGTTCACGCTGTCGTGGGCCTTTCCGCCTATGTGACCGATCGCGATGATTTGGTGGATAAGGTCAACATCGCCTGCGCCACCGATGAACAGGGTGATTTTGCTCACGTCTTTTCTGCCAAGTTCAATCAACTCTCCAAGGTGCTCTCCGAGGCCAGCTCCAATATTGTCCTCAGGGACGCCTCGGCGGCCGCATCAGTCAGTCAGCAACATTCCAAGTCCAGCATCCACCATACACCAACACTTCAGGCCAATGACGAGTTCAAGACCTCGATCTTCCGACAGGAACTTGAATCCATTGCTGACAAGCTCGGTTCTGACACCAAGATCACCGATCGAACCATCGCCGAGCATCTCGATAGCGCTGATCCCCTCCGTCGAATGCGACAAGGCTACATCCTTCCCACCTTCAAGGACGTCTGCAGCCCTAATTACGAGTCCACCTCTGCCGAGACCGCGCCGGATGCAGAGTCGCTTTACATGTGCGGTAACTCGCTCGGTCCTCTCTCGCGCTTGACCAAAAAGTATCTCGAGCAAGAGATCGACGCATGGGGACGCAAGGCAGTTTTGGGACACTTTGAACATCCTTACGGCACTCCCTGGACGCAGATGGAAAAGCGTGTCGGTGAACTCTGTGCCAATGTGGTTGGAGCCAAGCAGTCCGAAGTGGTGGTTATGGCAACTTTGACAGGTAACTTGCATTCGTTACTTGCTACCTTTTATCGACCTGCCACCAAGCCCTTTGGTGTCGATTTTACTGGTGATGTTGAAGCGGCAAAGAAGAAAGGCAAGAAGATCAAGCACAAGATCATCTTTGAGCAGAAGGCTTTCCCCTCCGACCAGTATGCGCTTGCCTCTGTCATCGAGCTCAACGGGTTCAATCCTGAGACCTCTCTGGTGCCTCTCGTGCCCAAGCAAGGCACGAGGACATTGGAGACGGCCGATATTCTAGCCACCATTGAACAGTGCGGCAAGGAAGGCGAAACGGCTATTGTACTCATCGGTGGTATTCAGTATTTCACTGGACAGCTATTCGAGCTCGAAAAGCTGGCCAACAAAGCTCACGAATACGGCATTCTGTTTGGTGTGGATCTCGCGCATGCCTTCGCGAATGTGCCGTTGGCGCTGCATGACTGGGGGATCGATTTTGCTTGCTGGTGTACGTACAAATACGGATCGTCTGGTCCCGGTGGTATCGCAGGCTTGTTTGTGCATGAGAAGTGGCACGATGCTGGTTTGACCCGACAGGCAGGTTGGTGGGGTCATGAGAAGGAGACGAGATTCTCGATGCCAGACAAGTTTGTTCCGACAAAAGGAGCTGAGGGATGGCAAACATCGAATCCATCCATGTTGGACATGGCCGCGTTGAAGGGCAGTTTGGAGACGTTGCTCAAGGCCGCTGATTATGGTGAGCACAATGCCAAGGATCAAGGCGTGGAAGGGGGATCTGGGAAGCATGGCAAGGGTACAATTATGCCTATTTTGAGGAGCAAGAGTTTGCGTCTCACTGCATATCTGGAGACTCTTTTACTCAGTCCCGGTTTCTTCCCGGACGGTTTTGATATCAAAGTGGTCACGCCAACTGATCCGTTGCAGAGAGGAAGTCAATTGTGTATTCAGATTCCCGATCCTCCGGCTGCGGCGGAGGCTGCAAGAAAGGAACAGCAGAAGCGAGAGGAAGAGGAGAAGAAGGCGAAGGAGAGTGGAAAGGATGTGCCCCCGCCCATTGATGGTAAGAAGCTGATTGCAAGGGCTCATAAGAGAGCAGAGAAGCAGAGGGGGTTGGTTGCGGATATCAGAGCTCCGGATATGTTGAGGTTGGCTCCACTGGCGCAATTCTCGACGTATACGGATGTTTGGAGGACTGCGGATGTGTTACGACAGAGTTTGCTGGATGAGGTGAGGGCAGATCAGTCCGAATAAAGTGTCTCAGTAGATGGTGCTATGCTGAATATGCAATAAAGGCTATACTATGTTCCATGACTACTGCACTGAGTATGCTACGTGCCTGTGGGGAGAGAAGTGCGTGAGAAGGCGTTGGTGTGAGAGTTTGACGTCTGTGCGTGTTCTCGCGTGTCAAAAAGGATCGGCAGCTTCGGCGTCCACTTTCACCGCCGGCTATCTTTGGGATCGTCGCGATTATCCGATTCCGAAAACATGCCACTTTTGGGAACCTCGGACCCTGGCTTTCGCTATCTTTCTCTTCTTCTCACCATCACCAGCATCACCGTTATCTTCATCAATCCGACCGCATACAGACGAGCGCGGCTTTCAGTTCCTTACGACAAGATGACGTCGATACCCACTTCAACGCCCACTATCTCGGGCAGCAGCTCGAAACCACGAGCATCAGCTACATCTACAACTCGAAATCCCTCCGACAAAGTTCCAACATTCAGTATAATGTGGACGATTATGCGTTCTATAGGAGATATATCACTTCCATTTTTCTTTTCTTCTCTTTCCATTAGTAATTCCCATTTAGTACCTTCTTCAACTACACCTTTGATTGTTTGTTCGAATCATTCGAATACGATTTTAGATGTAGCTATTCTTGCATCTCATTTTCCTGAACGTCGACCATTACATTTTTGGGCAAAAGCAGGATTTTTTAAAAATCCTATAACAAAATTCATCTTGACTTCTTCAGGAAATATTAAAGTTGATAGAAAAAATAAAAATAATCAAAGTCTTTTTCAAGGTACTTTTGAAGCGATGAAAAATGGCGGGGCTATTGCGTTGTTTCCTGAAGGTGGTAGTTATACTATTCCAAATTTAGCTAAGTTAAAAATGGGCGCTGGTTGGGCTGCGTTAGAGTATTCAAGATATTTACAATTACAAGAGGAAAGGGAAGGGGAAAGGGAAGAAGGTGGAGTTAAGAGAACAGAGGTAAAGATTCTTCCAACTGCAGTTGTGTTTGATGATAAAAGTGTTTTTAGAAGTAGAGCAGTTTTAAAATTTGGAAATCCAATTAGTTTAGATAAATATATTGAAGAATTTTTATCTATCCCTTCACCTTCACCTTCTTCTGCGGCTTTAGGTGTAACTGATGATGTTCGGGGGGTAAAAGAAGATGGAACAATTCTAGCTACACCTGAATCTATGACTCGAACCAATACAAACACAGACAACAACACAGAAGTAGAAGTAATAGAAAAATATACAACTCCATCTCATCGTGCAGTTGCACGTTTAACATTTGACCTACAAAAAGCTATTGAAGATTTAACTTTCAACGCACCAAATTGGGAAACTTTTCAAGCTATTCGTATTGCACGTGAACTCATTTACGAATTATTACCATCTTCAAATCAAGAAGCAAGAGAACCTATATCAGATTACGTCTCTCTTTCAAACTCCCTATTAACTCTCTTAACCATTCCTAACTCCCAAAAGAGTACCCAGACTCGACAAACACTTTTCATTTATTCTTCTTTACTACATCTATCTTCTACTGATAACTATACACTTGCCAAATATCTCCGTTCAAATTATAAATCGATATTATCAAGTCTATTAATTCGTTTACCAATCTACATCCCAATATTTGGACCTACACTTATACCAACTTATATCTTACCTGAAAAATTAGCAAATTATTTCGCTGGCAAAGAAGAAGAATCTTTATCTAGCGTTAAAACTTTATTTAGTTTTTTCTTTACTTCTATTTTATATACAGGTTTATTTTTGAAAACGATGAAATGGACAAATTGGTCTCCATCAGGAATGTTAATTGGATTAACAGGTGTTTGGTTTTTACATGATTTAAATAGAACCATGATTGATCAAGCTTATTCTTTAGTTAAACAGTTAAAGTTTGGTTGGAGAGTTAGAAATGTTATTGTAAGAAGAAAAGAAAAAAAGATGTTTTTTTATGGAACATTAGTTCATCCATTAATTTTAGCTCGAGTTTTGGGAAATAAAGGAAAACATTTAAAAATTCAAAATGGAATTTTAAAAAATTCTGGAAATTTATATCATGTTAAAGGTGAAGAATATCCAGGTTTATACCAGCAAGAAGGGGAAGGGGAAGGTTGTGTTAAAGGTACGATTGTATCTGGTTTGAGAGAAGAAGATATTAAATGTTTAGATACTTTTGAAGGAGATGAATATACACGACTTCGTATAAGTGGTAAAGTCATATTAGATTCAGAATCGAAAGTTGAAAATAATGAAGAAAGAATTGAAAAATCTGGTAAAGATCCTTTATTCAATATTCTTTCTAATCTTACACATGAACGTATGGAAGAATTATCTCAATTAAATTGTGAGGATGAGGAGGAGGTGGTGGAAGTTTATTATTGGACATCAGGAAAAGCCAAACTTGAATTGGATAAGATTTGGGAATTTGATACATTTGCTAAAACTCACGCTAAAAATTGGTTCGGAGAAGGAGAAGAAGTAGTTGAAAATGAACATGAATATCAATTTGTCGATCGTATTCATCAAGAAATCACTACTGCTACTGAAGAAAATTGGATCGAAACCTATACTCCCACTCTAACCGACAACCCATCAATGCAAAACGCAATAACCTGCGTATGTAAACAACTCCAAGATAAACCTAGTATTCAATTCTACGTCTCTAAAGCCTTTTCTCAATCCTCAGGAGAAAAAAGACCTAAATTAAACAATCCACATTTAATCCAAGCTTTACTTGCAGCAAGAAATTCCGCAAAACTTCATCTGGAAGAGTTAATGATAGAATTGGAAAATACCCAAGATGATAAAATAAAAAATACAATATCATTATTAGCTTTAACAAAGGTAAAAGTGATGAACACATTCGGATTAAATGTATTCCAACACAAAGAAGGAGGTTGGCCTTTCACTTTAACTCAGTTACAACAAGCTTCAACTGGATCTTAACATGTCTAAGAAAATCTATAGATGCAAAGGTATGATGTTACAATTAATGTGAAACCGCTTGCAATACAAATCACACACACGAGAGAGAGAGAGAGAGATCATCGAAACTTGAGAAGACCCGTAATAGAATCAGCACGATCTCGATAAGCTTTAAACCAATCAGTTGCGTGTTTTAACTTCTTTCCTTCAGTTTTGATCCCTTTTACTGCCAAAACAGCATCATCTGAAATCGTCTTGACTAACAACGCCTCCAGCTTATTCGAAAACAAAGCTGAACCTGGCATTGTTTCAGCCTGAAACAGCATTTTCTCTGCCTTACCATCAACACTTCTCAGCTCATCCCTCGCAATTGTCGACGTGTTTGCAAATGTCACGTTCACATCTCTAAACTTCTCCGAACACGGATTCAAAGTTGTACTTAAAGGATACAAGTAAGCAAACCCATTCTCTCTAGCCACTATATCTTCTGGTATCCATTTCTCCCATTTAATCTTGCTAAAATTCGGTTTGAGTTTTGGAGCGAATGACTTTTTCTCTCCAACTTGTTCCCAACTGTTTTCCCAATAGTTTGGAAGATTTGATAATGTTTGAATGAGTAAATTTGCCGCTTTTTGCGCCATAACTTTTTCGACTTGTAGAAAGGATGTTTGATGTTCTTGATTCGGCAAAGATGGAGGAGGAGGAAAGGGGAATGATTGTTGAGCCACAATGGTGCCTGTATCAAAAGAACCTTTTTCGAGGGTTTGAATACTGATGCCTGATTGATTCAAACGTCTTGCTAAAGCCCATTGGATGGGAGCAGCGCCTCGAAGTTGAGGTAGGAGTGATGGGTGGATGTTGAGTCTCTGCCATGGGTTTGAGAATGTGTCGAGAAGAGTATCGGGGATCATATGACCGAATGAGCATGTGAGAAGTATGGAATTGGAAGAAAGCGCAAAATCTGGAGGAAGAGTGTAGGCTGACATGCCAGAAGGAGGAACCTCTTGATGTGGAAGATTGTGAGAGAGAGCGAGTTGTTTGACTGGAGAAATCTTCATGCGAGTAGCACCCCATCGTTGAGATGTATCGGGAGGAGTGAGGACATGAAGGCTAGAAACTAGGGTGGAACGGTGGGATATGAGAGATGAAAGAGAGGTGGCAGCGAAGGTATCCGTGCCACAGAATAGGATATTGTATGGTGAAGAAGGAGGAACAGCAGTGGCAGTCGAAGCTGTCGTGTAAGTTCGGAAAGCTGGTCGATGAGATGAATAGCTTAGAGCTGTTGGACGAACACTCAACCTCCATCTGTTCGTGATAGGTACAAGCTCAATGCTGATCATGATCAAGTCTGTAGCATCGTCCTACGCTGTAGGCGATCTCGAGGTACGTCGGATGGTCCGGAAAGGATAAGTTGATGGTGAGCAACAGCAAGGAAACGAGTCGTGTGCAGGGTCCAGTTGAAGCAAGTGAAATTTGAAAAAGATAGCCGGTGCCAAGCCACTAACTTACTCTCCTTCTTTTTCGACAACCTCACTTCGGCTCATCCTGTCTTGTCTACCAAATGAACAAGGGCCTTCTTTCACGGTCTGTGTAGCTTGATGGAAGCCTTCGATCATCAGTGTTTAAACCTCAGTCAACGGGTGAGACGGTTTGTGCTACGGCGTTGGAAAGCCAAAGCTGACGGAGTTGAAACCTAAATGTGACATCCAAGAAGAAAACTCGAGACCAACACTTTTTTCTTCTCTCACGCCCCATGCTCGGCTAAAGCTTCGTTCCCACACGCGTGCAACACGGATCTCGGCGCATCCGAAGAGGAGTAGCATGAGTTATGAGTTGCATCCTTACGCTTCACTTCGTATCCATCTCGACTGTTCCAATCATCACTCTCTTCTTCCTCACCTGTCTGTCGGCTCGTCCGAGGGTCAAACATAGACAGCTCAGCATTCAATCACGGAAAAGAATCGTGAATCATCGCTCGCTCTTGCTGAAATTCATCACAATGTCTTCATCGGACGCTGCCGACGAGGGTACAGCAGCTCCACCACCACCAGCAGGGAGCATCGAAACAACACTTGCCGATACAAGAACATTCCCATCCTCACGCACCATCAACTCTTCCTCGCGCCTCTCTCATTACACTACCGAGCCAACCACACGTCGTTCCTCTTTTCAAAGTGCTCAAGCCAGTCTCTATCAAGATACCGAATCATCTCTCCACTTTACCGACGCCAACGATAACTTGACCATTCATGATCTCGATAGCGACCTAGATGTCCGTAGTCAACGGGTTTCCAGTCGCGCAGCGGAACGATCACGCACTGCTTCGCCTTTTCAACGTTCAAGACCTCCATCAGCAGCAAGTCACACACATTCCTCATCCATGGCACCCAGACCCCAATCTCGGCGGCAGTCGAGAGATGTTGATGAGCTTGAGACGACCATCGATGCTGCTGCTGCTGCCTCTGCTGCTACCCCTTCTCCTGCATTGGCGCGTCGAAGATCTTCCAGAAGGCAATCTGCCGAGATTGGCCGACCAGTCTCTTCTCTGTCAATGCGCAGTGGCGGCACAAGTGTTGCAGGTCATGAAAATACCGAGCATCGTTTGCGTGATGCTGCTACCGCCGCTGCCAATCGTTCTTCCATGTCGAATCGACGTCATTCTCAAGAGATTGACCAGCTAGCCAACACCATAAGTCGTGCTTCCACACCTCACGGCTTTCGCAGCGAAGACGACGATCAAGATTCGGCTTCTCGCCCCAGATCGAGGCCTGGTAGTTCACTTGCATTGCGCAAGTACGATCACGATGGTGGCTCCTTCATCCAACGCGACGCAACAAACGATCGTGGCTCCATCTTACCGCCAGCTGGCTTTTTTGCGCCCAAGAAGCCTTCGGCTCGCAATTCCACCGGCAATTTACTCGCTACCGCGCAACAAGCACGAAGCACCACCCCGCTCAGCTTTTATTCTAATGGTGCATCAGCTGTTAATGAAAACAGTGCGGGCGCAAACAGGAGGCACAGCCAAGCACATGATGAAATCTTGGATTTTCAGCGCAGTGTTTCGCCAATAGCGGGTCTTGCTCGCTCGGCCAGTCCGTGGCAATCTGCAGCAACAGGTAACGATCTCAACTACTCAAACGCAAACGCGAATGACGGACAACAGCCTCTGACACCCTGGGATCCAAGCGATGGCTTCCCTACTCCCTCGGCACAGCCTTCACCACATTCGGTGGTGAGAATGATGGCAAGTACTGATCCGCTTTTGCCGGCACGAGCCATTCCAAACGCTGTTGTTCGTGAAGCGCCGCCCGCCGGACTCGGATTCGATACGAGCGATTCTGCCGCTAAATCGAAGCCAGATACGGACGTTAGAAAAAGCAACAACGATCAACGCGCATCTCTACGCAACAAGGCCGTCTCCGAGTCCCAAGCAAAAGAAGCACTCTCTGATCAAACTTTGCCCTCCCACACAAAAGCTCAACGAGGTCGTCGCAATTACCACAATCATCAAGGTTCCAACCGCTTCTTCCTAGGTGGTCTTCTTATGACATCCTCCGACAATCCCGTCCCCTTTATCCTCTCCTATCTTCTGCTTCTCGTTCTTGGTGGTCTTTTCTTTGGCTTTGAAGCTTCCTGGCTCTCCTCCAACATTTCTCCTGCCATCATAGCTTTTTTCACCTACATCTGGCTTCTTGCAGTTGTCAATATGGGTGTCACTGCTTTTCGTGATCCAGGTATCATTCCTCGAGGTATTGATCCAGATCCACCCTGCGTCTTGGGTGATACTACCTACGATCCAAATCGACATGCTTTAGCTGATCCCGAGGATCCAATGGCTATCCCAGTTCAGAGGGTTTTGAGAATCACAAATCAAATCGTCAAAGTCAAATGGTGCGAAACTTGCGGAACGTATAGACCTCCTAGAAGTAGTCATTGTAGAGTATGTGATAATTGTGTTGAAAACATAGATCATCATTGTACTTATTTGAATAATTGTATTGGTAGGAGAAATTATGTTAGTTTTATGGTTTTTCTTTTCACTTCGATCTTATCGGCATTTTATGTTATTGGTTGTACAGCAACTAGGCTAGTGTTACTTACTAAACCTAGTACATATAGATATCCGAGAAATGGAAAAGAAGGAAGAGGTTTGAATTTTAGAGAGGCTTTAGCGGAAACACCGGTTTCAGCTGTTTTGTTTTTATTGTGTATTGCAGCTGTTGCACCTTTATTAGTTCTATTCGTTTATCATGTTAGATTGGTAAGCTTGAATAGGAGTACAGTTGAACAGATTAGGATTAATACTGCAAGAGAGTTTGGGGAACATAAAGAGATAGAGATGAGTGGAACGCATGAGGATGATGCGAGTGTTTTCGGTAATGAAACGAATAAGAAGAGAAGAGGATTTGTAAGAAAGTTTTTGGAAAGATTTGGAATTATGAAACCAAAGTATAAAGATCCAAATCCTTTTGCAAGTAGAAGTAGAAGAATTAATGTTAGAAATGCGATAGGTTGGAGAAGTATTCAATTAGAAAGTTGGATACAAAGGAGAAAGGAGGAGGAGAAAGATGATAGATTACCACATCCTAGACCGATTTTTAAGGCTGAGTGAAAGATAGAGAGTGCTTTCGCATCATTACTTTCAATTTTAGACGACAGCTGTTTTACCATCTCATCTTTGTAATGCAAAGCCCATTTTTTAACTACCACACGCATCGTACACATATACTTGATCTTGTTTGTTCTAAGTGAATGAAAATTATCATCTACGTTCGTCAACTTTTGAGATAAGGAATTAGCTTTTTCAATCTTGGAGCAGCTTCTTCTATTTGACCATCTTTACAAAAACTAAACCTTACATAATTCTTTCCTATTTCTCTCCCACCTTTCTCCGCATAAAAAGCTGTAGCGGGGATAACTACAACATCACAAATTTTTGCAATGAACCAAGCTTTTAAATAATCCTCCTCTTTTTTCAAAATTCCTTCTGGAACATCGTTCTCCTTTACCCAATTATCTGGAATATTAATCTTCCTTACATCAGCAATAATAAAATAACCTCCATTTGGAATTGTATAATTTAATCCTATTTCATCTAATGCATTACACAACAATTGTCTTCTATAACTATACTCTTTTATCTGATTTTCGAAAAAGTTATTTTCTTTAGATAATTCTAAACCAATAGCGGCACCTTCTTGAGCCGATGAATTTACAGCAAAAGTAATTCTAGTATGAACAGCTCTACTTGGATTAATTAAATGTTCTGGTCCTATTAACCAACCAACTCTCCAACCAGTACAAGCGAAACTTTTACCAGCAGAACCTACCGTAACAGTCCTATTCCACATCCCTTCATAACTTGCAATTCTAGTATGTTTATAGCCATCGAATGTAAGACAATCATAAACTTCATCTGCAATAACTAAGATATCATACTTAATACAAAGATTGGAAATTTCGGAAAGTTCTTGGGGAGAAAAAACCTTTCCAACTGGATTATGAGGTGTATTTAAAATTAAAGCTTTAGTTGAAGGTTGAGAGAGAATTGATTCGAGTTGAGTCATATCAAGTGTCCATTCGGAAGAATTCGTTTGCTTGTTCGAATTGGAAGGTGGAAGTAGGGGAACATAAAGAGGTATACCACCATGAAATAGAATTTCAGCATTATACTGATCAAAAAAAGGTTCAATACAAACAACTCCATCTCCTTCATTAATAAATGCTCCCATCACTGAATAAATACCTCCATTGGCACCACTTGTTACTTGGATTTCGGTTTCAACATCAAGTTTTCTACCGCTACCAATTCTTTGCTTCAGCTCTCCTTCTCCTGCTCCTTCTTCACTAGGCCCAACAGGAAGGTTGAACTCTTGAGAATAATGATCACTAATAGCTTGTCTCAATCTAGGTCTACCTTTTGGATGAGAGTAATGATGTAAATCAACACGAGATTCGAATTCTTTTGTAACTCTATCCAAGATATAAGAAGGTGGTTTCCAATTCATAAAACCTTGACCTAGATTGATCGCTGTTGGAAATACGACAGGATTGAAAAGTGTCCAAACATCAACACCGGAATTGAGTTCTGCCTTGACTCGATCGGAACGATGTGTAGCCCATCTTGTTGTTGAAGAAGAAGTGGAGGAAGTCATGATAGTTCGTAAAGAGGATGAAGGGGAAAGAAGAGTGCTCTTGGGCAAGAGAGAGGTGAGATTCGATCTCATACGCGTGCAGCCGTGACTCTGAGAGTATAATGTGCCGGATGAATATGGTTCAGGATGATGATGATGGTGGAACAGAAAAGATAGGTTGAGAAATGAAACATGCGAGTCATCTGAATGTGAAATGGGATGATTGCGTGTGCACAGACTTGAATCACGGCTACTAACTCGGCGTATCTTCAATCGAATATAGCCGTTATCCGTCCGTCTTCTTCCAATCATTGCTTTGCGTGTGAAGTGTGAGACCGGCATGACACACAAGAGGCTTAAACTTTGATAAGTAAAGACCCTGAATATGGCGTGCATAAATTGCATGGAATTTCATCATCTGATTGCATCTGACGTGCTTCTGTTTGCTGCATCGCTTGCATTTTTCATCGTCCAATCACAACTCGTTGCTTTCATCTAAACCCCACATTCAAGATTGTCTCAGCTCGCCATCGCTTTCCATCATCTCGACATCCTTCATCTTCATCCCCAGCTCTTATTGTTCTCGGTCGGTTCGGTCTTTTATTGTCCACGCTGATCACAGAATACCATCGGTCAACTTTGTGTTGCCGATGCCGAGCCGACGATAAGGTCCCAATCACCTCATTCAGATGCTCCTTCAAATGACAGGTGAGCCCATCAAGGACGTTCTTGCGGTGCACAGATGACATGTTGAGCAATTCAGTTGACAGCGTGACCCCAGCCAGAAACGACCAAGACAAGGAAGAGGAAGAGAGTGAGAAGAACAAGGAACAAGCAAGGAGCTACACGGCTGGCAAATTCGCCGAATTGTACCGACAAGCCAAGCCAAAACGTGATGAGGAGCGGAGCTGAAAACCCATTTCTCGTGACTGTCCAATTCTGCCATTTCTTTCACGTCCCACCATCTAACCTTCAAACCGGATCAAGCCGGTACTTCTAAGCTTTTGCTGACTTGATTGTCTGCTTGATGCAAACAATATCACATCTTATCATCCTAGTAAGGGACAGTGTTGTGTCGGCGTCAACAATTTGACCGAGCAGGGTTGAGCGAGTGCTAGATGAGGAGAGGTTCGTCCGTAGCCCCATAAGGAATGAAAGCGTGCCAAGCGAGGATTCGGCTAATTTGGTGAGGAACCGATGAACGACCTGACTCTCCTTGTACTGTACAGGTACTGTACGCTTCTATTGTACCTCGAGGTGAGAGCATACGTGATCTCCCATGAATCTTGCTCCATTTGCAATCACACATCTCGCCTCCTCCTTTTCCTCTCTGATTGTCCTTGTGAACAGCCGCCTGATCCGCTGCGTCTTCCAATGGACGCCCGGATGGCGAAACCTGATTCTTTACCTCCATCACACCATTATTAACCTCTCTACTTCCCGTACCATATACCCGACCAAGCTTGACTCGAAAACCTCAGCCTTTGACTTCGACGACAGCGTTAAGTGCCCTATCGATCCCTCTGTCTCACAAGCATCAGGAACTTGGACCTTGTGTCGCTTTAGCCGAACCCACCCGCATGGCTTGTTAGCGTGCTTTTCCATGTGGCTGCACCTTCATCACGGGACTCTCTAAACTTCTTCTCGCATAAGAGCCACCTTCTTCCTGTCGAGTACTTAAATTGACAGCCTCCAGTCATCGATTTGGAATCCCTTCACCACATCGTTCCTTCACTTTCCATCTTTCCATCTTGATCCCTTTACGAACAGCAACGCGGTAGCGTGGCCGTGCTGAACTCATAATGTCGGACAACAAAGGCCCTATCGCGGTCGTCGACGACGCTTCCAGCAACCCCGACAATAAGTCAGTCACCAGCTCCGAGCCGACGCCAGTCGGCGAGCCTGGTCTTCAACAGAGCCAAACCAAGTCCACCTTCCTAGAAATCCTTGGTCTTCGCGACCCAAAGCCTGAGGCCCGTCCCGTATGGGACGGCAAGCATCGTACATGGTACCGTTCGGTCTTCTTCAACATCACCGTGCTCGGAGGATGCTCCTTCCTCGCTCCAGGTGTCTGGGGTGCGCTAGGTAAGTTTTCCACCCCAAATACCCGGGGTGAAGAAGTCCGAGCTTGACAACTGCAAAAGAGCTCATCAACTGACATCTTGGCTCATCCTCTCTCTCGCCTTTCTCACTCTGTCATCTTTAGCTGCACTCGGTGCAGGTGGCTCTCAGGACCCATCGACCGTCAACGCTGCAAACTCCCTTACCTTCGCTCTCATGGTCTTCACAAGTCTTTTCACCACTTCTATCATCAATGTCACGTCCGTCAAGTTTGCCCTCATCGTCGGTACTATGGGTTATGCTCCCTACGCCGCCGGTCTCTACCTCAACTCCGTCAATCAAGCGCAGTGGCTCATCATATTGGGCGCTGGCTTATGCGGAACTTCAGCAGGCCTTTTCTGGGCAGTAGAAGGCAGCATTGCACTCGGCTATCCTGAACGATTGAAGCAAGCAAGATACATATCGTATTGGTTGATGTTTAGAGTTCTTGGACAGCTTTTGGGTGGAATCATTAATTTGGCACTTAATTACAACGATGACGCGAAGGGTTCAATTTCCACGAACACGTATCTCGTATTTGTTGTTTTACAATGCCTTGGTCCATTTTGCGCGATGCTCCTCTCGCCTCCCCATAAAGTTCAACGAACGGATAAGACTCCAGTCTACCTGCATATCGAATCAAGCACCAAGCGAGAGTTGAAGTTGATGTGGAAGACGATCACTAAGCCCCAAGTTTTGTTGCTTTTGCCCGTGATTTGGCAAAGCACTTGGTCCGAGGCACTTATTGGAACTTATGCTGTAAATTACTTTACCGTAAGATCTCGTGCTCTTGGATCGTTGCTTTCAGCTGTCACTGCAAGTTTGAGTAACTATGCACTTGGATTCTTCCTCGATTGGAAGAAGCCTACTGTTAACAGTCGTGCCAAGTACTCTTTTGCTTTTGTCTACACCATTCAAGCTGGTTGGTGGGCTTGGGCTATCTACATTATGCACAAGTATCACACTACCGTACCCAAACCTACATTCGATTGGACCAGTGAAGGATATGGAAAAGGTTTCGGTGTTTACATTTTCCTTCAAATCGGTTTCAACATGATGTACGAACTTAATTATTGGATTATTGGAAATATCAGTGATGATCCTGCAGAAATTATTAGATTAGCAAGTATTGTTAGAGGTGTGGAAAGTGCTGGTCAATGTGTTAGTTATGGTGTTAACAGTACAAGTTGGAGATTGGATGCTGTTGCTGGATTGAATACTGCTCAATGGGCGGTTAGTGTGATACCGGCTTGGTTAGTTGTGAGGAAGATCGGGGTGCTGAATGATGGAACAAAGATTCATGAAGCTAGAACCTATGCTGGGGAGGAAGAAAGGGAAAAGTTGAAAAATGCAGGTTTGGAGACTGCTGAGTATGATAGAAAAGGTGATGTGGTTTGATGTTGCATCCAATGGGTGATTGAGTAAGTGTAATGGAATATTTTATTGATGTCATGTTGAAAAGAGCTATTCGAACAGTGTGGAATACTGGTGTGAGCGTGAGCACGATTCAGTTTGGGTGTGGTGAGACAATGTTGGATCTGCTAGTGCTTCTAAAGAACGTGGTCTTTTGTTAGTCTCTTCGAAGTGGCCTGCTTGTAGAAGCGATGAAAGAGATCTCTGCTGAGTTTCTGGTAGGAACCGTAAGAGGTTCTCACGTGTGTTTGCTGTTCGACAGCTGTCAATGGATTACGTGTTCCTTTGTTTGCATTTTTGCATTTTGAATAGAGAGGCGAATGCGTGCGTCGCGATGGCTGGCGACGCCAATTCTGTTGGATCCAAATCGGAGAAGAAAGCCAGTAAAGAAAGAGAAGCAATCGCGAATGAGTAGCTTGTCACCACAGCTGAAAGTCGGTGCTACAGGCTAAGAAGCTATCCGATGTATAGTAATCTCATACACTGCAGCGCGCGCACTCAACAATCTATATGCCAAAAACACATTCTATTGAATACATCTGGATTGCAAGGTATACTTCTTTTATCAAGAGCTTACAGCATCTCTTAAATGCCAAAGCATCATTTCTCCAAACAACGCACCACAAGGCAACTGACTTGGCACTAACGGATTCAACGAATGTTGATCTTGACCTACCAAAACATCAGCAAAGTTAAGTCCAACCACATCATTCGGCATCCTTGCACTTCTCATTCTCTCTCCCTTTACCACATCATCTCCATGAACCTCCAAAGCTGATCTCTGTGCATTATTAAGTTGTGCAATACGATTCGCATGATACAGTGGATGATTTTTTCGTCGCTCACCTTCGATTCCAAGGAAAGCTTCAACAGTGGTTGCTTCTGAAGCAAGTGGAAATGCTGTATCCCTCCAAACAATACGTGTTCGTCGCCAAGTCTTTCGTAGCGCACCAAGCATATCAACCATCCTAGACCTCCACCACATAATTCTTTCCTCTGACAGATTCTCCAACAACCCAACGCCTGTATCAATGTCGAAACGTGCCCATCTGGCCAAATCCCAAAGACCTGAGTTGAACAGAATCAGATCTGGTTCAGCTTTTGACCTTGGCAAAGGCAAAGCAGGGGTTGTCTTTGAGCTGGATGCCATATCTTGCATGTATGGTTTGAAAAGGTCGGTGACACGATCTTCGAAGAGGCCAGGTGCGTTGTAGAGCTGCTCTCCACGCCACGAATCGGCTGTGTCGGCACCGTAGCTGTAAACGGATGTGAGCAGGAAATCGTATTCGGGAAGGTAGCAGTAGTGTGCTAATGGAGCGTTGTTCTTGACGGGTGTGAAGCCATGCTTTGGCGGCACAGCATTGAGACTGCCACCCCATGGATGCGACTTGTCCACAGTTTGCAGCGTGTGGCCGGTCAAAGCGCAGAAATGCGAAACCAGCGATTGGTCGACCTGATGATCGCCAATCAACAGAACGGTCCTGTTGGTGAAGAAGCTGTTGAGCTCTTCGACGCTGCTGCTTGCTGAGAGCGAATGCACTGCATGGGGTGCAATCTTGCTGGGATCGCTGGTTTGGACGTTGAGCGTCGAGATGAGGGTTCCGAGCAAGTTGGTTGTAGAGCAAGATGGGTCAAAGGTGCGCCATGCAGGTAGATCATTGGTTCCAATGGACCAGTCGACCCAGCCTGGAAGACTGAATGGGTCGCAGCGTCCTGAGGGAGTCGAGTAGAAACCACGCCGCGGTCCACTACCTGGTGAGCGAGAAGCGCTACGAGTCGAAGTTGGCGCTAGTGAGCAAATGAAGGTGAAAGCAATGAATGCAGCGGAAAAGAGGGTGAGGAAGCGACCCATAACTTGAACACGGGTCTGGGAGCCCTGAGGAGCAGCTCCCTTTCCCGTGAGAGGGCGAACATTGGATGGCATCATATACGAGGAAATCGGTCGAATGCGGGCGGCTCCTGGATGGTACCAAGGAACGAGATGGCGACGACCTAAGGGGAAAGAGTCGTCAACTCGGCACCCGAACCTCGCAATGCTTTATAGAGGGAGGTGACGCGACGTCTCGGTATGCAAATGGTTTTTTTTTTGGCTTGGTGATTGCGTTGTGATGCCTCGTGATAAAGTCGGTCCTTGTATGGTATGGATGCGAGGAGGTCCGAGGCGAGACGGCGAACTCAATTGAAGAAGATGCCAGAGGGTGAGAGGCTATAGTCTGTTGCGGTTTCCGGCGGTTCAGGAAAAAAGAAACTTCTGAAGATCCAGTGTCGACAAGGCAAGATGAACGAATGAGCAGCGAAGCTCGGTAGTATGAGTGACAGAGACCCTGCAGCAGATGCAGGAAGAAGGAATGGCAGCAAGGACAGGGCAGGACAGGTCGTGGTATCAAGATCGGTGAAATGGAGAAATGTGGATGACTGTGAGTGTGAGTGTGGTGCAAGTGAAGTCCGCTCATCGGTAAATGCACAAAAGCGAACTTGTGGTGTCCAACTTGGCCGGTGCTTGCGATGCTCCGTGCGGGGAGAGAAGCGAACTTCACGAAGATGTGAGAGAGTGTGAGAGTGTGAGAGGCGCACAGGGATCGCTGATCGCGGTTTCACCAAGCGAGTGTAAGTCCGATTTCCGATTCGAACTGTGTTCTTGCCTTTGCGATAGCTGTTACGTTGTGAATTTTCCAACAGCTGCCAGCGCGCCATTTTCTGGCATCGGCCGAAGCCTCACTTTTTTTTTACAGTTCTGCTTCTTAGGCGCAGGATTGTGCGGACTTGATGCCGTCGTCTTTTGGAGAGTGAGTCCAAGAGTGAGTGATACTGCGCTGTGCTGTTGCATTTCAAATTTGAGTGACAAATAAGAGGCAGCAGGCCAGTACATTTGGAATGAAGAGCTGGAAGAAGGCCACACTTTTTGGACCGAAATGGTGAGATGAGGTGAGGTGAGGTGAGTTGAGCTGAACGAGTGTGAGAAGCATGTTAGGGTCGCCAGTCGTCGAAGTCGCCCCGCTGTCGCCGCCGCCATCTGCAAGCCTGATTTTTTGGATTGAGAGCTCAATTGGACCAGAGGCAGAGGAAAGGCGAAAGCGTGCTGCTCACCGCCAAACAAGCTTCGTCGCCATCCGATCATCTTCCTTACCCTCACCCTACGTCAACACCCCCCCCTTCACATCACCTCAAGGTTAGTATATCTCGTCCATATTAGCACATCAGCAGCCATCATCGACACACCAACGACAAATCGCACGCGCAGCACGAGCACACGCACAATCACTCTCGACCAGATTCATCGACACAGCACGCACACACATACACACACAAAGGATTGGACCTGGATCCTTCTTGTGGTATCCTCTATCAACATCGACACTCTCAGCCATCGCGATTTGTTTCTCCACCACCTTCTTCGTTCTTGTAGGCATCGCATTCGACCGGCGGCAATGCGTTCCAAGCGACAGCGCAAGTGTGTCTCCACGTCAAAACGAAGACATGACATTCGGATTGCATGCGGACACCATGTACGGAAGTGATAGATCGTCAGAAGGGATGTGGAACCTTTTGCAAGCAAATCAGAGCTAGTCCAGTAGAGAGACCCGTATCGTTGCGGCCATCACGGTGGCATAACACATCGATCAACACATGTCAAATGGATTTAGTCGAGTGATGTGTAGAAGATATCTAACGCATGTCAAGGAAGGACATGCGCCTATTCCTTCCACCACAGTCTTTCGTCGTCCGGTCGTCATTCCGCTCCGCCATTTCAGCACCATATATCAACATCACGCTCGTGCTTGCCGTGCAATTTGTTCCACTATTCGACTCAGCCAACAGAATTCTCAAACTGACCTCGACAATCAATTGTGCTCAACTACATATTACGCCTTCACAGATCCAAAGATGTTGCAAGTCTTCAAGGAGCTCGACCTCGCGGTCCCCGCCGACGTTTCCGTCAGCGTTTCGTCCCGTGTCTTCACCGTCAAGGGTCCCCGCGGCACTCTCACCAAGGTTAGCATCCCATTACCCACAGGCAGGCGCTTTGCGACGAATCTGAATCAGCAGTAGCAGCACAGACAGCAGCAGAACAGAATGCAGGAGATCATTTGCTTGCAACGGACATAGGCGCAGTCATTACGATAGAATCGGACGCAGTTCACGTTTAAGCAAAGTCACAGCCCAACAATGTCCGGCACGGTCGAAGACTGGAAGCATCAAACAAGTGATCAGGGTATTAGCAGAGCGTATCGATCGTCCCCACAACCAAGGCTGGAATTCAAGGATTCCAAACACAGGCTGAACACGCAGCTCAGGCCGTTCACGATGCGTCTGGAGTTGCATCCATGATGTGGTTTGCTTTGCAAAACTCGCATTTGCTGTTGAGACAGACCACGTACGACCAGACGTCGGTTGATCCCGATACTTTTGGAAGGTGGAATTGTGAGACTGTATCATTACGAGGATCCTGCTGCTGTTTCAGACTTGTCTAGCCCAAATCCTGTCACGACAAGTATCACTCAAAGGAAGCCTGAAACTGACTCTTTCTCCCCCATCTTTTGCCTCTGCACAACAGTCGCTCAAGCACATGAACCTTGATGCTCGTATCATCAAGAGCCCTTCCGGTCAGAAGATCAAGTTCATTGTATGGCACGCCAACCGCAAGCACGCCGCTTGCCTTCGAACTGCTTCCGCATGTGTTGCCAACATGATCAAGGGTGTTACTGTCGGTTTCCAGTACAAGATGCGTGCTGTTTACGCCCATTTCCCCATCAACATCATCATTGCTGGTGACAAGAAGTCTGCCGAGATCCGTAACTTCTTGGGAGAGAAGCGTGTTCGTAACATCAACATGCTTGAGGGTGTTACTATTCAGGAGGACAAGGCACAGAAGGATCAGGTTCTTGTTGAAGGTAACGACATTGATCTCGTTTCTCAGTCGGCTGCTCTCCTTCACGGTGCTACCCTTGTTCGTAACAAGGATATCCGAAAGTTCTTGGACGGTATCTACTGCACTGGTAAGGACACTATCGTCAAGACCGAGGCTTAAATAGTTTCCTATCATCATCATCACCACCATGTCATCATTACGCTCGCATTTTTTTCCACTCTTACATTAGTTTCGAGGCTAGATTCTCGTCAGCACATTCTTGTATCGAGTCAGCTTCAGATTCCCCACACCCACGCACACACACACACACACACACACACACACCCTGCAAAAATAACACACTCCCATCGTATGGAGTAGTTTTGATCCTAGACGAACAATCTTGTTTGCCGATTTGATGACATTGTAAAACAGTCCGAGTTGCATGAGATGTTGTGGGTCGTTCTATCGAAAGGGATTGAGTCTCGTCCACGCTGCATTCGACAAAGCCATCGTATTATACGAACAAGCTTGGTCGTTAGACTGGTTACATCGATCTATGTTGGCTGAAAGAATGAAGACTATGTACAACGCTGATTCAAGTAGAACGTCAATAGATGAAGCAGAATGAAATCCTGGGGACTGGCAGCAACGAGGTTGGAAGCCAAAAAGCATATCGCATCTTTTTTTAATGGGTATCAAACTATCAAGGTCTCGGTGTCGACTATTTATAGGAGCGTCGAGCCTTGTCGTTTCTGATGTGAGCGCTGCTTGGACCTCATACGTGATCAGGACATGTCGTTGCTCAGAGCATGCGATGGATGTTGTGATCGGTCAAGTCAGCCAACGACTTTGCATCGAGCGGCTTGCTTTCATCTCCTCCACGTCTTGCTAGCAAATCGCTCCACCATGGGAAAAGGAACTTCTGTACAATGAGCTTGAACCAGGGTGTGAAGGATGCAGGATCCAATTCGGTCATAAGAGTCTTGAGCTCTTCTGGTGAAACCCATTTTGTGTCGCAGACCTCGTTGAGATTGGGTTGAAGAGTGACGTTGGCAGTGATAAACAGGATGTAGTCGATCTCGTGCTCGCCCCAGATGTTGTTCTCGTCGCCGTTGGGTGCAAGGTAATGAATGCGGGTGAGGTATTGGAATTGGTCGAGAGGTACCTGCTCAGCGGGGATGCCGAGCTCGTGGTCGAGCTTGCGTTGTGCTGCACGACGAACGCCTGTGATCAATAAACAACAAAGGGAAGCAAAGAGTCAGCAAAGAGGGAGCTCAGCAACGAAAGAGACAATGTCAGAATTGAAGAAGCATTTGCTGAGAGGAAAAGACTTACCGATCTGTTCTGTCTCCTCGAGCTCGCCCTTGATGGCAAGAGGATGAGAGCAGCAAGTGTTGGTCCACATGTTGGGGAAGGTGATCTTTTCTGGTGCTCGTCGTTGCAATAAGAGCTTGCCAGAGGTTGGGTCGAATAGGAAGACGGAGAAAGCACGATGTAAAAGACCTTTGTTGATGTTAGTCATGAGGTGACATTCCTTCTTGCTCCCGTCGCGGAGGTACTTGTCATCGTTGTCAAGGACGATGCATCGTTCTTCCATGAGGCGAATCTGCTCCTCATCGTGACCAGCAAGAGATGAATCAAGAGTGATACTCGAAGAGTGTGCTGGCTGTGTATCCGTCTCGGTGACCGTTGTAGACATTGTGACAAGATGTTGCGCCGATAGATTTGCTGAAGGAGAGGACTGAGCAACGAAGGCGTGGTGGCTGAAAGGAGAAGGTCTGAAATGTTCTCGTCTCGGCGAACATGAAATTGCGAAGGAAGGCCAAACCAACACACAACATTCTCACACTTCCAAGCTTCCAAATTAAGTTCAAATTGGAGACTCTATAGCGCAACGCACGCGAATTAGCCCATTCAAGCGTGCAAATCGCGTATCGGGGACAGCGAAACAGATCAGGCGCGATGTGATAGGCTCTTTCGCACGGCAGTCTGGAACGATCATTTTCGAGACATCAAAGGGAAACTGTTCTCAAGTGTGTGTGTGTCTGTCTGTGTGTGTGTGTGCTTTTCTTCCAAATTTGCTCTTCGGTCCCTGAGTTTTGAGTTGAGAAGGAACGCTCAGAAGGACCGCTTGCTGTGAGAATTGACATCGTCGACGACGTTCTTGCCGAGAATACTACCATCTGCACCATCTGCACCAATAGCATCCGGCAGCATCGACACAATGGCTTCTGAATCCACCAGCGCATCTCAGTGGGTCTCGCCATCCTCGCGACCCGAACACATCGAACAGCTCATCTCGGGCGTCGACCGATACAACCCTCAGAACCTTGACGTCCTCCACGACTACCTCGCACAACAGCTCGACGATGGCTCCTACGATCTTCTTGCCAACCTCGCTATTCTCAAATTGTAAGTGCCATTCGGCTCACAGACAAGGCACCCCGGCATAGGTCACATGACGGAATCGCACGGCGCAGTGCAACGCAGACCTGTCGATAAAAGCAGAGGCATATCACAGCATACGTAATACTCACGGGAACGAGACTTCAAAGGACCAGAACGTCTGCCAGCGCGGCCAAAAGGATGATCATCTTTTACCAACAATGCATAGCGACTGGCTTTCTGGGAGTGAAGCCCCGGGTTGCCGATGACGTGCATCTATATTAGCTCTATCTGATTCCACCTTTGAAGGAAACTACTTGCTCGGACATCTACTATAGGCACCATGTATGCCGGGGCCATTGTCGCCAACTAAATATGATTGTTCACATCAATCTGCGTCTCATCGTGGCACATGCAGAGATCTTGGCTAATCTCAGACCACGGTGATCTGAATCGCAACAGGGTAGAAACTAACACTTGACCTTCCTGTTTCGCTCCGCACAGATATCAATTCAACCCTGCCGACTTCAACTACGTCGTTGTAATCAACATTCTCCTCAAGGCGCTCGTGGCCGCTCCTCTCCCTGACTTCAACCTCTGCATTTCTCTTCTTGGTGAGGCGCCATTGTCCACTGTCCCAGTCAAGGCCGAGAAGGAGGCTACCACCGGTGACGATGCTGCTTCCCTTGCTGGTGACGACGAGGAGGAGGAGGTGGTCGAGAAGCCAAAGGATGTTGCCTCCGCAGGTCATCTCACCGACCCTTTGATCGTCCGTCTGTCGCAGCTCAGCACATTGCTCTTCCAGGCCCGCTTCCGCGAGTTCTGGTCAACACTCGCCAGCCAAGAGTACTCGGATGTTCGCGAATACGCCGCCAAGATCAACCAATTCGAGAATGCTGCACGCAAGGTTGCACTCAACTCGGTCAAGGGCTCATTCACCTCGATCAGCGAAAAGCGCATCGCCAGCTACCTCAATCTCTCTGGTGCACTGCTCGAAGAGTTCATCAACGCACAACAAGGTTGGAAGCTTGCCAATGGAACTGTCACTGTTCCTGCCAACCCTGACAACGAGATCAAGGCTACCGTGATCCGTGAAGAGATTACCCTCGACCAGATGCACAAATTCCTCTCGCAGGCTCAGTCGCCTCTTCTGCGCGCATAGATGCGAAAGGCGGACCCACTCGAAAGTCATAGTTCCTTGACATTGCTGTTCTTTGTTTCTGTACCATATCCAAGCATCTGTCTCGGCCAATCTCACATGCATTCATACAGAGCATCAGGATGCACTACACTGCACTGCAACACAGGTTCGTATGCAACAGACAGATTCGAACGTCTGATTTGAACAAGCTGACCAGGATTCTCCTCGGTCATCTCACATGAGGAAATGGGACAAGATCCAATGTTATACCAAGGACTGAAGAGATTGCAGCAAGCACGCTCCAACTCATTGCTTCGACCGCAGCTGTCAGATGAATGCGCTGCAAGGAGGAAGCTGCTGGTTGGAGTGCTAGGGTTTCGGGACGTCAGAAGTGGAGCCATCTGTGAATCTGATTCGCTATCAATGATCACAAGTGCACAACAAGAATCACGAAGCCTTGCTTGACACAGTGTTTGAAGACTGTCCGCATCGACCTCAAGAGCCTTGCCGATCTGTATGAGTACACCGCGATCCTGTAAATCCGTTCACATCCTGGCAACAGCATATCTTCTCGTAGCGCC
Organism: Ustilago xerochloae; assembly: GCA_928856705.1. NCBI lineage: Eukaryota > Fungi > Basidiomycota > Ustilaginomycetes > Ustilaginales > Ustilaginaceae > Ustilago > Ustilago xerochloae. The sequence continues at coordinate 183,372 of CAKMXT010000014.1, forward strand.
TCCAGCGATAGATTCATCGTGAATATCTTGTAGCAACGGGATCGAGTCGATGGGCAGCTTCCAAGCTTGACTCTGCAAGGCAATTTGGCTCTTTCTATGTTTCTGCGACACTGTCTACGACAGCTTTCAGAGCTCAAAGCATTGACATAGGTTGCTAATAGCCACTCTCTCTCTATCTCGGCGTTGCCCTGCCTGAGAGAGCAGGATCGGGGTCATCGCCGAGCAGAACAAAACGAGCACTCAACGCGACAAGCAAACGCGTCGTGCAGACTCGCAATCCAACGCTCGACTCGACTCGACACCTTTTCCCCACCAAGCGAGTCGAACGGTCCCGCTGGCCCCTTTTTCAACACTTACTGTACTACTCTTCAGCATCCAAGCCATGTGACATTGCTTCCGAATAACAATCCATTAAGCTGGTTCAGCAACGAGTGTGAACGTACTTCGAAAGACATGTCTGCTAAGTATTTGCTCGTTCAAAAGATTCACCAATTACAATGTGCAGCCTACGTATTGAGTCGGATCGTACAGGAGAGGTGATTCTGTCGCGCTTTGCTCTTCGAAACGCGACGGTCAAGCGCGGCAGTAGCAGCAGCAGCAGCAGTGGCTGTAGCAGTGGCGCTTAGACAGAGCACTTGAGCAGTGACCCATGGTCAAGATGGACGAGATTAAAATACACTCTCTGGATTTGGACGCCTCTCAATCACAATCACTGCTTTTGCTATTTGACTTGACGCGCCTCGATCTGGCTTTTTCAAGCGAGGCCACAATGATAGTCAGGGTCGTACTGTCGAAAAGTGCCGCCGCTTCTGCGTTCATTCTGGAGTTGGGAATCGGAATCAGCTGTCAGTCGCTTTACACTGACGAGATGCCGGAGAGACATGGATGCGCGTCTCCTCTAACTTATCTCGGTGCTGTCGAGTAAAGTTGCTGTCGTGTTGTGCCTTTCGGGTTCCTATCCTGTCTGTGCCTCCCTCGCTCACCTTCTGCCTCCTGGATCCATCCGTCCATCCATCCATCCATGCAGCCATTCATCCATCCGTTCATTCTGCCATCCAACCTGCGAACGCTCTCTTGCCCTCTTCAGCCGTGCGCCGTGCAACTCAACAACAACGGAATCCGCATTCTGTTGCGGTGGTGCATGCTTTCGCTCGAACGCCCGCCCGTCCTCGCCCTCGACGCGTTTTGGCCACTGCCCAGGTTTTCTCCTCCTCCTGTCGAGATCGCGGTTGCCATCTTTGACTCGCGCTTTGCCTCCCTTCATCTTGTTTGCCTTGTACAACGTCGGCTGTTCCTGCTATTCCTCCTCTCCTCCTTCTCCTCCTCCCTCTTTACACGACAGGCTTGCGACTGCGTGTACGTGCGTGTCTCTCTCTCTCCCTCTTTACCTGTCTGGATCTCTCTCCCAGGTTTCCCTCATTGTTTCTCCTTGTTCCCTCTTCCGATTCCCTTTTTCCCTTTCCCTCTCTCGTGCGGACCCTGCTCCTCTCTACCACCATCATCTTTCCTTTCCCCTTTGGCATCGTCACCCTTTCTCTTCATCCATCCTTTGTTTCTTTCTTGCATTCGCTTCATTCGCAACTCTGCCTTCGTTTTGCATTCCTTCCATTTTTTGCATATCAACACGCATTTTCGACACCTGTCATCGGGAAGATTCAACCTCCACCATCAACCCTTTTTTGGAACCCACAAATATCGTGCACCGACTTTTTGTGTCACGCCGCAAGGGTCTAGCCGTATCCCGAGTATCTGCCAAACACCGCTGCATACTATACCATTCAACCCACCGAATCTCGTCGCCAACTTGTCCAACATCGCACACGCACTTCTCGGCAGTGCTTTGCCCTGTGTTTGCCGTCGGTTTCGTTGAGACCAAAGAGATCGGACTGTTTGCTGGCATGATACGACTCTGAACCATCGATACCCTTGCTCTATCTATCGTAATCTACTGTTAACTCTCCTCAGTGCGGAGACGCACGACGCACCAAGCCTCACAGTGCAAGTTCATGCCAGCGACCATCGCTGCATATCTTCCGACCCCTCTGCAATTCGACGCTTACTGCGTCAACCCACAGCATTGTCGTTCTCAGCTACCTCTTCCCCATACCTCGGCTGAAGCGAAACCGTCACAACAACTCTCTTCTGCGCCGCATACTATGCCTGACGGCGCAACCTATTTGGATCATTCTTCGTACGTCGATCAGGACTCGTTCGCAACGACGTCAACGCCTCTAGCCATGGACTACAACCAAGCATCCAGGTCACAACCGCCTCCTGGCATTTTTGCTCCAGCATCCTCCTCGTCTCTATCCGGCGCTGGTGCTGCGACCGATCCATCTGCATCCTTTGCATTCCACTCCTCCCCACCATTGACACACGCAACACACCAGCCCGCTCTCGCTGCGCCCAGAGCCATGCAGCCATATCCGCGCCGCCTCACATCACCACAGCCTTCAGGTGAGCCCGCGTTAGGCGGCACTTCAGCTGCTCGATCTCCTTCACCCACCAAACGCTCCTTCAACTTCCCCATGGGTGACCCAAGCGAAAGGTGGAACTCGATTGGACAAGTATCTGGCAACGCAGGTCGTGCACCAGCCACCACATCGCAACGCAAGCCATCACTGCATTCGCACATCTCCTCGAGCAATGCCGCACCCGAGCCATTCCTCGGTTACAATGAGCTCTTCTCTCCTAACGGCTCCACTCTTCCATCATCCGAAGCCTCCAAGAGCGTCAATGGTGCTGCGCTCTCCACTTCGGACCCGATGAACGTCGCCTTTCGATCCGGATCCAGTACAGACTCGAGAAGTCTCGCTCTATCATCTAGCCAGGATCAAGATCACATCTCGCATCGCTTCGGACTATCGCCCGGTCAATATGGCTCTGGTGGACGCGATGAGCTCGCACAGATGGGTGGTATCCCGCGCAGTGTCGGCCACGACGACTACCAATCTCGACAGCCCTTTGGTGCTGGTCCCGCACCAGCAATGCTCGGTATGCCGAACCCAGGCAATCTCAGCCCACGCAGCATGATGCAGCTTCAACACCAGCACATGCAGATGCAGTCTCAGCTTCACCACCAACAACAGCAATCATCCCATCAGCTTCCGCCACTAGGTCCTCAACAGCAGCATCAGCAGCAGCAGCAACAGCAGCAAACATTCAGCCTTCAGAACAGCTTCGGCAATGCGACAGGAATGCCCTCACACGGAGGTCCACCCGAGGAGATCACCACCGTCTTCATCGTTGGTTTCCCAGATGACATGACCGAACGAGAGTTTGCCAACATGTTTTTGTTCGCCAAAGGCTTTGAGGCTTCCACACTCAAGATTCCTGCCGGGCTTGGCACTGTGGGTCCGAATGGTCGCGTTGGAGATCCGAGCGGTCCGTTGTCGGCAGGACCCGGCGGGCCGTACCAGGCAGTAAATATGCCAGGCTCAGGAGTTTTTGACCTTGGCGGCAATGCAGGTCCAGGCTGGGAGGATCAAAATCTGCCGTTGGCACTCAGAGGTACCGGTGCCGGAGCCGGCGATGCATTCTCGACATTGGCCAACGTAGCTGGCATGCCCAATGCACTCGGTGCACCACCCGGTATGGGTGGAGCGGGCGCTCTCAACAGTGCTTCTGCAGCAGCTGCTGCTGGCAAGATCAAACAGATCATTGGCTTCGCCAAGTTCCGCACACGTGCCGAGGCGCTCGAAGCTCGAGACGCCCTTAATGGGCGAAAGGTGGACGCCGAGAAAGGTTGCGTGCTGAAAACAGAGATGGCCAAGAAAAACTTGCACACCAAGCAGCGTCCTGTCTTGTCGACAACAGGCTTTCCAGAAGGTGTCGTCGGTCCTATGCCTCTGCCTTCTGGTGCTGTAGGTGGTCTCGGCGGAGCTGGTGCGGGTCCAAGCAACGCGAGCGGCAGTCATCCACCACCGCCACCATTTGCGCTTGGCGGACCATTCGACCCTCGCGCAGGTCCGCAGATGAATGGCCCTAGTGCACAGGGTGGCTCCTTTGGGCCGTTCAGTAAGGGTCCTTCAGGTGGCTTCGAGCCCTTCGGTGGACAAGGCGGGCCTGGCTCAGCCTCAGCCGACCTCCTTTCGCCACATGAGATGTTCGCCGCTCCCGATTTCTTCTCTCAAAGTGGCCCCACCGCAGCTCTGCGTTCTTCCGTGGGTCCATCCGGCACACTGGATCAGCAGGGACGATCGTTGGCTCCAACACAGCAGGGCATCTCCGGTGTGGACAAGTGGGGCAGCTCTTCGGGCCCAATCGACTACTATGGGCCTGAGAGCACCTCTGGTCCGATGGCGGCACCTGCCAGGACTCCTCAAAGCGGCCCAGGACAGAGCAGCAGCGCTCAAGGCGGTCAGCGAACAGATTGGCCAGCTGTCGGCTCGCCACCTCCCGGTTTGTACGGTCCGGCGCCGGGTGCGGGTTTGTCGAGCTCAGCGCAACGGCCAACGTTTCAAAGACAAGGGTCGCGAGGAACCGCGATTGGTGCGGTCGGAAGCGAGCAGACCGTAACAAGCGCAGCTGGCGGTGCTTCTAGCAAGCCGGAAGATGCTATCAAGGCTGAAAGCACGGCTCGCCCCACTTCGACCCCATCCTCAGCTGGGCTCGAGGCAGCTGACTCTCAACAAGTTTCAGTCACATCGCGCTTTGGCTCGCTGAAGCTGGGATCTCCTCCCACGGACGAGGACGGCGTCAAGCCACCCCCGCAAGCTCCTAGCCCCGACCTGCCGAGCCCCACAGGCCGCAACGTGATTGGGGACAACCATCCTCCCGTTAATACGCTCTTTGTCGGCAATCTGCCCAGCAACGCTTCAAGCGCGGCGCTGTCTCAGATCGAGGATCAGCTTCGTGCGGTTTTCAGCAGCTGTCGAGGCTTCCGTCAATTCTCGTTCCGCCTCAAATCGAATGGGCCCATGTGCTTTGTCGAGTTTGAAGACGTTCACACCGCATCGAAAGCTATGTCAGAGCTCAACGGACACTCGCTTGGTGGTGCGATCAAAAACGGCGGTATCCGGCTCAGCTTCAGCAAAAATCCACTTTTTCGAATGAACTCGAATTCGGCTATGAACATGGCCATGAATGGTGTAAGCGGTGCTACAGGAAGTGGCTCCAGTGGATCATCTGTTGCAACACCTGATAGTGCCGGAGGCAATGGACAAATGAGCTTGGGCTCTGCTAGCGAAAGCATCGCTGCGCGTCGATGATTCCGAAAACCGAGATTTTTTTTTGGTCGTCAAGGGTTCAGCCCCTTTTCGGCGCCGAATCCTCCACTTCCAACTTGCTTCCCTACCAGCATCATCTTCCATTACTTGTCTCGGTAAACCGCATCCACAACTACACTTCCAAGATGGTGGACTCGATAGACCCGTTCCATTTTGATATCGATTGCGCCAACAACGTAGAAGAGACCGCATACCAAGATGGATATCAGCAAGGCTTCGATCACGGCGCATTGCATGGCACCTTTGAAGGACGCGAGCTTGGACGCGAAAAGGGTTTCGAGCTGTGGGAAGAAGTGGGCTATTACAAGGGCATGGCTGAGATGTGGCGACTGACGCTGCAACAGGCCGACGCAGCTGGACACAGTTCACGGAAGCAGACCAAGCAGATCCAGCACCTTGCCGGTCTCGAGAAGCTCATTTCGTTTTTTCCCGTGACCAACACATCCTCCGATCCTTCCACGAATCTTAGCCAAAGTTCTGCAGCTACCGCCACAAGCTCGAGCGCAGCTGATGACGATGTCGACATGGATGTGGATGTCAGCAACGCAGATGCTGATGACGATCTGGCCAAGCTCGACATGTTGACGCTTTTAGAAAAGATTCGAGCCAAGTATCGTCTGACTTGTTCGGTGTTGGGTGTCGCACCACAGCGCACACCGTTGACGCAGATTGGGGTCGCTTCTAGCAGCGGCGAGGGTCAGACTGGATCGCAGGCGGAAAGCAAGTCGGTTCTCGTAGCTGGCAAGCTTGTGGATCCGACCCAGCTCAATTATTAGACAGACGCACTGCGTTACACGTCTTGATTTGTCAGACACGATCTCATACCCTTTTTATCTGTCCTGTCTCGCCGGGATTCAAGACCGTATCTCTCCATCAAGGTGCATCTATATACTCTACGCCGCCACACCAAAGATTTGCACCATCGTGGTGATCCGTGTGTCATCCGCTCTCGTGCCCTTATGTTCTCGCATCCATTCATAGCACATACCCACTCAATACTGCTCCGACACCGTCCGTTTTCTTTTGTTCCCTCGACAGACCCTAATGGTTCTCATTGGATCGTACCGTACTCTGCTTTCATCTCATATTTCTTTCGTTCGTTGTACTGCAGGATCTTTTGTTTCGTCTGTCTTTCTCTCTCTCTCTTTCTCTCGCTCCGTGGTCCCATAGTCATTGGATTCCTGTCATGGTGAAATATCTAGTTCATTGCTCTGCCCATACTCGTTCTTCAGCATTGGTATGAGAGTGATGAGATTAGCGTCAAAGCAGTCTCGCAGTGTGGAATCTGAAGCGATCTGGTTAAAAACAAAGCATACGTCGGTTGTTGAGGTATGACGTTTTCTCGGCCGACACGAATATGCACTTCCGGTGCGCATGGGGTTTGGTTTGGTTGCTGCCTTCGAGTGAATTTTGACTCATGTGTGATAGCTTGCATATCGTTGTTTTAAGACGAACTTTGTTTTTGTTCCAAATATATTTGGACAGATGTTGTCCTGGTGGAATATGCGCACAAGTCGGGTTTTTTAGTTTGCATTTTCTGATACATGAATTTTTGGGTTAATTTTTTGACTTTTTTTTTTGTAGGAAAAATATTTGATAAAGCGTGAGATTTGGTCAAACTCTGCAACTGAACGCCGGTCAATCTTGAGAGCAGTATCCACAACACAATCGTTGAATTTCAGCCTTATGAGCTTTTGAACTACTCATGACCCGAGTAGTCTCGATTAAGACAATGAGAAGAGGTTCTAGTCGGTACAGAATCAATGGATGTTACGTTCAGAAGAGATCTGTTCTTCCGCGCGAGATACGAATCACAGCAAAAGATGAGAGGGAAATTTGTGTGGGGTCCCCAGCTAGCAAGCAGCCGTCGCGAGATCTCTGTTTTGCACCGTTAAATGCGAAAATCCCGGTCAATTGGCGCGCGGTGTGTGTGTGTGTGTGTGTGTTTGACCCGCTTACTGAAAGGGTTTGATTTTGCCGGACCCTGGTTCTACAGTAAGTAGGTGGGTAAGTAACGTATCGTAGTGTAGTCGCTCTCGCCTCGATTCCCCGCACGGCTTCAATTGCCCTCTTTCTCTTTCGGTAAGCAAAGCCAAGCCAAGCCAAGCAGCACACACACACTCTCTTTGCCGGCAAGACCGAACCATTCCGCCTCAAAACGCTTACAAAAACCCCGCTCCCCTTCTCTCTCTCTCTCTTTCTCTACGACACTATCATCATCATCCATCACCACCACCATCTCATCTTTGAAAACCCCGCTCTCTCCGTCTCTCTGTCAGACAAGATACCGTCAAAATGTCAATCTCTTCCCTTCGAAACTTTACCGCACCTTTGCGTCGCAACTTGACTGTTGCACCTCGCACCTTTTCTAGGAAACTCCCTTCTACCACTCTTCGATGTTACTCAACTACCTTTTACAATACAGATGTAGCTGGACTCACTGAAGATCAACTTGAACTTCGAGAAGCCGTTTCCGCTTTTGTTTCTGCTGAACTTCCCCCAGAAAAAACTGCCTCTATTGATCGAAATAATGAATCACCTAAAGATATTTGGACCAAACTTGGAGATATGGGTTTATTAGGCATTACTGTTTCAGAAGAATTTGGTGGTTTAGGAAAAGGTTATTTAGATCATACAATTGTTATGGAAGAATTATCACGTGCATCTGGATCAGTAGCTTTATCTTATGGTGCACATTCCAATTTATGTGTAAATCAATTAAATCGTCATGGAACAGAAGAACAAAAAGAAAAATATTTACCTGATTTAATTTCAGGTAAAAAAGTTGGATCTTTAGCAATGTCTGAACCAGGTTCAGGTAGTGATGTAGTTTCAATGGTTACTACAGCTATTAAAAAAGATGATCATTTTATTATAAATGGTGGTAAAATGTGGATTACAAATGCACCTATAGCAGAAACTTTTATTGTTTATGCAAAAACTGATCCTAAAGCAGGTTCAAAAGGTATTACAGCTTTTATTGTTGAAAAAGGTATGAAAGGTTTTACTCAATTACCTAAATTAGATAAAGTTGGTATGAGAGGTTCAGATACTTGTGAAATTCATTTTGATAATGTTGAAATTCCTGAAAAAAATGTTTTAGGTAAAATTAATAAAGGTGCAAGTGTACTTATGTCTGGTTTAGATTTAGAAAGATTAGTCTTATCTGGTGGTCCATTGGGGTTAATGCAAGCTGCTTTTGATTATTCTGTTCAATATGCACATGAAAGAAAACAATTCGGGAGTAGAATTGCAGAATTTCAATTAATTCAAGGTAAAATCGCTGATATGTATACAAAATTAAATGCGGCTAGATCTTACGTTTATAGTGTTGGAAAAGCTTGTGATAATGGTAAGGTTTCAAGAAGAGATTGTGCAGGTGCAATCCTCTACAGTAGCGATAGATGCGTTGAAGTTACTTCAGATGCTATGCAGATACTAGGCGGTAATGGTTATACAAATGATTATCCTGTAGCAAGGTTCTGGAGAGATGCAAGATTGTATACGGTCGGTGCAGGTACTCAGGAAATTAGAAGAATGCTAATTGGTAGAATGTTTAATGAACAATTGGCTTAGATATTCAGCAAGACCCGTAGTTATCTTTTATGTTACAACAAAATGAAATGCCCCTCAAAGTGCCACAAAAATTCAATCGTTTCAATTTCACACAAATCAATCAGACTTGAGCGAGAAAGAGAGAGAGTGATCACGTTGATACATCGTATGTGTGTGAGTGTGTTTGATTCAAGAGTCAATCATAAAAACGCAAAATAGGCGGAACACCAGAAAAAAGAACAAGAAAAAAAGGGCAACGGAACTACGACAGATTCCGCAAAATGACGAAGTTAACAAGTCTCTCGAATATGCTGATCGCTTCAAACTTGTATTTGAACGTAATCGTGTGACAAGTGTTCAATTACTATTACTAGGCGTACCTCTTCCACTATTACCACCACTCAATAGCGCCATCAGATTAGCTCCACCCATCGCATGCGATCCTACGTTTGGTGATGCTGGCTGCTGTTGTTGTTGCTGAGGTGATGCTAAACCTGGATGTTGTTGAGCATAGTACGGAAATTGTTGTTGCCCTTGTCCGCCGATGGAAGGAGATTGTGATCTTCTGTCGGCATTGCCTCCTCCTGGCGTACCCGGCATATCATATGGCGATCTAGGCGGAGGAGGTGGCATGCCTGGCGGAAATCCTTGACCTGCCAATACCTGCTGCTGGATGTGAGGCGGCATGCTCATCAGCTGCTGGTACAGCTGAGGCGGCATACCAGGCGGAGGAGGACGACCGCCGGGGAAGGGAGCGAAACCAGGCGGGAAGCTGCCATTCGGGCCTGGACCACGAGGACCAGGGCCACCAGGAACACCCATGGGAGGAGGAGGCATGTTGCCCATTCCAGGAGGCATGGGTCCTCTAGCTAAACCAAGGCTGGCTGCAATGTGAGGTGGCATCTGCTGAAAACCAGGACCACCCATAGGAGGACGCGCCATCAAACGAGGATCCATGCCAGGAGGAGGCGGTCGACCAGGCATGCCGCCAGGGAAACCGCCGAAGCCTGCAATCCCAGGAGCTGGTCCCGGCGAGCCAACTCCAGGCGCACCGCCAGGACTCGTGGGAGAGCCAAGCCCACCCAATTGCTGACGAGAATCATTGTAAGGCATGCCACCGCTAATGGCTGGAGATTCAGATCTCTGTTGCTGCTGCTGCTGCTGCTGATATTGAGGATACGAGTCGGGCTGACGCACCTGTTGTTGATGTCCGAAAGCGGAAGAGCTGCTCGATTCTCGTTGGTGTTGCTGGTTGTACGGCAGAGGTGAGCGTGCATCTGCACCGTGATTGTGAGCCTCTGCTGAAGCTAAGCCGGGCGAAACAATGCTTCGAGGACGTTCATTAGATCCATCATCACCATTTCGACCTTGTTGAGTACGGAGCAGTTCCTTGAGTCGATCCGCTGATTCAGCATCGCCACCCTTGAACATTGTAGGCGTGCCAGCTCCGCTTCCACCACCGCCTTGCAACATCGCCATGAGCTTCTGCATACTCTGCTGGTCGGCTTCGGACACATTTTTGCCCGAGGCATCTTTTTGAGATCCATCGCCCCGGTCGCGGATCGAAGTCTTGCTGAACAGATCCGAGATGTTGATGGAGGAGGATGAAGCATTAGGTTGCGATTGCGGACTTTGCGCGCCGCTCACATCTTTCTCCGATTCAGGTTGGGGAGCGGTGTTCGAGCCGAGGTTGCCCATGGACTCGAGCATCTTCTGCTGTGCAGCGAGAGCAGCCGCTTGGGGGTCACGAGGAGGCGCGCCGCGACCATCACCAAAGAAACGTGCAAATCGACTGGACCGGCCAGGAAGGCCAGGAGGTGCTGGACCGTCCGTTCCGGGACCGCCATGGCTGTTAGAGATGCTGTCGTATAACGAGGCGCCTGAGGAGGACCGTTGGTTGGCGGCGGCAATCATCTCTTGACGGATGGTCTCGAGCTCCGACTGTTGAGAACCACGGTCGCCACCGAATTGATATTCCCGCGACGAGTCCCTGTCGCCACCTAGGCCACCATGATCGGCATCGAAGGCATGGTGATTGTTGACGGGTTCTGGTTCGGGCTCGCCTCTTGCGAGCCTCTCACGACGCTCTCTCTCCTTCATCTGTGCCTTGAAAGCTTGAATACTATCAACGGCACCTGCCATATCGCCGCTACCGGAGGTGTCGCCGAGGCCATCCGGGTCAGTACGACGGCTTCCAAACTGTCCGAAAGGAGCACGGTTGTCCACAGGCAAAGGCTCCGAGTCATCCTCCAACCATGCTGGGTTGTCGTCGGTTTCGCCAGTCCAGGGAGCTCCGCCGGTTCGTGGCGCGCCTCGTCGTTCGCTTGGTCGTAATCGGTCGGATGCGAGACTTGAAAAGGGACCTGCACGGTCTCGATCGCCTGGCCGTCTCCAGTCAGAGGCAGTGTCAGCTCCACCGGTGCGTCGGTTTCGTGCTGATTCATAGATCTCTCCTTCCTCGCGGCTTTCATCGCCTTCGAAGCCTCGCTCGCCACGTCTTCGCTCTCTGTTCGCATCGCGCCTTCTGTCATCGGGAAGCATTTCGCGCATTCTGTCTTTGCCATACGAAGTGGAGCGCTCACCCATACCTGAACGACGTCCCTCGCCAAGACCTTCGACATTGCCATCTCGGGGCAAGCCACGTCCGCCTCCCGGCGTGCCTGCAGGCTTGAAAGTACCGCTCGCTGAAATCTGTCCGAACGGATTCTTGCCGGCGGGAGCCATCCTGCGTCCACCTACCTCGCCGAGGCGAAGACCGCCTTCGCCGCGTTCGCGATCTTCGTTCCTCCTTGCTCCGAAACGAGCGCCTGCACCTTCCCGTCTCGGACCGAATCCGCCTAGAGCGCCTCCAATGATTCCGCCGTTGTTGGCGCCTTCGTCTCCCTCAGCTGCGGCATGATGGGCAGATTCGTCATTGTGGTTCCTTCGAGGAGTCTCGCGATAGTAATTGGCCTTCTGGTGGTAAGGCTCCCATTCTCCAAACCAGTCACGAAGCGAGGCCATGCTGGTGGGCTTTGACACCAGGGCTGAGGAGCTGAAGGCTAGTAGCACGCCTCTGCTATATGTGCGTGGGCAATGGGCCGGTCGGTCATATTTGACAGTTGGTTGCGTATCGGTGTGGTGTGTGAGAGGTGATTTGTGGGTGGCAGGAGCGCCGTTAGAGCTGAACGGATTCGGTGGTAATGCTGCCGCTGGTGGTGCTGCTATGCCGAGACCTGGCGGAGGTCCTAGTAGGACGACAGCGAAAAACGAGTGCAAGAAGGAGAAACTGTCAGATAAGAGCTCGCCTCAACATGAGGTTTGTGCAGCAAGCGAAGAAGGGACACATACCGGCTGCCATGTTAGATAGAGGGTGTTGGAACAGTAGAAGAGGCAGACTAGGATTGTTCGGTTCCTAGCGCCTTGTCAAGATGCTGATCGATCGATTGGTGACTATAGACTGGCGGTACAATCTAGAAGTATGTATGCTTGTATCTTTCAGGAGAGATCGGATTATATGTCGCTACGTAATGTCGAGCTGATGAGCGTGGTTGCGACAGAGATCGGATACCAGATCGAGTCAAGATGTAGAGAAACGGCTGATCGTTGGTCGAGCTTAAGACAATAATCGCAATAACAATGAGAATGTTCCGCAGCAATGATCGTGGATTGAGCAAGCGAGGTATTCCAAGTGAGCGTCGTGCGTGGTGATCGTGCGTCTGTGTTTGCGTTCGTTGTGTCAATGATGGTGTTGTGTCGGTAGAGTCGTAGCACTGTAACAATGCATCGACAGTCCAGTCGAGTCGAGTCCAAGTTGTTGAAGTGAAAGTGTGATTGGCCCGACGACGCTACGGCCACCCATGACCAGGCTAAGTTACTTTGATTGAAAGACTCGACAGACGCCAAATTATTGACGCCGGAAACAGAAGACCCAAATCAGACACTCACTCGAGCTTGTTTCGTACGGCCTTGCCTTCAACTGCTGAATATTCCGCTCAATTTTGAATTTCAAGGCTGAAAAGGTTGCTTTCTCTGACGCTGGCGCGTGGCCTTGGCTTTTGCGCACAACTCACAGCTCAAATTTCAAATCTGCTCGATCCATCGTGAATCGGGCTTGTGTTGTGATCGACCTGCAACTCTTCGTCAACACAGACTTCTCACTGTAGCACCTTTCTGAGACATACCTAACTATCGTAAGAGCGCAGACAGCATCATCGAGAGGTGTGAATCTGATCACATTAGAGCAGGGGGGGAATGTTGCAAGTGCAGAGTCAAGAGAGATGATCGGTTTCATTAAACATCTAGCGCAGAGTTCCTGCTGTGGTTAGTCTCTGTCAGCGAATCATGCTGTGCCTGTCTCCTTCCAAGGGTACTCGAAAGGCGGGTCATCCTTCCGACGCCAAAGCTTCTTCCTGTTACAGTCAATGGAACGAAAAGCCAGATACTCTGTCATCAGCGTCATGCTCACTCGATGTCAACCAGAAGCATTAGTAAGTATACTTACTTCTTGCCAGATGTGTCTTGGGCCCACACTTCGACACAGTGCTTCTTGCGGAATTGTCGGATGAAGCGAGGATCCCAGAGCTCAGACGAGATACCCAAGTCCTTGCAGCATCGCATCAATGCGTTCGATTTGGCTCCTTCGGATGCAGTGGGAACGCCAGAAGGTTTGAAGAACTCCTGCTCGCCTCGTGCAGTAGCCACAAATCTGCAAATGTAAAGCGTATGGGACGTTGTTTCATAAGAGTCAGATCAGGATTGTCCAAACTTTACCTGACATGACGTGACCGCGACACTTACCGTCCTTGGCAGATGAGGACCCACTCCCGGCTCACGATACCCTGACCGACGTTAGTCTCACTTCGAGGTGCCATACCCCAGCCTCCAGGACCGAAGGCTTTGTTTAGAATGCGGCGATATTTGATCTCAGGGAGATAGATGAGACCGTCTGGCTTGATCTCGACATCAGCCTCGTTGACGGGAGCCATGAGCACGTCGATGGCTTCTTTGCTGAATGAACGCTCGCCAAGACCGGCAAAGCTTGTTCCCCATTCTTCAGAGACGTTGCTTGAAGGCGCAGAAGTGGCCGCGGACGAGAAAGATCTGTTGGAGGAGGACGTGGAAGGCGAGCCGTTATTTGACGAGCCACTGCTAGAGGCTCCGGTACTGGAAGATCCGTTGACGATCCCTGGAGCAGCGACACTGGGATCTACGTCCACCTCGGCAGGTTGAGATGCAGGTCGGCTTGAGTGGACGGCTGGGTCGTTTGAGTTGCCCGTAGCGGTATATGGCTCTTCGGGTGCGTCTGCGTTCTCGAGTTGCTCACGCATCGATTCAGGAAGCGGATGTAAGTCCTTGAGACCAGTTCGTGCCACTGGCTGCTGCTTGTTAGCAAAGCTTCGGCTTCTCGAGCTCAAGGCAGGTGCTGAAGCCGAGCAGAAAGCTCGCACAGGAGGAGCACTGACCGTCGTCTGTCGAAGCAATCCGCGTGCTGCTGTTGCCAATTGTGTCCTCATCTTGATGTCTTGGTGATGGATGGTTATGGTGCTCGGCTGAGTTGATCCATGCCTCACGCTTCGAGTCAAGTCTCGTTGCACCGTGCTCAGCCATCACATGCACTCACAGAGTCACAGTTGTCAAAAAGTGACGGCAGCGTGAAATCACAAAATGCGAAGCACTGAAGATGTCACAGTGTGGAGGCTAACTCACTCAATTCTAACACGTTAAGTAAATTGTTTTTCGCGCGATAGGAAGACACGTCAAAAGATGGAACGCGGAGCGCAACAAGAAGGTCTGTGTTGTAGAACATCACATCTGTCAACCACGACCTTGCTGCGTACATATCGATACGACGATCTGGGAACTCTACGCCGCTTCAACGACGGCGCCTTGCAGCTTGATCGAGACGCACACCTGTCAGCAGCACGAAGAGTAGCACAGGAACAGCCGGCAACATCTGTGACTGCTTGCACAGACTCTAAATCCCACCATGTCAGATCGAGAGGAACTCAGCCCTGTCGCTGCCGATGCGCAAACCACAACAGCTGACGAGCAAGTAACGCAGAACGGGCCAGCTGCAACCGAAGCGGCTCCAGTCGCCGGCGAGAATTTGGAAGACACCCTTTTCGGTGACGATGACGACGAAGAAGAAGAGGAGCAAGTAAGGACAGTGCAGAGGAGAAGCGCGCCGCAGGATGACGACCAAGAAGAGAAGCAAGCTGCAACGCCTGCCAACAACAACAATGATGATGCTGATGAGGACGATGAAGACGAAGGCGTTCGTCGCAAAGTCCGTCGACCAAGGCAACGAGTAGCTTCTGCGTCCGCTTCACCGCCTCCTGCCGGCTCAAATGGATTGACTGTTCCTCCACCTCTTGACCCTTCGTCTCCTGTACGAGGCGGAGCAGATGGTCGTTCCGATCGCTCATCTCGTAGCGGCAGTCCCTATGGTAGAGAAGGCTCTCAAGAGCTTGACGAAGATGCACGACGCCAGCTCGAATATAAGGAAGACGAGGAAGAAGACCTTCAACCCGACGACAACATCGAAGTCGCCCATCTCTCCCTCCCTCAGCTCCCTGTTCGTAGAACAAAAGAACACTGGCTTGCTAGGATACCTCACTTCCTTCGATACGTCACCACTCCCTTCGACCCTAACACCTGGGACGAACAAGACGAGGAAAAGGCATTGGTGGAGGAAGGTTTTAGCACGCAATTCGGCAACGATGTTGGTGCTGCCAGTTTGCTTCGTACCTCGAACACTATTCGATGGCGCTACACCGACCAAGTCGATCAGGATGGAGCAAGAATCCCCGAATCCAATGCCAGAATTGTCCGCTGGAGTGACGGTACCATGTCTCTGCAAGTCGGCAGCGAACTTTTTGATATCACACAACAAACCGAAAAAGGCCGAGTCTCCACCGCAACCAACACTGGTACCAACACACCACAGCTTGGCTCAAGCTCTCAAAATGCAGGTCCCTCCAGTCAGCTTCTTAGTCAAGCCACCCAAACCATGCCAATGGGATCTAGTGGTTCCTCGAATCGTCCCGCACAAAGCCTTTCCTATCTCGTCGTACCACACGAACGCGAGCAAATCATGGAAGCACAAGGCCCCATTGCCGGTTCTCTCGCCTTCACTCCTGCTGACACTCAATCCGAAACCCATCGTCGAATCGCCAAAGCCTTGCGATTCCAAAAGACAGCTCGAGTTGTTGCTACTGCCGCAGGTGAAGGTGCACTTGATCCGGAAGTTGAAAAAGCTCGAATTGAAAAAGAGCTCAAAGATGCAGAAAAGAAACGTATTCGCGAACGTCAAAGAGCCGATCGAAAAGCTGGTAAATTTGACGATGATATGTTTGATATCGAATCTCGTAGAAGAAGTCGATATGTTGCTGGCAGGAAAGTGGGTGCTGGACCGAGAAATGCTGATTATTACAGTGATGAAAGTGATCTTGGTGGTGGTGATGCGGATGAAAGTGGAACGAGAGGCGGAAGTAAGAGAGGTTTGGCAGCTTCGCAAAGGTATGCTGAGGATGATGATGATGGGTTCATTGTGGATGATGAAGGGGATGATGATGAAGAGGATGGTGAAGGGAGAGGTGGAAGTTCTGGGAGACGTAAGAAGAAGAGATCAAGTGATGATGAGGATGCAATGGAGGTAGATGATGAGCCTGATGAGATGGAATTGGCAGAACAAAAGATAGAAGAGGCGGAAAGAGCACGAAAGAAGGCTGCTGCTCAATCAGCAGCTGGAGGTGAGTCGAAAGAGAAACGTAGACCTGAACGATCTTTCTCCTCTGATGAGGACGAACAGGATGCTGAAGGAGAGGATGACACGCAAGGAGGCAGTCAAGGAATTGCTAGGAAGAAGCGTATCATTGAAAGTGATGACGAGTGAGCAGCGTTTCAGAGACGTGCCGCTTCCGCCCTTCGTTGTTGTGGAATGTCTTTTTTACTCACACTCTTACACATTTTACTCTGTTCAATTCTCAAAGTCATCATCAACATTGATGTCCCGGATCAAAGTTTTCCTGAAGTCGTGTGTCGTGGCACCTGTGTATAACCGGTCTAAGATCGTCCATCCTTCTGTGTTTATCAGCAGCTCAACCTCGTCCAATTGACAATGTCTCTTAGCCATTAACAACAGTCTAGACATAACACAACACACTACAGCAAGAGAATGATCTGAAAAGTCATGTAATTTGTGCAAGGGCAACACAGTTGTGTGGGGGATGATGTGATGTAGTGGTGTAGCAACAGATTGTGCTATGATGTGAATTGTGATATACAACGGCGTAACGCAACCTTCAGCTAAAAAAGCCTACAGCATGGCTAAACGCCAGAACCTATTAACTGCTTTCTCTTCGCACCTCGACTGTGCTTCAACTTGCTTTTATTCTGAAGATTACAGCCCAGAAGAAAGATTTTGGGTCCATGATATTTTTGAGTTTTGGATGTAATGTGAAAAGGATATGCTGGAAACGAAAGTGCAGCGAGAATGCGAAACGGAAAAAAAAGATCGGAAACCAGTAGCAATAGCGGAAGAGAGAGCTAATGATGACTGATTTAGGCGGCGACCTTCTTGCCGGGAGCGCCAGTCTGGAAACCGTTCTTGGCACGGCGGCTGACGTTCTTGAGGTAGCGCATGCGACCGGTACCGGTGGTCTTTCTGCGCTTAGCCTTCTGGCCCCACTCGTAAGAGCGGATCTTGGCCGAGGGGTAACCGCACGAAGCGCAGACCTTCTTCTGGAGGTGGAAGGAGCGCTTGTCACATCGTCGGCAGACGGTGTGGGTCTTGGAGCTGTAGAGTTGGTCGGATGAGTTGAATCAAAATGGTGAGCATGTTGTTCTTACGACTTGGAGTCGCTTTAAGATATCGCAACGGTTTTCTACACTGCAAGACTCCTCATGATCTTTCTTCATGTCGTCGTTGTTTATCGGTTGATGCTCATGACACTAAGCTACGGTGGCCGAGGTTAAGTGCAATGCAAGTCGACTCTACCTCCTAGCTCTTCTATAATCTTGCGCTGTACGCCCATGGCGTTCGCTGTATCCCTTGCGTCTTCAGTGTCGATTCCATGCCAGTGTATGATGATGCTGTATCATTCCTGACTCCAATCTACCAGCTGACAAACACCATAACGTTGCTCTTGGACTGGGTGCTGAGATCTACTGATGATCGTGACATGCGCAATGAGCTCCAAGCATGCTCAAATATATCCACCTAATGCTGTCGACTGTAGTATAGCATTTGATACTGTCCATCTGTGATCCTTTTGAGATCGTGTCCACTGCAGTGTAGGTAGCCGATGTTGAATGCGATGCTGATTGGTGAATGATACTTACTGTCGCTTACCGAAAGAAGTGGTACCCTTCGTCATCTTTTGGTCGGGTCAAGAATAGGTGTTGGAGGTTGGTTACGAAGGTCAGAAGATTGGATTGATATGATGAAATGGTTGAAAGATACTGAGGACAATCCGAAACTGCTGTTGGGCTGATACGCTACGAGAAGAAGACCGAAAATTGGCGAGGAATCGGTTTGAACGCAGAAAGCTGAAAATCTCGAATAGATGACGGCTGCTTTTTTCACTTCTTCGCGAAGGCGATACACTAGTCGAGACAGTAAGTCGGAATGTATAGAACAGGCTGAAGTGTGTACGAGAAATACACAGAGTGTGTATGAGCTGGTGATCGGATGAAAGATGCAATTGTAGCTGTAGCTGTTGAAAGATTCCAGTTGTACGGCGAGTGGTGATGATGCTATTCTATGATCTAGCCGGATCGCAATTTCGGATTGTCCTTGAATATCGATTGGCGGCGTGGATGTGGTCGTCAAGCTTACCTTGGCAGTAGTATGTCTTGAGAGTTACTGGTGGGAGCAGAGAGAAGGTGCGATAGCGACGAGCGACTTCAGACCTTGCTTTGACAGGTCGGGCGGCGCACTCTTGCTGTAGCTGCTCTGTCTTGCTCACGCTGTCTTGCTCAGTCTGCACCGCACACCTGTGGAATTGACTGGCCCGGCTGCCTCGAATTTTGGTGATTGATTGAATCTTCTGAGCCTTCGTCAACGCTCTCTCTCGAGCCTCGCAAGTCTCAACCCAATTCCACGCAATGGCTCGAAACGGCACCGAAACTCGCTGCTGCTCTTTCATCAAATATTGAGCAGGCATTTGAGCAGTGTCCTAGTCACGTGCTGAAAAGCTCCCACGGTCGACTACCCTTGCACTTTATCGAATTGGGCAGCACAGCGCGGAAACAAACGAAATTTCAGAGAACCAAATATACCACGCCAAAAGATCAGGAAGAACAGGAAATTTTGCTCGTTCGAATGTTAGTTCGCATGTTGGCACTGGCACTGGCGGTTCCAAGTCAATGTCCAAAGCCGTCGTGAGAAGTGGGAACTAGTGAATCGAGATTCAAGATTCAGAGAAGCTCCGAGGGATAGGTAGAGAGAGAGAGAGAGAGAGAGAGAGAGAGACACACAGAGAGAGAAAGGGATAGGGAAAATTTGGACGACATCACACCTTCCATTACCTCCAAGTCACCGACCTCACCGCATATATATCACATAGCGTAAGTTTTCCCTATATCGACAGCAGGATCAGCACGGCATATGAGGACAGGCACTTAGCAGCATCGCAGATCGAAAGCAGACCAGAATGTAGCAACAAAGGACGTTATGATGGACAGCAAATGGAAGCAACTATGCTAAAAACGCATCGAGTTTGGTGTGGTAGCATCAATGCCATAGATAGGATAGCGACGCTTGTCTCATTGCAGTTTCCTTCGCGACCCTTTCACGCAATCAAGCAAGCGTAAAGCCAACGTGGAAGATGCAAATCCGACCAGACGTAGTCGAATAGGATGTTGGGATGGGATGCACTCACAAATGCACCAACACTGTTACGATACGATCTCTGCTGCGTCGTGGAAGATTATCAACGTCTCTGGCAATCAGAGAAGAAAAGAGCAGCATGCCGACCAAAACTTGCCTTCTTGCCTTCTGCTTTTCGACGATTCCCTTTCGCCCTATAGGGACCTTGCCTGCGAAAGTTAAGCATCACACGTGATACTTACTGGAGGCCTTCTTTCAACCTTTCCTTTTCCACATCCACCCACCTTTGCACCCCACCTGCATTTGCACCGACAGAAAAATGGCACCCAAGGCTAAGAAGTCGTCTCAGGACAACATCAACACCAAGCTCCAGCTTGTTATCAAGTCTGGTAAGGTCGCTCTCGGCCTTAAGAGCGCTCTCAAGAACATGCGCTCTGGCAAGGCTAAGCTCGTTCTCATCTCGGCCAACACTCCTCCCCTTCGCAAGTCCGAGATCGAGTACTACGCCATGCTTTCCAAGACTGCCGTTCACCACTACCAGGGCACCAACGTTGCTCTTGGTACTGCTGCCGGTAAGCTCTTCCGCGTCGGGTAAGTTTGCAGCTCACAACATCAACATCACCAACGAAATACATTTCAACAGAACAGGCAGACTGACTATCTTACAAATGATTCTTGGTATCGCTTTCCTTACGTATACAGTGTCATGACCATCCTCGACGCTGGTGACTCGGACCTCCTCTCCACTGTTGCCGCCTAAAGTGGCCTCGCATGCGCTTGATGGACGATCTTTCGCTCAATGGTTGGCAACGTCCTCTCGTGTGTAATGGGTTTCTAGGTTCCGTTCCGCGTCTTTTCTGTCACGCTCGATCGAGTTGCTCGACGAGTGGAAATCATTCAGACCGCATTTCGCATATGTACACCATCTCCATCCCCCCAAAAATGCAAACTTTGCATACCGATACACACTCACCATGACGTATGATTGAATGTGCAAAGATCTCCACATCAATGGCAGGGCCATTGAAGTCAAAAAGATGAAGAAAGGTCGGTATTATGGATCCGAACGAGTCAGCGTTGAGCTTAAGAAGCATGTGTCTGTCGGTCAGGGTTTTGAGGGCTGATACGGCGGCAATGTATCGACGCTGGGTCTTAGAGTAGCTTGATCCTGAGCATAGGCTGAGGAACTGACGGGCTGTGAAGAAGCGGATGTAGTTGGATTGCTGTTGGTAGGTTTCATATTTGGCTTTTTGCGCGGTTGAGCACCACCCATTCTTGCAATGCCGGACATGCGGGTGTCTTGATCTACGTACGCAGCGGGGGATGAAGTGTTGGTGCCCATGCTGTGCAATGATGGTAGACGTTAGTAGAGTTCAAAGCTTCAATATCTGGAGAAGAGGGGAGGCAAATTTGAGGGCTTGCATCTGAATCACGCTTGATAGCATGCCCGCAACTCGGCAATGGATGATGACCATATCAACTTGCACGAGCGTGCACAGCGGATTTGTGATTTGATTGCCGGATGAAGATCGTGATGATTTTCTTTCTGCCCATCTAAGCTGTTAGGTTAGTCACGCAAACAATTTTCGACACAAGCCCCGGCATAAGACCCGAACGCCAGGAACAAGCTCAAAGTGATCCGCTCGGCAATCATCAAGACACATACATCCTTGCTTGCTCTCTCTATCTGGCGCTCTTTAGATGCTCTTTAGATGCTCTGTAGATGCTCTTCAGATGCTCGGAACCATGTTGTCGACTCGGACACGTTGAGCAGGTATTGCCAGCGAAAAGAAGCTAGCATGCTGCCTTTGTGTCATTTGAGCCTGTCTTCTGAAGGACTTGTGCGCGGAACAAGTGTCAGACAGCATGGTCAGCAACATGATCTCGGCCACGCTGCGATCGCCGCCACGGTATGTAGATGTCTCTGATGCATGCTGATCGTCTCAGTCGATCTCGGAGTATCTGCGTCGAATTGAGCTGAGAGCAGCTAGGAGTACCGGCCACTATCCCAGTTTTCAAGGGAAGCACCGCCTCGCACAAATCGACGCGCTCTCTTTCCGCGAGCATACAGAAAAGAGGGTGAAGACGACGACCAAGAGTGAGAACGACGTACAGTAAGAATTGTATGACTGCGAGCTCTATTCTCTTGCTCCAGATGACGAAAAGCTATGGTGGTGACTGTGCTTTGCAACAGAGGCGAGAAAACTTTTCTCATCGGTCACCTACGGATTAGCTTTAACTCGTTCCTGGGACAGTCTTCTCCACATAGATCCGTAGCGCCGTTCCGACGAGGAGGCTCAATTTGACATGAACAGCAAGAGCCCGAACGCTTCGAGAATAGAAGAAGAAGGCTGTTCGATCAGATGTGGGAGGCCAACGCGGCATGACATTTGAGCCAAGGGCACGCACGGAGCACACACACTCTCTGGCAAGCTTTCTTTATCCGCGCCAACTTTTATTCTGTATGTTCTTCGAATCCGGGGCAGCCACTTGAGCAGAGACTAGCTTGTTTCAGGAGCTGTCGGATACGAGACTTGCAGCCCCTTGTCCTACTCTTGGCAGCCAAAAAAGAGAGAAGAAAAAGAAAAGAAAAAGAAGGGGAAAATTGGTCCGAGCCGCAACCGGACACGGGAGCATGTTTGCACCTACACAATACACAGCATTCACAAAGACTCACTTTCATTTCATATACTGAACTTGACCGTTATGCTCATGCTAATGTTGGCTTTGGATGTGAATTGTGGCCACTAAAACAGAAATGCTAGTGCCAGCGCTTGTGTGTGCTGATTGAGAAGCTTGACGTTGGTTTCCTAGTGAATGTGATTAACGCTCGAGATACGTAACTGTGCCTATCTGCTGCCTCGGTTTCTGAATTGCGTTGCTTTGCGTTTGCTGTGTTGGTTGTTATTGGTTTTGGCCGGGCCGTCGTAAGAAGGAGCAAATTTAGAGAATTGAAGCGAAAATGCGGTCTTTTCCTCCTCCCCGTCGCCCCGTCCCTCGTCGCGACTCAAGACTCACACTCGCATGACAGCTCAGTGTGTGTGTCTGCGTGTGTGTCTGCGTCTGCGTACGTGACTAACTTTTGCCGTGCCTCTGCCGTTTCAAGCCACTTGAGCACTGTTGATGAATTCAACACGCACCACGCACAAGCACACACAACAATTCAGTCACTCAGTCACTCAGTCAGTCCGTCACTCCTTTTTGGCTTTCTGGCTCGGCTCAAGCACAGACAGCCGACAACGACAACGAGCGTCGTCTCCATCTCTCTCTGTTCTGCCATATTGTTTCCACATCCTCCGCAATCTCTTCTCCTTCAACCCTTCTCAAACAACATCTTCACACCTTGCTTTGGCCTCTTCAAGCGCTTGCTGTTGACCAACACACTACAGGTGGTGTCATCTCAGCCGTTGTTCGCCCACCACTACCACCTGAAACCTCGATTGCTCACGTCGGCTTCTTCTCCTACACTCTAAGTTCTTCCCACCGTCGACGCCGAGCGGAATCTTGGATCTTAGTTGACCTCGAAAGCCAGCATACTACTTGCTTGCTGCTACATTTCAACCCGTCTGCTCATCCGCCGTCCGAGCCGTCCGTCGAAAGCACTGCTTTGGTCTCGCATACTACGCGTTTCCTCGTAAAAGTCTTCGCGTTCACATCTGCTCAGCATCGCTCAGCTTGCTCCGCATACCTATCAGCTCCTGTCGTTCCTAAATTCGACAACACTCGGCTTCCAAACCCCTCCTGTGCCTCGTGCTGCCACATCACAAGACAAGACATATTACAGGTTGCAATCACAGCGTCGGTACAACGACACACAGCAACCATGTTCAAGTCTTTCGGCAAAATCATGGGAGGTTCCTCCCGAAAGGGCAAGTCCAAGATTCAGGATGGCGATGATGCTCCCGATACCTCCAACGGTCTTTCTGGTTCCGACTCTTCCAATCTACTTCGCGCCAAAAGCAAAGATTCGCTTGCAGTCTCCGAAAGCAGCGCTGCCAATAACGGCACTTCAGCTCCTGCCAAGATTGAGAAACGTGGTGGTGTGAGCAGACACGAATCTCCTTTACCGTCTCCATCACCTTCCGCACGTAATGTACTAGAAGGCCAAGAAGAAGGAAGCGAAGTCGGCAGTCCTGCTGTCGCCAGATCCGCTGCAGGCCGCAGTGACATTGACGCTGCCGGTAGCTCGTTGTCAGCAAACGACACTGCCTCTCAATCCGCGCCTACAGCTGCCACCATTCTCTCTAATCCGCTCGCACAGAACGCTTCCGGCTTCCCCGGTTCTGTCGGCAAATCTTCTCAACCTTCTGGCGCTGGAGACTCGGTTCGAACCTTTGACATTGACGACATGATCTCCAGACTCCTCGAAGCCGGATACTCGGGCAAAATCCCCAAACCTGCTCTCAAAAATGCCGAGATTACAGCAGTTTGTCAAGCAGCACGAGAAATCTTTCTTTCCCAACCAACCCTCATCGAACTTTCTCCTCCTGTTAAAATTGTCGGTGACACCCACGGACAGTATCACGATTTGCTCAGGTTGTTCGAGATGTGTGGATTTCCACCTTCTGCAAATTATCTGTTCTTGGGTGATTATGTTGATAGGGGTAAGCAGAGTTTGGAGACAATCCTGTTGTTGTTGTGTTATAAGATCAAGTATCCTGAAAACTTTTTCTTGTTGAGGGGGAATCATGAGTGTGCTAATGTCACAAGGGTTTATGGATTCTACGATGAATGTAAACGACGAGTCAACATCAAAGTATGGAAAACGTTTATTGACGTTTTCAATACTCTTCCTATAGCAGCTGTTGTTGCATCCAAAATTTTTTGTGTTCATGGAGGACTTTCACCATCTTTATCCAATATGGATGATATTCGACGTATTGAAAGACCAACTGATGTACCTGATTATGGATTGTTAAATGATCTTTTATGGTCTGATCCTTCAGATACAGCTTTGGATTGGGAAGATAATGAAAGAGGTGTAAGTTATTGTTTTGGTAAAGCGGTTATACAACAATTTTTAGCTCAGTATGATTTTGATTTAATTTGTAGAGCTCATATGGTGGTGGAAGATGGATATGAATTTTGGAATGAAAGGACACTGGTGACAATTTTTAGTGCTCCGAATTATTGCGGGGAGTTTGATAATTTTGGTGCTGTTATGTCGGTGAGTGAGGATTTGTTATGTGCTTTTGAATTGTTGAAACCATTAGATGGAGCAGCGTTGAAAAAAGAAATGGCAAAAAATAAAAGAAGAAGTTTAATGGCAATACAACAAAGTCCTCCTGTTAGTAGAGGAACTGGTCAAAGTTATTAGTTTTAAAGCAGAAGTTTTTCGAGGGGAGAAGAAAAAGAGAGGCTAAGTGCGAGACTAAGGACATACACACATGTACAAATGCTTCCTCTCTATGTGTGGGTTAGTTGAACAGATTTCGCACTTTTTCTTAATCGTAGTTACAACTCAAGACATATGTATTTCGAAAAACATACGAGATCTTAGCTGAGATATGGTTCGAATGTTTTTTGTGTGATGGAGTTTGAATCACAACCCTTTGTTTAAAAGATTGTGAATCTATGCGTTTTTCATATCGTGAGAAGTCACAGTTGTAGATGAAGAGGATTTGTGTGATGTTGGAGACGAATTGCTAATCACACCACAGAAAGCAGATGTTGTACTACAATTGTCTCTTTTTGTTTACAAACATTATATTTCTTTGTGAATTCTCTATGAACTGAACCGCTTTCTGAAACATAAAAAAAACCTTAATTAATTTTCAACTTCATCATCTTCAGAATTAGGTTGTGAAACAGGTTTATCTTCCACCACCTCCTTCTTTTGATCCTGATCTGGGGGAAGAGTAAGTAAATGACCCATTCTTTCAACTTTTGTTCTTAAATATTTCTCCAATTCAGGACCTTTTGTTATACTTGCACCTACCATTGTTGTTCCACTTCTTCTTAAAACATGATCTATATATGAATCTGAACTATCATCACTATCTATTTCACTTTCCCCTTCTTCTATTTCGTCGTTGGAATTAAGTATATCTTCACCTTGATGTCTTAATCCAGCAATAGTAATAGAATCTATATCACTATCTTCTGAAGTTCCACCACCAGCTTGACTTATAATAGAACCATCCATACCACCATTTTGTGAAATTTGTCGAAATAATGAAGATACTTTTTTATTACTTTTAACTTTACTATCAGTAGTAGTAGTAGTAGCGGTAGTGGTAGAAGATTTTTTCTTTGATCTTGTTCTTCTTCTAAGTTTTTTACCAAACTTCCAAACTCTAGGAACCATTCCAACCCTTTCAGTAACTCTGACACCTTCGGCTTCCAAAGCTTCCATTTTTTCTGGATTATTGGTTAATAATCTACATTGATCCACTCCTAAATCTCTTAAAATAGCAGATGCAATATCATACTTCCTAGCATCAGGTAAATGTCCTAATAAAATATTCGCACTAACTGTATCATGTCCCATATCTTGTAAATTATATGCCATCAATTTATCCAATAATCCAATCCCTCTACCTTCTTGACGAAGGTATACAATCACACCTCTACCCAACTTCTTTTCTTTCCTTTTCCCATTCGATGTAGAAGAAGAAGAAGAAGAAGAAGAATAAGCTTCAGAAATCAAACGAATAGCTTCATCCAATTGTTCACCACAATCACATCTTTGACTACCAATAGTTTCACCTGTAAAACATTCGGAATGAATCCTAACCAACGGCGCTAATTCTTCTTCGCCTTCTTCCTCTCCTGCTGCTGCTGCTGCTACGCCTCGCGATTTCAACTGAACTCCATGCATAGGATGCGAATGTCTCGGCAATGGTTTTGAAGCCACTTGAAAACTAGGTCCTAATCTACCTACATATGCACCTCTAACAATACGCTCCATATCACTTTCTTCAGCTCCCCAAACTTCATCCAGAGATTGACTTCTTAATGCATGTTCTTGGTAGAACTCATCTTTTTCTTTGAGTGGTCTTCCATCGACATCTAAGTGTGTAGAGTTGTCGTCATTTTGATAGGGATCGATGACGAGTGCAAGGTGTTCTTTGGTGTCGTGGGTGTTTTTGTAGAGATGACAAAAGATCTCACCGTGCGGAGTAGGAATTCGAGTTCGGGCATAGCATCGAACTCGGACGGGAGGAGGACGAACGATGGAGGAGATAGTGGGTTTGCCAGGTGTGCTGATGACGGGTGCAGCGGGGTTGAGGGGATTGACGGAATCGGGTGTGGGGAGGGGAATGTGTGCAGGAGGAGTGGCGGTGATGGCTGCTTTGCGTTCGTCAAGAGCTTGAGCAATTTTGGTAGAGGGAGGTGGGACAAGAACAGTTGAATCTGCTTTATTTTGATTGCCCGGTTGATCGAGGAGGGATGGTTGAGCTGGCTCGTCGCTAGCTCGAATACCGACTGCTTGGGCAACCGCTTGGGACTTGGCGTCGGATCGTTTGGGTTGAGCTTGGGTTCTTCGGTGTTGCTCAAGCTCCTTCTGCTTCTGCAATCGGACACTACGAGGAGCCTGTCTACTCGCATAAAAAGCACGTTCTTCGTCGGTCACTTCAGGGACTGGTTCGATCTTGAGAGCTGATGAAGAGGCTTTGTTGTCAGGAGCGGGATCTTCAAAGTCGTCAAAGTCACAGTTTGCGTAGGAACCACTTGCGGCAGATGGTCTAC
Organism: Ustilago xerochloae; assembly: GCA_928856705.1. Lineage (NCBI taxonomy): Eukaryota > Fungi > Basidiomycota > Ustilaginomycetes > Ustilaginales > Ustilaginaceae > Ustilago > Ustilago xerochloae. The sequence goes on from CAKMXT010000014.1 coordinate 210,660, forward strand.
GGGATCGAGGCTGAATAGATGCAGAGGAGCTTGAAGCAGGAGCGACGGAGGCAGCAACAGCGGCAGCGGCGGCAGCAGCAGCTTTGCGCTGACTGGCAGGCATCTGTTGTGACTTGGTAGAGTGAGCATGACTGCCAAAGGAGTGATGAAAGTGGTGTCGAGTGACGTGTGGACCGGAGCTGAGACTAGCAGCTAAGACCATTGGGTCAATGGGAGGTCGGCGCAGAGCATTGAGGGTAGACAAAGGTCTAGATTTGTTGCTGGCAGAGGAAGAAGGAGGGTAGTTGGGTTGATGTGGAAACGAGGATGGCATGGAGGTGAGAGCATCGAGAAGCTCGAGATCGCCTTGAGATACTGAATTGTGGGGATTGGCGGCTGCCATCATGGTGAGAGCACAAGGTTGATGGCTCGTGTTGGGTGCTCGCCCAGGAAGAAGCCAAGGATGGTGGAAGAAGAAAGAAAGCAGGGAGTGAGCGTTGAAATGGAATGGAATTGCAAATGCAAAACGCCGATACTGTCGTTGTTGCTCGGATATTGGCAGCCTAAGAACCGGACAAAAGGCACTCCACAGAAAGAAAGATGAGAGTGTCTCTTACGGCACACTGACACTATCACGAGGGCCGGGGAAGAGTGGCGCTGTGTGATTCGCCCAAATGACTCAACTCAACACACGCTCGCCCAATTTCGGTCGGCTGGCTGGCTGGCTGGTGCTACTACAACTCAGTCGTCACATCTTTGCTCAACTTGATGGCTGTAGGTGTCGCCATCGCCTTGCATGCTCTGCGATGTCTGCAGTCTTACGAGATGGAGGTAGATGTCATTGAATGGGGGACATCAAAAGGCAAGCACTAATACCGCGGCAATCTTCCGGAGAGAGAGCAGCTTAAGCCCGTGAACTGTGAACCCTTTTGGAGAATCAGAGTCGGATCTTCGGACTTGCTTTTTCATTTTGCATGAGTGTTAGATGTAAGATCTTTGACGGGACACAGATATCGGATCTGACATTTGATCGGCAGACTGAGCATTACAGATTCAGTATGCGAGTGACGCGCTCAGCTCTCTTGAAGTAATTGAGATGGCTAAAATTGAATTCCTGCTCAGAGCAATTTTTGTATTCGATAGAGCTGCCTCTGACGTTGACTGTGCTCTGCTGCCTGAAGAGCCTGGACCAACTGCTACTCTCTCTGTGATTTTGCTGTTGGGTGTGTGCGTGTGAGAGAGTGAGAGCGTGAGGTGTTGTTCTCCCTTTTTTTCGCAGTTTGACACTCGTTTTTTTTCTGGTTGATCTTCCGCTCAGTTCAAGTTTGTGTTGTGTGTGTATGTTTGACAGTGACGGCGCGAGTGTGTGTGTGTGTGCGTGTGTGCTTGCAATCGCTTGCCTCATCACACGTTCTCCGCACCTTTCTTCTCGACACCATCCTCGTCTCATCCTCGTTTCATTACTCTTTCTCCTTCTCAAACATCTAATTTCCGGGACTCGATTCGCTTTTCAACATTCTAGTTGCGAATCATTCACGCCTTCGCCCGACATAGATCCGCATTTCAACACATACACCAGCCAACTCTTCGCAACTAACAGTCACAATGTCCGGCCTTCGTGACATGTCTCGTCGTCAAGACAATTACAAGGCAAAAGGTGTCTTCAAGCAGGATGAGCTTCGTCGTAGGCGTGAAGAGGCTCAGGTCGAGATTCGTCGTCAGAAGCGTGAGGAATCCATGGCAAAGCGAAGAAACCTTAACGTTGGAGATGACACCGACGGCGCCGATTCAGATGACGATGATACCGCTTCTGCTGCCATCGATGCTCAACTTTCCGACGAACTCCCAAAGATGATCGACGATGCCATGAGTGACAACCTCGACCGTCAACTCGATGCCACAACAAAGTTCCGCAAGTTGCTCTCCAAAGAGAAGAACCCCCCTATCGAGCGTGTCATTGCTGCTGGCGTTGTCCCCCGCTTCGTCGAGTTCCTCCGCAGCCCACACAGCATGATCCAGTTCGAGGCTGCATGGGCGCTCACCAACATCGCTTCCGGTACTTCCGATCACACTCAGGTTGTCATCAATGAGGGTGCTGTCCCCGTCTTTATCGAGCTCCTCTCTTCGCCCGTTCTCGACGTTCGTGAGCAGGCTGTCTGGGCTCTTGGTAACATTGCCGGTGACAGCCCCAAGTGCCGTGACTACGTCCTTCAGGCCGGTGCTATGCGTCCCCTTATCGCTCTTCTCAGCGAGAACCACAAGCAGAGCATGCTCCGCAACGCAACATGGACTCTCAGCAACTTCTGCCGTGGCAAGAACCCTCAACCCGATTGGGCTATGGTCTCACCTGCTCTCAGCGTCCTCACCAAGCTCATCTACTCGATGGACGACGAAGTTCTCATCGACGCCTGTTGGGCTATCTCCTACCTTTCTGACGGTGCCAACGAGAAGATCCAGGGCGTTATCGAGTCCGGTGTCTGCCGTCGTCTTGTAGACCTCCTCACACATCCATCTACCGCTGTTCAGACCCCGGCCTTGCGTTCCGTCGGAAACATTGTTACCGGAGACGACTACCAAACTCAAGTCGTCATCTCGTCCGGCGCTCTCATACCGCTGCTTTCGCTTCTCTCTTCCCCCAAGGAGGGCATCCGCAAGGAGGCCTGCTGGACCATCTCCAATATCACTGCTGGCTCATCTCAACAGATTCAGGCCGTCATTGACGCCAACATCATCCCTCCTCTCATCGACATCTTGCAGCATGCCGACTTCAAGACAAAGAAGGAGGCCTGCTGGGCCATCAGCAACGCCACCAGTGGTGGTCTCTCCGAGCCACAGCAGATTCGATACCTTGTCTCCCAAGGTTGCATCAAGCCTCTTTGTGACTTGCTCCGCAGTATGGACAACAAGATCATTCAAGTCGCTCTTGATGGTTTGGAAAACATCTTGAAGGTTGGTGAGATGGATAGGGAGGCTGCCGGTGGGGACGCTCCCAACAACTACGCGCTCCACATTGAGGAGTGCGGTGGAATGGTCTCAATTCACAACTTGCAGCATCACGAGAACTTGGATATCTACAAGAAGTGCTTCTATATCATGGACAAGTACTTCCCAGATGACGAAGCGCAGGATACCGGTTTGGGAGCTCCTCAGGTCGATGAAACCGGTGCATTTGCTTTCCAGAGCGATTTGAACGCCCCTAGTGGTGGATTCAACTTTGCGCCTGGTAACGGGATGCAGCAGTAAGCCTGCTTAAAGCTAGCCATGTCTTGTTCAAGACAATTCCATTGATACCAGATGCACTCATGCAGTCACTTGTACATGTAGTGCAACAGTGATGACCAGCATTAGCCATCCACAAAAAGGTAAGTTTGCAGGCGCGCATCTCCATTAGATGATGGACAAAAGTATGCGTGTTCTTAGTGCACAACGTCATGTCTCATATCCTCCCGATAAATCTTAGCTACAATGTAAACAACACAGATCGCGCAGTCTTGTGGTGCCGGTCGACCTCTCTCAATCCATGCATGTTTTGTTTTCAAATATCTTGTCATCCTTCCCGTTTCTAGCAATCTTGATTCGCGGTCACGAACATTGTAATCGTTGTGAGAGTGTATGGATTCGAGTGAAAGTCGATGAGTGTAGGAGGGTGAGAGAGGAGGATGAAGTTGTGGTGGTTCGTGCGGGGGTGGTTTTAAGTTCGGAAGGCGGGAATTGTGCTGTAGCCTTTTTTCGTGATTCAAGGGTCTAATTTGACACCTTTGCTTTACAACAACTTTACTTTCAACTACAACTTATTCATCTCTTATCTTTCACTGCGCTGTTTTCTTTTGGTTCTTGAAGCTTTTCGATACATCAAATCTTCAAGTTTGAGCGTAGGCTCTTCAGGTCTCTTTTGGATTTAGAATTTGGGCTTTTCTGCTTATCAAGTTAAAAATTTCCTCCATTCTGCAAGAGTTATCTAACTTCGAAAAAAAAAGTCAACCCTAAACTATTCTAATCAAGAGCCTAACTGTCTATTAAAAAGATGTCTGGAGTTAAATCAAGATTCATATCTGCATCCGAATTATCATCTACGAACTCCAACGGAAGGGAAGGGGAAGGGGAGGAATATGATCCAAGAAGTTTATTTGAAAAATTACAAGCCCAAAAACAAGCAAAAGATGAAAAATATGATGAAATGTTTAAACTTTCAAATCAATTTAGAGGTTTAGATGAAAGTGAATCTGATTTCTTAAAACAAGTTCAAGATGAAAAGAAAAAAGAACAAGAATTAAGATTGATTAGGGAAAAAGAAGAACTGGAATTATTTAAACAAGCAAAACAAAAGGTGATAGAAGAAGATCAGAAGAAAGTTGGGATTGTAACAGGAGATAAAGGTGTAGGGGTAGGAAAGAAAAAGAGAAAAGCAAATTCAAGTTTACTTGGTGTGGTAAAGAAGAAACAACCTATTAGCTCTGACTTGAAAGAAGGAGAAAAAATGAAGGATGAAACAGCATCAAAGTCTAGGACCATAGAAACAACAACGTCGACCGCACCATCAGAAGCAAAGATAAAGGAGGAGAAGAGCAAATCATGACAACAGAAACAACATAGAAGATACAACAATGATACCCATTTCGCACACAAAGCGCAATACAACACAGTACAACAAGAAAGGGGCGTGAATACGTAGAAATTGAAAAGCAATGATGGTATCGGTACAAAAACTAGCACTTGAGTGCGGGTATCACCAATCGAGTGAAGGAGATGATTGGAGAGCAAATCTTATGATGCCTCGGGCTACGTGTATTGCTCAGACCGGATCATATAAGCTAGACGACAAATCAGACACTGCCAGGTTTCGACAGCTTCGGTCGTTCCGGAGTCGACTTCAGCAGACTCGCGCATTCGAAGGATTTCGAGACCGCCATGGCTCTTCTAGTGAGTTGACGTAATTCGTGCAAAGAGCATGGGCTTTCGCAGCGGGAACTGCAGTCGTGCGGCGCTGCTTCTTCTTCGGCATCCTCTGGCATCTTTGCATCGCAATCTTCAAGGGGGCTGTGTGCGATGTACGATCTGGATCGCGGATCCTGCTCAGCTCGCGAGCTAGCATTGGATCGGGCCGGCGGAGCTTGTAGAGGAGGTCCTACGGGGAACGAGGGAGGAAGCTGGCGCCGTTCTGGGTGAGGGAAACCCTGCATTGGAGAGGTAGAATGAGGCTCGCGTAGGGTTACAGCATGAGTCCAAGCAGGCGAAAGCGCCCGAGGTCCTGCACCAGCGACAGTCAGACCACCAACAAAGTCAGATGAGAACGAACTATGATGCTGCGACTGAGCTGAGGCGACGACCTGGCCTCTCTGCATGGAAGCGAGAGGTACAGCGGTGCTCGGATCCGTGGTTCGATGCATTGTAGCAGGAGGTGGCAGCAGCCGCATGTCTCGATGAAGAGAATCTGCGCTAGGGTGAGGAAGCCAAGTGTGAGGAGGCGCGGATCGCCGCTCTTGCAATGGCGAAGAATGCGGAAGCCGGGAGGGATCATGAACTGTCGAAGAAGCTCCATGTGGCATACTACCAGCTCTGGCAGCAATGATGCGATGCTCAGCCGGAGTCAAAGATGGAAGCCTTGCGATGAGTGCCGAGTCAGACGGAGTCCGAGAGTGCGTCCCGGATCTGGACGAGGGTTCGATCTGCGTGAGATGGCCAGAAGACGGAGCGGATAGGCTAGGTGGAGCTGCGAGTTCCCTAAGGCTTTGGGGTAAGGTGGGATGTGTGCCTCTGGTGGCGCTTTGAGTCTCCAAGGCAGTCGGCTGTTCGAAATATAAGTGGCCTGAGACCGGGTTGATCGCATGTGCGGCTCTAAAAGGGTCGACGCCAAGAGGGCCATGCATCTGTTTAGCGTGGCATGAGTCGGACGAATCGTCAGGTCTGTTCAACAGGTAGCTGCCAGGGCGCGGATGAGAACTTACGGAGCTATGCATCGAGGAGTTTTGAGTTCCCAAGGTCGTAGCTGCCATCGACGAGTGACTCGTGGCGTGTTGAAGGGTAGGTCGTGACTCTGCGAGCAAGGCTCCTGCAGATGAGGAAGCGGCTGGTGTATGAGATTGGCTCCTGGAGCTCGGAACATCGGATGAACGACGGCTCGGCTCCATAGAGGATCTGGCGACGGGCGGTCTGATTGAAGTCACTCCAGGTATATGAATGGGTGGCCCGCCGAATCTCTGCGAACGATGGATACTCAACTCGTGTCGAAGGGTGGCGGCTGCGGGTGGAGTGATGCCGTGCTGCAGCAGCAAGCGTTCGAGGAAAGCATTTCGCTCGGCGAGCTCCGTGACGGTCTCTCGCAAAACTCTCTCTCGCTCCTTACGCCTTTCGCGGAACAGCCTGCTTGCTCTTGCGTTTGGAGTTGAAGAGAAACCATCGCATTCGGCTGCAGGAGGTGGTTCGCCATCTACAATAGTGTGCCGATGCTGCATGCCGCTATGGCTATGCTCCCCTCCCTCTGCATCACTCGGACTTGCTTCGACACTCTGACTTTCGCTGATACCGTCGCATTGACTCTGAGGCGCCGTCGCGACTGTGTGTGGTTGCAACGGATCGATGAAGAGTTCGGATATATCGATGCTGTTGCGTTCAAAAGGCCGCTCAATCGGCCATGTATTGGCCTGCCGAGGTTGCCAAGAGTCGTCGTTTACTGAATTGGATGTCATTTAGATATTTATAGGCCCGTTAGGAGTCCCGTATCGTCGACAGGTTCTGGAAGCTTTCAGTCCGTTCGCTCCGCAGCAATGAAGCAGCTGCGTTGTCAACAGCTTTGCCTTGTTATCGCGCGGCTTTGTGTCACTATTGTGGGAAAGAGTTAGGAAGATAGAAGACAGACAGAGCTTGTCTGTATGTGAGGAGGTGCGAGATGGGTTCGGCTGTTCTCGTAGTAGGGGATCAGATCTATGGTGCTCCAGATGAGAGGAGAGGGCGATATTTATATTGGAGATGCTGTCCCCACCCCGCAGTAGGTGGCAACGTCGTTGCGCGAGGTCGCCGGTGCCTACGGCTCGTCGTCTGAAGGCATGGAGCGGCTGAGTTCAGCAGCAGCTTTGGGGAGATTGGGGTTCGAAGAAAGTGCTTCGGTAAGATAGCAGGTCTCTTTCTCAGAGTCACTTCAGCTGCGTCCGTCTTCATGTAAGGATAATGAGTTAGCAGCCGAGAGGTCGCTGGAAGAACATCAGCCTCGCAAGAGGCTGCCGATACTATCTCCGGTACTGCATCATCAGGTACGCGAACAGTCCTGATGGCGACAAGCGGAGCGTTGTTACAGGAGTTTTTCTAGACGTCTTGGAGCTGGGGGCTCAAGCTCTGACTACACGTGGCGGTGTGGCGAGCAGCAGCCGAGGACACCGAGATCGTCAGGGTCAAGTGCGGCTGCCATTGCAATGCACTGTCCACGCACATAGGGCGTTCGGAGAAGATGTCTAGACTGAGAAGGGCTAGAACCTTCAAGATGTAGCTGCGGTAGGTAATGTTTGAAAGAGCTTGAAAAAGAAGCTTTGCGTCCTGTGTGCGCTCTATTCCACCGGAATAGGATGGAGTCTCGTAGCAAGAGCAGAAGAATGTATGCCTGCGATGCACAGCGACACATGTCCACACCCGTTTCGAGTGGCACGCCGACTCCCTGAGGCTCCGCTTGCTCGCGCACAACGTTCGTCTATGCTGCAGTCCTAGTATCGAGTCCAAAATTGACCCTAGTGATTCCAAAAGGTTGACTCTTCCATTTTTCTTCGAGTGGACAGGGGACAACCTGCCAAGCATGGAATGTCTCGGTTCGACCCGAGAGACAGGGTCGTTTCTGTTCGGATCAAAGGCTAGTGGAGAACAGCACCGACGCTTCGACTGCGCCCGACAGTGAAAGTTTGGATCGAAAGTTTTCGGATAGCTCAGCCCGAAACATACGAGTTTCCGACCAGGGCATCCTTTGAGGGAGACGAAGTGGACGAGGAAGAAAGCTTGGCGTTGGTGGAGTAGGGTGTAAACAGCAAGGTCTCGCACTTAGGCGGTGAATCCAGAACCGGCTTGTGAAAGAGAAGTAGGCTGAGCTCGCCGGTGGGAGGCTGGCTAAGCCGAATCCCGCATATCTCCCAGAAGTCGGATTCTGCCGGGTGTTTGCGGTTATCAGCTAGATCCTCCTTTCTGTATGAACGGTTCTCTGCCGCCCTGCTTCGGGATCCTTCGGATTGGTTGCAGAAGACCCACAGCATTCGAGACGCTTCCTCACTTCCATCGTGTGTGCCAGAATCTAGATTGAGCCTGACCCAAGCCTGAAAGATCGCCCGGAACTTGCTGAGGGCACAGTGTGTAAGCTTGACGAGAGTGGGCAGATGCGCTCGTCAAGAGACCAAAGATTGCGATACCTTTTCAAGGTATTTTTTTCTAAGCGGCGCCGTATGACGACATTTTCTTTCCTCCTACTGTAAACTGAGAATTAGAGTCCAGACAACAGCAGCTAAGTGTCAAGAGGAAGAGACAGTGTCATCGCGGCTCGTTCCGAAGGTGCTGAACTTACTCGGTCCCCAATAGGGAGCTGGAAAGGTGTCCGGCGACCTCTCACAAGCTCGAGCTGGTCTAAACGCTTCAGCCGCAGTGGCGTTGACGGTCACCGCTCTAGCAACTCTGGTCAGCTGTTTAGGTTGTCAAGCCACCATTTTCCTATACGAGCTGAGTCACCGACAGACTCGTCCAGTGACCGAAAGGCAAAGAACGCATCGTCGCAAACTACCTGCGTCCTATTTGGTTTGAAAAGCTTGCTCCAGTTGGAGATTGCTAGAGGTGTTCGCGATCGCCAGAGTCGGATTAGCGGACAGGCTCCCAGCCATCACTTGCAGTCAAAGTTGGGCTTCGGACGGATTCAGGATACGGAAGAGTGTAATTTGAAGTATCTCTCGTCATGTGTCCCGTACTGCAAGCGATGCTGCTCGGTTGCCTTGCAGATCCCGAGCTCGATGCCGATTCTCCACAAGACTGGGACAAATGAAGCTGATCAGGTCGGGTGAAGATTTATCAGGGTGGGGAAGAAGGAAGAAGGCGTTACAACGTCGATGCGAGATGGCGCTTTGAAGAGCGTCCGCGAGAAGGTTCTCTTCTCTTGAGGCGGACTGGAACAAAGGGCGCGGAATGAATCAGCTTCCACACGAACAGTTCTGTATTGCCTTTCGGGACACCGGCGTTCGTTCCCGAAACATTGTGAGCACAAAAGAAGAGCCAAGAAACGCCGATGAACCCGAACTGAGCATTTTGCTTCTGTGCTGCTTGCTGCTAAAGGCGACAAGGTCGTTGAGGCTGTGAAGATGATGAAAGGATGTCGTCGCCGGCGAGCTGAGCCTTCCTTTGTTAGACCCTATTCCAATCACAAAGAGATATTATTTTCGTGTGATGCAGAAAATTGCGGAAGCCGGGACATTTTTCGCACGACATTTGAGATGCGGAAGAAGTGTCTGAGCTTTGTGTGTGTGCTTCTGGCAAATTCTGGGAAGATGTCCAGCAGCGCATGGAAGCGAGAGCTCCACCTTCAAAGAGTGCATTCTGTAATTCCATACGTCTGCTTGATCCGTGCTGCTTTTGAATCCTCAATTCGTCTTCATTGCTCCCTGACATCCAAAGCGATCATCCACCACTTCCCACTTGCGACTGCTACCACGATGTCGACCTGGAACAAGCACTATCACTGGAAGACCAAGGGCTGCACGCCATGGGCCAAGAACCACATCACCGAGAACACCGTGGGCAAGTCGATTACCGTTGGCAAGAGCGGTCACGTCAAGATCGACCGTCTCTCTGCCTTTGAAGGCGACGTCGAGCTTGGCAACCGGAAGGGAAAGCTCATCACCATCTACGATTGCTCAATCACCTACGCTTGGTCTGGCTCCTCCGATGATGGCACCGAGGCCAATGGCTCTATCACCTTCCCGGAAGTGAGCCATGAGGTCGAGGATGAAGGCGACGAATACCGCTTCGAGACCGAGATGTCGTCCAAGTCATCGGCAGAAACTAATCAACTCTACGACGCTGTACGCAAGGAGCTCGCACCTTCTCTTCGACCTGTCTTCCACTCTTTCCGTCAGAACCTCATCGATGCGCACGCTAAGGACCTTGGTCACGACAGCCCAGCATCGACTCCCGGCGCTGCCACTCCTACCACTACTAGCACCACCAGCACCGCCGCAGCACCCGCAGCCTCTGCCGCAAAGCAGACCAAGGCTGCTGTTTCAACCAGCTCGAGCGATGTGCGCGTGTCCAGCGAGCTAGCCGTCAGCATCTCGGATCTGTGGGACTTGCTCACCAACCCATCACGCATCCCTATGTGGACTCGCGCACCAGCACAGTTCGAGGCCAAGCCTGATGCCGACTTCGCTCTCTTTGGCGGCAATGTAACCGGAAAGGTGGTAAGCGTCGATGCACCCAAGCAGCTCATTCAGAAGTGGCGCACACCTCAATTCCCTGAAGGTCACTACGGCACGCTTGCAGTCAACCTGACCGAAGGCGGTGACTCTACTAAGCTCGAGCTTGTTCTCAGCGGAGCACCTTCTGGCGACGAAGAAGTGGTCGAGAAGAACCTCGAGACTTACTACATCCGAGGACTCAAGTCGATGGGGTAAGTACAAAGCCTAGGTATTATGATGTTGATCCAATTGTGCATCATTACTGACATTCTGGCTGGTCATTTTCTGTCTGAACGCTAACTAACAGTCTCGGAACGATCCTTTAATTCACACCGCAAAAGAAAGAAAAAGAGCAAAGCTGTACATGTAGATCACCTTGCCATTCACATTGCGATACAGTCAAGCTGACACCTCTTTGCAGCAATATAGGCTGAAGCGAGTCTCTTGAGTGCTTTCCAGCGTCCTAAAAGGCGCATCAGCCGACGTCGGAAGGTTCATCGTTGGTAGTGACCCTTCGAAGTTGTGGTGTGAATTCGGACCAGATTAAGAGTGTTACGCCGGTCGTCACGCACACGTCGCCTTTCTTCCAGCCGGAACCGAGACGTGCACACCAATCAACGACCTTCTGATTGGGCAGCAGAGACTGACAGAAGAGGCTTAGGTTCAAAATTGCGAAAATCCTCAAAATTGGCAGGTGCGGTTACAGTCAAAGTCAGAACTGAGGGTCTGTCTCTCGCGCGCTACACAGGCTGAGCTGCTGCTGTTGTTGAGACTGTGTGTGTGTTAGAAATTGGAATTGGAAGATGTCGAACTGGACGACGATCGCAACTTGGCGTGGCAGCAAGTTGAAATTAGTCAACCACAAAGACGCTCGCGGACCATCGCAAATCACAAATCGGGTTTGGCGCGCTTTGGTTGCTTAGACATCGCCTTCCACCTTCGCTTTCATCTCCTCACCATCATCTGGACGTTCCTCCTCGCCACCCTCTCCTACACGACCTGCCTGACAGTCACATCAGGCGATACGCTTCCTTGCGGCATTCGTTCGACCTTGCATAGCACGTCGCACCTTTCAGCCGCCTGCCCTTTGCGTCCCACTCGACTCGCACCGGCAGATTCTTCCTGAGTGTATCAACTTCCACACTCTCTTCCGACACAACACAAACACATCTCACAATGTTGCGCTCTTTGGCCGCTTCCAGCTCGGCCGTTCGCCTCGCCCCTCGTGGTGGCGTCTCGGCCCGTCTTCCAGCTACCAGCGCCTCTTTCGCCACTTCTGCTTCGCGTCGCCAGGCTACTCCTGCTCCCGCCCCACCAAAGATGGTCAAGCTCACCATCAATGGCAAGGAGATCGAGGTCGAGCAGGGTACCGCTCTTATCCAGGCTTGTGAGAAGGCAGGTGCTCAGATCCCCCGATTCTGCTACCACGAGCGTCTTATGGTTGCCGGTAACTGCCGAATGTGTCTCGTCGAGTCTAAGGGTGCTCCCAAGCCTCTCGCTTCGTGCGCCTTCCCAGCTATGCCAGGTCAGCAGATCTTCACCGATACTCCCCTCGTCGCCAAGGCTCGCGAGGGTGTGATGGAGTTCCTCCTTGCCAACCACCCCTTGGATTGCCCCATTTGCGATTGGGGTGGAGAGTGTGACTTGCAGGACCAGTCGATGCGATATGGTTCCGACCGATCGCGTTTCCACGAGATCAAGGGCAAGCGTGCCGTTGAGGACAAGAACCTTGGCCCTCTCGTCAAGACCGTCATGACCCGTTGCATTCAGTGCACTCGATGTGTTCGTTACGCCAACGACGTTGCCGGTGTCCAGGACATGGGTACTACCGGCCGTGGTAACGACCTCCAGATCGGCACCTACATCGAAAAGACCATGAACTCCGAGATGTCCGGTAACATCATCGACTTGTGCCCCGTTGGTGCTCTTACTTCGAAGCCTTACGCTTTCCACGCTCGTCCTTGGGAGCTCAAGAAGACCGAGTCTGTCGATGTTCTCGACGCCGTTGGATCCAACATCCGTGTCGACTCTCGCGGTGTCCAGGTGATGCGCATCCTTCCCCGCACCAACGACGATGTGAACGAGGAGTGGATCAATGACAAAACCCGCTTCGCCAACGATGGTCTCAAGTACCAGCGTCTCACCACCCCTCTCATCAAGCAGGGCGATCGTTTCGTCCCCGCCTCGTGGCCTGAGGCTCTCGCCACTATCGCCGAGGGTCTTGCTTCGTCTGGTGCCAAGGGTGACGAGATCAAGGCTGTGGCCGGCTCGCTCGCCGATGTCGAGTCGATGGTGTTGCTCAAGGACCTCGTCAACAAGCTCGGCTCGGACAACCTTGCCACCGATCAGATCAACGGTGACCAGGCACCCATCCACGGCTCTGACTTCCGATCCAACTACACCTTCAACACCACCATCCCCGGTATCGAGGAGGCTGACGTCTTGCTGCTTGTCGGCACCAACCCTCGTCACGAGGCTGCTATCGTCAACACCCGCATTCGCAAGGCTTACCTCCACCGTGACCTCGACGTCGGTCTCATCGGCGAGAAGGTCGATTTGACTTACGAATACGACCATGTCGGTACTGACGCCAAGGCTGTTCAGGAGCTTCTTTCGGGTAAGGGCGCTTTCGCCAAGAAATTCAAGGAGGCTAAGAAGCCCATGATTGTCGTCGGTAGCGCTGTTGCCGAGCACCCTGACGGCAAGGCCATTCTCGGTAACCTTGCTGAGTTAGTCAAGGCCAACAAGGGCAAGCTTCTCAACGGCGAGTGGAACGGATACAACGTTCTCCAGCGACAGGCATCCCGCACAGGTGCTCTCGATATCGGCTTCACTCCTTCGCCAGCTGCTGCCAAGACCACCCCCAAGTTCATCTACCTGCTCAACGCTGACGACATCACACCCGAAAACATCCCCCGTGATGCTTTCGTTGTCTACCAGGGTCACCACGGTGATGTCGGTGCTCAGTTCGCCGATGTCTGCTTGCCCGGCTCTGCATACACCGAGAAGGCAACCACCTACGTCAACACTGAGGGTCGAACACAATTGACACGAGCAGCAGTGCCACCTCCTGGTGCGGCACGAGAGGACTGGAAGATCATCCGTGCGCTTTCGGAGGTGATGGGCGCTACACTGCCATACAACGACATCTTGGATGTGCGAGACCGTATGTTTGAGGTTTCGCCAACTTTGGTGCGATACGAAGTTGCTGAGCCATCGACAACTTCGGCTCCATTGGCGGTAGAGGAGCTTTCGAAGCTTGCCAAGTCGTCAGTGTCGGGCACTCCTTTGTTGAGACCGATCCAGAACTTCTACCAGACCGATCCTATTTCGCGAGCATCGCCAACCATGGCCAAGTGCACAGCTGCTTTCGTTGAGGGCTTGCCTATGGACAAGGTGGACGGCAAGGCGACATTGGCTGCCTTCAACTAATTAATATCGCATAGCATAGTAGAATTCGATCGCGCTTGTTTCTCTCTGTTGGTATGATTGTTAACTTCACTTGCATTGTCATGCTGACTAGCTTCTAAATTGTAGGTTGTCCACATACCGCATGTCACCTGTACGGGAAGTGTGATGTCAATATCAATCGTCTCAGTTTTCAAGGTTTGGAGAGATTGTGGACTAGACTGTGAGCACAGGATTCCGACGCATCCAAGTCTGAGCTCATGGAGATGGAAGATCCGACGCAAAGCTTATAGCATACATGGTCTGTTCGCCGTGAGTTCAACACAGCACACGGCAAGAGCACATCACGGCATGTTTGCTACTCTATCGTGTTTGTGTAGTTCTTTCAACACGCTCTTAGATGCCGCTATTTGAAGCTTGTTGTTCGGCTGTGCGCGATGCGTGGCTTTTTCTGGAGAAAAGTATTCCGTGGGTTAGCGGTATGCCCGATGACAGCGGAGGTGCATGGGAAAGTCACAGTTTCCGCTTGACCGTTCTTGTCCCAACACTCCGGATCGAAAAAAAGATAAAAATACGAGGCTTTTGGACACTGCCGAGGTGCTGAGTGTGCATGGTTCGGTTGCGGACCCTCGCGATTATCTTGTCTCTTTCACTGCATGGTCGGTGATGTCTTTCAACCTTTCAAGCTCGACAGAATTGATAGAGATCTGACGATGTATCTTAGGGAACGGTCTTGCTGAGCGACATTCCCCATGACGAGCAGCCAGGTGGGTGAAGTTGAAACAGCCAAGTCGCCAAGAGAATAAGAATTAATGGTTCTCCGGAGAGGCGAATCCGAAGCTGAACAGCGAAACCCGGCAGAAATTGAGTGTGTTTGTTTTGAGCGTAAATTTGACCGTTCTGACGTTTCGCACACAGAGTCCGTGGAAGCCAAAAAGAGGCTGCGTTGCCGAGTGATTGAGACCCAGCAATCGTTGCTTCGCTCTTTCTTCCCTCTGAAGTCATAGCGGAGATTGGCAGCGCCTTTCTTCGTCTGGGAAATGCTAGAAAGTCTAGGGTCCGCTCTTTCCCACAAATCTATGCAGACTGTTTTTGACTTAGCCGACTGATTGCAGAGAGAAAAGCACGATTGCGCCACGAGCAGTGTATGACTGCAGGAGAAGATAGCAGCTCCTCCTACAGTTCAGCTCTTAGCCAGCTTTCGCCCTTTCTCTGAACATTGGTGCCTATCTCAACCTTGCCACTACGCCGTCCCTTCCTTTGCGCCATCATCACTGTCCCGTAACCTAAACGCTCTTCGTCCCCTACACCCAGCACACGTTCAGTCACGCTCTATACTCTTACTTTCGACAGGCACAGCCTCCAACTATTCTCTCGATGGTAGTAGCATCAACTGCCTGAGCTGGATCGACACGATCTCTGCCGACAAGTGGCATCAGCCCCGTGCATTGCCTTCGGAGCTTAGCAGTTGCGACTCGACATCGGCTATCCCGACTCAGACTGCTAATTGTACGCTTTTGCATTGTTATCATACAATCGCAGAGCACTGTGTAGCTGTCGGTAGATCCGAGATACTTGGCGTAGCCAGAATTGCCTCAACTGCGCACTCTTTCAAACCCTTTACCGGCCGTCTGTGCTCCTAGTGGCTGCCAGTAGCAACCGCAAGCATGCAGCCAATACATCGTATACCCTCTTCCATTCGCGTTCGAAGGACCGAATCAGAGTTCAACCGCAACAATCTTTACTCTTCCGCCGATGCCTATGCCAGACGGACAGATGGCAATTCTCCACACCCACCAACAGCTGGCACAGAACATTCCACCTACCATACTCCTTCCGCAAATGGACAACAGCCCGGCGACTACTTCACAGTCCGTGGCTCGCGTCGAGGATCCTCGTCAACTCCAGGAGCAGACTTTGGCATGACCCGCATGGACGAATCTACACCAAGCAAAGAGCAACAATCGCGGTCGGATGGTGCTAATGATGGAGCCGACGACCAGGACGACGATGACAACGAAGACGACGATGACATTCTGCGCCGTGAGATGCACGCAGCTAGGCTTGCTATCCACGACGAAGAACAGCTTGAGCGTCGTCGAAGCCGTGGAAAACGAAATCGCAATGCCAATCCACAGGGCGACTACCCCCCAATTCGTTTGAGTGACGAGTCGCTGCAACCACCAGTGCCGACCAGGCGCTCAAGTCGAAGGCCTGGCGCGGTCGAAGGTCTAGCTATGCGCCATCGCCGTCTACACAAAGAAGAGCGCCGACAAAAGCGTAGGGAACAACGCAATTCTGTCTCGACTACATCCTCACATTCCTCGAGCTCATCGGAACCGGTTGGCGTCGACGATAGCACAGCGCAGTCACAAGGCGAGGCGGCACCGACACATCCTCCGCATCTTCGCAACCTCTCGGATGTGCAGGAGGAAACACAATTCAGCCGCACGAACTCATCACAACAAATGCCACCATCAGACCGAACAGGGCAAGAAGTCAAGTCGAGCCCTTCGAATCAGCAGTCGGATCAAAGTCGACCAAGTGTCAATCGGGCACGCCGCAACACTGTAGCAGAAGAGGGCTTCATGGCCTCATCCCGAAGACTTTATGATACCCTTACGCGGCGTCGTTCCGACAGGGACGTTAACAACGTTGATCCAGAACAACAAGCCAAGCTCGTGCAATCCTCTCGTGAACGAGATACAGATAACAGCTTCGATGACAACCTCTACACTCCACAATCCTCTCAAAGTAGCGACATGCACGAAGACGAAGTCGTCGACTATCTCGATGTCGTCGATCCGGAGGTGGCCACTGTTACTGCTCTTCAGAACGTCGGCAACTCGATCTTCTTCCCTCCTATCCCAATGCTTTATAATCGCAGGCCTACCATCAGCCTTCCGTCCGCTGCTGCCAATCGACAAGCTGCTAGGTCACCTAGAGCTACTCCACAGTACGAACCTCAGCGGGATGACATCGAGATGGGTCTGAGGCCGAGCGCAGGGCAAGGATCCACTGAACAGACCGCCGACGGCGAGCCGGGTAAGCGACCCGGTTTGGGAAGCATTCGCCGCGTAGCTTCGTTGGTCCCTGGCCGCAAGAAGAAGCAGGTACCTCCCACAACCGAAGAGGAACGGCGCAAACATATCAAAGAGTGGGCTGAGATGGACGAGGAAGAGCGAAACGAACTCGATGAGCACGTGCATCTGCTGCTCACCAAGAAAGCCAAGTTCAAGCGTGCCGCGAAAGGTTTCTGGAGATATGTCAAGACACCACACGGCTTCATCATCACCACTTATGCCTTCCTGATCACGTTCTGGGGTACAGCTATCTGTCTCTTCTTGCTGAGGTGGATCAACGTACACAACCCTGCAAGACAGCGATACTGGATCGAGATCTGCGATCAGATCCTATGTGCGCTGTTTGCAGCCGTTGGACTGGGCTTTGCCCCCTTCAGAGCGGTGGATACGTATCGCATGGTTCAGATCGTACATTACCACAGACTGACATATAGACGAAGGAGAGAACTCAACCTGCCTGAGCTGAAGGACAAGAACGAGCTGCCGCGTGCCACACCTCGTCTCAACGTATCACAGATGACCAACACCATGATGATCAAAACAGGGCTCAGGAAAGGGCCTGCTCAGACACCAGAAAATGAAAGCAAGGCGGCGGACACCGAAGGCGGCGCCAGAGCGGGCGACGGCAACAATGTTACCACCTCCAGTGATTTCGCAGCAAGGACAGCCAATGGCAGCGCTGACTCCTCTTGGGAGCTGCTTGATGCAACACGTTCGAGGTCGAGCGCCAACGAGGTGGAAGATCTTAAGGACAAGTGGGAGCAACGACACAAGCGTCGTTTCTATCATCGAGAAAAGCGTCACAAGAAACCGGGGTTGGAAGAGAAGAAGGATTCGGATAAGCACAAGGCAGAAGCAAATGGCAGTCCTGCTCCCTCAAACGGGTCGCCCGAGCCCCGACCCGCTCACAAGACATATGCGAACAAAGATGGCATCATTCCTCTTGGTCAGCTGAAACGCAATCCTTCCATTGCTTCCGAACTTCCACGTGATGCAGAGGACGTCGTCGTTCTCAGTCCGAAACAGCAAGCCAATCTGGAGTATCAACAACGCAAATTCCATGAATCTCATACATTCTATCGTTACCGAGAAACGGTCACCCATCGACCATTCGAACTTTCGCTTATGATGGCAATCGTAATACTTCTGGATTGTCATTCTTGCTTGCAGGCGTCGTTAGGAGGGACTACGTGGGGTATTTACTACAAGAACAGACCCACGAGTGTCACAGCGACGATCATTAGCTTTTCGCTGAGTTGCAATGCCGTAGCTGGAATTTTGATTTGGTGGGGAGGAAGCAGGACGAAGAAGAAGGAGGAGGTGGAGAGGCTACTGAGGATTGCACTGGAGGAAGAAGCATTGCGGAAGATTCGGAAGAAAGAGCGAAGAAGGAGAGAACAGCAAAGACAAGCGGAGTTGGAGTGGAGGCAGAGTGGAGAACGGTTGCATCCTGGGTTGATAGAGGGAGAGGGTGCGGGAGTCAAGGGAAAGGATTGGCAAAAGGAGCAAGAAGGGACACAAGTACAAAAGACACCTGCTTTGGAATGTATACAGGAACATTGATACCGGACTTTAGGATTGTTTTTCGGATTAGAGTGATTGTACGGAATGAAATGTGATAATTTCACAAGAGTAAGTCTTTGTGTCTGTGTGACTTGTGATTTGTAACCTGTGTCTGCTTCCGAGTCTGTGCGAGATCGTACTGATATTTGAAGTGGTGCAGGGTGTTCTTGACAACAACAAAACCGACCTAGGATCTACATGAAAAACCAGACTCAAAAGCTCACACAACAAAATGCAACACACCACATCCGCTTCGTTTCACAAACTTTCAAATGCAAAATTCTGATGACGAAAATGCATTTCTACTTTCGTTTTTTGATGTCTACAGTAATACATTTACGATCATTCTCTCTGCACTCTACTTTCCTTTATCCAACAAATTTTTCCAACTCATATAAGTTAATTTACCTCCTTGAGATGAATTACTGTTATCCGATTTAGCCCTTGAACTTCTTCTAACAACATCACCTAAATCACCCGCACCACCACCTTTTAAAAGATGTGAATTAATTTCATTATTTCTTTTCCTCATACCATTTGTTAAATACCATCGATATTTGAGGAGTTGATTTTTTAAATGTAATTCTCGATGTCCTTTAACTCTTAACCAACTGAGAAGTTCTTCTATTCTTTCAGGTTCGGAGTAAACTCCCCATTCTCCAGGTGATAGGATTCCTCGATCTCCTCCGTATTCGGTTTCTTTTCGTGAGGCGATTAAAGCAGGTGTGACTGGTTGATGAAACATATATGCATATGGATTTTTCTTTTCTTCTTTCTCCAATTTCTTCGTATCGTCAGGAATCAACAATTCTACCTCATCCAAACTTCCTCCTTGAACCCACAACCGACCAGTTTGATAATTCACTTTCCCTTCCCCAATCAACAAATGTACACTACCAACTCCATCAAACCACCAATATTTATCCCCAAACCTATCTCGTCCCAAAGGTATCATCCTTCCAACTCCCATCAATCTTCTAAATTCCAGCTCAATCCCTTCATCTCGTTTGATCAATTTGGATTCTGCATCATCGAGCTTTTTACGTTGAGCAGAAAGAATTTTGTTTTCGGCAAGTTTCGCTTTATGCGCTTCTAATGCTTTGGCTTGTTCAAGTTTGGCTGCTGCTTCAGCGGCTCTTTTGGCAATGGCTTTCTGTCGAAGAATTTCTTGTCGAGATCGGGATCCGTTTCTCCCACCTGCACCAGAAGCAGAATCGGAGAATGAAGAATCTTCGCGGATACTGCGAGATGGTTCGGAATCAGATGCAAGTTCATCTTCCTCTTCTTCTTCCTCATCTTCTCCTTCTTCTTCTCCGGAACCTTCTTCCTCACCTTGTTCACCAGCTTCAGCTTCCTCTTCACCTTCAGGTTTGTGTTTGCCCTCAAATTCTTCCCTTTGTTCTGCAACTTTCTTTTTCTCTCTACTAATATCTACTTTCTCTTTCCTCAATTCAGTTACTTGTGCCTCACATTCCTCGTAGAATTGCTTGATGACTTTGGTTCCGACCGCCTGCTCGCAGAGAAAGTCAATGATCTGCAATTTATCTTTCACCTCCAGCAAGGGGTATCGTTGAGTTGGTGTATCATAGAGTTCGGAAACCCATTCCCCATCAATGTAACCCTCCGCGTGTTCGACACCAGTCAGATGAGAAAGTATCCCGATCATACGAGGTAGTGATTCGGGTGTAGCACGTGCGGCAATTAAGCCGACAAGAGAATTCTCCCATCGCTCTCGACGGTTGTCAGGTCGGATAGTTAAAGTTTCCCATCCTTTAGAAAGGTCTCGTGCCGCATCGAGAAGTGTAGAAATAGCCTCGAAATCTGCTGCATTGTGAGAATGATGGCCATTGCTGCCGTTGGGTGCGATGCCATCAGGCGAACCTTCAAGTTCGTCAACATCGGAAGCAGCTTCACTCGCAGCTTCGTCTTTCTGTCCATCTTCGTCCTCGTCATCATCGACACTTGCAGGAGCAGAAACGTCAATGTCAACATCAAGAGCCGCAGCGATCGCACTTCCATTTGCAGTAAGACTGCTTCCACCATCCCGGACAATGAGGTTGATCATAGTTCTGTGGATCTCGTTGAGCAGCGTACATGCTGGATCCGAGAACTTATGCTGCAGTACTTGCTCGTAATCGTCCATGGTGAATGGTGAGAGAAGCAAAGGTTTTCCGTGTGAAATGAGGAAGTAATAGGTGGCGAGGAATGATTCAAATAACTCTGCAGCAACCGGAAGCGCATGCTCTCCACGACCAGGAAGCGGTCTTTCTCGTCGTCTCTCGTACTCGTTGGGGATCTTGGCCATGAGTTCGCGCTTTGTGATAGGATCCAACTCAAGGTCCTCGATAGGGTACTTGAGATTCTTCTTTCGCAAACGCTCTTCCTCTCGTGCCTTTTCGATCGCTGCTTTTTCCGCTTCGTCAGCTTTCTTCTGCGCTGCTGCACTCAACTTCTTTCCCCCTTCGCCTTTGATCTTCTTGTGCGATGGGGTGGAGGAATCTTCACCATCGGTCAAGAGATACTTCTTGCGCTTGGAAAGCTTTGCCTCTTTGAGCTCCTCGTTCTTCTGTGTAATCTCATCGGTGGGTTCGAGTGGGATACCGTACTTGATTGCTAGCCATTCTTTGACTCGCCATTCAGCACCGATGTTGGCTGCACGGATGATGCAGTCGCGAAGGTATTTGCGTAGAATGGTTTTGGAGAAAGCAAGACGATCACGACTGAGCTTTTCGGAGGATGTGATGTGAGTACCGCCGGTAGGTTCATCTTCGTCATCGATGAGGTCGACTGTGTAGACATATCTTGAGGGGTCGTCTTGCTGGTTGGCGTCTTCAAGCTCGAGAGAGAGGTTGGTGCCCACAGTGTGAATTGGTGCAGGCGGGGCAGGAGTGGTGCGAGGAGTTGAGCGCGAAGATTCGGCATGGCCGTTGGCCTCCTGCTTGACTTCTGCATCTTGGTCTATACCATTGAGGCTATTCGTGGGTGCGCCACTCGCAGGCGGATCTACCTTGCTGACTCGTGCATAGTACTTGTCTCCTTCCAAGTCGAAGAAAACAGTTTCGCCAGGGAAGAAGCGGTCCTTGAATCGATCATAGACCGAGTCGACAAGTTGATCTATTCGGCCTGTGATCTGGAATTGAACTGATCGCAAAACCGGTGCTTTGAGCTGCTCCGGGAAAATCTTGTGCAAGGCAATAGCCTCTTTGCGCTCGCTTTTGACGGCCTCGAAGTAAGTGAGGTTGATACGACCCGTGAGCTCGCACTGGAAGATCTTTGAATTGTAAAAAGTGAGTCGATTCGAGTAAGATTCGAAGTCTGCAAAGACCTCTCCGGTGGCTGCTAGGTAGAAGACATCAGGATCCTCCGAGCCTGAGGCAGTAGGCGGGGGAAGCAGCTCGACGGGCTTTCTCTTGACGAGAGGCATGGTTGCACGTCGAGACCAGCGGCGGCAGGAAGCGCAGCTGTGAAAGGATACAAAGCAAGTCCTTAGGAGATGCGGTGGAAAAGGACTATGCAGTCTGAAGCATGCGGAACGTTCGAAGCTGATCAACCAGTGCGCGAATCTTGAGAATGTGTGACAGTCGGAAAGCTCGAGGTGAAGAAGAGGCGCGTCTGAGTGCTCCTAGGGTGTACGTAGGAAAGTGCAGTGTAGGCTCGAATGTCGAGCGAAGCAAGGAGCTAAGACGCAAGCAACGGGAAGAGAAGGGGCAGGTCGGCGCGTAGCTTGAGGACTGCTGGTGTGAGAATAATGCTCGTGGCCGATAGAGGACAAGGAGGAAGATTGACGCGTAAAGAATGTGAAGATAGGCAGAATGGAGGAGGTTGAGGTTGGTGATGGAGGGGAGTGAAGATGCGGAAGCGGAAGCGGGAGCCGGACAAAGGTGATTGGAATTGAGGAGGAGATGTGATTTCCGCCGAGGCAAAGCGTGACGAAGAGGAGGAAGCGGAAGCGAGCGAGCGAGCCCACCTTTTGCTGAGCGTGACCGGGAGGAGGGTCTCTCTCGCTGTGACCATCCGAACAGGCGAGGAGGTGTGACACGAACAAAATTCCATTCAGGACAGCCACTACACCTCGACCTGCAGCACCGAGAGGACCTCAAGCCGCGCTTCGCACTTGACACATCCCTTGATAAGCAACACAACATCGCATTCAGGCAAAAACAGGGCAAAACAAGAAGCATCATAAGCCATCGTCAGTTCCTAGAAGAACATGCTTGATTCACGGCATGGGGATTACTAGAGCGTCTGTGGCAGTCATTATTTGACAGGAACGTTTCACGAAGAAATCACTCACATTGGCGCGTTGCAGCGGCGCGGTCATCTTTGCTGTTATTTTCTCCACTTTTCTGAGTTTTTATCATCAGCCTTCTGTTGATGATCAGGTCAACACAAGGCACAAAGCCTTGATCACAGATCTTCTCGACCCTTCCAGCCTCAATCGAGTTTGGCTGCTTCTCCCGTAGTGTATCTTCGATGGATCAGCTTGGGCCTCCGCAACGGGAGGCTTGATAGGAGGAAGTTGTTGAAGTCATGCCTCATTTACGCGGAACTAAATCGGCGTCTTGTCAGGCAACGCTCGGTGAGACGCGTCCATTCACCGCGCTGTCTTCACACCCGATCCATTGTGCGGATCGGGATCTCTCCTCGCACCCTCTCTTTCCGCATTCGCAGACCTCAAGCAGAGACCACTCCAAGTCGTGATCGGTAATGAACGTTTATCTCAGAATGAAGGTATGCACTGCTACTTCTTCTACTGACGATTGTCTCGGTACAAATCGATCTTAGATCTTCTCATCTCCCTTCTCTCCCTCGTCAGATCTTGACCGCCAACTTTTCCCCACCCTTTGAGCGGGATGACCATCACCGTGCAATTATCTTGAGCGCCCAACTCTTCCGCGAAGGTCAGCACGCTCTGAGCAGCCTGACTTGGATGTCTTGCGTTCCTGCACAGGTCCACCACCTCCTGATCCGACATGACCCCACCCACGCCGTCACTGAAAGCAATCAAGAAGCCGTAGTCACTGCCCCTGATCACCTGGGAAAAGATCTCTGGCTCCACCGTAATGCCAACCTTCTTAAACCTCGAATCGCCGAACGCGCGTGTGTTGGCTAGAGCACCCATCCATCGAGCTTCGCCGAAAGAATCAGTGATCATTCCAGCGCCCATCTTGCGCAGACGCTCGGACTCGGATTGATCATCAGGATGATGATACGTAGTGAGAGGCACAGCTTTGCCGTCCTTGGCTGAACATAGGAGAACGCGGGTATCACCAACATGAGCGACATGTACGCCCACAAACTCGGATGAATACCAGGGGATAGAAGGCATGTCGAGCGAGTGAAGGAGAGCAACGGAAGCAGTGCTGCCTCCAACATCCAACTTGGGTGAAGATTGAATTTGACGATCAGCGACAAGCCATGCCAAGGTGAGACGTTCGGCCATCGTCATGGTTTCCTTTTCCATACCTTCAGGAGGAGGGATGCGTTCGATGAGAGAGTCCCAACCAATATCGGCGCTGCCAGTGGGATTGGCAAGATCCGAAGCTTTGCTGCCGATCGAGTCGACTCTGCCTCCGAGCTTGATAGCTCCTTCTGATCGGGTGGGTTGGAGGATGGTTTTGCTTGAGGTTGGGCTGCCAGATTGATTTGAGCTGGCTGGCTTGTCTTCGTGGCTCAACATATCTGATAATGACTCCGGCTGGGTCAAATGATCTACTTGCGCTTTTCCGCCTTTGCTCTGCGATTGCGCTGATACTGAGGCATCACTCTGTTTGACTGCTCCAGCCGGCAATCGTCGTCCAGCCGCGGGTCCAGCTCTCACCGCTTTCAGCTTGTCTTTGCGCACCCAACGTTCCAACACTCCACCCGTGAAGCGTCTGAAGTACCCACCCAGCTCTCTCGTGTACTGCACTGTATCTGTGACCATATCGACCTCCACGCTCTCAAACGTCTTGTGCAGCTGATCCCTCAAAAAGCTCGATACTTGCTGCCCTCCATGGCCGTCAAAGCAACCAAACCAGACCACCTGTCCTGCAAGCTCTTCTCCTCCTGCTTTTTCCGGATCCCATTCCAGCGCTGCGTTGGCGGCTGCTGCGCCTGCAGCTGATCGGGAGAGGGAATGGAGCTTGAGGTAGTTCTTCCTCAGCTCATGGACGGGAACATGGATGCAGGAGACTGAAGCTGTGTCTTCCTGGTAAGCGCGAGTGCCCCGTGAGGTAGAAAGCCCAAAGACACCGTTGCGAGTCGATTTGAGTTGGATACGAGCTTGACCGCCCGACGGTGAAAGGGTGCGTACATAGGTTTGCTGATATCGTCTCTGCTGCAAGTTGCACGAGCAGGGTGTCGATGGGAGAAAAGATGGCTCAAGCGCACGTTGCTTGCCTTTGCCGTTGAAGCCCAAGGAATGTTGTGCAGCTGCTATCAAGGGCGCAGTAGGTGCTCTAATGTGACAGGAGCTGGAAATGTCAGCTAGTTGTAACGGTCTTGCTGACGATGCTGTCCGTAATGACTTGCTGGTGTGAGAAGCGCGTTGCGCCGTTCGAAGTCGGGAGGGTCCAGCGACCGCTCCGCTTGCCGACCTGATCATCTCTGTAGGATCGGCAATGATTCGAGCAAGCTTGAGTGGTGGTGGTGATGCTGATGTTGATGGTCGTGGTAAGTGAAGAGAAGGCAATGCACAGGTGCAAAGTGGAACAAGCATGCAAATGTTGAGTGCGAGAGATGATGCAAAACTTAGGGTCCAGTTCAACCGACCAGCAGTGTGCGAGCTCTGTGTGCGTGTGTGTGTGTGCGTATTCGCTGACAGTGCATAAATTTGCCTTGCCGAGCCTCTGTCACGACACGGACGTACACACACACACCGACGAAATTTTGGAAAAACTTTCGAAGCGGCGAAATGTGTTGCCGTGTCAGGCACCGCGTCACTGCAAAAGCTGGCTCGAGCTTTCCAAGCCGAGACTTCCGCGGTCCGACTACAGGCATCGGGCCAATACTGTATCAGGAGCAAATGAGGCCCGATGCAATTGAAAATCACCTCCACCCACGTTTTTGGTGTTTGACAGCCAAAACGCAAGAAGAAGCAGAACTCTGTGAGACGCTCAAGCTTCGTTGCTTGGTTAGCAAAGAAAAAGTGAGAGAGACAGGATCAGTCAAGACGCCGCTGTCAAGCTTGATCATCATTCCAACCACACTCGAGCCTGGTCAACTTTCTCCACAAGATTGACCAACGCAACACAACAAACTATCTTTCGGACCACCATACAGAGCTTCTACTCTCCCGACTCTGTCCTGATCGAAGGGCCCCTGTTCGAACATGCTCGTCAAACCTTCCTCATCGACTCTGGCCACGGCCACCCGAACGGCCATCTTGCTGCCCAGCACCTCGACACTGGCAGCTCGCTCATACACCCCAACACGAACCGCTTCTTCCTCCTCAAAGTCCACCTCCAAGCCCGCGCCGCTTCTTCATACATCTCAACTATCCCCTTCTGCACCACCACCCTCCGAGAAGCCCTACTCGCCTGTCACAGTTGCCATCGTCAAGGGTCTTGCTCGTTTGATGGGCTACAACTCTCTCACCTCTACCTCCATTCGCGTCACCTCCGACCTATACGATCGCTGTGCTGAGCGCGCCCATGTCGAACGCAACTTCTGGTACGGCGATTGTGCTCTTCCTGAGACCTATCAATCTTGGTTCCAGATCACAAATCTTCACGTCTATCTTCTTCTTGCTCGTTTCCGAGCTTTTGATAAGGCGGCTAACAAGACATACAGTCAGGAGCTGATCAACCACTTTTTCATCGATGCTGAGTCGAGAATGAGGGATAGGTTCGGCGTGCAGACAAGTAGATTGGTCAAGGGTTACATGAGGGATATGCATATGCAACATCGTGGTTCCATCCTTGGCTATGATGAAGGTTTAGCCGGAGGAGATGTGAGATTAGCCCAGGCTCTGTGGAGGAACATCTGGGGTGCGGGTTGGGGAACTGTTGCTGGTGTCAAGCGCAAGCTGGCAGGCGTGGACAAGCTTGCAGAGGGAGAAAAGGACGATCCCGAGGGACAGCCTGAGTTGGCCAGAGATGCAGCAACACTTGATCCCCGCATTGCAAGTCGACCCAATGCAAGCCCTTATGCTAGAGCTGCGGCTGCTTCCCTTGCTGCTGATCGCGCCAATGCAGAGGCCTCAACTTTGCCTCCTCAAGCCGACAATCCTCACACAATGCCAAATCAGGCAAACATCTTGCCTGCCATCGATCCTCTGGCCGCTTCTCATCCCGAGCTCGCCTTCCCACACCATCTGCACAGAATCGTCACTTTCATCCGCGCCGAGTCTCACAGACTTGCAAATCTCTCGGACAGGGAAATTATGCTTGGAAGGTACGAGCCAAAGTCTGCTGCAGGCAGTCGCTCCGAGGAGGCAGCCAAGGCTACGTCTAGTATCGCCTCGTTCCGACGCATTTGATCTTGTTGTACTGTCTCTCCCTAACTTGTACTTTTGGAAATGCCATTCACATTCATGTGGAACTTCACAAAATCTCGCAGACTTTCATCGACAAACGAACGACATCTTTCAAATGAATTGTACATGGACAAAAGAGTGAGAGCCCGCTCAGTTGTTGTGACGCTTGAAAGGATTGTGTAACCTTGACTTTCGCTTTGATGGTGTCCCCTGCGACTCGGCCATCGAGCGAGCATCATGATCCAAGCTTGCCCTTCCTGCATTCTCTTCCGGAATAGGTGGCACAGGAATCGCCATGTTGGCCGGAAGAGTGCTTCCCGCCGACGCAGCAGGCAAGCCATCGGCCACGAATGGTGTCACCAACTCGCCTGTAGCTGGATCTATCACCGCTTCCTCCGCCAAACCAGCCTCAGTCGCCACACCCTTGTGACCTGGACGAATGATGGAACCGACTCCCTTAGCGACACCGCCAACACCTTTGCCTGCAACACCGACCACACCTTTTCCGACACCGAATCCAGCCTTGCCCACACCCAGTCCGGCTTTGCCAACACCCGTGCCTACAGCAAGCACTCCACCAGCACCTACACGACCGACTCCTGCCACACCGTGCGTGAAAGTGCGACTGATACTTGTGCCCTTGCGTTCGCGGTTGGTGACAAAGTCGGGCTTAAACACAAACCTCAGCGTCACCTCTGAGTTGTCAGTCGAGCCCTTTCCAGTGATCGGATACGTCTTCTCAAACGGCTCGAACGGCTCTAGAACAGAAAGATCTACGTGAGCCTGGCCGAGCTTGTCAGGCGTACCAACCTGATCCCAGTCGTATGCCTCGAAGATGGCCTCGGCATGAACTCTCGACGGCACCTTGAATTCTCCCAAGTTCTCGTTGTAGTCCGGGTTGAGCGTCTTTTTTACCACCTTGGACTTGGCCATACGCTCGCCATTGAGGACGAACGCAAAGTAAGGGTCCGAGCGGTTGCCACGATCGGCAGCTCGCAAGTTGCGTGCGTTGATAAGATCCACGCGCAAGAATCCTTGGTTGTTGACACTCTCGACGGCCTCGAGATGCAAATTGATGGGGATGTATCTGCACTCAATCACGACGCTAGCGACCTGTGCACCTGCAGCGTTGTGCAAACGGAACTCGTATTGCGAGTTGAGCGCCTTTTCGAGCACGTCCTTGGTGTTGCCGGCAAATTCGGCGAAGACATCATCGTCACCGTCACCCGTTCGCAGCTTGAGCAAGAACTTGGACCAGTCGAGTTCTTTGACGACCGACTCGCCGACCTCGTCCCAGGTGTGGTTGGCAGATCGCGCCTTCTCTGTCAAGTACGCAGGCCAGTACCCATCGTCGAAGAGCACTTCAAGACGAGCATTCTTCTTGTGTTGTGGCAGCGATCCTTGTAAGATGTTGAAGACGATGATACCGGATTGCTCCTTGAGCAGCTGCTCTTTAGACATGCTGATGCCCTCATCAATCTTCTCGGCCGCAGTGGACGGACGTCCGCTAACAGCGGTCTTGACGCTTCCGATTGAAGCAATCGAGCCACTGGCTCGGTGGCCCTTGGTCGACGAAGCTCCATTTGCACCGTTCGTCTCGCCAGCGCCATTGATTTTCTTTGCGCCATTGGCTGCAGCAGACTCGAGTGAAGCTTTGCCTGCTGGCGCCTCGCTCTCTTCCTCCTCGGTCTCCTCGATGATGGCACCACTTTTGGCGGCCGCCTCGTTCTCGCGTTCGTCGAACTCGGCGCCCTTGATCTTAACGGCAGGTAGGAACTCGCAGTCAAATTCGATCTGACCTTTGTAGATACCACGACCAAGGTGAATCTTGTCTTTGTGAGCTTGCTTGCCAGTGCCAGCATACTTGCCACCTGCTTCGGTAGCGAGCTGAGCTACGTCGATCTCGACATTGCCCAAGGAGCGATCCTTGCTGGTGTTCTGATAATCCATGACCTCGAGCGTAATCTTCTCGCGCAGAGAGTGGACAGGTGCGTAAAGAATCTCCTCCCACTCTGGGTTGAGGTTGTTGTTGACAATGGTAGTTCCGTCAACAGCCTGACCACGAGCGCGGAGCTGAACATATGGATCAGATTTGCCGCCAGTCATGGCTTCGACATTCTTGACATCGGTGGCACGCTTGATCCAGAACTTGACGGCACCGATGGCGGGAGTGTAGCCGCTGCTGCCGTTCATGCTGCCGGACATCTGAACAGGCTTCCACTCGGCGGACATACGTACACGGCCGTTCTTGGAGTTCTTGAGCGGGAACCAGTCTTGCTGCTTTTCCTTGGCTGCCAACAAGTCTTCGAGGCGAATGCTGACGTAGGCCACGACGGGGTCGGCTCGCAGGTCGCGGTCATCCAAGATCTCGACAGTGATGACGGCCTTCTTGCGATCAGTGACGAGGAACTCGGTGGGCATCTCGAAGATGGGGCTGGTGTTGCGCTTGATGACAAGAGTATCTTTGACTTTCTGACCGTTGAGCCGGATGCGTCCCTTCGGGCAGAGCTCGCCGCTGAAACCTGAACGCTTGTCGAGCTCCTTGGCCTGATGCAAGGTGAAGCGAACAACACCAGAGCGGGTTTCAGGAAGCGGTTTAGGATGGCCGTCTTCTCCGACTTCGGGCTTGATGACTGGGTAATAGGAGAGCGAATACTGAATTTCACCACGCTCTTTGGCGTCGAGAATGACAGGCGTGCTCAGGTTCTCCTGTTCGGGATCTTCCATCAGCTCTTTGAGATCGAAGGCAGCCTGACCGAGATTCGAGTCGGGACGGTGCTCGTTGAAGTCCATAACGGCCATGGTGAGCATGCCGTTGAGATGGTTGAGCAGCACGAACTTGGTCTCCTTGAACTGCGGGTTGGCGGTGCCTCTCTTGACGGTGGTCTTGCCAAGAATCTCGCGATTGTCGATCGAAAGAGCCACGTAGGGGTCGGGCGTGCCACCACCGAGCTTGACACCTTTGAGACCACGTGCCGACCAGATGTTGACCTGAAGAACACCAATGGCAGTATCGAGAGGAGTGCCCGACATCATCTGTTCGAGATTGATGGTGAAAAGATTAGGGTGGTACATCATGGGACCAAGATTAGCATGGATCTGACCCTGGATGAAGTCGGAGAGACCTGGGATGTTGCCGATGTCGAAACCGAAAGTGTTGCCTCCAATAGGCTTGAGAACATAGTCGATCTTGGGGGGCTCCATGAAGGAGATGTCAACAAGCTGCACGTGTGGAAAGGCACTCATGAGCTTCATGCGGATGCGGATGTTGCCGACAAAGTTGATGTCCTCAAGCAAGATGGGAAGACCCGCGCCTACGAAGCCCTTACCGATTCGGACAGTCAAGACAATCTTGGGATTCACTTTCTGGCTGGCCTGCTTGACCGTCAGATCAAGAACATCGCTGGGCGTGAAGTTGAACTTCCAATCCATCATGACAATGTCTTCCTCGGTGTTGGGGAAGGTACGAACGGCGTCAATACGAGGTGCTTTGGTACCGAGGGTGAAGGTGGTCATGCGAATTGAGTCAATTCCGGCAGGACAGTTGGCAACGAGAACTTGGTCGACAGCCCCGATGATCGTAGCCGAGAGGACCGGCTCGTAGATGAGCCAGAAGCGCGATAGGAAGTGGTTGATCCACTCAGCAGATTCGTGTTCCGAGATCATCTTCTTCTTGGCGAGTTCGCGAGTGATGTCGTCCCTTGCACGTTGACGTGTGCGTCGCATGCTAGTGTTGTAGTAGGTGGAGCAGAAGGCGCCGATGACAAGCAAAGCCGGGATGCCACCACCGAGCCTTGTTGCGAAATAGGTGAAGAGAACCGCAACAATAATGACGGCGGCATTGTACCAGAAGTACCCAAAGTAGCTGTCGGAAATGAATTGACTGATAAGATCGACTTGAGACTGTTCATCAGCGGAAGCAGCTTGACCCGGTGTCAAGCCTCGTGCAGCCAGAGCAACTGCGAGCCAGCCAGCTTGCGTATCAGCAGGAAGGTTGCTCGTTGGTTGACCAACAGGAAGCGAGCCGGGAGCTCCCTTCTCCTGTTCGTTGAGCTTTTCGACATCTTTGAGGTTGAGGGTAGGATCAACCTTTTTGCCTCCGAGATCGGAAACGACCTCATGGCCGGTATCTTGCTGCTTTGCCGCCATGGCACTCTTCGGCTTGAGCTTGTCGATAGCCTTGGCAGCCTGAGCCGCTTTCTCCTCGGGCGTAGCATTTTCGTCAAACTCGAGCACTCGGGCACCGGCAGCTTCGTTTTGTTTGAGGCGTGCATTGACGGCTGCGTGCTCAGCCGCATCCTGGGCTTGAGCAGCATTAATCTGTGCTTCGGATGGCTCATTCGCAGCGGCAGCTGGGACCGCATGGTCCTTGTGCTTCAGAAAGGACGCCATGGTCGAGCGCCGCGATCGTGTTGGTGTCCTCTACGAAGGAACAGCTTGGAACTACCGGCGAGCGGAATGAATCTTGGTGGGGATAGATGGAAGAGATAAGAAGAGAAGATGCAAAGTGGGGAATTCGACCTTCTCTCACGAATGCCTGACCGTCAAGTTGGCTCAACTCAGCCATTCGTGATTCGGCATCTCTCTGCAAATCCGTTGACCGAAAAGAGGATTGGACTGCAGCGAAGTGACACTTCTATGCATACACTCACAGACACCGGCCGTGCCGATTCGCTTAAACAGCATGGCGTGAGAAGCTTTTCAGTGAAGGGAAGCTGGCCTGAGCGTTCGTGTCGGAGAAGCCGAACATCAGCGCGTGTGCATCAGCTGCTGCTGCTGCTGAATTCCAGAATCTCGCCAAAGTTGCTGCTGAGTGTGCTGCTGCCAGCTGCAAATCAAGGGTCAAAGTCCAATTTCAGAATTGTGCATTGCCATGCGCTGGGAATACAGTGCACTGCACAGACGAGCTGGAATCAAATTCGAGCTGTCACTTATACGAGGCGAGAAGGTGCAATTCACCGCTGCAACCGTGCAGGGCCCAGGCACTGAGTTCATATGCCTTTTGCATTGATAACCTCAGCGGGCATTGCCGTTGCAGGGCTATGGCTTCAAAGGAGAGCCTTCTTAGCTGGAACGTAGGGTAACAAGCTGTCACGATCCGAGCTTGTGAAGAAGCTGTGTCTCAGTCGAAGCGCCGGGCCAGGTTAGTCGAAGGGTCGAATGGGCATGGTCAAGAATTGCGGTCGGCGCTTCGAGAGACCGTAGCAGCAGAGCGACAAAGCCGTCCGTGAGCAGGCGGCTCTCGCGTCTCTCGCCGTCCTTTGACAGGTGTCAGCGACCGCAACCTCAACCTTCGAAAGCGAAGCGCTCACATTGCTTCTCGACGCTACGAGCATGTCTTGTTCCTTCTAGCCGGACTCTCTTTGACATCCTGTTCCGGTCACTTCAAGAGCGCTTAAAGCGTATCGAAGCAATACTGAGAGTCACGTTGGTGCGAGCTGCTGTCAACCGAGTCCGTGCCTGTAACAGTGCAACAGCAAACCTTCGCAATTCTGATATGAAGTTTTGAAAGCCCACACAACCAACCAACACCAAAACAGCGGCAAGCATCGATCCCGAACATGCCCCTTTCAGTCTCAGCCTCCGGCCCTGACATATTTCGAAGCGCTCTTAGCGTACGCAAACCCACCTCGGAATCGCACCGGGGACCTCGATGCTGCCTTGACGAAAGCTCGGAGTCAAGTACTGTAGCGTCGAAGCTCGATGTAGCCCACATCTCATGTGCTTGCACCTATTCGGGGCATCTTCGGTGCTGGCGCTGTGGAAGTGATCTGCTGACCCTGTCAAGGACTGCGGCACCGACCAAATGAGACGATCTGTGTCACTGCAGCGTTGGTGGGAGGCGATGCGCCCGTCCTAGAAGCACAATGGCAGGATCGACGCAAAGGCTGCTGTGACAGTGATGCGACCCCCTTTTCGAGCGAGCAGCTCTCCAAAACACAGTAACAGTGCTCGTCAGAACAGCTCAGGATGGCATAAAAAGGAGCCTAGCTCGACTCGTTTGCTCAGTCTTCTCACATCAACCACGACACTTGTGCCGGACACAAGCTTTCTTCGATCAAGGCAGGACCCTAAAGACCATCGAATCTCTCTCACAAGCCCTTCTCCCACAATGGCCTTCAAGAACGTTCAGATTCTTACCTTCACCTTGGAGGCCATCACGCTGGCGTGCATGCCTACTGCCTCGGCTGAATACCACATGTCCAAGGTGTTCGCTACCCACTTTTGGGATTGTTGCCGCCCAAGTTTCAGCTATGTTCATGAGAAGGCCCATACCTACGCTCCAGTCGATGTCTGCGCCAAAGATGGTGTCACCCTGCTTACCGAGAAGCAAAAGACCACGGGTACGAGTGGTTGCAGTGGTGGCGACCAATACATTTGTAGCTGTATGCAGCCTTGGGTCGATACCGTCGATCCTACACTCGGCTACGGCTTTGGGGCTTACAACATCCACGATCCTGATGGAACTATCGAAAGTGCTTGCTACCTCACCGAATTCCTTCCTCAAGATCCTACCGGCAAGCCCATGAAGGTTCAGAAGATGATCCTTCAGAACATCAACACCAGTCAAGGTATCCCCAAGGGTAGCTGGGACATGATGCTTGCTGGTGGTGGTGTGGGCGACTACAACAAGGGCTGCACCAACCAATGGGGCAGTGACTGGGGAAAGCAATACGGAGGTGTGGATAATGAGCAAGCTTGCTGTGGCTTGCCCGAAGGTTTGCGATCTTCTTGCCTGTACAGGTTTACTATGTTCGGTAACAACCCTGGTCTCGCTAAGCCTTCTCAGAGAGTCAGATGCCCGGTCGGTATCATTGATCGCTCTGGTTCTCAACGAGCAGACGACGCTCAGGTGGCACCTTACAGCGGTAAGACGGATCAGACGGGTAAGCCTGCTCCTGACAAATACCAACGCAACAGGAGCGTCTGCCAAAACGTCGATCCTCTCGGTGTCGTCAGCTCGGTCTGTGGTGGCACCCCAGGCGGATCTCGCTTGCCCAAGGGGTCTGGAATGATGCGTCAGGATAATCCTGCTGCGGCTGTGCCCGAGCAGCAAGGCGCTGTTCAGCCTGATCAACAGGGCCAGAACGGCCAGCCAGAAGATTACAGTGCCGGTAACGAGAAGGGTACTGCCGCCGGTGCAGCCGCTGCTAACAGCGCTGAAGCCGGTCAATCAACTCCTGTCACAGTCGGCAAAAATGGAAGCGCTGGCGGTCAAGCTGCAGGCATGGCGAACGGCTACCAGACACCTGGAGAGCAGCCAACACCTGATCAGCAGAGTCC
This sequence comes from Ustilago xerochloae, assembly GCA_928856705.1. Taxonomy (NCBI): domain Eukaryota; kingdom Fungi; phylum Basidiomycota; class Ustilaginomycetes; order Ustilaginales; family Ustilaginaceae; genus Ustilago; species Ustilago xerochloae. The sequence continues at coordinate 244,841 of CAKMXT010000014.1, forward strand.
GGGCAAGCAGCCTAAGCAGAACGATGCCGAAGCTGGCGGTGCTAATGGACAGAAGGCTGAGCCTGAAGGATCTGGCACGCATCCCAGTGGTGATGCCGCAACTGAAGGTACCGCTTCGACCCCTGCAGGCGCTCTTGCTGGTCATCGTCGCAGCACTTGTCTCAACAAGAGGTCTCATTGAGCTCATGTTTGGTAGTCGTCTGGCTTTCTATCACAAAAGTCTTGCACACACTCCATTTCAATCAATATCACTCTAGTATTATCTCTCCTCTCTCTCTTAGCTCGTCTTTGGGTCTTTGCGACTGTGCGATATCTGAGATGCTTTTGTGGTGTCGTAAGCTGGCAACTTCCTACCCGGCTGCTCGCAAAAACATACGCCGGAGGAATGTGGGATCAAAGACGCTGTGAAGCCGATAGTTGAAACCTCGACGACCGAGTTTCTCGATCTCGATGATTGCTAAATGTCCATCCGGTAATCGCCTCTTATCTTCTGCCGCCATTGCTGGGAAAACACTTTTCAGCCTCTGTGCGTCTGCGATTCCATAGGCGACTGATTCCGACGTAGCAAATAGGATGCGGAGATCCAGCTTTTTCCACACATCTCGTTTGACGATGAGTTTGTTGCCAGAGAGTGGCATGAGGGACATTTGATCGAGTAAGCTTGGATCTTTCGCATATCTTGGCCGACTTTGGCCGAGTGAGCGCTTGTTGACAGCTCCGTAGAACAAAGCGTAACCATGGTCGCGATCGTAGACGTGGAGCGAGCCATACGGAAAGCGAAAGCCTGCTAAAGACTTCTGTAAATCAGTGAGATGGACTGATGGGATCCAGTGACTATCACCGATGACTTCGCCTCGTGGACCTAGATTCCATTGTAAGTCGTCCGACTCTCTCATTCCTTCTCCTCGAAGGTTGATCAAGTCGGAAGTCTGCGTAACCTGAGCTCTCAACGGTTTCCCGATCGGCGCAGTCCAGGTCGGAGGGGATAGGCTGGTAGCTTGATGCGACACTCTAGGCGACGACAAAGCTGTAGAGCTCTGCCAATGTGCGTCGGGATTCGTCTGAGCTTGTTGGGCGGCCTGCCACAGAGCCTGGGTTCGAGACAGAGCCTGATGCTCAGCAAGGGTCATTCCCCCATTGTGCTCCAACCACGCATGCTCGAGCTGACGAGCCACGATTTGATCGGGCAAAGAAGCATGATCCGGAATGAAATTGATAGTACGCATATTATTTTGTCCCGCAAGGGTGCCCTGCTCAGGTGTAGAATGTTGAGCTTGTGTGTGAACTTCATCTTGTGTACCGACTTGGGACTGATACTGAGGAATACTCCAGCCTGCTGGAGACCCAGGGAGTGAGGACTGTGCTTGGACTCTATCAGCGGGCATAGTCTGCGTACGACGCAGCGAGCTGATAGGTGACTGCGCTGGAGGCACGAGCACTTGCTCTTCTCTCGGGCTGTTGGTTCGGGATTCATAAAGATCTTTACTAACGAAGATCTCTCCAAGAGGGCCCAAGGCTTCTTCGGCTTGAGTATCGTGCTCGCTGTGAGAGGTGGGATAGGACGACTCAGAACCTGTTCTGTCACTTCTCGTACTCGTACCAGTACTGCTGGAGCTGCGTGGTAGTGTTCCAATAGGTACACCTTCGAGTATCTGTGTCCCGCCCGGGGTTTGGTGGCTGCCTGTAAACCCAGAAGGAAGGCCGGAGAATCGGACCTGTTTGCCTTTCGGATTTGCGTCGCTACCTGGAGGACTAGCTTGCACAGGCAAGCCTCGCAAAAGTTTTGATGGCGGTTTAGGCAATGTACGGCGACCAAATTCGGGAGCGATCTGGAAGGACCAGGCGTGACCGACGTCGCCTTGATCAGCATAGATATGGACAGGGCCGCTTTCAAAGTTTTCGCGGTTTCGATCGTGATTTCTCGCTTGAAACATTGAAGATAGTCGGTAGTTGAGACGAGAGGATGGAGTCGATCCGTAGTCACCGTCGATACCAGTAATATCCGAAGCCAAGAAGGAATGCGAGTCTGGGCTAACATCACCGGGAATTGGACGTGCTTGAGTTAGAATGCATTGCCAAAGACAAGTCAGGCCAAAAGCGATATCGAGGCAGATTGTCTTCATCTTGACGGATTCAGAAAGCATCAAAAGCCTCGGCAGTGACTGTATGAGGCGATGTAGGAACAAAGCTTGGTGACGACAAGAAATCCTCTTCCCGGCTGTATTTAACTGCTTCTCGATAAGATAGCCACACCGAAAGCTTCCCTCCGTACCGTCCGGTGCTTGGCTACGATCGGCTATGTCCGTCGGTCCGGCCTGCAAAGCTCGCGTGATGGTGCAGCTCCGCTATAGTCCTCGGCGCTTCATCCGTGATCACGCGGAACAACATGGCGAGCCACTGGATCCACCGAGTGAAGCGCGCCTCGCGCTCCTGCAAGCCAGCATGCTCGTTCATAACCCACGCTAAGCAGCAACAACCTTCTTCGACCCATTTATTTCAGCGCCGCCTTCCTCTTTTTTCGATAGAGATGCATTTATCCGATGATTCGAAGCGCAATGAAAGGCCGCCACTTTCAGAACTTGGTCCGCGTGACACAGCATGGCCGCCTAATTAGAAAGCGCAAGACGCCAACCACGTGGTCTCCTTCACGCTAGTGCAGGACGCCGTTGTGGCTAAGAAACCTACCTTCTCGAAAAGCTTCGCTTGTGGAAGATGACCGAAAGCAGACTGAGATGACCTTGTGGCTGGCTGATATTGACGAAAGTTGGCGTTGCCATGCGTCAACGTCGTCGGCGTCGCCCGAAGCATTGATAAAAATATTTTCCCATAGAATTCGAGGTCTAACAGACGCTCATTTTCAGAACTTTCCGATTTCCGAAATTTGACATTTGGCTTGTACCATTCGAATACAGCAAACCTTCACACTTTCTTCTTACCCCGAACACCACTCACTGCCCTCCTCGAACAAGGCTTTAGAGGATGTCAGACAGATACCAAGGCTCCGCATATCGTCGTGGAGGTCCACCACCTCGCGATGACCGACGCTTCGCACCACGCCACCACAGAGACGAGCACGACTACCCAGATGCTCGGTACGGCGACCCCCGTGACCCATACCCACCTCACTACTACTCGGACTCGCGCGGCTATGGCTCCGGACGTCCACCACGACGTGTGCACAAAGCCATTCCACCACCTCGACCATGGGACTACAGTCGTCGGCCTCTGCCACGCAACGAGCAGGAAAGGATAGAACTTGAACGGGAGCGCGAAGCGTGGGAGGCGAAAGAAGCAGAAAGATACCGACAGCGCATGGAAGAAAGGGAAAGAGAGCGGGAGAGAGATGCAGCAAGAGGTCATCACGGATCACACAGTGGATGGGATAGGGACTATGATGCTGATGAAAGAATGTATGGGCATCCTGATGCCTACGACCGTGAACGAGCAAGGCACCCAGATCACGCACCACTTGGACCTCGTCGACCACGATCGCGAAGCCCAGTAGGACACGATCCTCGAGACTCAAGAGACCCACGAGACCCTCGATTCGACCAGAGAGGATCTTGGAACAGGGCTTCAGTTGGCTCGTCTGAAGGTAGAGAACGAGACGTGGACCGTTTGGCCGCAGCCGCACCCGCCGCAGATCGTGCTGCCGCCGCTGAAGCGGCGACTAGATACCCGGAAGACACCTACGGACACACTTCCCGTCGCTCACCTCCGCCGTCTGCACCCGCAGCACATCTTGATACGCCTGAAGCTCGTCGTTATGGTGGCACATCGGAGCGACCTGTCTCACCGCCTCGAGGTCCAGCGGCACGCACAGCAGTACCGGAAGGACCAGCATCTGGGTTCAGCTCTACCCCTCCAACTGGTCCACGAGCCGGTCCTGGCGGATACGCTCGACGAGGTGGCCCACCTCTTGCCTCTCCCGCCTTCCGCGGACACCGCGAAGGATCAGGCTCCGCCGGCCCTTACACGCCGGGCTCTGATCGCGGAGATCGCGAAGCCAGCAACTACCTCAGCCCTTCCAACGCTCGGTTCCCTCGTTCAGCTCGCGACGGGCCACCTGGCACGTATCGTGGCGGTTACGCCTCCTCATTTGGTCGCGGAAGGCGCGATACCAACCCCTACGATTCTCACTTTGCCTCTGGACCCGGCGACGAAGACCCCAGCTACCGAGGATATGGTGGACCGGGCTCTTCACCACATGAAGCATCACCCTTCTCTCCCTCGACCTCAACTCCAGGCGGCCCCCTAACCGCACCACGACTCTCCCGCACCTCGTCATCACAAACCCCTACCACTCCTGCCACTGTTCATCCACCTACCGGACCTTCCGCTCTCAACAATAGCACCACTAGCATGACTGCTGGCATCGCTTCTCCATCCACCGCCACTCCCTCTCTTCCAACAACTACCACCGCCCACTTCAGTGCAGCTTACAAACTTTGTCCTGACCTCGATGCAGAACTTCTCTCCATCGAAACACAAAGATCTACTTTCATTTCGAACTATATTTTGGGATCGAAGAGAGCAGCGATAAGAACAGCTAGAAGCGAACTTAAAGATGCAGAACTTGACTCTTTGACTGCTAATAGTAGAAGACAAGCAGCTGAAAAAGCGTTAGAGGTAGCAAGAGAAACTGCAGATGCTTATAGTTTGGAGGAAAATAGGAAAGAAGAGATGCAGAATTTGATCATTCAACAAATGCAACAGCAACAACAGGTTTCACAGCAATCAGGGATGGTTTAGATTTCGTAATGATAAGGCATTTAATTTTCATTCTTACCACTGCGTCTGAAACAGATTGTTGAATGAGATTATATTGAGCAAACCAAATCGAAAACATATAGAGACATCTTAAAAGGGTATCCGAAACAAATTTTGAGGAACATCACTTTTTAAGCAGCAGTAGGTTGACCATTCTTCCCCTTCAAAGTTTCGACCTTCTTATCAAAATCTTTAGTCAGCAATAGATGATGATGATGTTTTTCAACATCCCATTTAGGAGCAGGAGCTTTTACTGCATAACTTTTAGTTTCACCACCACCTCTAACTTTTTCAACTCTAATATCAAATTCTAATTCTCCTGTACCTTCCTGATATTCAACAGAACACCAATTTCTCGCACCAATAATATATTTATCTTTTTGACTTTTACCTTGTAAATCAGTTTCGAAAAGTGGAACCATAGTTTCTTTAGTCCCACAATAAAATAGAGAACGATGTTTCTTACTTGCGAGTTTATTCAACATTGAAATAACTGCTGGTGGAGGAGGAGTATTAACAATAGCACTTGTTATGACTGCTAGAGAATACTTAGGATCTAAACTAGGATCATGTTGATGATATCCAAAGAAAACGCCTACACCAGCAGCATGTACATCACCACTGATGTAACTAACTCTTAAGTGTTTCTCTAAAGAAAGTTCCTGAACTCTCTCAACTAACCAGTTCCTTTCGTGTTTATGGGGACCTGCACACCAATGATCTCCCAAATCATCCAACAGTTCTACTTGACCGTTGAAGTTGTTCGTAAACCCTGGACTCAAGCCTTTAGCCAACATGATAAGTGGATTCATGGAACTACTCAACGTTCTCTCCAGGAACACCATACGTGGATATGCCAAAGGTACACCGAGCAGAATAATCAAATGCTCTACACCTGGAGGAAGCTTCCGAACCGCATCGAAAAGCTTCTGATACGTACCCTTACTACAAATCTGATCGATCTTTCTCTCTGACCTACAATCCGCCAACAAGATCCATTGCTTCGGTCCTAAGTACGACAGCAAACTGTGATTCTTGAACGGAATATACACTCCGTCTCCACCAATGATCATACTCTTGTTCGGATGCGCCGTCTCACTAACCCCATCCACCTCATCATTGACAAACAACTGGAATAGCAAGAAGAAAAAGTATCCTCTCGCTCCAACATGGTTGAAGACTGGCGCCTTCATCAATTCATCCGGATACGTTCCGAACCCATCGATCAAGTCATGGTCATCCAACATGTTAATCATTGGAATCTGCGCAATAGTCTTGGCAAAAGATCCACCGCCAAACCACTCGCAGTAATGGTTGAACATATACCTGTCGATACAAGTTCGAATCTCATCAGTGAGCGGATGTGCCATTCGCTTCTTCGAGTTGGTTTCGTTGTTCCATTCTTGCATCTCGGGTTCACGTACGAGTTTATCGCAGTAAATCTGATCACCACCGCCGATGACAGCGTGATAGGGTTTAGCGGAGTGGGCTTTGAGCAGATCATCCCAGAGAGGATTAGGACCGTTGAATTCGGATTCGTCAACAGAGGCAGAGAATCCGTTACAACTGTGACCGGCCCAACGGAAGTTCTGGGATTTGGAAGGGACGAAGAATGTATGACCGGTCATACCTTTGATGGCTTCAGATTGGGAATTGGGATGAGCCTCTCCGTCGATGGAGTAGTGAACGGCGAGTTCGTGATCGGCCATGGGGATTTCGATTTTGAAGCGCCAGAAGGTGAAGGAACCTTCGGCGCCGTGATACTGATAGAGCTTAATGGCTTGAGAAGTGCTGTTGGAGTTCTCGTCAGAGACGGTAGTAGAGCCGTCGGCAGTAGCGGCGGAGACGGCAGAGGCGTTCTGCCACTTGAGCTGCATGGTAGGGACAATCGAATAGTCACTGGTAGCATCCTCGGTGACAATCATGGCGTAGGCGTGGTAGATGCATCGGTTGACGTCGACATTGTCATAACGGAGCATAGGCCCCGTCTTGACGTTGAGAGTCGTCATTTTGAGGTAAAGGCTAGGTGATCACTTTCAGGAAGAGAGAGAGAAAGGACTGGGTATAGACCTGCGTCGAAGCGGTGATATCAATGATATGTGAGGGGAACCGTCGGACGTTGTGAGTCAGAGTCTTGCTCGATGTCAGTTCGTCACGAGGTGTGTAATGTGGTGAGAAGGCAAGGAGCAAAAGATGGCGAGCGAGGAGATGATGCTGGATGGGTTCGAAGCGTCGACTTTGTCCCGAAAAGAGAAGAGGAGAGTGAGCACATGCAAGTGCGGAATTCGAGCATTGAGAGTGGAGATCTCAAGCGTAAGAAAAGTCAAGTTGAAGGCAGCTGACAGGCGTGTTCTGTACCAGAGCAGCGGAGTGTCTTTGTAAGAGCACGCGGGAAAAGTAGCGTCGCTTAGACATTCCGATCCGCCTGTTCAAAATTCATCTTTGGCTGCACACACTCGCTAAGCGAATCGAAAATGAGATGTTTGAAAAGCAAGCAGCAGCAGCAGATTCGGCATTTCCGATCCGCAGCTTCTCCCTTATCAATCCCGTCGAGCCACAAGCGTTCGTGCTGAGCGCACACATCCAGCTTAGATTGCAGGCTTCTCTACCACACGAAGACGCAACGATATCTTTCTTCGCTGTGTAGTGCAATCCAACAGCTATCATTCAATCGCGATCGCGGACATTGGGCAGCGGGAATGCATCGAAGGACAAGCGCACAAGCCATGATTTTCCGTCAGCTGCAGGGCCTTTGTTGAAAAGCTTGGCGCTGGTTAAATGCCCGAATTGGCTAAACAAGATCAACGCATTAACAAATGCGTCACCTTGCGCGCTCTCTCCATCGGAACACGGCTAGACCTGTTCATCGCATGATGCCAAGCCTAGACCTCGAGTCCATGGCCCTTCATCTTCATGTGCAAAGTGCGTAACCGACTCCTAGGTGACCTGTACCTAGGTATCTCACGCACTGTTCCTCAAATGTGTCCTCGACAGGTGGTGTTAGCGAACATCACGGCCATTCTGTTTATGCTTGATGATCTCTTCGCATTCGAATCGAGGATATTGGGGCAACTAGTCATGACAAAGATATTGAGAACCTTGAAAGCAAACAAGCACGAATAATAATGAATGATAATGAATACAGTAAATTGTGCAGAGGCAAAGGAAGAAGGTGAAGAAAAAGAAGAAGAAGGAGGCGTAGAACAGGAAGAGGGCTTGAAGCCCGGATATCATAGTGTCGGTACGAAGCAAGTCGCTACCGGCAAGGGGAAATCTTGGTGTGTGTATGAAGATGAGCTCGGAGAAGAAGCACATCGCGCTGTAGACCTTGTGGCATGACCAGGAATTGTTCTGCCATCAACTCAGTACCGCCCATGGCTGATCAGCGTTGGCATCCGATCCAAATCCGCCACCCATGCTGGCAAAGTGATCCAGATCCCACCATTCGTCGCCCGAGCCTGCGATGATGCCCTGCGAACCAGGTCCGAGCTCAACCTGGCTGACCGCTGTTTCCTCCGGAGCTTTTATCGATGTGCTCTGGTTGGCTTCCTTGGTGTTGGTCGTTGCCTTGCCTGCCTCGTTTGCAGACACGGCAGGGGCCATCGTCAAGCCGATGCGATCCAGTCTCATTCTATGAACGAACGGGCTCTTGTCAAGATCAATCTCATCGCAGCTACTCATTTCCGCCGGACTCGTGCTCGACGGTCCGGCAGAGCCAAAATCCAGCCCATTGCCTCCCAATCCGCTTGGCAATTTGGCTCGAAGCGAATTTGCCGTCGAGTTCGATGCTGTAGATGCATTCGAGCTACCGCCGGGCAGTCGAGCGCTTGCCACCAATTCAGGTGTCTCGACAGGAGGCTCGCTTTCCTGCGTCGTTGCATTCAAGCCTCCAGAGCCAAAGACGCCGCTCAGATCAACGTCCGCATCAAACGCATCTGGTCCCGCGGCCGATGCCTCGATAAAGTCGAACAGATCGATGTCCAAGCCAGTGTCGGCGTCAGCCGAGGGCAATGAATCCAACGCACCATCCAAGAAGCTCGATCCTCCGCTGCCGGCATTGCCTTCGGTCTTCGAAGGCATGTTGAAGCCGTTGGCAGGCATACCTGACAGCATCGAGTCTTGACCCAGGAGAGACATGAGAGATTGAAGCGCTTTGGGATCCGAGCCGTTCTGCGCAGATGGCCCTGCGCTGGGAGCTCCTAGCAATGAACTGTCGGCATTGCCACCATTGGGTCCACGAAGACCGTTGTTGGCGTTGCCAGTAGCCAACAGCTCCTGCCATGTCGACTCGACCAATCCAGCGGGATCTCGTCCAGCGAGCTCGAGATCCTTCTTGCGCTTCTCCTCGGCTTCCTGCTCGGCCTTGATGTTGGCCGTGTCCACCTTGGCATTGGCGGCTGCATTGCTTGCTGCAGTCGCAGAGGCGTCAGCAACACCTCCGCCCTCGCGACGCTTGCGTTCAGCCTCAGCCATCTCTCGCTTCACTTCAGCCATGATGTCGGCGCTTGTCTTGAACTTCTTATCGGGCTCAGCAGCCGAAGACGTAGGAGTACCAGCGGCGCCCTTGCCCTTCTTGGCAGCGGCTTTGCCGCCCTTGGGCGCCTTTTCGCCCTTCTTCCCGCCTTTGCCGGCCGGTGTCGAGCCTGCAGGCGTAGGTGTGTCTTCCGGCTGAGCGGGCGAAGGCGCCACTTTGGGCGACTCGTTGGTACCGGCAGAAGGGCTCATGGCCTTACCGGCAGCAGGAGCGTTCTTGGCTCGCTTGTTGGGTGGCAGCTTAAGATTCTCAGGTCGAAGCCCTCGCTTGATGCCGTGCGCTGCTGCTGCAGCGTCGAAGGTGCCATCGGCGTTCATCCCAGAAGCAGCTTCGGCTGGTTGAGTCTGGTTAGCTGATGCGTCCACCGGTGCTGCAGCCGCAGGTGCGGGCACGGGCACGGGCGCAGCTGTTTGGATACCCGAAGCGGCCGGCTGCATGCCATTCGGTGCGGCAGTCTGGTTGGCATTGTTGACTGCCATGCCCGCAGCCGCGCCGTTCTGTTGAGCAGTGCGATTTTGTTCGCTGAGCGATGTGACGATGCGCTGTGCCAACTCTGGATTGCTAGAACGCACAAAGCTGATGCAACGGCTCATCTGCATCTTGAGCTTGTCCAGATCGGCCAAGCGGAGAATGCACTGCTTCTTCGGCAGCAAGTCGTACTGGTCCTTGTACATGAACGCCATGATCTTGAGACGCTTGGCTGGTTCCAGGTTGCCGTTCATCGCATAGAAGGCTGGCAACAACGCTGTGACTGTAGCCTGAATTGGTGCAAGCTTCTGCACCTGATCCAAGATCTGATCCCGTTCGTCATCGGCAATGTTCTGGATGATCGGTAACCTTGGCCTCTGCGTTGCCAACTCCTGGTCGATCTTAGCCATGGCCGCGCGTGCTTGCTCCAACTGCTCTGGGCTGACTGCAATGAAACGAGCTTGCGACATGTTGTTGGGGCGACCGGGAATCTGACCTTGCTGACCGGGCTGCTGTGATGAGCCCGTCGCGTTGGATGGACCTGTACTACCTGGCGCACCAGGCTGCTGTGACTGCGAGGACTGATTCTGCATCTGCCCTTGCTGCTGCTGCTGACCTGGCTGCTGGCCTTGGGCGTTTTGCATCTGCTGTTGGCTGAGCGGCTGGCCTGGCATGCCCGCACCAAAGCCGGCCGGCGGTGCCTGGTTCGGCGGTGGCGCCGACGTTGACGGCATGATCGGTCGCTGCTGATTTGGCCAGACCATCTGCTGCTGCTGTTGCTGAACGCCGGGCTGCTGTGCCTGCTGCGGTGGCTGTTGCTGCTGCGACTGTTGCTGTTGCGGTGGTGGCTGCTGCATGCCGTTCTGACCAGGCATCTGCATGTTGTTGGCGCCCGGCTGATTGCCCTGGTACCCTTGGTTCATCTGTCGCTGCTGATTCTGAAGCTGCTCCTGTCGCCACTGATTAAGCTGCTGACTGAGGAAGACCTTGTTGAACTGGTCTTGGGTCATTCCGATCTTGGCGAGGTGCTCGGCAGTCAAAGTAGGCGGCTGAGGAGGGTTAAAGCCAGCAAGGGAAGGTTGGTTTGGTTGCTGAGAATTTGGCGCCTGCATCTGAGGTTGTTGCTGTGGCTGATTCGGGGGCATCATGGCGGCTTGCTGACCCAGAAGCTGGTTCGGCTGCTGATTAGGCTGCTGCGACTGCATCTGCGGTGTCGATGGCGGTCGGAAGGCCGGAGCTTGCGGATTGTTCTGACCCACACCCTGTCCTTGTCCAAGACCGGCTCCTGCCATAGACATTTGATATTGGTGCTGCATGGCGCGCTGCCAAGTCTCTTCAAAAGGCGCGAGGTAGTTGCGATACTCGGTAGCCAACGCCTGGCCGAGCGCCTGGGTCTGAGGCGAGCCGAGTGGTGCAAGCTCCAGAGACATGGCGATAGCAGGCCAGGCTCCCTTCTGATGTGCGCCTTCGCTGCCACCGTGAGCCTGGACGATCTGATAGAAGCGGTAGAGATCGAGTTCGCGTCCGCCAACTTTCGGTAAGGAAGTGATGGGCGTACCGCGCTTTTTCATGAGATCGACCAAAGCCTTCATGAACTGCTCGGGCCGCAACGAGGGCACTCCCTGCAAGCCAGACATGCCAGGTTGACCTCCCATGTTCATAGCACCGATCTGTGGCGAGGGACGCACTTGCGGCGGCTGTTGAACCTGCGGCGCGTTCTGTGTCTGCTGATTGAGCATGGGACTTCCAAATTGTCCTTGCGGTGGTCGGGCAGAACCTGGCCTGTTCGGCGGTCGAATGACAGGAGAAGCATGAGGCTGAACGGGAGTGCTGTTGCCCATCATAGCATTGCCCATGACGCCCTGGGGCTGCTGCGGTTGCTGTTGCGGCTGCTGAGTCTGTTGTTGCGGCTGCTGCTGTTGCTGACCAGGCATTTGTCCGGTCTGGACATTTGCGGCTTGTTGACCTTGCTGCATCAACGCTGCGAACTGCTGAGCGTTCTGCACATTTAGACGCTGTAGCAACGCAGACTGGAGACGTTTAGCCTCGGCGTGCTGCTGCTGGACCACGGTGCGTTCCTCTGCGCTCAGATCCGAGTTGAGCTTGCTCTCGATATCAGTGACTCTTTGATGCAAAAGGCGCAAGAAATTGAGCGGGTTCTGCTGATTGTTTCGGGTATCGGGAGTCGCTTCGGGTCGACCTGCAACTGGTGGTCTCTGCTGTCCTGGCTGCCCCGGCTGCTGGCCCATGAGCTGCTGTTGCTGTTGCGTGTTTTGTTGCATTCCTGGGACTTGCTGGGGCGTCTGAGAGCGTGCCATCTGCTGCTGATTGATTTGAGCTGGCCCTTGTAAAGAAATCTGAGGCGAGGACTGCACCTGGTTGGGTTGCTGCTGCTGCTGTTGTGGCGGTTGCTGCTGACCAGGAGCCGATGGTGGCAAGAACCCTGTGTTGCCCATGGTCGGCGTTGACTGAGGTCCGCCAGGGCGAATCTGCTGGAGACCGGCCATCATCTGAGCCTGTGCCTGCATCTGAGGCGTCCTCTGCATGGCGTTGGCAAAGTTCTGACCGTTGGCAGTCGACATGTTCATCATGGGCTGACCAGGTTGTTGCGGCGGCCGGGCGCCGGCATTTTGGGTCTGCGCTGCCTGCTGCTGAGCCTGCATAGCCTGTTGACGAGTGATAAGCTGCCGCAACTGCATAGAGTAACACAAAATAATGAGGGTCAGTATTGGTATTTTCAGATGTTTCAGATGAAAGCCTCGATCGTTTTGAAATAGTAGAACAAGGGCGGAAACTTACCTGGATCATTTGCTCCTGTGTGAGATTGCCCTTTTTAGCCTGCTCGATAGCATGCGAAAGCTGAGCAAATGTTGGAGTTGGGCCGGCGACACCGCCCATTTGCGGAGCAGCACCCAAGTTGGCAGCTTGTTGAGGTTGCTGTTGCAGATGAGCGGGTTGCGAAGTAGCAGATTGCTGAAGTCCCATCTGACTTTGGAGCTGGGCATGCTGCTGTTGCATCTGTTGTGGCTGCTGCGGCTGTGATTGTTGCTGCTGCTGCATCTGATGCTGTGGCTGCTGTTGCATCTGCTGTTGCGAGGCCTGAGGTTGGACCATCTGCTGAGGACGCATCATCTGCATGAGCGGGTTCTGGTTGTTACCCATCATACCGTTGGCGGCGAGCTGAGACTGCTGTTGAGCCATAAACGCTTGAAGCTGTTGCTGGTTGAAGCCGGCAGGCAAGCCGCCGAGCTGAGGCATCATGGGATTGCGCTGTTGCATCTGGGGCTGAGCTCCAGGTGGAGGCTGAGGCTGGGGTTGCTGCTGTTGTGGCATTTGTACAGCTTGCTGCATCTGATTTTGTTGCCGCAGCATATTGAGCTGCTGTGGTGTGAGGTTGTTGAAGTTGAAAAAGGCGCCATTCTGATCGAAGCCCGACATGATGGCGGATGACGACGAAGCAAGACTTGCCTCGGCACGTCTAGACAGGGTGATGGAAGGAAGGCGTTGCTGGCGGCAGCGCGGCTTTGCGGCTTTGCGGTACTCGCGGGAGTGATGGAGAGACCGATGCCTCGATAAACGTCCGTGTCTAGAAGGCTTTGCAACGATAGCTAGCAACGACCGAGTGGTACCGGAGAAGTAATGGAGTGGCCACTGAGAGCTTGAGAAGCTCGGAGGGCGATGGATCAAAGAGCGGAGGCGAGATGATGACCAACCGACATTCAAGGATGCAGAGATGAGGTGACAGCTTGATCGTTGAGCAGAGCAGACAGCGGTGAGGGAGTTGACGCTTGCTGAATGTTGATAGCAGAGTCCAGGTAGAAGGTCCGTGTAACAGCAGATGATTCGGATAATGTAGGCTGATGGCGATCTGAGCGCTCTTGCTGAATGAAAAAATGGGCAGCAGGGTAATGAAGATGAGACGAGCGACAAACAACGGCTATTGGATGGTGGTGGGGACGAAGACGGATGTGTGCGACGTCTGATGTGAAAGCGCTGGAAGCGGCGAAATATTGGATGCGATGTAAAGTTCGATACGGAGGCAGGGATAGCTGTGCAAGCCTATCGGGTATACGAGGCGGATGACGCTTGCAATGCAAGGTGTTGCAGGAGCCAAAGAAAGTCTGAGGCAGAACTTGGTGATGTATCCGGCGGTGGAATGTGGACCGCGGTATGTTGTGTACGAAGAAGTTCTTCTAGATGAATGAGAGAGACTAAGAAGAGGGAAATTTGAACTGGAACCGAGCCGGATCGGAATGACGGGAACGAAAAGAGAAAATCAACCGGGATACGGTTTTGGTGAGGGGACTGCTCCGGTCAAGAGTCGAGTTGACGACGCCTGGGACGAAGACGAAGGCGACGGCAACAGCAACGACGGCGACGGTGATGATGAGGACGAGAAGGATGAGGATGAAGGAGGGTACGGCGGTGATGGCGACGAGCGGCAAAGGGATCGAGCTTGCAAGCAAGACAAAGAGAGAGAGAGAGAGAAAGCGGAGGCGGAAGGCCACACGGCGCGAAACAAAGCGTGAGCCAAGCGAATGGGCACAGAGGCGAGAGAGAGTGAGAGAGCGAGAGCGAGTGTAAGCGGCGGCGGCGGGCCCATCAGCGGGAAGCAGGAAAAATTAGAGGCAGCAGACAGGCAGAAACTAAAACAAGTGGCTACACTGTTGCAGTTAGTGGCACACACGCACACACACAAGCAGCACACACACGTACAAAAAGTAAAGTTGAGAGAGATGAGGTCCAGATCAGGGCCAACGAAACGCGGAGCAAATAGAGAGAAAAAGAGAGCTGGCTTGCTTGTCTGTCTGTCTGTCTGTCTGTCTGTCTGTCTGCCTTGATTCTGCTCTGTCAGGGTCGACACTGGACAGCAGCCCAATTTCAGGGTAACGTAGGCAAGCAGCACATGCAGGCTATAGCACGATGCAGCCAAGCGTGTACCGGATACTGGAGCTGCAACCGCTTTTTTTCCCTCGAGCTCGTGGCGTGGCCGTTTGGAGACTGCAGCAGCAGCAGCAGAAACAACTCGTGGTCGCGATGTCGTGGTCGTGGCTCGCTGCTCGCTCCAACCACAAACCGACGAAAATTCAGAAAAATTATTCCATTTTCGAACTCTTGCATTGATTGCTCCACAGGCAATTTACGACTGTCATCTTCTGACAGGAATCACAAATCCGCAAAGAGAAGAGAGAGCGCCCTCTTTTCTTTGTCCGCTCCCTAATTGACTTCGATTTCAAGGTTCAGGGTTGCTGCATCGAACCTCTTGGCTAGACCCTTTACCTGATCTAAAGCATCTTTTAACTCAAGGGGCCAAGTTACTTCTTGTTCATAACTCGAATCATGAAGCATTGAGCACTAAACGGCCTGAGTCAATGGAGGTCTTCAGAGCAGAGATGGCTCGTCGTGGTTGACGGCTGTCGGCGTTGACTCTGTCGAAAACCGCTCCGTGCGATCTTGGCTGCAGCGTCTAAATTTCAATTTCCTGTGGTAGACGTCTCGACGTTTGAAATGTTCTGAATTGGTTGAATAGGAGCGAATACAACGGACCTGCATGACATCTCGAGATTCCAATTGCCATCAACTTGCCACCTGTGAGACATTTGGTCCAGCAAGCGCCCCGACTAGCGACACTGAACAGCTGATCGAGAGCTTTGCAAGTAGAGTGACTTTGCTGTCAAACGACACATGAACCATGCAAGGTCCCGCAATGGCAGAAACCACAAAGGATGGCATCTCATTGATGGGGCGGCAATTAATGGTTGCTTATGCACCGATGTGGATCTCCTCAAGTGAAGTTAGAGCTTTTTCATGCCGGCATGCATTGCTCGAATGTCGTACAGCGGTCCCGCCTCGACCACTCTTTGTGCCTCATAGCTATCGATGCAGGCAGTAAGAACATATGATACGAGGCTGCAAGCAACGCCGTTGAAGATGAGAAGCTGGTCAGTCGGTCTAATGAAGATAGTTTGCTTGTGGTGGGACCAGCAAATAATGATGTTCGGTGGTCAGTGCACGCAGAAGGACGACTTCACATGAGGGCAGAAGCCAGCACGTCCGACAGCTCATCGTTTCCATCGGAGTTGCCCACAACGGATCGGCAACCACGTCTCGGAGGTTGGAGAGGTTGGATAAAGAGGTTGCCAGACGGCTCTGGAGTTTCCTTGACTGTGAGCGCCATGTTACAGAAAGTGGGCAAGGCAACCTGTCGCCTTTCACAATTTCGCACACCCCACGATAGGATTCTGAAGGTCGTCTGCACTGGGGTCCATGTTTGAGAAGATCTCGGTGGTTCAGCGTGGCAAAGTCGCCAATACAATGCTGTCTCTTCAGAATCGTTCCGTGCACCATCAGCATCGACGAAAACTCGAACAGTACGAGCTATTTCCAGCATCCGGCTCCGAGTATGTGACACTAGCGCCTAAATGTTGCAGCCGAACGCTTTGGTTGGATCACGTCGCGTTCGTGCCTTGCATCCCTGTATCTTACCTTCTTCCAGCTGTGCTTTCCGTACTTGTTGAGACTCGGCTGAGACCCGAAAGCTTGCTCGTCTCGACTTCTAAGCGAGCCGAAAAATAATGCTCGGTTTTGAACTTGAAGCGAGGCGACTGACTGTGCCGTTGCCGCCCTTTTTTTGAATCCGAATTTGTGGACCTTCTTTTTTGGACCTGATTTTTCTTTTACAGTTCGTGAGCTGGGAAAGCTATCTCTTTGCTGATGATGGCATCAAAAAGAGACGCCGCTTCCCCTCCTTTACTCTGCCAGAGTGGAAGGGGGCCTAAGGAATAAGCAAGCTGCAGGTTTTGTGTCACCAACGAAGACGAGATCTACATCTAAAGCCCGATCAGCAAAGCTACTCAGCGGCACTTGAGTTTGCTGAGACCCTGAAAGGGATGCCGAAATTTTGGAACATCGAAAAGTGTGAAGGTCTCTGCGCGAAAGTGCTACTGTATGCATCAGCAGAAGCAAGAAGCAGGACCCTTCCCGTGTCGCCTTCCCCGCGTCGTATGCAAGCGAAGGCTCGGCCAATCCGCACCTTTCCTTGCCCTTGCGGCGAAGCAGAACACACTTACACTCACAGAGTGCAAGCTGCAACCTCAACTTTTTTGGCTTCCGTTTCTGTTCCTTGTTTTCGGATATTCTCGACATTGCATATCCTGGAGGCTACGAATTGAACACTCTTCGAGATCGCCACTTCCTCACAAGGGATCGATCACTTTGACATCTAACTTCGATGTACTGTTCCATCAAGGCACGCTTTCAAGAGGACTTTGTTCTCGTCTAGTTTCTGTAGCACCGTCGTTTGTGCTCACAAACGAATTGGGTGGGTTTCAGAAGTGGTGGGCCCGACACCAGCGCCACCAACCTCATCTTTATCGGCGATACACAGACCCACATCGCTCGTGTCGGCAGTATCAGGCACGCTTGTTGCCCGCATACACCCACTTTGCTCTTAACCTATTGAAGCGCCATTTAGCAGCCTTACGCCAGAGCCCTTCATTACGACATTAGTGACTCGCCCGGTCGGACCTTTATTGTTCAAGCTGCCTTCTTCAGGTCGCTTACATTCGACGTATATATAGACGTCCCTTCCGTCTCAAATTCCACTTCTGACAGGCCACACCGCTTCGCCTCCTGTCGCTGAACGCATCTCGCCAAAATGTCCGTCAGCGAGCTCTCCATGTACAAAACCTGCCCACCCGGCCTCACCTCCGCCAACGGTACGGCATGCAACACCGCTACCTGCGACTCTCCCTTCGTCGCTCCCGACGCTCGCACACCCAAACCGTCCTCCGACGCGCAATGCCCTTCATGCGATTCCGGCTTTGGAGGCATCAATTGCAATGTCTGCCAGACACCAAACGCCTGCCAAGCTCGCAAGTCATCTCTTGGTCTCAGCACCCCCAACTCGCTCTTCGGCAGCAACGAAACGCTTGTATGCCATAAGCAACCCTCCGCAGTCCGCACCACCTACATTGATTGCGATGTCAAACAGCCCACCGTCAATGGCGTCTACCCTGGAGAGATGCGCATGACGCTTTCCAAGACTTACAAACTGGACAGCTTCAGCGAGACCGGTCTTGCCAGCTGGCCCGAGGAGAGCAATACTGCATTGTCACAGGTATGGCTGGACGGTGTTGAGCAGTTCTACTGCCAGGCTGCTGGCTGTTCGGCCAAGAATTCGACTACCACTCTTGGCTCCGGTGCCAGCGGTCTCGGCAGCACACTTTGGACCTGTACCTCGCTGCAATGCTACTGCATTCCTGGAACCAAGATGTGTGGCGCAGGACAGCTCGATCTTTCGCCTGTCATCAACAAGCTCAATGGTACTCTCACCATGCCCTGTGACTATGTTGATCCTAACAATGCCACCGCTGTCTCAAACTGCGCGTTCAGGGGAGAGTTGCTCAACAACTTCCTTGGTCAAGAAGGTCTTCCGCTTGCCAACTGCCAATTTGGATCGTGCATCACACAGTCTGAGCTCGACCAATTCTACGCGAACGGATCAGGCCAAGACGGAAATCAAGACAGCAGTTCCGGACTCAGCAACGCTGTAGTTGCTGGTCTTGTCATCCTCGGTGTCGCGGTTGCCGCGATTGCTGGCCTTCTGTTCTGGGGCTTATGGGCGCAAAGGAAGGCGAGACATCGGCCCAAAGGTTCAGGTCGAGGACCTCTGGGCCTGCAATGGGACCGTTTGAACTACACAGTGCCTCTCAAGGCTGGTCTTCGCAGGCGACGTGTCAAGGCGGAGCCTGGTCAGCTTGCTGAGGTTGTCCCAACCTCAGAGTTCAATGACACCGTCTCACATCTTGATTCGCATCCCGCTGGCAAACACGACCTCAGCGTAGTCCGTAACAGCTCGGGTCGTATCGAACCTGGTTGCATGGTTGCTGTGCTTGGTCCCTCGGGAGCGGGCAAGACGAGTCTTGTCGAGATCCTTGCAGGACGTCACAAGATCGGACACGTTTCAGGTACCGTCCAAGCCCTCGAGGCTAGCTCTCAATTTGAAGGCGAAGCAGCTTCTTCGCGCCGAGCCATCGGCTTTGTGGATCAAGAGGACGCCCTTCCAGCGTTCTCAACCGTTCGCGAAGCTCTTCAAATGGCCGCTGACCTCTCGCTTCCTGATAACGTTACTCGCGATGAGAAGAAAGAGATCGTCACCAACGTTATTCATCAGCTCGGACTTGAGCGGGTTGCAAACAAGCGTATAGGTGACGCAAGCCGTCGAGGTCTATCCGGAGGCGAGAGAAGAAGGGTCTCCATCGGATGTGCGCTTGTCTCCCGTCCTCGTCTTCTCATCGCTGACGAGCCGTTGTCCGGGTTGGATGCGTTCTCTGCATCTCGTGTCGTTTCTGCTTTCCGCGAGCTTGCGACAGGTCCCAATGTAGGAGGTACGACAGTGATTGTGACTGTGCATCAGCCGTCAAGCGAGATCTTTTATAGCTTTGATCAGGTGATGCTCATGTCTCAGGGTGCTGTTATCTATCATGGTTCTCCGAGCGATTCGCTAGCATGGTGCGAGAGGCAAGGCGAGCAATGTCCTGCCGGACACAACGTTGCTGATCATCTGCTCAAGATCGCGTCCTCTTCCCATGACGGTGCTGCTCGGACGAGCGCAGTGGAAGAGAAGAGGCTGCACGAGAAGACAAGCAATCTTTCATCGAACGAAGGCGCATCCAACGGTGGCGTTGCAACAATGCCAATGCTGGAAAGCTCTTCCACTGCCGTCTCTGCAGGCGAATCATGGGAAAAGACTATCGGAGGGTCATCCATGGCTTCTTTCATGACACAGTTCACCACTCTTTGTCGACGCAACTTCATCACCGCTCGTCGGGATCCCTCTGGAGCGCTTGCACACATTGTTGGTGCTGTCGTGATCGGTCTCATCGTTGGCGGGTGTTTCTATCAAGTCAAGCTCACCATTGCTGGATTCCAGAATCGAGTTGGGTCGATGTACTTCCTCTTCATACTGCTCTCTTTCTCTGCGCTGTCGTCTGCTACCGCTCTCACCAAAGCTCGTCCACTGATGATGCGGGAACGTGCAAACGGTCTTTACAGCCCGCTTCCCTGGCTCATCAGCTATGTCGTATACGATGCAGTCCTTCTCCGCGTCATCCCTGCGCTTCTGCTCAGTATCATCATGTACTGGATGGTAGGGCTTAAACCTTCAGCAGACTATTTCTTCGAGTTCCTTCTCATCGCAGGGCTTTTCCATCTCGCAATGGCGCTCTATAACATGCTTCTAGCCGCACTTATCGAGGATCTCTCAGTGTCAATCTTGTTCGCCGGAGTGTTCATTCTATTCAACATCGGCTTCGGAGGGTTCCTGTTGAATCTCAATGACCTTTCAGGAGTATTTAGGTGGTTGCAGTGGATTTGTCCAATGAAATACGCTTTGGAGGCGGTAGCAAGTCATGAATTGAACGGGTTGGAGCTGATTGATACCGTAGGTGGGGTCAGTATTACCGCAAGTGTGTCGGTGTTCTCGGGTAATCTGTTTGCCTTTAAGTCAGATGCGTTTTACAGGGATCTGTTGGTGTTGGCGCTCGGGTTCGTGTTGGGATTCTTCATTTTGTTGGCTGGAGCGGTGACATGGAGGATGAGGGAACGTCGTTGATCATCATCTTCAGCTGTGCTTACACAACATTCGCTAGACCTTTTCTCTCTTTCGTCAGAAGGAGATGTACACGTTCTTTCCAAGGTCTCTCTTTTGCAATGGTAGATTAAAAGTTCTTCATTCGTACAGTAAGCGCCGTGGATGTGCACGGCATATAATGATGCTGCCTAGATGATATACAATTGAGTGTTTGATCAGGAACTGATTCTTTAGATCTTGGGATCTTGGACGGGAGCGTTACCCATGGAACCAGGGCCACCTCGAGAGTCGAACTCTGCAGTGTGAACATAACAGAATTTGGAAGTCAGTACAATCTACTCTTAGCCCAGAACATTGAAGGAGGTAGGTGAGTCAAACTTACCCTTGGGGTCCTTGCTAGCGACAGACTCGCGGCCAGCGGCACCAGGGATCTGGGGCTCGCCCTGCTCGGCACGCTTAGCGTTCTCCTCCTGACGCTGCTGGTCGTTTTTGGGGATGGTGTCCTGGAATGTCTTCTCCATTTTGGCTGTGTTTTGAACGAGTGTGGTTGTTCGTGAAGGAGGGAGTTGGTATAGTTGTAGTGAGAAGGCAAGACGGATGATGTGGAGATTTGAGAACTTATATATGTCTCGAGGCTGCTTGAAGCTCGAGCCATTCAGAGGGTCTGCATCGAGGGAAGCGCCTCGACGGAAGCTCACGGTCTACAACGGAAGAACAAGACTCTGCTTCGCGACAACACAGCAGCGCATTGACATCAGGCAGCAGCTGCCATCGACGATCTTGAGACTCGCTAGCAACATGGCCAGTCACACGAGACAATCAGTCTTGCTCTGCTTCCTGAGTTTGTGAGAAGCCAAAATGGAGCCGTGGCTCAGCTGTTCTACGGCGAAGGCCTGTCAGACAGTCAAATGCAAAGATCGAGCATGCAAGATCGGAAGCAAAGGTCGGATCAGAAAGTTGCGCACTTTGACGTCAGTTTTTTGGCGGTACAGCACAAACGCTGCTTTATGTTAAAGACACTGGACAAGCTGCCCATCGAGAGGCAAAAGGGTCCAAGACAGGCTGAGAACAATGAGCTGCCAAGGGACTCATCAAAATGACAGGCAGCGGAAGCTGCACATGCAAAGATGAATCATCTCCGCGTTCGCCGTTGTTCACCCGAAGATTCACATTAGCATGTCACGTACAAAGCTCTAACATGCTTTGCTCGAGTCCTGACCTCCGCTGACATAATCAAAAAGTCGCTTTTTTCTACGTTTCTCAAAAATTTCGTGAACTTTTTCTACTTCAGGGTCGAGTGAATTTGAGTGGAGAAGAAAAAAAGACACAGCAGACGCGCAGTCTCCATATTTGGCCTCGACATGGGTTCAATTTCAAGAAGACTTCGGATCTTCTCCAGTCCCATCACACGCTAGGGTCTCTTCCTTTCCTCACGGTTTCGTTGCTGCCTTCACCATCTCCATAGAGCCGCTTCACGATGCCTGCAACACCCAAGGCCACTCCAAAGAAGGCCGCTGCCGCCAACGGCACCCCTGCCGGCTCGCCATCCACCACTTCCACTCCAGGTCGTTTGACTCGAGCACAAGCACGCGCCACCGGTACAAAGATTCGTACCCCTTCACCACTCAAGAAGGGCAGCATTTCCAGCCCTAAAGCTTCTTCCAAGAAGGCTGCTGCATCAGCTGCTCCAACTGCCGGGGAGGAAGACATCGACGCTCCCACCACGCCATCTAAATCATCTTCTTCCAAGACTAAGTCTCCCAGTCCTGCCAAATCTACCACACCGACAAAGTCTTCTTCGCCTGCCAAGACATCCTCGCCAAGGAAGAGCCCATCACCTGCCAAATCTGCTTCTGCTGCTTCACCAAGCAAGGTGCCAGCTAGTCATACCAAACTGACGCGCAAGCCTACTTCTGCTCTGGCCACTGCTGAGCCTATTGTTGCTGAGTACTCGGAAGAAGAGGCGGAGGAAGAGGAGGACGATGACGAGGAGGAAGACGATGAGGAAGACGAAGAATCGGATTTGGAAGAAGGTCAAGACGTCTCAGAGAAGGGCATGGAAAGATTGATGGCTGCCCTTGGCGATGATGGTTTGGATGAGGTCGATATGGCTGCTTTGGATGAGCTGGCTGGAGACGAAGAAGACGAGGACGAAGATGACGAGGATGAGGACGAGGACGAAGACGAAGAAGAGGATGAAGAGCTGGAAGTAGCATCAGAAGAAGACGAAGACGAAGAACAGTCTGAAGAGGCGGAGCAAGACGCCGACATTCCCCGCGTTGTCCCCAACGCCAACGGTGATACTCTTGCTGCCTCCATTGCACGAAGTGGCCTTGTCCCCACTTCTGGCTCCGACGATGAGTCCGAGGAGGAAGATGCCGAGGCCGAAGAAGAAGAAGAGGATGAGGAAGAACAGATCGCATACGAAGATCTCCCAGACGACGTCGAACTCTCCGAAGCCGCTAAAGCATCACGCACGCAACGCATCAAGGTCAACAACGAATCTGCCCTCCGTCGCATCTACTCCGACATTCGTCTCGATTCGCCCTCCTCTTCCTCCAAGTTACCTTGGATTGAGACGATGCGTATTACCTACCCTACATCTATCTCGTCCACTCTCTCTGACGTCGAGAACGATCTTGAGCGCGAGCTCGCCTTCTACAAACAGGCACTTCATGCTGCTGTAGAGGGTAGAAAGCTTGTTGAAGCTTCCGGTACACCTTTCTCTCGACCCAGTGACTACTTTGCAGAGATGGTCAAGACTGATGAGCACATGGAGAGAATTCGACAGAAGCTTCTAGATGAAACTGCAGCAATTAAGGCTTCTGAAGCAGCTAAGAAACAGAGAGAGCTCAAGAAGTTCGGTAAGAAGGTTCAAGTTGAGAAATTGCAGGAGAGAATTAGGAATAAGAAGGAGATGAATGAACGTGTTGCAGGTCTTAAGCGAAAGCATGGTTCGATTGATGATGGTGAAGAAGAGTTCGATGTCAGACTTGAGGAGGCTATTGCAGACAAACCTAAGAATGGTGGAAAGAAGGGTGGAAGAGAAGCTTCAGGTAAGGCAAAGATGCCAAGAACTGCCAGAGATGCAAAGTACGGTTTTGGAGGTAAGAAGAAATACTCGAAATCCAACACTGCTGAAAGTACCAACGATTTCAGAGTCGGCCCAACAAGAGGTGCAAGAGGTAGCAAGCCTTTGAAAGGTGGAAAGGCTGTCTCGGGTAAAGCTGGATTCAGACCAAAGCAGAAAAGTGGTGCTGCTAAGAGACCGGGAAAGGCTAGGAGAGCAGGTCACTAATCATTGCGCATCTGCTAATCATTGTTCACTTCTGTTTGACACATACATACATTCACACATTTGGTTCTTCATCGCAATATCATCACATGTCTCAGTCACACAAAATGCACACTTTTTCTTACAGTCTCGTTGAGGTTAATGTTCTGAAATTGCTGTCAAACGCGGTGATTGCCATGAAGGTGAGAGAATACAAATGCTGCTGAGTGTATGAGAATGGAGCCAATTGTGAGAAAGCCACGGTGAAAAAGTCGAATGTAAGGTCTGGTCGTTAAGCGTCGTGAGAATCTAATCGTGGGATGGTATGCTGGTGTGTGATAGTGCTGTGAGAAGCCAATATGGAAGATGCTAGGGGATCGTGAACATGGTAAGGGAGTCCATCTATGGTTATCAGGCGCAGAAGTCTAAGCCTTTACAGCGCTCTTGTTCACCGCCGAGCCACCAAACAGCTTCTTTTTAGCTTTCGCCTTACCCATGTTGGGTGAAGCCGGCTCATCGCCGGCATCATTCAGCGATGCCCTTCTAAGCGCCGCTGCTGCAGCCGAGATCTCCCTTTGATCGCCCACATCTGTCGCCTTCGAGTTCCTCCTAGACGCATTGTGAGGCGAGAGGATAGGCTGAACACTGCTTCCGCCTGCACCGCCTGTCAAAGGGATTGCAAGATCCTGACATGTGGGGGGAGCGAGCTCGGCACAAGCAACATGGGTCTTGTAAGGACAGTCATCGCAGTCCATGAAAGGCTTCCAGCCGATGCGCTTACCACAGACCCAGCACTTAGCGAGAGCGTTGCTGAGCATGACAGCTGGAGGAAGGAGGCTTGGATAGCTGCTGACGTGTTGATGCTGATGTGCGCTGGAGCCAGCGGCGGCTTGTTGAGCTGCAGCAGTGACAGAGGTGGGTCGACGAGTGCCATTCTTGACGAGAGTGAAACGATGGCAGATAGGAACGGGTTCGGTGATTCCCGAGCTGACGGAGGCGATGGTGGCAAGAGCAATGGAAGGATCAGGACGGTGGGTGCGTGCGGTCATGAAAGACTGAGCAGCCGAGACGTCAGCCGAGCCTCGACGGGCTGGGATGAGCAAAGGAGAGTCGCTCTGACGCAACGTACGCACCGATAGCGTAGACGCACGCTCATCGAGCATGGCCAAAGGCGCGTGTCGTTGCGTCATCTTGGAAGAACGAACAACTGAAGTGCTATAGTCACTCTCGGCATAGTCTGCATTCTCGAGCAAGCCAGCTTCAGACTCCTGACGGATTCTTTCGGCTGCAGCGCCAGGCGAAGCAAGCCAGCTGCGGTTAATACTGGGCAGCGCCTCGGTAGTGTCCTCGCTCCACCATGGGTTGCCGTGACCAGCGACCTTGAGTGTGCTAGATCCTTTGATCGTGCCGGGCGACCTAGCATCATCAGTCTCGATACCAATCTTCTCAAGCGCTGCAAGAGCCTCTTCGATTTCGTCGCCGCTGTCATCCGAGTTTGCGTTCGAGTGACCGTTACCAAGCTTGAGTGCACCATTGAAGCTGGGCAGTCTTGGTGGTGCAGCGCGCTTGAGCTTGGTGCCCATGATGGACTGGATTGTGGCGCCTCGAACACTGCCGATGGCGTATCTGTTCTCTGCCTCTTCGCGCATCAGCACTTCTCGCTCGATATCACGGAGACGCGAGACCACTTCGCGCATCAGTGGTCGATCACGAGGATCTTCTTCAACGCAGTCCAGGGCAAGCTGGATGAAAGCTTCTGGGCAGCCTTCCGAAGCCATATCTCGCACCTCGTCTGCGTCCAAGCCGAACGAAGGCATAGTCCGCTTGAAGGTATGAGAGTCAACCAAATGGCGAGAGGCAATCTCTGCAAAGATAACACCTAGCGAAAAGACGTCTGAGGGCAGACTGAAATCGACACCAAGCAAAATCTCTGGCGACATGTAGCCGTCTGTACCACAGTAGCTGATTCTTCGCATCTCTTCTTCGTTGCGTGCTGCAATACGCGCGAAACCAAAGTCGCATACCTTGATACGCTCGTTAGCTGTGATGAGCAGGTTCTCTCCCTTAAGATCGCGATGCATACAGTTGCGAGCATGGAGGTAGGCGAGGGCACGAGCAATGTCCATGGCAAAGCTCATACGCAAGCGCCAAGGGAAAGGCTTGTTCTGATCTGCGATGTAAGAACGAACATTACCACCAACGAACTCGGAGATGATGTAGATCCTGCCATCTAGACCTGGACTCTTTGTCAAGCCGATGTATTGAACAATGTTGGGATGCCTTGCTTCCTTCATAAGAACGCATTCGCGCTCAAAGTACTTTTCGACGTCGTACGTGTTGTTAGGAAGAACTTCCTTGATGGCAACCTCGGTGCCGAGATATTCGCCCTTAAAGACGACACCGAAACTGCCGCCACCGATTCTGACCCACTCTCCACCGTTGGGACCGGAGAGATCGGCAAAGTTGATCACGTCGAACCTGTCCATGGCCGGATATAATGCGCGGGCAGGATTCAGCGCTTATGTTTGAAGAAGATGTTGTATGCGCGTTCTGTGCGTCTTTGGCGTTGGAGTATTCGTTTGTCGTGATATTTCGTGTCGTAAAGGCCTGAGTTACGGAAGAGTTGAGGCGAAGCGGCAACAGGGGAGGGCAATGAAGCAAGGGGAAAGGTTAGCTCTGTGAAAGAAAAGTGGCGGCCAGCGTCGTGAGTGGATGGAAGCAAGAAGGGAAGATATGCAATGTGAAGAGCGTAGATGTCCGCGGTATATATGGAGCCTGCAAGCGAGATGGCTCAAGAAGCGGTACTCGCGCAGATGCCGTAGAAGCAAAGGATATGTACCGGTTCGACCGGCTCGAGACTAAGCGAATAGGATAGGAAGGAGTCGACTCACCTTTGCAATGCTGCTAGAGCTAGATGCGGAGTGATGTGAAGAGATGGCAATTTGGGAGTCGGAGATCAGGATAAGGTTGCGTGTCTATGGTGTGAGGAGAAGAAGAAGGATCGACGGTCGATTTGCAGTGAGACAGATGGAATAAGATTGGGTCGGAGCGAGAGCGTGTGGCGGCTAGGATGAGGTTGGTGGAGAGGGGCAAAGATGGTAAGCTGCAGAGCGAGTCAAATGAGAGCTCGTGTTGTCGAAAGTAGGGTCCAATATCAATGCGGACGAGAGCGGAGTGAGTTGTTGCAGCTTGCAGCTCCAGATGGAAGAGAGTTGATCAACGAGATGAAGATGGTGGGAAGGGAAGCAAGCACCAATGAGCAGAGCAGGATGAGAAGGGACGGGACCGGATGCGGATCGGCGTTAAGAAGAGTCAAGGGAGGAAGTGATGACGAAGGTGGGAGAGCAGACTTGAACTGTAGAAGGTCTGCTTGAGCGAGAAAACTCTCGAGATGTTGGCGGAGATAGAAAGAGAGTGAAGGGAGCAAGATGCGGAGACAGATTGAGACCAGGAGGAGCGGGAGGCAGCAACAGACGTCGTCGAGCTGCTAAAGCTTCACTATAAGCACTTGAACAGGTTGGCTAGGCTGTGTTTCTCAGGGGTGTTGTTGTGCTTGTCTGCTGCTGCTGCTGCTGTGTTGCGACTGCTGTCAAAAAAGGAAGGTGGAAAAATGCGAGCATGCATACAGGCACTGTTCAAGGACCCTGCGTGTGATGAGCAGCGGAGCCTCAAAATGGGCCAAAAAATTCATGAGAATTGAGAAGTTTCCAGGCCCAAAGCGGACGACACACTTTCGAGACCAACACTTGCAAGCCTACCCTGCCCTCACTTGCGAATGCTCATGTGCTTTCGAATCCTCTCGAATGTGTTTCATTGAGCTCTCTTCGATCGTGTTCGGTACCTCTTATCCTCTGATTGCGCATCGGGACCTGCTGCTGTTGTTCGGCTTTCGACATTGTGTGGGAGAACAGCCGATCCGCGCCAGATGACAGAGACAGAAATGCTCAGTTCATCTCGACAGGCTCAGATGAATCGGAAACTCCGAATCTTGATGTCACTTGGTGAGAAAGAACAGGACCGTCACTGACATGGGAACTGCTGACAGCGAGCTATGATAAAATAGGGCGTAACAGGGAGGTCCGGGCAGGAATGGGCGGCTTTTTCGCATGTCACCGCTTCATAGTCTTCGGGCCCCTCAAGCTGCCAGCGTCAGGGATACTGTCATATCCATATCGTCATCTTCATCACCACCAACGTCGACGGCGTCTCTGTTCGACGATAGGAAGATGAAGAACGGTGACCAATATCGCCGCCAGAACGCCATCAAAAGTCTATTTAGAGCATGGCAACGTCATCAACGAGCTTTAATTCATTCATGACAACACCAAACCTCAATGTTGGCGAGCAAACTTCCGATCGACGATGTTGGTAACAAACTCTGCCTGCATCGCTCATTCTTCTGATGCGACGGTGTGAGAGTGAGCAAGTGTAAGCCGTGCCCCTATAGAACGTATTCGAGGGTT
Source organism: Ustilago xerochloae (assembly GCA_928856705.1). Classification (NCBI taxonomy): domain Eukaryota; kingdom Fungi; phylum Basidiomycota; class Ustilaginomycetes; order Ustilaginales; family Ustilaginaceae; genus Ustilago; species Ustilago xerochloae. The sequence goes on from CAKMXT010000014.1 coordinate 272,944, forward strand.
CAGCATGAGTCGAAGCGCTGCGTCACTCAGGGGTTAAAAAATGAGAGACAGGTCTCGCTTGTTGGTGTTGGTTCGTTGCTTGATCTCTGGAAAAGTGCCCGAGTCCCAAATTGCAGGAAACAAAAGGGGCACGGGAGCCACGTCCGCCGGAAAATCTGTCCCGAGAATCTTCAAGCTGTCAGGCACGCACTCCCAGGGCACAAAGCTTCCCACCAACGCCATTATGCAAACAACATCGATCTCTGGGCCATACTCAAGACGGTATGGTGGCTACAGCAGTCAGAGGTTGAAGCGTATGGCGAACAAGGCCACGAATGGACTTCGCCTTGCAGATTTATCCCTCAAATTTATTTTCTTTATCCGCAATTTTGGAAGTGTTCCTTTCCAAATTCGGCAGCGCGTTCAAAGACGCGTCAAGGGAGTATGTGCCTCTCCCTCGTAGAAGTTACTTTGTTTGACGCATTCATACAGCGGCGAAGGTCCTGCCAAATTCTATGTGGCAGCGCTGTGCCTTGGACCACTGCTTCGGTGTCCAGACTCTTCGCCATCGGGAACAATGTGGTATTGCTATGGCGTGGAAGAAGAAGTGCTGACTTTGGGAATGAAGAAACGGCGACCAAGAAAAGAAGGTGGAGCTTGAATTGAGCCTGTACCGAGTGAGTGTTATTTTTGAACAAGGCTCCCACGCAGCGAGGATTCAACTGCAATTCACCCCTATTCCGGTGTCAGCCCACACAAGACTTGCTTGCCCACCAACACCTTTCATCCTGTCATCCTAGCGGCTGCTCCGACGTCCTCCTCTTTCACTGCGGACTACCCGATCTCATCTCGTTGGAAGCTTCTCGACTTCACACAAAGAACAGAGTTTGATGGCCGGCACTGAAGCTACTCTTCATTGTCACAGCCGAGCAAAAGCATCGGCATCAACTGCATCGCCCAGTCATTTTGGAACGTCACATTCTCACGCCGAGAAGACCCCTTTCTCACTCACTTGAGCCCCTCTGCTTGCTCGTTCTCTCCTTAACTTAGCTCACTGTAGTTACTGCAGAAGCACAGACGAAGGTCAACCTTGACCTTGACCTGCAGGCCGTTGTAGCTTATCCACGCCTTCAGCATCGGCAACTCCGCCCGACCCTTTTGCATGAGCTTTGGCACCTTCTGGACGGATAGGGTCTTTCATCCGATACCACAATCTCATTTTATCTTCTAATCGTCGCTCTCACACCATCTTGATTGCTCTACCGCTACCCTTGTAGGCAACCTTGCAAACGTCGACTGGGAAGCAACTACGACCACGATCCGAACATCCCCACCAAAAATCACAGTGGCGTGCAGCTTCCGCCTTCGGCTTCATATTGGTGCATCACGACTGCAAGGCTCGTTTCGACGAGCGAGTTCATCTCCCACTCTCACGGTTGTAGCTCACCTCAATACTAAGCTCAGCAGATGGTCGCCATCCTTCCGTCCAGACCTGCCGCGCGGCGACGCACCCGGTCACCGACACCGGCAGCATGGCTTATCTTGATGCTTCCGCTGGCTGGGGCTGTGACTGCACAAGCATCGACAGACTCCATACCAGCAAGATGGGGCCAGGCTACAGCTTTGGTTGGTTCACTCTTCGTCGTGCAAGGCGGCAAGACGCAAGGAACAACTGGTGGAGGATACACCTACAACTCGGCACCCAGCGATGGTCAGATGTACGCTCTCGATCTTTCCTCGGGCTTTTCGCTCTCTTCACCACCATGGCAGGCCGTCTCTGTTCAAGACACTAGCCTCGCCGCACCGGCTGTCTCCTTCCACACCATTTCGCCACTCAACAGCACATCTCTTCTTCTCTTTGGTGGTGATGGCAGTCCTGTGGTACCGGTTCAAACTCGTAATGATTCAGCGTATGTTGTCCATCTCAGCGGTACTGCCTCGAACCGCACTGTCAGCTATGAAACAGTCCCAGACTCGTGGAACCAACCAATGCGTAGGATGTATCACACCAGCGAGAGCAACGGCCACGGACAAGTCTATATCGTTGGAGGAGAAAGAGCTGATGGCTCAGGTATTGTCCTCGACCAACAATGGAACGTTGACTCGGCCGCATCATCACCCTCCTTCCAGCTCGCAACCACATCTCCTCCCGGCAGTCTTGTCGGCTCTACTTCAACACTACTCAGCGATGGCACGCTTCTTCTTCTCGGCGGTGTCGATCCCTCGGGCTCACTTCAGTCCATGCAGAACCTCTATGCCTATTCCACCAAGTCGCGAACTTGGTCGCAGACAACTACTCATTCGGCGACCAACCAAACGATTGCTGCACGCCAAAGTGACGGTGCAAGTACACCCTTTCCTGTCCCCCGCCGAGATCACATTGCCGTCAGTCTCCCCAATCAGCGCCTCTTCATTCAGGGTGGCGCCAACGCGGATCTCTCCACTGTCTACAGTGACGCTTGGATCCTCGATTGGAGCGTCAACCCGCCTGTATGGAGTATGGTCGAAGCAATCGGTGGGCCCGGCGCGCGATATGGTCATTCTGCTGTTGCGTACGGTAGGGAAGTACTAATCTCATTCGGGTGGTCTGGAGGTAATGCCGCTCCCACAGGCGTCAGCGTGTTCGATGCTACATCCCTCACCCAGTCCGCATCATCCAAAGGCAGCTGGTCTGGTGGAAGCTGGTCATCCACGTCTTACACACCTGATCCACAAATGACTAGCCCAGCTCCCTCATCTGGCTCCAGCTCGTCTTCAGGCTCGACCTCATCCGGCAATGGTTCAAGTTCCAGCACTGGCGGCAGTACCTCGTCCTCTAACAATGGCAATTCTGACAGTGGCGATGATGGCAGCAGTACCAATTCACCCAGTTTCCCAACCAGCTCGGCTCCCCCAAGCAACGATGGCAGCGCCAACACCGACAGCGACGGCACCAGTACCGGCACCAAAGCAGGTGCAGCTATTGGCGCCCTCATCGGGGTGGGTCTCGTGGTCGGGGGTGGCTACGCCGTCTACCGCAAACGCTCGCTGAACAATTACCGCAGGTATGGCGATGGCTCTGTCGGTCTTCTCGGCTTTGGAGGTCGCCGTCCTGATACAGACGACGATGACTATCTCATGGAGAAGGGTTTCATTCATAGCGAGTACGATCGTCCCTATCACCGCACAGATGGAGGTGGCGCAGGATTGACCGGTGGTGCTGCATTCGGAAGGAAGCGGGGTCGCAGTGAAGGCTCGCCTTGGCCAGCAGGGAATGTTGGTCATGCCATGGAAGGCTCTGGACCGCATTTCCGCGAAAGGATTGCCATTCTTGCAGGCAGAGGGAAGCGGGACACCAACAATCTCGCTCCGCGTGTCGATATGCTAGCAGATGAAGGCGATGGGAACAGCGTATTCCGTCCTCATCATCCCGAGGAGATGAGTCATCTCTATGACAACGAGTATGACGGAGAAGAAGAGCCAATCAGCCCCATTTGGAATGACCGCGACCATATTCGAGAGCATTCCTACGCGCATGTCGAAGATGGAGCTGAAGATCTTTCCAGCGGCGACTTGGGTCGACATGTTCACGACGATGACAACGACGATATGGCAGAACAGGACATGTATTCCCCTTTCGAGGATCGTCCTGAAGACTCTTCTCGCAGCGGTGGCATTGCTCTAATGTCTCGATCCGCTTCACAAGGGTACGGCAAGCTTGCAGACCGCGAACAAGATCTCTATGACCAACAATCTGTTTCTGACTTTGATGGCGGCCCGTCATCTGGTCCCTCCGTCCAATCGCACAGTACTGCCAGCAAATCCGACGTACCCAGCTCTTCTAAATCGTACGATGCTCTATCCGCAGGTGGCATGTTTTCGTTCTCTGACGCAAGCCACGGTCGTCGAAGTGGAAGCAACTTGATGAAGCGCAGCCCGACATGGTGGGATCGTTTCATGGGCAACTCCATCCTCGAACGCACTGCTTCTGGTAGATTCCTCACTGGCCCTAACGCTAGCTTGCCAATCCGCGATCCTGCTCCGCCGCCCGTGAGCGGTCTTGAGGCCATCACTGAATCTCCTCGATCACGCGATGTGTCTGAAGCACAACCACAAGATCCATTCGCAGATCGTGCTGTAGGTATGGACGAAATGGGTCGTCGCCTTCCCTCTCACACCGGCGAAGAAGGGACACGGTCATCGCACAATCAAAGCTCAAGCATCGGTTCAGCACGTACCAACGCCAGCTCACATTTTGAATCTCGAGTCCGAGGTATGGATGTTATTCAACGAGTGCGAACTGGCTCCAGTCGTCGTACACAATCTACACGAACGGGTAGTGCAATGAGTGATACCGATAGTGAACCTGCTCTCAGTCGCGGTCCGACATTGTTAAGGCCAAGAAATGTACCTAGCTCAGATGCTTTGCGACAAGCAGCGATAGCACAAGAGGAAGGTGAAACGCCAGGAGAGGTTGTTTGGCAACCCGATAATTGGCCCCAACAATCGCAATTGGGAGATGTCGTGGAGGAAACGACTTTCGATCTCACTCCAAACGACCCCGTCAGCACATCTCCACCTTCCAGCTGGTCCAAGAAGAAAGCCGCGGTAGCAAGAAGATCAAACGTGTCTGAAACGCCTTCCATCACACCTCTTACAACGAAACGAGCGCGATTGAATCCGGTCATGATCTCACCACTTTTCCCTTCTGCTTCTCCTCACCTTTCCACTCCCAACGCTGCGGTAGTTGCACCGACTGGAACAAGCGTCAAAGATAAAGTCAAAGCATTCGAATCACAATCCACGTCCAATCCAGAAGCTCCTGCTTCAGTTTGGACTGCTAGTCTTTCTTCTGCTAAATCAGCAAAGACTTTCTCTGCGGATATCGACACTGCTGATACAAGCAATGGTGGAGATGAGATTGAGAGGGCAATTTCTCCAAGCTCTACTGCAACGGGTTCAAGAAGAGGCGATGGTGGTAAGAAAGCAAAGTATTATACTCAACATGGTTTGGTGCCAAAGGCGCAATTGTTTGTTGCTAATCCGGATCATGGGAGACGTACAAGTGGGTCTGGAAGTGATGCTTCATGAACAGGAGAGGAAGAAGTAGGTCGAGGAGGAAGGAAGGAAGGAAGGAAGGAAGGAAGGAAGGAAGGAAGGAAGGAAGGAAGGAAGGAAGGAAGGAAGGAAGGAAGGAAGGAACGAAGGAAGGAAGGAAGGAAGGAAGGAAGGAAGGAAGGAAGGAAGGAAGGAAGGAAGGAAGGAAGGAAGGAAGGAAGGAAGGAAGGAAGGAAGGAAGGAAGGAAGGAAGGAAGGAAGGAAGGAAGGAAGGAAGGAAGGAAGGAAGGAAGGAAGGAAGGAAGGAAGGAAGGAAGGAAGGAAGGAAGGAAGGAAGGAAGGAAGGAAGGAAGGAAGGAAGGAAGGAAGGAAGGAAGGAAGGAAGGAAGGAACGACAAGTCGGGGTCTCATAAAGGACAATCTTGTTTTATACATGGTCATCATCGCTTTGAATCATCTTGTTTCGCATACGCATATATCTATCTTGTCACCATTGTCACTTGCAATAACGAACAATTTCATGTCTTCATCCTCTGCGGAAATGTATTCTCATTCCAACCACATCATTCGTTCGATCGAGATCACACATTTCACACGAACAAGAGTTTCCACTCTTCCAACGATCTTCCATTCCATCATTGTGAAAGTCTATTGAGGATAGCTAGGCAACTGCATAGCACTAGCAATCAAATTAACCGCTTCTTGATCGATATCCTCATTTTGAATCGACAAAGGCCAGACGCTCTGGTCGTGCGAAAAGAACTCCGCGATCGCAAAGGAGCTTGTGTCCAATTGACCCGGGGTTGGGGGTAGTTGGTTGATGTTGTAGTTGGCAAGTGCCGAGTTGTTGTGGTGTTGATGGTGTGGATGATTGAGAGAGCTGTTGCGACTGTGAGTGGGTCTACCTGGGGAAACAACGACTGCGTTCGATGAGTGAGGGTGAAGATGGTTTCCTGGAACAGAGAGGGACGTTCTCCTTGCGCTGGCATTGGATGGGGAGGAGGCGTAGACATGAGCATTGACGTAGTTGCTGACTGGTGTCCCTCCAGTAGTTCCACCGTAAGGCGTGTGAGTGACATGCGGTTGCTGGTGTTGCTGCTGCGGGCCACTTGCTCCCTCGTCATATTGTCCGCTTTGCTGCCCTTGCTGCTGCTGCGCCTGCGTGACAGGCACATGGAAACTACTCATTGGGTCGAATTGGTCCATCTGCCAACTGCCCATCAATGCATCAATATCGAATGTCAACCCTGCCGAGATACCCAATCCAAATGGCGAGTCTCCGCTATGTGTCGAAGCAAACTCGTCCGATCCTGTATTGCCCGTCAAAATGCCACCCATACCTTCCAATTCGCTCATCGTCATCGCATCCGCCTTAGGCGTAGCCTGCAACGACCTCGCCAGTCTCTTCTTGCTTCTAATCCTCGACTTTGCCCACTTCAGCACCATTTCAATATCCCGAATTGGTGCGCTTTGAGCATCTTCATCCGAAGCTTGAGGATCGATTTCGCCACCGTTGCCTGCTGCTTCCTGTTCGAGCGCTCGCAAGGGCCACGATGCTCCGGCCCAGTACTGTTGCAACTTTTGCAGAATTCTTTGGCACGCACCGAGATTGATCTCGGCATAGGACTTTGTCGAAACAAGCGCACTGGTCCGACTCTGCTGATGCTGCGGAGGACCTCTTGACGGCGGTCGCGATGGTGCAGGCGTAGTCCCGTGTCCCATGTTTCTCAAAGCCTCCCTCGCCGCCTCCCTCTCTGCAACGAACGACCTTCCTGCGGGTAGGACCAACTGATCCAGGTACGGCGAAGCGGTGATACACCTATCATCAAATGCGTCTCCTAACGTCAAGATGTCCGCGATTGTTCTCGAGGCTGCCGCGCTTGCTGCTGGCGCAAAGCTGGGTAACAACGGTGCCGAATCACCTGTGAACTTCTTCATCAACGCAGGCCTATCCAGCAACCCGATTGTCGACTGGAATAGGACATGCAAATAGACGAATCCTGGGCTCTGATTGTGAGCTGCGCTCTTCTGGAAGGTCTGGACGTTAAAGTGTAGGTTTGGTGGCAAGTCAGAATAGCTCTGTGCCAGCTCAAACCACATTCGAGTGAGATCACGTTTCGTAGTCTCTGCCGAGATGCTCGACTCTTCCTTCTCCCGTCTGTTGAGCAGTTCACCCATCCTTCCACGCAGCATCAAAATGCGAACCACATGTCCAAAAACTACTGTCTCGTCCTTCATATCGCTTCCTTCGCTCAGCCTAGGCAGCTCAATGTCGATCTCGTTCTCTCGTATCGAGACAGGTCGTCCGGTACCGAATGTCGTAATACGATCCAGCCCTATCACTGCCCAGAACAACAACCTCGCCTTCTCCTGGTGTTTCTCGTTGGGAATGCTCTGGATACTGACTTCGTGCTGCAATCCCAAATCTTGAGCCATCCTCAAAGCCATGCCGACATACATCCACAATCCCGAATCACTACCGGCCGCGAACTCGGCGTAACTCAATAGGATGAGCGCTTCAATGACTTCGATCGAGGGAAAGGATAGTAGCGGGATGATCAGAATCTTCGCCATCTCGCTAAAGGGATCGCCGGAGGACTTGCGTGCCACCTTGCGCAGCTCAGGCCGATTGGAGAATCTGGCTGCCACGGCGCAGACAGCATTGGCAAGGATAGCAGGCATCGATCCGTTCTCGACACCGTTCTTCAACTCGTCGTCCTCCATCCAGGGACACCAAGAGGGCTTAAAGTGAGTCAGGAAGAGAGACACGAGATGTTCGAGGATGTCCTTGCGCGGGTAGCGCGGCCGGTTGATCTCGAAGAGCTCGCGTGTAACGGACGAGGACGCCTTGTTGTCGAAGCGTGGCCCTGGGCTAGAAGTGCGAGCAGGATGAGGCGATAATGCAGACTCGTCTAACGGTCTGCCTGGCGTGCGTGAGATGTCGTCGTCATCGCGGATCGAGAAGCCAAAGCTGGGTCTGTTGTCAGATCCATCATTTGCCTCCAAGGCAGGCGCCAGCTCGTCGGTGCCAGGCACTTCCGAGTCTTGAAGAACACCGACCTTGATTTTGCGATAGCCCGGCGTGTTTGCTGTCGTACCGAACCAACGGAAGAATGGGAGTACGATCTTGGGTCTTGACTGAGTTACAGGAACCTCCTCGACAGCAGCCTCCTCGGCCTCTGCGCCTGGCCTGGTAGCGCCGCTGCGCTGCCATCGCTCGATGCCGTCACGAAGTTCTGCTGATACGCCGCGGTGAGGCGAAATGCCTTCGTTGTGTGAGCGGCGATGTTCCGCTGACGGGCGCTCTGGCTCTTCGAACTTGTGCGCTGAAGCGGGGTCGGAAGGGTGGCCATAGTACTCCAGCGACATGGGATCGATTGGCCGGCTTGGTGGTCTCCTGGACTCGGAATGCGAGAACTTGCGGCGAGGGTGATGCTGCTCTGCTGGAGAGCCCATACTGGCATTTACTGGCTTAGGGGCAGCATACATTGTGGCAGATCGTCCTGACCGATTCGAGAACATGCTTGCATCGCTTGGAGTGTTCTGCTGCAAGAATATGGAAGGATTTCCGTCGCCTGGGCTTGGACCTGACCCCGGACCTGAAATGACGGGATGGCCATAGTAGGCTGGGTCGTGCGAGTGGGCAAAGGTATCGAAAGACGATGCCTGCACCTCTCCGGTTGAGGATGGACGGCTGAAGCGATGCTTTGGATACGCCGGAGCTGACGGACCCGCCAAAGCGAAGTCCCTTTCGAACGACTCGTTGTGCGTGGAGGCAGTCTCTGATCGACGTCGTGACGCAGTTGTAGAAGACGAGGGCATCCTTGAGATCTGAGCTGGAATAATTTTGGGTGGAGAAGCCATGATGGAAGTGGACGAAGCTGACGCCGAGGCCTTCATCGGTGTTGGTGTGGCAGGCACAGGCAGTGGCGCGGCGAGATTGGATGGGTTGGCAAATGAACGGAACACAGCTTTGGCCTTTTGCTTGCCGCTGGACGTCGAAGGGGTGGCGGATGCAGCCGCGGAGTCCTGTGGCTTCACATCGCTCGCCTCACTATCGTCTTCGGACTTCTTGCGCTTTGGTGGCTTTGGTCGAGCCGCATCGTCGCTCTCATCGTGGGACTGTGACTTACGCGAAGCGCCTTTGGATCCCTTCTTGGAGGCGATGGTTCTTGCGTTGGCGCTCGGAGGACCGCAATGTGCGAATCGTGCGGCTCTGAGAGCAGGTGCGAGGTCGTCGACTCGAAAGAGACACTGCTTGCCGGAGGCAAGACAGTTCTGGCAGACGGGCGCATCTGGCGAAAGTAGACAGCGAACTTTCTTGGCACGACATGCTTCACATGCGCTGACGGGTCGAGTGCGCTTCTTTGGTTCGGAGCCAGATGCAGAAGCATCAGACTTCCTGGCTTGCGACTTGGATGAAGAGGCGGCAGGCTCTTGTGCTGGGGTGGACGCGGCGGATGCGACAGAAGCCAACGTCTCAGCGGCTGCCATCATGGCCGAAGAAGTCATGATGGGCAGAACTAGTTGGCGAACGGCAGTCCGGGGTATCTATGTCGTCTACGAGAGTGGTAGAGAAATGCTTCACAGTTGCATCGCAGGGAAATTTCGACCAAGCTCGTGCAGTAGAGTTTGTTGTTTCCGGTCGCGAGTGCCGATGGAATGATTGGGCCGACGACAGGGATGGACGTCTAGTGTTGCTTCTCCCAATGAACGTGATGCCGACCAATGCAAAATGTGTACGGCTGGTTGCTCTTCTTTGAAGGAGACGTGAGGGAGTTGACGCGTTGGTCGTAATAAGAGATTCCCGAAGGCACGTGAGCGGGGAAGGAGTGAAGGCGGACGGATGGAATAACCGTGGTGGTGGTGTCGCAAGGCCAAGGTTGACGTTGCTAGAGGTAGCTGACGATGTCGTGAGATGGACTCAAGATGCCGACGGCGTCAGGAGGGATGGTGCTGGTGGTGACGAGGGGAGAAGCGCGAGTATTGCGGACTGCGGAAAGGGATAGGCCATTCAGGGATTTGAAGGACCAAGAGAAAAGCGGAGAATGAGAGGCAGAGGCAAACAATGAAGCCCCAGAAAGCGGCACGTCCGTCCACAACAGCCGTGCGCAGTCTAGAGAGCAAACGCGGATCTCGAATGAACAGTCAGAGAGTAGTGTCTGTCTCTCTCTCTCTCATCTGTCGTCGGTTAGCCGTGACAGGAGCAGCAAAAGCAGCAACAGCAGCATACTTTGGCTTTGTGCTTCCCTTCTCGCTCCCACTTCTCATTTCAAAACGGTTGTCAAGATCACATCGAATGGATAATCATTCCCACGCCAGCGACTAGAACCAGCCGGATGGTCCGAAGAGTTACTGCTGTAGCATAAGAGCAGTGGTGGCGGCGGCTTTATTTGATGCAGTTGTCTGACTCCGCACTGAAGCAGAGTTGAAAAGAGCCGCCGTGAGGGGAAAGGGACCACGTTGCGGAGAACCCGAATGCATTTCAGGGAATAAAAATAAAATAAAAGGCAAAAGAAGAGATGGACACCGAGCAACGACCATTGCCAGCCAGCCAGCCAACCAAATGAGAGAGAAGCACACGCACCGTAAGGTCGGATTGACTGCACCCGAATCTGTGCTGCAGCTCTGCAGCATCCCACACACGAGGAAAGAGATGCCCCAGACAGAGACACAGGCGCGAACCGACCGAAGTGATGAAGGCTCGGCTACTTAACCACACAGATGAGTTACCCGCCAAAACCTTGTTTTACCCTTTTTTGACCTAAAAAATCGCTTCCACTTCCTGCCACACTCTATTCTTGCTTCGTCGTGAGCAGCTTCATACACTTAATGAAGCACTCTGTGCTATGGCACGATGTGAAGGTGACGAAGTCGACGACGATGAGAGAGTGCGAATTTGATCATCGAGTCACCTCGGGTCAAAAGTGCGACAAGGGGGCCAAAACGAAGATGGAAAGAGAAAGAAAACAGAGATTCCCGAAATCGCACCTCGCATGCACACTCGCCATGTGCCCTTCTCGCGTCGTCTCCGCATCTCCAAAAAGCACGGCGTTCCTGCCTCGTTTCCTCCGGTCAATTCACGCAAAAGATTACCGATGTCACGCAAAACCCTTTCCTCGGTCAGATTGTGCTCGGTTCAGCCGCCTTTCTTCTTCTTTTCCCCCGACAGATGACTGCGAGCGAGCGTTTCAAGAACATGAAAGAGGCAAGCAGGCATCGACTTTCAATCCGCGACAAAGACCGGTCACTTACCGGGCTAATTCATTGAGCAGACATGCACATACAGACACCGTCTCTGTCCCGGAGTCTCGCTGAAGCCTGGACTTAACCCTCCGCAGCGGCGTTTCTCTTTGCGCGCCTTCTCCAACTTAAGAAGAAAGTCGAGATCATGCACGATGAATGTGAACGAAGACAATGTACGATTCTTAATTGCATGGTAGAGTGAAGATCAAATCATGGCAAATACCCAAAGTATCGCCGCCTCGACCTGTCATGTCGGCTTCCTCGACCGAAGAGGACAATTTACTTTCTATCTTGGCCAGATCGGACGGACCTCTCCCAGTGCCGGCAGTGTGATGCTCCCTCGACTCAACGGTGTGCTTCAAATGCCCTCTTAATCCGAGCTCAAGTCGCTACTGACGGTGCTCGATCCTTCCAAATCCACCCTACCCTTTCCCTTTCCCGTTGCGCTTGACTCCAACCAATCTGATGCGGACGTGTTACTTCCCGTCGTCGTATCAGTGAGCGGTTCGATCCGCTGAATAGAAGCTAGAGCTTGCGCTGCTGGCAACAGCTGATCAAGCTTGTACGCGTCCCTATCACCGGTCCAAGTCGAGTACGCGAAAAGGTCATCGCTGCCTGATGGTTCGAGCGGCTGTCTAGCTGGGACCTGGGAACACAGTTCCCTATAAAGTGGCAGATTCACTCGAGCTCGCTTCCTACTATGTTCGATGTGGTGATTGGTGGTTTCGTAGGGTTGGAAGTGCTGGGAAGGGCTGTAAACGCCGTTCTGTACGGCGCCGTTTGATGAAGTTCTTTCCCGTTTCATTTCCCGGTCTCTTCTCTCTGAGATTGTCACAACAGAAAGTGTCAGTATGTCGCGATGCTGGGCTTGGATCTACACCTCATGCGACTTACCATAAACATCGGCGCTGCTTGAAGGCGCTCCCCGGCTGTTGTTCGTATAGCTTGTCACTGCCTGCATGTGGCTTCTTGTTGCTGGGTATCCGGCAGGTGCAACTGGTGCGCTGCCATAATCCGTCATGCTTGACCCGAAGTACGCCTTCGGCAGAGCTCGACGTTGTATGTTTTCCATAGGATAAGCGTACATCGGAGGCTCTACCGGCGCCGGCGCCGGTCCAGTCAGGACTTTGAAGCCTGTAATCTCATAGTCGTCCGTAGTACTTGTGCCATTGTACGGCCAGTATTGGTGATTCGAAACATCTGCGCCAATCGTGTATGTTTGGGTGTCCTGTCTTGAAGCGTCCCATGCTTCACCTCGGCCGTGCCTGAGCGCCGCAAAAGGTCCCGGTCCATGCTGAACATGTCCTGTCTGCACTTGCACCCCGTTCCCATGAGCGTTGTTTGATGCATAGTAAGAAACGTAACCATGGCCGTTGCTGTCCTCAGTGGCGAGGATCGGATAAAACTCGCCTCCCTGGGCCTCTCCCTGCTCGCACTTCCATGTAATGGTCTGCGAGAAGCTTGACACACCGGACCATTCGGCTGGCCAGAAGTCGCCCTCAGGCTGTCGCTCCTGCTTCACTCCGAGCTCGAGGTTCGTTCGTTGAAAAAGATCCGACCCCAAACCCTCCAAATCGAAAGCGAAAGATACGTCTGCATGAACATTCTTCTCCTCCAAGCCCTCCCTCAATTCAAAGAGCATCCTGCTGATGTGAGCAGCCCTCTTGCCCCGCTTCGGAATGTTATCGAAGCAGTCGATGACTGTGCATAGGATTCCCATGACGACCCCCAGCTTCTCTGACACGTGGTGACGCGCTTCTTCAGCAAGAGGGAAGCTGGCCAAGTCGACCTGGCTTGCGTGATGAAAAGATAGAAGCCTTTGAAACGTGCAGGCGAGGACTTCGATGATCGTGAGTGCGACACGGGTCTCTTCGGTGGCTTCAGTGAAGGAAAACTTGCTGTAAGTTAGGCATCGGAAAGTACCGTTGAAGGACGTGCTCATCTGGCTGGAGGTCTCTGAATCGCCAAAGACATCTCGAAGCTGAAGAGAGATGGCAGCGCAGATTCTGATGATTGCAGCCACTCTTTGCCTACTCACTGTGCACCCACTTTGCAGATTCGAGGGTAAGGCTGTCAACAGAGCTGTGAAGGAGATTAAGGGGACTGCGATCGTCTTGTTCGGCTGCGCCGACTTCGCGCAAGACAGAGTGTGGCATACCTTCCATTCCACCTCGTGGTCGGTCACCATCGCGCTTTCCACGTCATGGGCCATCATGATCTCTGTCAGACTTCCTAGCACGAGGGCTATGTTGCGCACCACTGTTTGCGATCTCTGGAAGGCTTCGAGCGCCGATATGTACCCACTGGTCTCGTCCAGCTCCCACATTACCGATTGTTGGCTTGCGGTGTTGAAATCAGCATGGCTGCGAAAAAGAAGGGACGGATGGGCCGGGATTGATCCCAGGCTGATTTGAAGCCAAAGAAAGACTAGTTGACTAATGGCCTGCATGTGGCTGAGCTCTTCTTGACGTACCATCGACTTGTCAATTCCGTTGACAATGCATTCGATTTGATCCTCTCCAGCAGACAGGGAGCGAGCCCGGACGACGAGACCACAGATGAGGGTCCACCAAGTTGATGCTCGTCTGTTGAAGATGCAAAATAAGGCGAATCAGCATACAGTCTTTGTATTCGCAAATGTGGTGAAACGGGAAGGCTTACCGAATAAGACCCATCGACAGCTCATGCCAGGCGATGAGCATCAAGCATTGAATCTGAACGTGAAGTTTGCTTGCGCTGAGAGTGCCGAGCTTGACTTTATTGATGGCGATAAAAATCTTAGGGTAAAGACCCTCCAGCGTGGGCAGATCCGCAGCGCGGGCAGGAGCACGGCCGACATTGGCAAATAGAGTTGTCTTGAGTCCAAGAGCTGTGATTAGAACCGCATCAAGGAGCGTCTTATCGTTTGCGCTTTCTCGAAACTCCGTGAGGAAAAGAGTTCGAGAAACGATGACCGAAAGAAAAGGATGCACCGAAAACGCCATGTCGATCAAGTCGGGAAGCCGTGCTCGGTCGAAGTCATCTTCGCTCCTGTGATATCGTGTGACGCTCGACGTGAAAGTATCCCGGTTCAGGTCCATGTGCTTGGCGGGCAAGGAAGGCGAGTTCGTTCTTGGCACTTGTAGCTGTTCAGCGAATGGCAGGACTTTGATCGTAAGTGCGTCGACACATCGTCTCAGAATCTGAGAGAGTCCGTGCTGGTAGTCGACGGTAAGCACTTTCTGCAGGTCTTGGTAGCTGCGGGCGGTACTTTGACCACCCCAGTGACCTCGTCTCGACTGCCAAAGCTTTACGTGAAGACTATTGACCTCCTGAAACAAAGTTTCGGTTGAATTCGTGCCTGGAAGTGGCAAAGTGCCGGTCTCTGAACGGTCTATCTGGGGTGCATCCAGCTCCGGCTTCTTGATGCGGATCGTACCGGTTTCGTACTCGCCTGTGGTGTGCAATCCTAGACAGGATGGTCAGCTGAAGAACAAGTCGGTGGTGAATGGTGATCATTTGCACTTACACATGCGGTCCTTCTCCCTACAATTGGAGCACAAAGGCCGTTCCTGTGTAACAGCGTCAAATGAGCTTGAGACGGTGAGCATCTCGCCGAGGTAGCATAAATGTCGTCTGGCTCACTTACTCCAGAGCATCTGAGTAAAACAGATCACGAGAAAGAGAACAGGCAACCGCTGTCAGCTATTTTGTTGTCACAGATGATCCTCGAGCTCGAGTGACCTACCTCATCTTTCTCTTTCGACTGATAAGAGGGATCAAGCAGAGATCGCGGCATCAAGGCAGAGTGGTCAGCGCACGTCGCCATGTCGGGCGTCAGGAAGTTCTCGCTCAGGGACTTACCAAAATTTGCAAGATCGTCTGATCTCGCCTGCGCACTTCATATTGCCGGAAAAAGCTTTCCAAAAGTTGCTCAAATTGGTTTTGGTATCTGGATACGTTGAAGGCTCGAGGGTTCGTACTGTAGGCGCTGGCCTTGGTCCAATCTCCTGGTGTGACGGGAGAAAGGAGGGAGAACTGATCGTGTCGAGATCATGGACTTCAAATATGGATTCGTCGAACTCGACAATTCAACCGAATCTCCACCGCCTAAAGGACGGAGGCCTTGCAGAGTTGCTTGAGCAGAAGAGACGTCGGGGCCTCAGAGAGGCGGACTCAAGGCAATTAGGAAGAGATCACCCTTCCGTTTGAGGAGGGAAAAGGGTATAGCAGCGAGGTTCAAGAGCATCAAGAGGGGTTGGGGCTCTGCCAGCCAACCGATGAATTCCGGTTGGACGCGGAGTTGAGAAAGGCATCAAGACACACGAACGACCAAAGGGACGCGTAGACTTGTACACGCATGGAGACACCAGATGAAGCGGCAATGTGCAACGGTAGGACAAAGGTGATGCATGAGCAGCTGAGTTGCGGTGGGACAAGGGGTCGAGGCCTCATCGCTGAAATGTCGGAGCGATGACGAAGTGCTTGGCTTTGTTCGGCAGCAGCAGTGGACATAGAGCTGAGAGCAGATTGTTTGAGGCTGTTGACATCCTGGCTAGCACAGGCGTGTGATATTCACAAATGCTCGATTGATTGTAGACGGATGCGTGTGTTGTACAAGCTGGTCGAGCATCAGATCCAGGCGAAGGCTCCTAAACTTTATCGACCTTTCCCTGGTTCTTGGCCGCCAGATCCTTTGCCCAGTCGCGGAGGATGACCTGAATAGATGGGATACGAGAATAGAAGACAGCAAGCAGTGGGGCGGTCGCACGGGATAAGGGTAAGAAGAAGGCGAAGAAAGTCGGAAGTTAGGGAAACGCGACAAAGGTCAAAGTTAGTGTTGCCGCATGGTATGCAATAAGGTTTGGGTTCCAGCCGCGCCGTGTTGAGTTAGAGGGACCAATTTGAGACCGAAAGCAAAGCGAACAAAGGCAATTGAAATGTCAGTTCTCACCCATCAACCCTCTTCTCTCTGTAGTCACACGAAAGGAACAACGCACCTTTTGGATCTTTCCAGAAGCTGTCTTGGGGAACTCTGGAGCCACACCGTCTTCGCCCAGGAACCACACCCAAGCGGGAGCGCTCTGTCCACCGACATGTTTCTTGACATAGGCACGGATCTCGGCTGGTGTGACATGTGCCTCTGCATGCGACCTGCCGACGAAGACACCCACAGCCTGTCAAAAGATGAAGAGAGCGAGGTTGCAGAGTGGCGGGAGCATTTGCGGAACGGAAAGGAAAATTGGTCAGTATGTCGCTATGCGTGCAGCATGAATATCTTCAACTGCCGCCACTGAATGCTTTGATGCTGTCGCTGCATGCCAAGCTTGCGCTGCTGCTGGTCGAGCCAAAGCCTACTCACCTCTCCATACTTGTCGTCTGGCACTGCAATAACTGCATTGGTGGCAACTCCGTCCATACGGTCGATGCAGCTGCGAAGAGAGAGCCGCGATCAACGAGCGAAATGAAGTTCGGGAGAGGTTAGTCTGTGATTGGGCCAAGCGACTCTCGACAAGTGCCCGCCCTCCGCATTTTGCGGCGTGTACCACTGCGTTGGCTCTTTCTTTTCTCACGCGAGATGGGCAACAATGCAACTCACTTTTCGATGTTAGGCGGGAAAAGGTTCTCGCCTTCATGATGCCAAGTTCGAACGAGGCGTTACCAGGTGATAGCCGGCAGATGAAAGAAGTTAGTTTGTCAGTGATTGGCTCAGCCAGTGTACAGAATCTATTGTTCGGCGTGAGAGAATACTTACCACCACGAATGATCACATCCTTCGAGCGACCAACGATGCGCACGTAGCCCTCTTCGTCCATGATGCCAATGTCACCAGTGCGCATCCACACAATGTCCGGTTCATCTGGATGTCGTTCCATAGCTTCGTCCGTCCGTTTCTGGTCCTTCCAATAGCCTTCCATAACGACATATCCAGCGGTCTGATTTCGGATATCGGGTCCGTGTCGGTGCGCAAAGCCAATTCAGGGGTGACGAGAACAACCTTTGTCAGCTAGATGTCCTAGCACATCTGGAGCTCTTCACCAAGTTACTTACGCAGAGCTCTCCAGGCTGACCCACCGGTAATGGCTTTCCTGTCGAGTCGTCTGGAGACACGATCTTGGCGTGCACATGCGGGTAGACACGTCCTACCGTTTCGCATCTTCTAACGATGGGCGCATCGACGTCTGTGCGAGGACCGGAGGTGGGCAAGAGGCGTCAGTCGGTCAGTATCTCTCTCCTTTGTCACGGACTGCATTCTTTACTTACCACAACCAAACGTCACCGGTGAGGTCTCTGTCATACCATATACGACCGTCTGCTCACGGAGGCCAAGCTTTCCTGGACTCACGAGTGCCTCCATGAGTGCAATTGGAACAGTGGAGCCACTGCATCAGCGAATGAGGTGAAAGCGGTAACAAAGGACAATCAGCAAGGTGGCGTGCGAGTACGGCAAGCGTGGGAACAATGAATCGCACTCACCTGGTGAGGCCGGTACGCAAGGACGAAAAGTCGAAAGTTTCGCCCTCAAGCATGCCTTTGGGCTGAGGATAGCGAGAAGGATCTTCGGCGTGCTCTCTGGCCGAGTCGAGCAGCTCAAGCTCAGCAATGAAGTGAGTCGGAACGCCATGCATGGCTGTGCAGCGCTCTTCAGACACTGCGCGGAGCGACCTCAATGGATCAAATCCTTCCGCGGCATAGACAACCGATGCACCGTGGGTCCAAGCAGCCAGATTTCCAAGAACAAGACCGAAGCAGTCTGTGGTCACAGTACAGTGGTTTGGAGATTTGGTTCAGCATGGATCTTCAATCACAACGCGATGGGAGGGACGAGGGACTTACGGAACAGAGGAGGAATGTTGCACAGTCTGTCGGCTTCAGTAAACCTAAGGTTGTCGCCGATTGCAATACCATTATTCAGTAGGTTCCGCGATGTAAGAGCCACAGCCTTGGGTTGACCTGTAGTGCCGGAGGTGAGCTGCAGGTTGATGACATCGGTGTTGAGCACCTTCTCTGTGCCTGCGCTGGAGGGTGACGAGACGAGAAGATCGCGGTAGTCTAGCGCTTTGTTATTGAGTGTCGACATGGCATCGGCGAAGCTTTTCCCCTCCTGTGCGAGAACACTATTACTTTCCCAGTGCCTAGGTCGGTTGTCGAGATTGTCTACCATGACGATGCGCTTCAGAGAAGGCAATGTTTCATCCTGCAGCACCGTTGGATCACCAGAGGTTGGGGTAGAGCCAGACAGAGAGGGGAGGAGTTCGAGCAGCGAGTCAAGGTAGTTGGTTCCGCGTAGAGAAGGAACGACGAACAGCGTTGTTGCCTCGACAAGATTGATAGCCCGACGAAGTTCGGAGGTACTGTAGGCAGGGTTCAAGGTCACCAGGATGGCTCCAACCTCGGCACAGGCCCATTGCAGAGCACCATATGCAGAGCAGTTCATCATCAGGACAGCGACTCTATCTCCTTTGCGGATGCCAAGCTGATGCAGACCAGCAACAAGACTCTTGATGTGCTCGTTCATAGCACCATACGTCCATCTAATACAGTCATCCGAGCTTGAGCTAGCCTTCCCGTGTTGTGATGCTGGCTCGTGCTTCGAGATCAATGCCGGAAGATCCGCATACTTTGCAGCTGCTTCTTCCCAGAATTGGCTGAGCGAGAGCTCGCAAAGTGGCTTGTCGGCAGGTCCTGAGGTTCTTGACAACAGCGGTCCATCCTTGCCTTCTCTTTTGGTAGGATGCAGCTGATAAGAAGCAGCTTGGAGTGACGAAGCTCGTCGCACCTGACGACCGGCTGCAAATCGAGAACCATAAAGAGTAGCCGGTCTTGAAGCGTTCGACAGAACCGAGGCCAAGAGTGGGGAGCGAGCCCGCATTGTGGTGTGTTTGTGAGTGATGTGATCTGTGGAAGTCGCGCGATGCTAGTGTCGAAGGGCCAAATAGGATTACTCTTAGAGGCAGCGTTCCAGGCAGGCCGAGATGAAGTGATGAGGAAAGGGTGGGGTCTGCTCTTGTCTATCGTAAAGCGCAGTGGGGAGACTTGACACTTGTCGACCTCGGTACAGTCGGTCTGTTTGACGTTGCACTGCAGAGCTGTAGCATCCGGCAAACACACGCTGCGGACAAAGAAGGTCCGTCATGAAGCTCAGAGCGGTCCAATTCGCGTTCCGGTCGGGTCAACACTTTCTCGACTTCTCCTTCCGAACACATGCAGATGAGCGTTTCTTGCATCCCCATGACCAGCACGGGCTATTGAGGCCAGACTGCTGCAGCTTTTACTCATAGCTGTTGTCTTCAGCACTGTCTTCGGAGCTGATACGGCAGTCTCATTCACAGGAAGAGGCAAGCTCGTCAACAGATCAAGAGAGGATGGTGCCCTGACCAGAGAGGGTCGTCCTATGGATTAGCCGACGCCTATGCCCACGCCTTGACCATCTTCGCCTGTGTAACCGGCTAAGCTCAATTTTGCGGGGTAAGGGACCAATCCAACAGGAAAACCCGGCTAAACAGCGAAGGAAAGCTAAGACACGGTCCGACGCCGTGATTTTTGCCAAATATGAGACTGTTAGACCTGTGTGATTTTCGACAAGATGTTACGCCGAGGTTGTGTTGGACAAACCTATGGCCTGACGATCGGACCCGAGCTAGTTTTTTGCTCGCACGAGAGGGTATCTCAGCGAGAAGGATTTGAAAAGGCACACGCAGAGTTCGCTGCTGATGCTGTGGTGTGTCGCTCATTCGGAAGATCAAGGGCAAGAAGCTCTCGATCGGGCCTCTCAACAGCTGTTGCAGACTCAAGTCGCAGACGACATTTTCAATCTTTGATATCGTGTTCATCATCGTCTCCTTCTCATCATCACCCTCAACACCGCATCACATTCAACATGCTCTTCGCCGCTCGCCGACTTGTTGCCCGCGCACCCGCCGCTCTGCGCGTGGCCCCCACTCCCATCAACTCGGCTTCGCGACTCTTCACTTCGTCCGCACTCCGATTCGCTGCCGGTCCTCCCGTTATCCAGGGTGAGGGTGCCAAGGACGGTGAGATGCCCACCGACGAGCAACAGGCTACCGGTCTTGAACGTTTCGAGTTGCTCGGAAAGCTCAAGGGTGTCGACGTTTTCGACATGGAGCCTCTTCAAATGACCCACCTCGGCACCACTGAGAACCCCATCAAGATTCAGAGCTTCGTAGGTGTCTGATACTGCAAGCGCAGAACGCTATTGTCAAAGAAGGTCTAGCAAGGCAGCATGACGGCTTATTTATGTAAAAGTCACAACAGTAGTCGAGGAGATCCACAAAGGCCAAATATGACCCCGAAAACCCGGGAAAGGAAGGCAACTTGCAATTTGGATAGTAAACTCGATCACGTAGGAACGAGGACCTCGACGAGGTCCAGTACAGCACATGCAATCGTTCCGCTCGCCGTCAACTATCGCCAAACCTGCCCTGCTACTCTCTCTGCGCCAATCCTCTAGCGACATATTCTACCAGCTTGTTTCCTTCTTGAGTGTGTCCAGCTCACTGACTTCTGATCCCCATCCTTTTCACATGACGTCTCGCTTCATTGCAAACAGTGGCCATCGCGTATCGTCGGATGCACCGGTTACCCCGCTGACTCTCACGACACCATCTACCTCCACCTCAACAAGGACCTCAAGCACCACCGATGCCCCGAGTGCGGCAGTGGTAAGTTGCCTTCCGAGACTCACGCACTATCTTTGGGATCGCGGCATGCGTATACTGATGACGTTCTACGCTTTTCTCTTGCTTCCAATTATTGCAGTTTACGAGATGCAGTTCGAGGGTGACGAGCACGCTGGCCACCACTAAGCCTTTTCAACCACCTTTGTTTCGAAGATAAACATACTGCAACATTAACAACAGTAATGCAACTTTCCTTCCAGCTCGATATTCGCAGCAGCAGCAAAGCGATGTGACCGAACCTTGAGGGCTTTTCCGATCTGATTAGCGCACTGCGTCAGAGAGACATGATACCGGCAAATTCAACCAAGTCGAACCTCTTCAAATTTGAAGATACGAGCAATAATGCTGCGCTCAATGACAGGATACTAAGACGACAATCACGGCGAGGGGAAGCACTGATGACAGTCACACGCGAACACGGCGAATAGCACACAAGTTAGGGACAGCAGTGGAAAATGGTATCTAGATTAGTTTGCAAACGCAGCTAGAATGGTAGCTTTGCTTTAGGTGGACTCGTCGGCCTTCTCAGCGGCGTCGACGGCCTGGTCGATCTCGCGTTCCTGTAGACGGCACAATGAAGTTGTGGGGTACAAGAGTCGTCAGCGCTCCGCTATATACTTTCTCGATGTTGTCTCACATGGTTAAAGACCTACCTGCTTGGTAGCGTCGACCTTGGCACCACGAGTGGAGACACCAGGAGAATCGTCGATGATGTTGTTTTGGTCAAGTTCAGAAGCGTCGTTGTCAATCTGCTTCTGTTCCGAGCCAGAGGAGACAACCTCGTCCTCGGCCTGAGCATCGACGCTGGTGTCCTCGACCTGCTCGTCCTGGATAGGGATCTGTTCGTCTTGAGCCGACATGTTGAATTTGAATGAGCGTGTGTGTTGAAAAGAATTGTAAGAGAGAGTAGATAGGTAAGTTGATGGAAAGGAAAGAGAAGATGAGGCGAGGATGGGGTTCTTATATGCGTGAGTGGGGTTGCGGGAGGATACAGCGAAATGCCAAGGGTTCTCAGCTGTAGAATGCAGATCGTCTTGAGGTGAGGGCAGGGTCTGACGAGCATCAACACATCGATGACGAATTGCGTCCTGACCCGAGAGTATCGGCA
Organism: Ustilago xerochloae; assembly: GCA_928856705.1. Lineage (NCBI taxonomy): Eukaryota > Fungi > Basidiomycota > Ustilaginomycetes > Ustilaginales > Ustilaginaceae > Ustilago > Ustilago xerochloae. The sequence continues at coordinate 294,994 of CAKMXT010000014.1, forward strand.
CAAGAGCTTGAGTTGATACGCCAACACACGAGGCTCCTTACTCCTGGGACGCTCAAAGGAAAGCTGTGATGATTCATGCTAGGATCTGCCAGTCCTTGCAGGATATCACGACCAAACACTGGCCCACAGTGTGAGTGGAGGAGGGTTGTCTGCGCAAAGACAGACGTCGAGCTTCATGCACCCTTCAGATTGGTCCATTCTATGATTGTCCAGCAGTGTCGCGCTGACGCCGACAAGACGTCACAGCTCCCAGCACTCGGGGAGTCTTGGACCCTTTGTCGATACATAGTCTACGCATCATGACCAGGCATCGCTTTGAGAAGAAGTGTAGCGGAGGACCCTGAAGGAGAAGCTTAGCAAATCCGATCTGGGACCTCGGCTACGGCGTACACCGCTGTTTGGTTACGGAAGCGGACAAAGGCGCCGGACAGGACGAGATCTTCTTGACTTCAAAAGCCGGACAGGACAACGGGGCAGATGCGAAGGCAAGAGGCGTACTGTTTGACGCAGCTGATCTAAGGTAGACAGCTGCAAGCGTCTACATGTCGAGTGTGATTCTGACGTCTCGTGGAAGAGAGCTGAGAGCTGGAATGTGCGATGACGCGTGACTCAGCGGCGTACAGACGTGGACGTGGAGGTCGCGTAAAGTTGTGCCCTGGCGATTCGATGTTTACACCATCTTTCTCCGCAATGACGATGCCGTTTTCAAGCGAGCGAGTGCATCGTCTTACACAACTCCTGCTGATTCGCCGGGCCCGATGCAGCAATAGGATCGATGACATTGCTGGGTGTTGTGTCTATTGGGCTGATGTTGAGCTCGGAATCACAATTCAGATGCGGCAAGACGCCTGAATTAACCAATTTGTCGATCTCAAAACAATTCTTGGGATCTCCTCGTGAGTTGGGCATCGTTTACGGAGGTTGACGGTCATGAACAACGTAGCATGAGTGTCTTGCTAGACCAACACGCCAGGCGCCTCAATATGATTCACTGCAAGGAGGTCACAGAGGTTAAGTAGCGCTTTAGAGTTGCTAGCATCGAGCTGCCGAACAGAAGACGCCTCCGCACACAGTATCGCCAGATCACGCCTACAATCGGCAGCTCAGTGGCATGACGTTATCACAAAGCGAAGCAACTTTGATTTGCATAGGTCGACCTACATCGTCTTGATTGGCTCTTTCTACTTGAGAGGCAACTTTTGAATGGCAGCCTGCGATTTGGCATCGTTCTCGATGGTGGCACACCATTTCTGTACGGTAGGATAGGGCGACAAGTCAATGTTGCCGAACCCAGCAATCCTGACCCAGGTCCAGAAAGCGAAATCAGCAATGGTGGGTCGGTCGAGAGCGATGAAGCTGGAACCTCGCTGCTCCTGCTTCTTGAGCTGGTCTTCGAGAACCTGGTAGAGACGAGCGGTCTCACCTTCAAATCGAGTGAAAGCTGATTTTTGAGGCTGCTCGCCGTATGCTCCACTCCAATAGTGGTGGAGGAAGTTGACGTTACCCTGTCGTGAGTAGAAGAAGAAGATTCACAACACCGTCAGCAAAGTCGGTTTGAGCCAAGGACGAAGGTTGTCGGCAAAGTCGGAATTGTAAAGGCCGGTCGAGCGTCGAAATTTCAAAAAAGAAATTGACTGATCTACAAGCGCGTTTTTTTGGCGCGTCTCCAAAAGTTCCTTCCAACCTTCCGATCTAGCTCCTTCGTCATCATTCTACCTCACAACTTCTCAACACCTTGCCACCATCATTGGGGAGATGTATAGAGGGGTCTCTGTACGCACCTGAACTGGGCCAAGTCCGCTGAGCTGGTGGCAGAGCCACTGGCTTGTTACAGCTCTTTCTTCAGGAGTCTTGCCAAAAAATTTGCCCTCCTTGTCATATTTGTCGACGAGATAGTACATAATGGCGCCTGATTCCCAAACACTGAAGCCATCGTTGTCATTCGAGACTAGACAAGGAACGCGGCCGTTGGGGTTGATCTTGAGAAATTTGGCGCCCTTGACACCTTTCTCAGGGTCATCGCCGAAGTCGAGGGGAACAACATCGTACGAAATTCCAAGGTGCTCCATAAGAACAGCAGCCTTAAGAGGGTTGGGGCCAGGGCCACGGTGGGAGTAGAGGGTGTATTGAGCAGGCATTTTCGTGTAAGTCGGATGTGATGCTGTTCGTCGAGTGGTGGTGATTAGTGATGAACTTAGGTAGGAGTTACACAGGGGTGATCTATATATGTGTTGCTGCTGCGGGGAAAGCGTTTCTTCTCGCAACTGCTTTTGGAGCACGGACCTGAATGTAAGACAGCACTGCTACCGTGCTCGGGCAGGAGAACAGATGTGTTATTCTTCAGGCAAGGCACAGAGATGCCGTGCGGAGTTAAGCGTCGATCTGAAGGCCGTGCGACTAGCTCCTCAACTCGCTTGCTTGACGATTTTAGCATCTCATTGTTCCTACTCAAAATCTGCTCATCTATGATGCGCACGTTCACTTGCGTTCACCGTCGAGGAGCACAAGGGCTTTCGATCGTGAACCATCAAAGCTCCCACACAATCTAGCTTGTGCTTTGAACCTGGAGAAGAATGCCTCAGAAATGCGATTTGATGGCAGAACTTGAAGTCTGGTGCAGGTGTCAGCGGCAACCAAACACTTTTAGGAAAGCATTCGCCGAAGCTTCCATAGCCGAGACGGTTGAACCGTGCGAGCCTATTTCGGTCAACTGTTACACAAAGCCAGAGTATGCTGCTGTTCAATGTCAAGCATTCCAGCATGCTACGTCTTACACTTTTTTGCACATGAAGTAGGTCGTAGCAAAGCAGGCTTTTCCGTATCTGGATCTGTGTTGAAATTGCAGCATTTCAGAGGCAGCTTCGAGACTCTTGAACTCTATCTTTCACGTCTGCATTTTACGTTCGCCGCAGACACTGCTCAGAACTCGTCCTTCTCCAGACCAGCAGATAGAAGAAACGATGAAATCACCTACAGCACGTTATCCCTTCTTCTCTGGCTCCGACATGTGTTTGCTTCGACTCACATTTACTTTGAGGCCAAAAAGCAGAAAGACGGTACAGATGCCAAACGTGTTCGCTCTTGGGCGCCAGCGTCAATGCCAACAGACCATGGTTAATCTTCTTTGCATGTGCGAATGCAATCGTGAATTGAAACTAGTGACATTGTTGGTACAGGCAGTTGTGTTCAGAGAGCGGGCGTGCCAGCTGCAACGCCACGGTTGATGACCTTGGCAGCCTGAGTGAGACCGTAGAGGCAGGTGATGTTACCAGTCCACCAAGCAATCGTGCGCAACCAAGCAAGCGACTCGTCTTCAATGGTGATGTAGAGACCAGCGAAAGCGACGCGAGCAGTCAAGTAGACACCAGCGACACGGTTGATGAGGCGATTGGAAACACCTGCGATCTGAAGCGAGAGAATGGTACCGATGAAGATGGGAAGGTTCTCAACAGCGTTGTAATGCGCGGCTTCCCATCGCTTGAGTCTACGAAGCTGAGCAGGAGTGATCTTGCCAGAAGCGACGTGCTTCTCACCGTGGACACGGAGGTCATCACGAGGATAGACCATGTTATCAATGCCGTAGAATAGCATGGGAATACGGTGCTGCAGCAAGAGGTGCGACCCAGCAAAAGCAGCGAGGATCGAGATAGGACCATAGTTGTAGTGAAGAGCGCGGGAAGCATCCTGGGCAAAGCCAGGGTCCTTGAGAGGATTGACCCTCGAGATAAAGTTGGCTGCTCGGTCGGTGATGGAGCTCATTGTGAATAGTTCTACAGATGGGAAGAGATGATGGTCGGGGCAATGGAATATGGGAGAGCAAAAATAAGATACGACACTCAACACAAAACTCGAAGCTTTGGAATACTCGATGGCTGTACGCTTGCTTCCTTCCAATGCTCAGTCATGATTGAGAACAGGGTACGAGACAGAGGAAGGCACGTTCCGGACGTGGAGCGCGGAGACAGCATGTGTGAAACCAACTGTTCAAATGCGAGACGACGTAACGTGCATGATTCCCGATGTAGTAACCAGCACCCCGATCGGTCAGACAATTGTTCGGTGGTGATGCAGGGTCCAACATGAATTGTGTTCGTCTGGTTTCTTCTTCGACCGAAGTATCTGTTCTCAACCTTTGACTCCCATCTCTAACCTCCTCACATCAGAAAGTTCAGCAAGGAGATGACTTCCGCATCAGCGCAATCAAGAGCGTCGGCTGCGGGCATAGTGGAGCGCGCCGATACTCAGCAGCGAGTGATACCAGAATCAAGAAGAGCCGATGGATCGTAAGTTTGCCTACTTTTTCATTGCTGATGGCTCGATTATCTTGTTTGGTCCCGTCTACTAACAAGTCGTTGCTTTCGATTGGTAGAATACGAAAAGAACGTAAAGTCAGGCCAGGCTTTACGCCGGTCGAAGATGTAGCGCGATATCGACCGGCAAAAGAAGCGGCAGAGGCACGCAAGGGTACAGTTCCAGGCAGCACATCAGCTCCCACAGCGGCAGCAGCAGAATACAGCTCAGCTCCAGCATCAGAAGCTTGCTCGTCTATGCTTTCAGCAGCTGAAAGCTTCTCCTCTGGTCGTTCAGCATGGCGTTCTGCTGCAGCAAAAGCAGAGACGGCGTCGGCTCGATCCGAGCACATTACTAAGCCGCGTGGGAACTTTGCCCCGCTAGAGCCAGCAAGAACACTAAAGAAGGAGATGAAATCAAATGTCGGCTCAGCCAAGGATGTATCTCAGACACCAGACAATGCTCCTTCATGGCGCAACTCTCGACTGCGCAAACCGCTGCCGCTCACAGAGAAGAGGGAATCTGCCGCTGCGGATCAGACAAAGACGAACCAGGAGGAAAAGGCCGGCGTAACAACAGACAAGGAGCAAGACACAGGACGCATGCATGCTTCTGCAGATACTCTGGCGGATGAGCTGGACAGTCTGCGTATTGACAGCGCCAAAAGCAAAGCGCACAGAGAAACTTGAATGCAATACAGCGTCAAAGCAACTCTTTCTTGCAAACTTTGGTGTGTGCCAGCTGATTCTTCTAAAAGATCTTCTGCGCATCATGTCATGGAAACAGCAGAAATGCTACAGCAAATGTGACCGTGTTGAGGTGAGGCATGTGTAGATAGCAACTTCCTTCAGTATGAAGTCGGCAAGTCACGCAATTAGGCTTTCCGGAGACATCCGAACGCATTGTTGTATTTCTGCGCAATCACACTTCCGCTCCGCAACCTGACAGTTCTTTCTCCACTTCCACCCTACGAAGCTGTGAAGCTCGGCCATTCTAGCCATTTGCTCAATCGGCCAGTCGCTTATCCCGCATCGACTTCATCTCGATCATCATGAACGCCCACCCGTCTCTTTCGGGTCGACAATGCCAGCGCTGCTGACAGCTGATGCGCATCGAGAAGATATAAGGTCCTGAGCCCGCTGCTTTCCCATCCTGTCCACCTCAGCTTCCCTCCGTGACTCCAGCCGTGACCTTTTCCGAAGAAATGTCGTCAGACAATGGTGCAGGTCAGACAAGCACCATCGCAGCTTCGCAGCCCAAAATCTTGAACCAACGAGGAGGCTCACGACTACCTTCGGAGCTCTTATATCATATCATTCGATTGGCTGCCTCGACCGACTACAAGACCGCGCACGCTTGCGCCTACGTCTCCAAGACGGTCTGCCAGTGGACCAGACCGGACCGATGGAAGACCATCGTCTGCACGAGCGATCGGCAGCTTCGATCTCTGCTCGACTTTGTTCTAATTGGTGAAAGATTTACTTCCTACAGATCGAAGTATAGGCGAAACACGAAATTCTTATCGCTTCCTTCGAATGAACCCGGCCAGTTCATCGAGAACCTCTTCGTCGATACTGCGCCTTCTCAGCTCAACAGCCTCAATGCCTTCTCACTGGAACAGTCGGAGCAAGAAGATGGGACTGTCAAAGACAAGCCGGCTGACCCGGGACTCAAATGGCTGAGAGAAATGCTCTATCGATGTCGGAACATCCGATATCTGGCTTTAGGACCGAGCGAGATGACGGGACTAAGGGGCCAAAGGCCTGGCGCCGCTCCGAAGAAGCTGATGTGTACATGTGATGACGAAGAGAACCTGCGGCATTTTCTGAGCGGGCTCGCGGCAAACGCAACATACGATAAAGGCATCCTCTGGTATTTTGACAAACACGGCTACAGGGTCCCCTCTTTCATACGATACAGCAGAAAGATCGAATCACTTCACGTGGTTGCCATTGATCGGCAGAGCGAGGTGACTGGGCTTCCAATGCCCATCATTGAGCTCGAAATGATGCGCTCCGGCAGTCTTTCGGACTCGGGTATCATTCAACAGATGAATGACAGCCTAAGGCTCGAACAGCGTCAAACGGTCGACGAGCCTCTCGGCGTCGTTGCGCAACGCGACAGGGAGAGCCGGCAAAAGTGGTACACAATTGAAGAGGACAACATTGCCGAGCCCAAGCAGCGTCGACGGGAGCCTCACTCAGGTGATCAATTATACCCAGAGGAGAATTCATATAGCCGGATTCACGACGACATGTACATCCGCAGGCAGTCTCAAGGATTCGTCAAGATCCGCTTCGATACCCGCAAGTTCTCCCTTCGTCCCTGCGAGATTACTACCAGCCGTCTTCAGCATTTCTTCGAGGAGCTTTCGACGACCGGTGCCGCCGAAGATGATGTCCCTGGTATCCTGACTGACGCACAACAATTTAGCCACAACGGACCGCGACATGCAGCGCCTCCGCGCGGTGCTGGCAACTATACCGTGTCGAGCTCGACCAGCACGGCCGACGACAGCATCGGAACAGCCTTACAGGCAGCTCTCAAGTCTCTAGGGTGTGGAAAGTTTTCGAAACTCCACCTGTGCTGGGATCCAGTCCCGTCATCCCCTACCGCCGCTGACGTACAATCGGCAAAGTCTGGCTCCGCCTCACTCAATGGGACCTCGAGTTCTTCCAGCAAGATTTCAGATGGAGATTGGCCAACGGAACGGCAGGATATCTGGACCAATACTTCTTCTCAAAATAACGAAGCGCAGGCGCCTCCTCCGCATACAAGTAATGCCGGAGCGCCTAACGGCGGATCCGATGGAGCTGCGGCTGCTGGTCAAACTCGGAGTGCTCTGCCAGAGATGCCGACCATCAACGATTCTTCCTTCTCATGGACTATTCCTGCCGCTCTCGAATCCAAACAATCAAAAGCTTTCAGAGCAGACATGGTGGATGCTTTTCGTACTACCATCGGCTGGACACGTCATGATCAGCAGCTCTTAAATGATAGACCTGGGGTCCCTCCTGACACAGTAGACCGGCAAAGGCTTGTTCGCCGCGTAGACGGGGATGTTCTTCGTCAGATAGAGAGCAACGTTTTGTCGACAGCCATCCAGTATACCCAAGCACCTATAGAGGGTCCGGATGTACCAAACCCTGATCCCAGACGAACTTATCCCATGCCCAGCTCCAATGAACAGCTCACGCTCAAGCTCGTCCCGCCCTCGGAACGAATTCGGCTAGGCGGCATGTATGTGCCCTACACCAAAGAGCAGCGTGTCAAATGGTTCCTAGACAATCTTGATACTGACGACGCTTAGCAGCGCTCGTCTCAGACCATCGCGCAAAGCGCTACGCCAAGGCCGGCTCCTTGTGCGTCGGTCTCACTCTCAGTGCAATTCTTCGCACCGCATCTCCGCAATTTGTTTCTCAAGCACTCCTCTGACAATGATCAAATGCAATTCTAGTTTCGCTTCCACTTTTCTGTCTGCCCCTCCTGTTTGTGTGTCCTCGATGCGTCTCAAATAAGTCGGTCACGCCTTCCATACGGAGTTGATGTCACGCTCTGACAAACCAATGTCTGGTGAATGCCTTGTGTTGCAATGCGATATGATCGAAAAGATGAACTGTCCTTACAGGACCACAAAAAACTTCAAACCTCCCTCTTCTACAACCTCGCCCTCCTATCAGCTAGTCACTTGCCCTCAACAGCAGGAGTAATACTTAATCCACTCATACCCTGTAAACTACTCAAAGTTGGTCTTTCACCTCTTTCCAACGCACCCTGACTTTCTCTTCTCAACTTTTCCCTTTTACTTGCTGACATGTATACTCTTGGATAACTCAAAGGTGTGACTGCACCTGAACCCCAACCTGATTTTCTACCATCTTCATAATGCTTGACTTCATGTTCTACAGGTTCACCTCTTGCGATTCTTTCTCTTTCCTTTTTGATTCTTTCTTGAGCTTCATCGCATCTACTTCTCAGGAATGCAATAACATCTTTAGGACTTGGATGATTAAATATCGCTGTTCCAGCAACAATGATATTCGCACCTGCATCAGCACATCTATCAATAGTCTTTGGACCTACTCCACCATCCACCTCAACATCTAATTCCGGAAACCTTGCTCTTAACTCTGCAACTTTTGGCATACATTCTTTCATAAATTTCTGTCCACCTGCTCCAGGCCAAACAGTCATGACGAGAATCATGTCTACAGCATTGCCTAATTCATCCGAAATCTCTGAAGCGGGTGTACCAGGGTTAATAGCAACTGCAGCTCTCATCTTTGTCGCTTTAATTTGTCGAACTACATCCATTGGATCATCGGTTGCTTCAAGATGGAATGTATAAGAAGCTCCACCAGCTTCAGAAATATCTTTGACCCATCGGCCTGGATCAGCGACCATCATATGACAATCCATAAAGATGTTTGGGACTGCTTTGGAGACTGATGCGATGACAGGTGCACCCATGACAATGTTTGGAACGAAATGTCCGTCCATAATGTCCATATGGAGCCAGTCGGCTCCGGAGTCAATCATTCGTTGACATTCGCAATTGAGGTTGCCCAAGTCAGAGGCGAGGACTGATGGAGCGATTTTTGTTGCTGGCATAGTAGGAGTTTAGAGTTTGGATCGAAATGGGAGAGAGTTATTCTGACGCCGCAAGCAGATGCACCAGGCTGTTGACTGAATCCGATTGACAGAGACCTAATCAAGCGGATAGAGGAAGACTGCAACGGTCCTACAAACTTTGCGGTTGTCCTACGGCTGTTGATACTTCGATGTTGGCGAGACGCTCTGAAATGCTTTATGTCGCACTTTGCTTCTGAAGATCACGGTCGAACAGGAACTGAGGATTTTGAGGAGATAAAGCAATTATTCCAAGTTTGTCCGAGGTGTGGTCTGACAAGAATTGCTTCTGATGATAGCCGATGCGGTGAGTGGCGTAGTGAGGTGCTCGATTGCTCTTGGTCTTTTCTTTCGAGCAAAGATGTCGGCGTCAGCGTTGACGTTCGAATGGACAAGCCGAGCGGGTCAAGGTGGGTGATTAGATGGAGGAGGAGCGAAAGTGAGAATGGAAGATGGCAAAGCGTGGGCGCCAAGAAGCAAGACAAGCGAGAAAGAGAGCGTTCTGGCTCATCGATTACTGGCGGCGGACCTGAGCCGGAGATATAGCAGCAACAGCAGCAGCAGCAACGCTCAAGTGCGCGGTTTTTTGTGTGTTGCGCTCTGACCAACGCTGTCTGGGTGACTGATGGGCGCTGCACAGCTCTATCTCAACCTCAACCACGCAACGCTCACCGCGTCGAGAAAGCGAAAATTCTAAAATAGCGATGACATCGGCTCTGCAGAGACGGTGTTGGGGCAGAAAGGCAGCAGAACAGAAGAGAGTCGTGAGTGGGATGAGCGGCATTTCCAGCTCGGCTTTCTTCTCGAGCCCAAAAAGTCGCCTTCCGGTGGCCCGATTTTGGGACTATGCGTGCCGCCAAAGTCGTTAATCGCCGATCTGTCAAATAGGGGAAGTCACCGGACCGAGATTCCGGTGTTCTTCTGACAGCGAATAATGACGTTTGGCTGCTCGCCGTGGGTCACTTTCTAGCTCTCTCAGACGCTTTCGTGTCGTATCACAGCTTGTCGAGCCTCACTATTTGGGTATGCATTGCAGAAGAATATGCTACAGTCACGAAGAAGGACGACGAGGACCTGCCCTAGAAATGTGAGATGCCTTCCGCCTCCATCTTGCCCATCCTCTTTGATTGCTTTCCAAACTGTCGCTTCACCTTGGCCATACCGTCCTCTGCGTTTGTCTTCATCCACGTAAGTGTTCGGAAGCCTTTGATCTGAGCGGCTCCTCGCTGGTGGCGATGCAAGGCTCTCGCTCGAGCACGTCGGCCCTCTGGCGAATCCGAATCTGGATCTTCTTCTGCCATACGATCCAGCTCCGTCTCGGTAAGTGAGAGAGCGTAGAGCGAATCTTCATCATTCTCGCCATGTTCATTGTCTTCACCAAGCTCACCGGGCTCTTCCATGACCGCACCTTGAGCAGAAGTGTTGGACAGCATCCTGCGATGGGTCGGTGGGCGAGAGCCCGCTCCGTCTCCTTGCCCGGATTCACCCGTAGCTACTGTCAGCTTGGACGACTTGCTTGATTGCCGATACTTCTCCGTGGCAAGTGAACGAGGACGTGCTCGCTCACCTGCGTCTGACAGCGTCAGATAAGTCTCATACGCAATTCGCATCTCGGAATCGCCTGCAGTACAAGAGCGATGTTCCGGTGCGATGCCGCGATGGAAGATCAGATCGATCTCGACCCAGCCCACAGCTCGCACTCCAGCTGCTCTTAGAGCCTCGTCGGATACCTCAGCTGAAGCACTGCGGCACAGCTCCTCCAGAACGGGGAGCAGCTTGGCACGAGGCGTGTCCTTGTCGGTTTGTAGCAGATCAGGGTCGCTGGTAGCGCGTAGCACATCCTGCTCTACCTTGTCCGAGTCTGCCGTCTCGAACAAGCGCAGGCGACGCTGAATGCGCATCTCATCGGAGATCCTGTTCAGCGACAGGAATGCCCACGCATGATGGTGATGTCGACCAGGCATGCGTGAGTCGGTGCGCAAGCTCAGGTGCAGCTGACTTGGGTATCGCTGTCGAACTGGTAATCGAATGAGCTCTTTGAGTGGCCATTCGTAGCTCACAGTAGCAGCGTCGCCCATGCCCGATTCATAATCATCCACGGGCTCGGCATCTTCGGTGCTAGTCTTGCCACCAACCGTCTCCAAGCTGAGGTGACAGGCCTTCTTGTCGAGAAGCGATGCGGGAACGCCTCTGACTTTGAGGCTAGCGATCTCAACAATGCCGACATTCCACCCGCGAAGAGGTCGCGGTACGGAGAGCTCGATGCTACGGAACAAGAGTGTAAGGCGGATTTTACCGTAGCCCAGCCCGCCTGTGAGAGTGTGCCAGCCTGTGACGCGGCTGCTCTCCGTCAGAACATCGACTAGGCGCAGACCTACACAGCCAAGAATGGCATCACTTTCGCGCATACGAGCGTCGCGCACCGTAAAGTCGAGTCTCGCCGTCGTCCAATCACCAATGAATCGTTCGCTCCCTGCATTGACGTAAGGACGTGGATTGAGCGTCTTGGTCCTGGTGCGGAAGATGGCTTCATCGTTGAGAAACACTTGCACGTAAGAAGACGGAAGCTTACCACCGGCGCCGCCTTCAGCTTGGCTCTCGTCCGTGGGCGCAGGGCCGTTTCTCCCCTGTTGTGACTTGCGTTTAGCGCCTCCTAGCGACTTCTGCGTTGATGGCACTTCCAGACCCGTGAGCGAGTGAATGTGGAATGCTAGGATACCCGACGGCAGCTCGGCGGTAGGTGGATCAACAGTGGCCTGCTTGGCTCCTTCGATCATGCCGGCCAGTTTCTGGACCCTTTCCTTGCGATCACGTCTCTTTCGCAGCACCTCGTCATCCATGGGCAGCCCCAAGCCGTGAACAAATTTGTCGAAACCGGTCATGTAGTGCGTCAAATCAGAATCCAATTCAGGCTTGGTCGATGGAGCCCTTTCATCGGGAAGCGCAGGCAACATCTTGTCGTCATCTCCTTTGTATTTGCGATCGACGGGAGATACGAGATCGATGGAAGCGGATTCATCCTTGGCTGTGCTTGAGATGCCTCGGAGCAGCTTGCGTCGGGATGGTGCATGTCCAGTCCCAGGAGCATGAGCGAGGCCAAAGAAGCCAACACTATACTTGAGAGTGCCTTGAACAGCTGCCCCCTTTCTCATGGGTAGCAGCTGGTCAGTGCGAGTCTCAAGCAAGTTGGTGCTGCGTGCCTCGCCGTCTGGGCGGAACTTGCGAATGAGTCGGTGCAGTGAGATCTCGACCTTGCCTAGAGGGTCATCGGCGGAGAAGCGGTCGGCATCGAACACCGTGAAGCGCAAACGATCGTGGTCACGCACTTCGTCAGGCGATACGAGCAAAAAGCCCGTCTCCTGCCACACAGCATCGCGTCTCTTTCGGACGATGCGTGAGGTGAAGAGTGGCTTACCTGCTCGAGCAAAAGACGCCTGCACGAATGGATCACTTTGTCCATTATTGTCGGCGGCGGCGAGGTCGTCGGCTTGGTGAATGACAAAGCAAATGATACCCAGCGAGTAGACGTCCTGAGGGCCATCGCCTGCACCAAGAAGCCCTGCCACGTCAACCGTGTAGGACAATGGCGCAATGAAGCCTTTGATGACGTCCTCGACGGCGTGCAGCACATACGTTGACATGAGCGGCAGGTTCATGGCGTCAATAACCATCTTCTTGCCCAAAGGCTTTGCCGAGATCTCGAGCTTAGGAGCACCGACAAAGGTGACGGCTGCATGCTTGACGAACGGTGCGACGGGTGTCATCTGGAGGCGTACACGGGCTTTTCCCTCGATACCGACCATCTCGATCCAGACTGGAAGCTCGACCGCTGCGATCTTCTGAAGACCGACACTGAGGTACAGAAGTAGGTGGATCCTCTCTGTTGGCATATCTTTGAGTTGATCCTCTTCCTCTGGATCTTCTTCGAGCTTCTTTTCTTCGCCGGCTGCGACAGGATCCGACGTGTTGAGCGGACCTCGGCTATTGTTGGTCGTGGATCGGAAGAGCCCCTTCTTTGTGGTCGCGCCGCGGTAAGCAAAAGTGACTTCGAGGTTGACATAGTCTCCGACATCGACTGCAGCACCGTCGTCCTCGCTATCCCCGTTGGTAGACCCAGACATGTCCGGAGCTGACTGCCCTGCATCCTTTCGTGCTTGCGCTACGGCGCCTTGAAGGAAGGCACTTTCATCGGATGGGAGCACACGGAAACTTTTGATTCGCAGAGGGATTGATCCTTGATCCATATCCTCGACTCTAACATTGTGGACCACACCCGGCACCTGGGTCATCAAGCTGTCTTCGAGCAAGTCAATAAAGGGCGCAAAGTAGTCGGCGTTGATGAGGGGCCAAGCTGTTGCAAGGGCCTTGTTGAGCCATTCGACTGACTCCTCACCTGCTCCTGGCAAAGCTGACCGCCTTGCTGCTGCCTCCAACTCCAATGCCCACTTGGCGTCATCTCCCCGCTCTGTCAGCTTCCTGTACAAGATATGGCCGCTCGTGCCGGAAACGAGAGTTGCTGCGATGATGCTGTATCGAGCCAGCACAAGAGCGGCAACAAGAGTGCCACCAAAGAAGAACATGGTCAAGGGGATGGTCTCCTTGAATGCTTCTTGTGCATCGTATCGGCTGCCGCTGCGCGGAAGGGTCGACTCGGATTCATGTGCGCCTAGTGTCATGCCCATGGACGCTTGTGCGAGCGCCGACACTTTGCTGCCATCTTGAGGTGGACCCGCGTTCGAATTGGACGATGTGCTGATTGTCGAGAGACGTTTGTTGACGGGCGCCTCCTCGGCGTACGATGTACGGCCTAGTGTCCGAGAAGAACTAGCCTGCAAGTAAGCTAGATTGTCGGCTTCTGCATTGTCGCCATTGTTGTATGGGCGTGGTGGGAGAGGTGGGACTGGAGGAATGGAATGATCTGATGCGGAAGAGAAGCGCTTGCTACGCTCCTGGTCGTATTCGACATCGACTGCGGAGGTGTCTGCATCATCGTCTTGAACTAAGGACCGTCTCTTGCCGCTCTTGAGACTCGGCTTGCGTAGCCGTGATCGAATCGAGCTGAAGCTCGATCTCCGTCCCGAAAAGCTCTTGCGCGAGGAAGTTTCGACGTCCGACATTGTTGCAGAGGAAAGCAACCAGCCGTGGGTGTGTAAAGATCTCTCGTTGCTGCCGCCGGCACCGTAGTTGTCTACGCGAGAAGAGCGCTCGCCGGTCGTGTTTGATAATGAAGGCGATGGTGTGGAAAAGGAAGGTGCAATTCGCTCTTGACCGAGGTTGCCTTCGAGGTCAAAGACGAGGCGGTTGTTCAGGTCGCGGTCGGACCAGCCTCTCTGATGAGCCGTTGGTGCGGCAGAGACGATAAGATGCTGGAAGGGAAGAAGGAGGAAGCAAAGGCGCTGCGTTGCAATCGAGCTGACCGTGATGACAGCTGAGTGTAGTCACTTCGGAAGCTTCCCGTGTCAACCAGGCGTAGTCAATGCCGTGCACTCTGCTCAGCTAAAAACAAGTTGGTTGTTGAGGAGCGCTTTTGACTTTTGAGGGTTGCGGCTTCGTCGGCCATCCCGAAACAATCAACACGGCACAATGGCAGCAGGTACGATTCTTCCGAAGGGCTGGTTCAGATGCATTTCACTATTGTCAGGCAGTGTCGACCGGCAAGTAAGCGAGGGAAGTCCAAATCAAAAGTCATGCCTTCGAATGCAGCGACAGCCTCAGCTCTCGCCAACATGCCAAACCTTGACGCTCGGCTGTGCTTGGCTTCCATAGCAACCAGACCAAAGTGTAACTTGGCACAGCTTTCCGGCTCTTGGTGTGTTCTTCTTCTCCCTGAAATTTAAAAAAATCTCAAGCAGAGTTACGTCAATTTCCCCACGCTACACAGCACGCCAGCGACTCTCTGCCTGTCAAACCGTTCCGCGGCCAATTGCACAGTTGTTAGCTTTCTCTCACGCACTGGCCAAGTCGGTCAGCTGCCTCGCTTAGAGCCACGAAGCATCGAAATTCTCCCGCTTGGCTTTCGGGTCGACCTGTTCTTCAAGCCCGGCCACGCCTAAATGATGGAAGTGAGGAGGCTTATCTTCGCATTCAATTCGGCGCTTTCTGAGGTCATTGAGCAGAGCGGACACGTGAATGACATACAAGGCTCATTCTTCGTCTTCTTGCAGTACACATTCGAAGGAAAAGTTTCAAAAGGTCAATGTAGCAGCTGCTAAACGTTGTGATTGCATGCAAGTGTGATGTGATGATAAAGACGCCAGCAATGAAGGCCATCGCTATGATTCGGTAGCCTTCTCGAACACATCTCCACCTTTCTCGAGAAGGAATAACGACGCCTCGCGGACACGCAGCAGATAATCCTGCAAAAGGTTCCGCGAGTTGCCTTTGATGAATTCGAGGTAGATCTTGTGTCGTTCGTCAGCAACGATCTCAGAGAGTCGCAAGGCCATGTTCAGGTTGGTCGGAATGACACTCGAACTTTCGACCAGCATGTCGTGTAGTCGGAATACGATCTCGGGAATATAAGTTTGTCGAATGTCGAACAATTCTCGTGCTCGTCGTTCCGTCTCCAACCCACCGTCTCTTCCACTGAGCTGGATCTTGAGCCAGTCACGCTGCAGCAAGTCAAGATCCAAATCTCGCGCTTGTTCCACCACTTGGCTCAGCGCCTTGATCCAATTCATGCGCTCTAGCTTCGATAGACCGCCTGTGCGAACGACGGATTCGTTGGCAGCTGCGCCGTTGGAACCATCCACCTCGGCGGGTCGCGTTGTCCAAAAATGCTTGTAAGCAACGTGAGCTTCCAATGCAGTAAAGAATGCGTCCCAGCCCGCACGCTCGATGCTTTGATCCATAGGAATGGCGAGGTCCTCAACGCTGTAAAGCACCTCGCTGGGCATACGGTCACGCAAGACCTTGGCGGCGTGGAGTCGCCCGGTCGATAGGAAGAGTCGGGTGAGTGCGTTGGATTGAGTGATGGCATCCGCGTACGTTGCAGGGTTGAACGTGAGCCAGTCGATGGCACGAATGAGCGCCTCTTCGTTAGCACCCAAATGCACGTCGAACTTGATGGCATCGAATGTGCCTTGGCGTGCTCTTGACTTGAGCGCTCCGCCGAAACCAGTAGATTCGTCAAACTCCGAGACGATTGTGGCAAAGAGCTCGTCGAATACAATCTCCACCGTACATCTTGCCACGGCTGCCAGGTCAAGGTTGTGCTCTTGAGCTTGACGCAAGGCATGGGCCTTAGCCTCGCGGCTAGCGTTGACATCCATAGATCGCAAGAAGTTAGCATAGCTCATTGTAGCGGACTGCGGCTCGAGTGAACTTGCGTACATTGCCACGAGATCTGTCTCGCCCGCCGCCTCGAGCACTTGAACGTAGCACGACAAGATGGCGTTGCAGGAGAAGTCTGGCAATGGAATGGACAAGAGGCGGAGATAGAGAATGAGATGCGCAAAGAAGCGCAATAAGCGGGCAAATGTCGGCGGTTCCAGAGCGGCCTGCATGTCGTCGAGATTGTCTGCGAAGCGATTGAAGAGCTCTGGAAGGTTGTTGGAGACGATGCTTCTCTGTACGAGGCGGTATGGGTTGTTGGCTTGAAGATGGATGCCGTGAGATTGGGTTTGACTGAGCTTGTCGAAAACGCCATTCAAAGATCCGAGTTCGATTTCTCCTTGAGTCGCTCCTTCAGCTGCTGCACCTGCCGCTGGACCCCCAGATGTGGCTGCTGTGGCAGCGGCAGAGGACGCAGAAGAAGCACCGGTTGCAAGCTTGACAGCACCGTGCTCTCCATCTCCGAACAATTCGACATCGGCTTCTTGACTCCACCAACTATGCCTATCGTCCAGCTTGAGGTCGACCGCAGCTTCCAATTTGGCGTTGACGTGAGCCCAGAGGAACTCTTCCCAGCTCTGACTGACGTTGGCTACGGATGGCAGATCTCCTGCCAAAGAACCATACAATGCACGCTCGAACTCATCGAGGTTGGGGTTCGAGGCTAGCTTCCTGCATGCTGACTTCCAGAGAGATCGGTTGCGGTTTCCAACGACGCGATCGACATCTTGCAAGTCAAGGCTGACTGTGGGGTCATGGTATAGCATGGCGCCGCGGAGAGTTGCTGCCCTCCAACTCTGATCGGTCTGATGGCATAGGTCAAAGGCAGCATCAAGTCGTCCGGCTCTTGCATATTCGAACAGAGTACGGAGTAAGGCCTTTTCGTAAGTTGCATCCTCTAGCTCAAGACCCCCTTCGCCACGCGAGACCGCATCAGGGTCGAGATTCTTGACTGCCTTGCCGCGGTTCTTCGGTGCGAAGCTCGAGCTCGCAGCTGAGCCAAACGTAAGTCTGCGTCCATCGCCCGAAGTAGATCCTGCACCTCCAACGCTTGCACGTTTCTCGGCACGGACACGGTTCTTCGTGAACGCGAGATAGCCCTTGCGCACTTCGACAATGTGTTTTGGCGCCAATGTCTCCTGTAGCCATTCACGGATGATTCTGAGCTCGTTCAGCTGCTCGTCTGCATCGAAGATTTTCTGTATCGCTGCAAGAGGTGTCTCGTATGCCTCCACGGCATCTTTGTGTTGTTCGTCCAGGCGTGACTGCGCCTTCCGCTCGGCTCGATGCAGTCGTTCTGCTGTTAACATGTGAACCAGTCTCCATGTATTCTGTTCCAACTCCCATGCCGCTCTGTCGTCGTCCTCCAAGTTTTGATCATGGTGTCGTGCAACGTAACCTGCGTCATCAAGAGCTTCATCACCTAGTCCAGAGCAGACGTCAGCGAAGAGTAAGGCGGTGCCATTATCCGCATCGATTCTTGCAGCAGGCTCGAGATCCTTACAAGCCTGCAAGACCCGAGCAAAGGCGACAAAGCTGGATTCGGTGTTGCGTGCTGCCGATGTTGGTCCAGATGCGGATGCGGAAGTAGATGCAACGTTCTGACCAGCATCGTGCCGATTGGAGTTGGTGGCAACAGCCATGGTCGATGTTATTGCCCGCTCAAGCTCCCGTATGGGCGTCGATACGTGCTTCAATTGCAACGAAGAAGGATGTTGATGTCGTTGAGGCGAGAAGATCAATGTCTGAAAAAAGTGGAAGTGTTGATGTGAGCGCGTGCACTTTCAACGCTTTGGACAGTTTTCCGCAATCCGAAGTTGTGACTACGCGATTGTATTCCGCACGACAGCAGTCAATTGTCTAAAGGCGAGATTACGCGCTTCTCTTTGAATAAGAGAGGCTGAGCCCAAAGTCCGGCTCCCCGAAAGCGTCGAGTCCCTATAATCAAACCGCGCCGCTGCAACTAAACAATCGTTTCTTTGCCTTTCGCCACCATCATCTGCCGTATCCTTGCAGACGACATCTACTGCTAACACGATTCATTGCATCGATTCGACCCCGTCTGGAGTGCATTTTTTCGGTCTCATCGCAGCCGAGACAGTACCGACCGACGTCCACTCACAGCCTCGAGCTTCAGTGGGCTTCTATCGACTTTCACTCGCTCCATCCGCGAAGTTCGCTCAGCAGCCAAGATAGAGAATATCCCGTAGGAATCGCTATCAGTAGACCGTCGCTCAAGGAAGGCATTTGAGAAGTACAGCGCTTAATATCAAACAGCTTGTCGTTTCGTATCAGTTATGACAGCCGATATTGCCAGATCACAACAGGTTAGCATCTTGCATACTCGCCTATTTTAGGGCCTTGCTGTCGATCTCAAATCGATTCTGCATGGGACCCGTCGTTCTGAGTGTAAAGATATCCTTACTATAGATTTTGAAGATCACAGAAGCTAACACAAACATTGCCTTGTATTGCCTTTTACTTCGATGACATATCCTTGTCGATCTCCTCGAACTTCTATTTCATTTGCAGAATGCATTTGCGCAGCCGTTCGCGCTCAGTGCAAGATACGCCGCTGATCGTGGAGATGCACCCAAGGGCGAGGATGACTTCGTGCCCGATCTCAACGTTCGACTGATCTGCCGTGACTGCAAGACGGACCCCCCGAATCTCGCCGAGGAGTTCGAGTCGGGAGATCTTGTTTGCGCCGACTGCGGTTTGGTTGTGGGCGAGAACATCATCGACACTCGGTCTGAATGGCGTACCTTCGCCAACGAGGATGGCGATGACCCATCGCGTGTTGGTGCAGCGAGCAACCCGTTGCTGGATGGTATCAACGAGCAGCTTGAGTCGCGCATCGGCTACAGAGACGGCGGTACAGGTGCATCGAGGGATCTGCAGCGAACTATGAATCGTGCTACGGGCACACGAGACCGCAACATGTTGGATGCGTTTGAAGATATTCAGCGCAAGTGCGACTCGATCCATCTGCCACGAACAGTGTCGGATGTAGCAAAGCAGGCGTATCGACGAGTCGAGGAAGAGAAGATCCTTCGAGGAAAGAAGCCGGATGCTATTGTTGCCGCTGCCATCTACGTGGCATGTAAGATGAATCACGTTCCGCGAACGTTCCCAGAGATCTGCTCACTGACAAGCGTATCCAAGAAGCATATTGGCCAGTGCTTCAAGGAGATGCAGCAGGCATTCGGTCTCAACGCTACCGGCACAGGCTCAGTCGATGGATCGAGGGCAAGCGCAAACAATAGCGGCACTTCCACGCCTATCGGTATCGGTCCGACAGGTGCCGCCGATCTTGTGGGTCGTTATTGTAACCACTTGGGTCTTGAGATGCCTATCACACGTTCGACCGAGGACATTACAGCACGAGTACGAGAGCTGGGTATTTTGGCGGGACGAAGTCCTATCACCATTGCTGCAGCCTGCATCTACTTTTCAACGCTGCTTTGGGGAGTTGACAAGGGTGCCAAAAAGATCAGTCAGGCAGCTGGTGTGAGCGATGTGACGATCAAAAACTCGTTCAAGGAGCTTCTCAAGCACAAAGACAAGATTGCCACGCCCGAAATTCTTGCTAAGAGCCCGCGAATGGACATTACTCGTCTCGACGTGTAAGCGGTTGATCAATTGCTGGGGATATGCTTCGCTGGTGTCATCGACCGTCCTGTCTGATTCTCTGTACATAGCAGCGCCTTGTCTTCTAAAATACACCTCAAAAACCCATGCTTTCCTCTGTCTTGTGCATTTTGCTTGAGTCAAGAAGTCGCACGAGGGCAATGTTAATGCTTCCTGGCAGTTTGAGCCCGAGCCTCTGTCCGTGCAATGTTGCGCTCAAAGTGGTGATTCGAGACAGCGACGGCATGTTCGATGACCCATGTAATCGGTGGATAAGGTATTCAGCGTTGACACGACTCGACGCCCAGCCTTCACCACCTCTTCACCTTCAGCTTTTTTTTTTTAGAAAAAATAATTAGAAAAAATAAAAATTGGGCCTGAAAAATATGTGAGCTTTTCTTCTCGGCAGAGTCATATTGGAGCGTGCGGCACGTCTTCTGTGCGCAAAAGTGTAAGCTTCTCGTCCTCCTTCTTCTTCTCCTAATACCATAACATCTTGATCAGACGGAGGACATCGACACCAGTCATGGCTACTCCTACGCTCAAGCTAGACCCTCAGGCAAAGGTCGCGCCTCTTGCGCCCATTGCTCTCGCCAAACTCGTCAGCGCTGCTGATCCCGCTCAGTCCATCACTCTCTCTTTCGAGGACGGCGTCGCCCCTACTCTTCTTCTTCCCAACGCTGCACCTGTCGAAGGCTATCTCCACATCGTCCGTGAGATTGCTTCGCACTACGCTCACCTCGGTCTTTCCGGCGCCGACAAGGATCAGAGCGCACAAGTCAACCTCTACGTCAGCCAGGGTGACAACCTTGCCCTTGCCGACTTCCAGACTGCTGCTGCTATCGCCGACAACCTCGACCAGCACCTTGCTCTTCGCACTTTCCTCGTCGGTCATGCTATCACTGCTGCTGATGTAGCTATTTGGGCTGCTGTCCGTGCTAGCTCGCCCGTCATTGGTCTTGTGAAGAAGGGTCTTCACAAGCATTTCCAGCGATGGTTCAACCACATTGACTCGCTTGCTCCTGTCTCTGATGCTCTTGTTCAGCTTGCTGATGCTAAAGCGGAGAAGTTCAAGAACAAGAAGACCGCTGCTGGTTTCGATCTCTTCCTCAAGGATGCTCAGCAGGGTCAGGTCGTGACTCGTTTCCCTCCTGAGCCGTCAGGTTACCTTCACGTCGGTCACGCCAAGGCTGCCATTCTCAACCAGTACTTCGCCCGTCAGTACAACGGAAAGCTCATCATTCGTTTTGATGACACCAACCCCAGCAAGGAGAAGGAGGAATTCGAGCAGTCCATCATCGAGGATCTTGCTCTCCTTGGCATCAAGGGCGATACCACCAGCCACACCTCCGATTACTTTGACACGCTTTACAAGCTCGCCATTCAGATGATCCAGCTCGGCAAGGCCTACGCCGATGACACTTTGCAGGAGCAGATGCGAGCCGAGCGTATGGACGGTATCCCTTCCAAGCGTCGTGATGCCTCGATCGAGGAGAACATGACCCGTTTCGCCGAGATGTCGACTGGTTCAGCCGAGGGACGAAAGTGGTGCTTGCGTGCCAAGATCTCCTTCGATGATCCTAACAAAGCTATGCGAGACCCTGTCATCTACCGTTGCAACCCTGATGTCTCGCATCATCGCACCGGTACCACCTGGAAAGTCTACCCCACTTACGACTTTGCTTGTCCCGTCGTCGACTCGATTGAAGGTGTCACTCATGCTCTTCGTACCAACGAATACCGCGATCGCAACCCTCAGTACTACTGGATGTTGGATGCACTCAACCTTCGCAAGGTTGATATCTGGGACTTCGGACGTCTCAACTTTGTCTACACGTTGTTGAGCAAGCGTAAGCTTCAGTGGTTCGTTGATAACGGTATTGTTGGCGGTTGGGATGATCCTAGATTCCCCACTGTTAGAGGTATCAGGAGGCGAGGTATGACCATCGAGACGATCCAGGAGTTCATTCTGGCTCAAGGCCCAAGTCAGCAGATCATCAACATGGAGTGGGACAACATTTGGACGATCAACAAGCGTCATATTGATCCAGTTGTGCCTCGGTACACTGCGTTGGACAAGGAAGGTGCTGTGAAGGTAACCGTCAAAGGTGCACCTAAGCGTCATACTAAGGAGATGCCCAGGCATAAGAAGAACCCTGATCTTGGTAACAAGGTTACTGTTTTCGATGAGGTGGTTTATGTTGAGCAGGCTGATGCACGTTCGTTCGGACAGGGTGAAGAAGTGACCTTCATGGATTGGGCAAATGTCATTATCGACTCGAAGCAGACTGATGCTGCTGGAAATGTTCTTTCGATTGAAGCAACTGCTAACCTCGATGGTGATTTCAAGAAAACTAAAAAGAAGGTTACTTGGCTTGCACCATCCTCCCCCGAGCAAGAGTTGATTGAAGTTAACCTCCTCGACTTTGACTATCTGATTACAAAGAAGAAGTTGGAGGAAGAGGATAACTTTGCCGATTTCGTCACCCCCAACTCAGAGTTCAGAACCATCGCTATTGCAGACCACAACGTTGCTTCTTTGCAAGAAGGTGTTGCTATCCAATTCGAGCGTAAAGGATACTTCATTCTTGATAAGAAAGTGGGTAAGGATGGTAAAGCAGATTTCATCAAGATTCCTGATGGAAAAGCTGCTACTTCAGCTTCTAAAGTTGCACCCGATGCTGATACTGAAGCGAAGAAAGCTGCTGCTGCAAAAGCCAGAGCTGAAAAAGCTGCTGCAAAAGCAAAGAAAGAACAGGAGAAAGCAGAGAAGAAACAGAAGAAGGCAATGGAGAAAGGTGATGGTGTTGGATTTGTCGCTGGTAAAGTCAGTGCTGGTGTTGCAGCTGCAACTGCTGGTTTGGCTGGTGCTATTGCAGCAAGAAACGAGGGCAAGAAGGACACAGCCGAACAGAAACAGTTACAGGCTGAGGTCAAGGGAGAGAACAAGCAGGAGGAGAAAGGAAGCTCTCATTTCCCAGAGATTATCGACACAGGCAAAGGCAAGATCAATATGTATGAGGCTCCTGTGATCACCACCAACATTCCAACTCCTGTTCAAACAAAGATGTATTCTATGAATAAGATCCTCTAGAATAGGGGCTCAAGTCGTCACTCTTACAATCAGACAAAAGCTTCTTCGAATGATCATCTCTGTATTGCGACTGCCTGGATGATATGAATACGTAGAGAATGAGATTGAGATCAGAAAATGTTCATATCCTCCATCCCATCCCCTTCATCATCATCATCTCCTATCCCTGCAGCAACGGCCTGAGCAAGTCGATGATCCTCATCATCCACATCAACAGCTTCCGTGGTTCGACGCTGACGTAAGATTCGATTTGCGTATTCAGATCGCTTTTGCTGCAAATCCATGTCACCAACCATCCCTATGTACGTGTTTGCACTGCCTGTGTGGGTTGGCGCAACTCCATCCTTGTTCTTCTCCTGTTCTTCCTGTTGCTTCTGTAAAAGTTCCTGTGCACGCTGTCGACGTTCTTCTTCCAGTCTGGTCCACTTTCGAATCACTCTCTCTCGTTCTTCAATCGCACGTTTCCTACGTTGTTCGACCGCAGGCATCATGGTGAAGAAGAATAGCACGAAGGGTAGCACGAAGCTTGAGATCAACACTCGCTCTATCCAGTGGCTCTCCCTGAGTGTTGGCACAGTTGCCGAGGCAGAAGGATCAGCAGCAATTGCAGCAGCAGCGGCACTACCAGGCGCAGGAAGCAATCCGAGCTCAGCATCCTCGGCATCGAGCCCGACGAACGCCATATGATCGATCCACCAATCATACGAGAAGCGAGTACGGTTGTGGAATCGAGGTGGTGCTTGTGGTGGCGGAAGCGGACGTAGTGGTTCTTCTGTTGCTTGACGCTCGACTGCCTCTTCGTGTGATGGAGCAGAAGGGACGTTGGCTCCCATTGGAGCGGCTGGTGTGGGTGCTGCTGCTGGTTGATTCGCCACATTTTCACCGCCGGCAGCAACGGGATCGTTTACCTGCTGTTGCGGAGGCTGTTGCGGAGGCTGAGGAGGTCGAGGCATCATCCTCTGACGTACACGCATACGACGCTTGACGATACGATAGCTTTCAAATGCAACATAGATTGTTGCCATGCCCAACACGAAGTACTTTTTGGTGGTGTCTGCACCGCGGAGCATGACTGAGAGCAGGATGCCGACTTTAAAGCCAACAAAAAACATAGGCACGATGACAGCGGAGGCGTCAGCGAAAGTGAGGGAGCCCAGCGTCTCGCGCGCTGCCTGCGTGAGACGTGTCGCACCAGCAACAAAACCTCCTTGCTCTAAAGCCATGGCTCGTCCTGTTGCTGTAGTACCACCGAGCTGAGTGGCTGAGAGTGGAACACCAGCTGTGTCTTGAACACCAATGGATGCAGCGCCTCGGATGAGCCGACCAAGGGCAATGATATTCTCGAGCTTCTCGATCATACTGCGGAGCGTGGTGATGCGCTGCAGCAGTGTATGCAGCGCCTCGCTACGTTGAGAGTCCAGTGCTGTCGTGGCGATGCGCAAAAGGTATGGCAGGCCACGATGGGTGACTTGCTGATAAAGATACTGAGGCTCCTTCTCAGACCCAGCAGACACATCTTCGCCCGGAATCTGTATCGGGTCCCATCCCAGCAGCGTCGTCTCGACGCTAGTCAGCAGATCGCTTTGTGGTGGTAGCTTTGTTGGCGAGCTTGCGGAAGCTGAAGTGGTCGTCTGCGCTGCATACGCCGCGTCGTAGACGGCCTCATACATGAGCATGTATTCATCGCATGCTGCACGCAGAGCTTCGATGAGCATCGGCCAGTTCTGAGGAGCAGTGATGCGTAGTGTCTGTTCGAGAACCACGTAGGCGTCGGCAGCTGCTTGATTTGTCGATGATGTGGGCAACATGTTGACGTCGCTACTGGAAGCGAGGAGGTCGGCATCGAGTGGCTCTTGTTGAGCTGGTAAGGGTTCAGGATCGGTGAAGTATGGCTCAAATTGTGGTTGTGCCGACGTGTAATATGAGAAAGGAGGCGCGTCATCATCTGTGTCACGGGCGGTGGGCGTTTGCGGATCGAGGGCGACACGGAGAAGGCTTTGCTGTTGCTGTTGTCGAAGATAGGAGCTGCGTCGTGAAGGTGTGGGTCGATTCTGTGGGTCTGACCATGCATCAGGACGGATGACGAGATGAAGTGACAGGGTCTCACCCTCGTTGAGCTAATGTGGGTGAAGCAAGAAAGAGGGTCATTGCGTCAGCTTCAGAGCGCGGACTAGGAGCAGATTGTCGAGCCTATCTAGTGGCGGACTTACGTTTCCAGTGAGATGGCCAAAGACCTCGGCATCATCGAGGATACGACCAGATCTAATGCATCGCATACCTTCAGCGCGAGGAGCACCGGGCCAGGTACGCTCTATGGCGTGCTTGAGTGTCAGTACAGTGTCACTTGGTCTGACTTTGACGATGGTGGAATCCTTGTCGAGCGAAGGGCATTTGATGGATATGGCAATCTCGTCTGGTCTGAGCAATGAGCTCGAGCTGAGCGAGCGAGACAGACTGGCAGAGCGGGAGGCATGGTTGGAGCTTGAAGCTCTCGAGTGGTGTCGCTGAGTGCCTGCATTTGTGGCACCGACGCTGCCTTGTTCGCTGCGTTGACGCTGATAGAGGGACTGCGATGATGTCGCGGTTTCAGCTCGTGTTGCCATTTGCTGCTCTTCCTCGTGATAAGAGCGGACAAAAGGGTTCGAAGAAGCAGCAGTCGAGGCCGAAGGCGATGAAGGCGGCTGCGAGGTTGAGCCTGACGATGTCGACATGCTTCCGGCAGGTTGATTCGGAGCCAGTCGTTGCTCCCGATGGTGGAAATGGTGCGAAGACGGGTCCATTTTGCCAGCTTCAGTGTAACACCTATGCCTTTCCTTGGATTTTGATTTCAATTGTCCATTGAACGAGTGAGCGTGCTGTCGAAGGAGACGCAAGGAGGTCCTGATTGTTCAAGAGGGTTGTATTAGTCCTGATGCTGAGCTGAGACGTGCTCGGACCGCTAGCTGCCTGCACTCGATCACAACGTCGGACCTTCCGATACGGCGGCTCGTTACCGACGAATGCTGACAATATGGCTTGTTTTACACTGTGCGTGTCCTCGAGACAATGGGGGCGGCTTCGGAGAGGATGGTGGGGATGACGAGAAGTCACACAGACAGTGGAAATCTTGCCAAGCTGCTGCAGGTGCCGGTTGCGTGAATCGGGTGCCTTCCGAAGCTGTTCTGACGTGGAGGCTTCCTTGTAAAATCACAGCATCGTGCGGGGCGCAGGAATTTCCAGGCGGAGCTGTGAGAGGCCGAAGACGCTATGCTGCTACCTTCTTAGCAATCACACTGTTCCAGCTTTACCGCGCCGAAGACTGCTGCAGCTGCTGGACCCCTTTCGAGCGAACAAGACTTTCGGCAATGCATGGATCGCCGATACGTTTCGCCAAGCAAAGCTCCACACGATCGCCAGTACCGTTGCTCACTGGCTTGATGCACGGATCCCCACACACCGCTCTATCTTCCTAACGTCTAACATCCACCCGACACGGCAATACCTCGCCTTTTCCCAACAGCACTGGTTCACAGGCCCTTCGTGGCAAAGAGCGAAATTGACGCTCGGCTGCGAGAACACATAAGCGGCATCATGTCGAGCTCTTCCTATGGAGAGCTCAACCCTTATGAGGAGGCTCGACTCTATACCAACAACCATGATCGAGAGCGCTACGAGAACATGGCTACGCTCTTCAGCCTCATTGTAGCCCTCGACTATCTCGAACGTGCCTACGTACGCGAGTCCATCTCTGAGAAGGAGTACGCACCAGCATGTACAAGATTGCTGGCTCAGTACAAGACCATGCTCAAACTCATCGTCGATCAAGAGAAAAATTCATCCAAGCCGATCAACGATCTAGCCGACTTTATGCGCACTTACAAGATGAACTACCTCGCTGCCGTGCATCGACTCAACGTCGGCGTGCCAGCCACTGTCGAACATGCATCTTCGTCATCATCACAGACCTCTTCCGAACGCGCCAAATGGGTCGCTGAAACTACACAGAACTTCATCACCTTCATGGATGCGCTCAAGCTCAAACTACGTGCCAAGGATCAACTTCATCCAATGCTCAGCGAACTCATGCGCGGCTACAGTCGCAGCGATGAGGTAGGCAAAGACTCGGATGCCAGCGAAACCCGCGCAAAGCTTTTGAAATGGCTCATCACGCTCAACCAGATGAAGGCAAGCGACGAGATCGACGAGGATCAAGCACGGCAGATGCTCTTCGATGTCGAGGGTGCCTACAACAGCTTTTTCCGTGCTCTGCAAGATTGACGTCCTGCGGACAGCCAAGAAGTCAGCTAGTTTGAGGACCACACCTTAGCCTATAAAATGCAGAGGCCACAACCGCACAACGAACACACGCGGATTGCATGGCAATGGGTATACATGAATGAAAGCTCACAAGCAATACACAGAAGCCCTCTGCGTGTCAATCTTCGCGAACAACGCCAGGGAGGAAGAACTGTGGTAAGCGGGGTGGGTGATAGTAAATGTCAGTCGTGGTCAAGACCCTCCGGACACAGCACTCGGCAGCTTATAAGGGCAACTTACAGTCATGACACCGCTGCTTTTGTCGACGTCGCCGATGTAGACGTAAAAGATGGCGCAGTGGTTCGCGCAAATACAGGCGATCGTCGTTGTCGCCACAATGTAACTTGAAAGGAATTTCAGAAACGACTTCATCTCAAGATTGACACTTTTGTGCTCTGCCGGATCATTTGGTGTGTTCTGGGCTGTGCTTGATTGCGAAGCGTCAATGGTGGGATGGGCGAGGTTTGACCAAGTGGTGTCCAGGCTCACTTCGTCTTCCATCACCGACAACCTGAGCTCGCCGTTGCGATTGGCTGAGAGTGTCACCACATCTGACAAGGATCGCATATGGTCTGCCACTGTACGCAGATGCAACAGCTTGGGCAGGATGATGTGCACATCAGGCTCGGGACAGAGTGGTTCGACGATCCTGCTTATCTCTGCTGGTTTGAGCACTTTGATCAGCACATCTTGCACCACTTCGAGCTTGGCACCTGTATGGCTTTGAGCCGAGATGGAGAAGCTGAGAAGTGGATCTTTGTTGCGTTTGGCTAGACGAAGAATGACGCTGTATGCGTTGCTGGCGGATCGTAGAGCTTTGAGCAGCGTGTCTGGGGCTACTTCGAGGTTGATGTGGTTTTGGAAGTTGGATTCAATACGATAGTCCTGAAAGATCGAATCTACTTGCATCTGTGACCAGATTTGTGTGCCGTCGGTATCTCCTACACATATTATGTGGATCTTGTCTGGCGTGAGCTTCAAGATGCATTTGTTCGATACCTTGCCGATCGACTGGACCACTCGAGTAAAGATGGAGACGTCGGCTACTTGAGTTCGGAACCTCATGTTGAAGGCTGCAGTGGCGCTACCGTCCGACGGTGTGCAAAGCCTGACCGACCGAGTCAGCAGCAGTCATCCATTCGCTGCGTTCGTACCGACGAGCAAGTCGCGGCAGCAGAGGTCGTTCTGTGCTAAAGAGCAGTGGCGGAAGACAAGGTGATGCTGAAGACAGAGGCTAAAGCTTCTTCCTGAATCGGAAGTGTTGGACTCTCTCTGCTGCAGAGCCATCCATTTACGCGCCGACTTTAGTTACCGCGTCCCTAAGTTGAACTGAGCTTTCCGCGGCTTGTAGGTGGAGACCCTGGCCAAAGTCTGTCCGTGTTACGTCGTCGTATCTAATATTTTTTGTATTATTGCCTCAGTGGAGGTTTTTTTGGCGTCGATCACATCGCACAGCGCCAGGCTGAGGCACAGACAGAAGAACGCTCGGCCCAAGCAGTTCAAAGCCTCAGCAGCAGCCTCAGCAGCAGAGCGGAATCAGTCGCGTCGTCAGCGAGAGACTCTGTGCGTTGGGAACAACCAATTCGAGAAGCACACACTTCTTACATTCACTCATACACACACACACGTCCTTCTCAACACCATCTTTCGCTTCACCTTTCATCGATTCATCACCCTTCCTCTCTTCGCGCAATTTGGACTCGAATCGCATTTGCATAGCTAGACTCTCGGGGAAAGATTATTTCGGTTCTGATACAAAGCCTTCTGGCACACGTTCTTTTGGCGCTTGCTTAAGGAAGCGCATCTCGATCAGCCATGGTCGCGCCAGTCACATCCGCTGCGGGCATCGTCGCTCTGCTCGACGAGCAGGAGCCCGAACTCCAGTCCTATGCGCTCAAGCGTCTCGATTCCTTGGTACACCAGTTCTGGGCCGAGATTGCAGATGCCATCTCCAAAATCGAGATCCTCTACGAGGATGAGCGCTTCCCTGACCGTCAACTTGCTGCTCTCGTCGCTTCCAAAATCTGTTTCCACCTTGGCGAGCACGACGAAGCTCTCATGTTCGCGCTTGGTGCCGGCCCGCTCTTTGACGTAGAGGTGAAGGACGAATATGTCGACACTGTCGTCTCCAAGGCTATTGACAAGTACATTCAAGACACAACGCCCGCATCACCCGCAACACTAGACGGTACTGATTCAAAAACTGCTACTCAAAAGTCATCAAACGATCCTAGGCTCAAAACAATCGTTGACCAGATGTTTGCACGATGCATCGCAGACAAGGAGTTCAAGCAGGCCCTCGGTATCGCTCTCGAGACGCAGCGACTAGATGTCATCGAGGAAGTGTATTCCGTCACCCACGATGCCGATCTTCTTACCTACGTTCTTGAGAGCACTGTGGGTGTTGTTCCTTCCATCGAGGTCCGCAACCAGATCCTCCATCTCCTTGTCAAGCTCTTCCAAAGATTGCCCAACCCAGACCACTTCAGTATTGGCCAGTGCTACGTCTACCTGAACGCACCCAACCTCGCCTCCGAGCTTCTCTTCCATCTCATCCAGCAAGCGCATCAGCCGTCGAGTTCGTCCCAAGCCAACACTCCTTCCGACCCTCTTCTCGTCGCATATCAGCTTGCCTTCGACCTCGCAGAAAGCGCCACTCAGGAGTTCTTGGAGAACGTGCGCAGGGACCTCTCGTCCAAATCGTCCGCTGAGGCTCCTGCTGTCAAGACGGAAACCGCTGACGTCGATGCTGACATGGACGGTTCGTCAGGTTCCGAAGCTACCACAGTCCAGTCTTGCGTCGATCGTGTACGTTCCATCCTTCAGGGTGAGGAGAGCATTCAGCTCTATCTCGAGTTCCTCAAGCGCTCCAATAAGGCTGATCTTCCCATCCTCAAAGCCACCAAAGAGGCTCTTGATGCTCGCAGCTCCATCTATCACTCTGCACTCAGTTTCGCCAACGCCTTCATGAACGCCGGTACCACCTCCGATAAGTTCTTACGTGAAAACCTCGAGTGGCTCGCCAAAGCCTCCAACTGGTCCAAGTTCACTGCTACCGCTGCACTCGGTATTCTCAACAAGGGTAATCTTAGGGAAGGTATCACCATTCTCCGCCCATACTTGCCGCAGGACGGCGTCACTAGCAGTGTCTACTCGGAAGGTGGAAGTCTGTTCGCCCTGGGTCTGATCCACGCCAATCACGGCGCTGAGGTCATGGAGTTGCTCACCAACACACTCAAGAGCAACCCTGCCGAGATCGTCCAGCACGGTGCTGCTCTTGGCCTTGGTGCTGCCGGTATGGCTACAGGCAACGAGGAAGTGTACGAAGAGCTCCGCAATGTGCTCTACACCGACTCGGCCGTCGCTGGTGAGGCGAGTGGTTACGCCATGGGTCTCGTCATGCTCGGCACTGGTTCCGAGCGTGCCGTTGAAGAGATGCTCCAGTACGCTCACGAGACGCAGCACGAGAAGATCATCCGCGGTCTCGCCATTGGTATCTCGCTTCTCTTCTACGGAAAGGAGGAGAAGGCTGAGGCCATGATCGACACGCTCCTTGCCGACAAGGATGCCATTTTACGATACGGAGGTGTCTACACCATTGCACTCGCCTACGCCGGCACTGCCAACAACAAGGCGATACGACGCCTCTTGCACATTGCTGTCTCGGATGTGAGCGACGATGTTCGCCGAGCTGCCGTCACTTCGCTTGGTTTCCTTCTCTTCCGCAACCCCACCCAGGTGCCACGCATCGTCCAGCTGCTCTCGGAGTCGTACAACCCCCACGTGCGATACGGTAGCACTCTCGCACTCGGTATCGCATGTGCCGGCACAGGTCTCGACGAGGCTGTCGACCTGCTCGAGCCTATGACCAAGGATCCCGTTGACTTTGTTCGTCAAGGTGCCTGCATCGCTCTTGCCATGATCTTTATTCAGCAGAATGAGGCGCTCAACCCTCGTGTCACCAATGCCCGCAAGACCTTTGACAAGATCATCTCCGACAAGCATGAGGACGCGATGGCCAAGTTCGGTGCTGCTCTTGCTCAGGGTTTGGTGGATGCAGGTGGACGCAACGTGACCATTTCGCTGCAGAGTCGTGGAGGTAACGCCAACATGCCTGCTATCGTTGGTATGGCGTTATTTACTCAATTCTGGTACTGGTTCCCCCTGGCGCACTTCTCGGCGTTGGCTTTCACGCCAACTGCACTCATTGGTCTCAACCGCGAGCTCAGGATTCCGGAGTTCGAATTCGTGTCGGAGGCCAAGCCTAGTCTGTTTGCTTATCCTACTTCGTACAAGCCTCAGGCAGAGAAGAAGGTGGAGAGGGTAGAGACAGCAGTGCTGTCGACCACCGCTAAGGCTCAAGCAAGACAGAGGACCAAGGAACGTGAGAGGGCACAGGCCGAGGGAGGTGGTGATGCGATGGACGTTGATGACAATGCCGGTGCTGCGACCAAGAAAGAAGATGGTGATGTTGCTATGGATGAAGAGACGACCAAGGCGACGAAGGGTGGCAAGGCTAAGAAAGAGCGCAAGCAAGAGCCAAAGTCTGAGGTGTTGCCCAATTATTCAAGAGTCACTCCTGCGCAGGTCAAATTTGTTACTTTCCCACCCGAGTCCCGCTTTGTCCCGATCAGGCCTGTCCAAGGTCTCGGAAGCAAGGTGAGACAGGATGTGTACAACACTTCTTCGGTCGCTGGAAAGCTTTTGGGTAACTCTTCGCCTGCTCCAGGAGCAAGTGGAACTGTGACACCTTCCAAGGACGCAGTTGCCGCAGGTGGAGGTGCCAAGAGCTTGCATCAGCAAGCGATTGCTAATGCTGCTATCAACGCCGGTGAAAATGGTTCTCATCCCGCTCCTCACGCTCCTTCGGCTGGTCCAACAGCGGAACAGGCACGAAGCATTCTTACGTCTGCTATCGGTGGTACAGGTGGTATTCTGCTCATGGTTGACAGAAAGCCTAACGATGAATTCCGGGCACTCAAGATCGGTGATGGGAATGACGACGATGGTACTACTCAACACAATGATGGTGCTGGGGATCAACCAAGACAACAACAGCAGGACGATGATGAAATCAGTCCAGAAGACGCAGCTGCCATTGCGGCCGCCATGGCTGCGGATGATGACGATGATCGAGGGGATGATAAGGACTTAAACAGTGTTGCAGGTCATCAACAAAGAAGAGATGAAGGTGGAAACGGTGGTAACGGTGCTCCTGGCGCCGGTGGCTTGCCAGAAGCTCGTTAGAAGGAAGTGTACGGAAAGATTAAGATCCTGCATGTAATAAATGATTTTCTTGTGGTTTCACTTTCAGTTTGTGCGTGCTGTGACTGAATTATAAGCATCGATTGCACTATGAGAGCATCTCGCATCGACCACCACAACCACACGTTCTCTTGACACACAAACACACTCCTCATGAGACATATAGGATCAAAACGAGCTCGCGATAAAATATAAGTTACTGTCCAAACAAAACATAATCGATTACATCCGGTCTCTAACCAGCAATTCCCACACTTCCCTGTTCTAACTCCTTCTCCAACTGAATTCTCTTTGCCTCATCTAGTCCCTTCTTCAAAGGATCAAACTCACCCATAGTCCTGCAAATCAAACTAGCATCTTCCAAAAACGCATTTACACTCAATCTCAACTGTCTCACCGTTGTCGCGAAGATCTTTACACCCATCTCTACCGCTCCTTCACCCAACTCGGTGGTGAGGGTGGAGCTTGGTGAAAGAATGGAGAACTCCTTCCTAACTTCCTTAGGCTTGAGTTCTTTATCAACCGAAATAGACTGTTGAAGCGTAAGAGCAGACTGACGATCGGGGAAAGGAAGGACGAGAGAAACACTGTGTCTCATATCGTCCGAGGGTTTGCGAGAAGATGTTCCAATGGTTTGGAAGACAAGACCTCTGTTTTCGATACTCGAAGTCCTCGCATGTCCATTGGCCTTAGTACTGCCGCTAGTCATACTGTTCGAGTATAAGCCAGCCCCTCCACTTGCCACCTCACCAGTTGCACTTGAGTCAACACCATCCTTCTTCTCCTGCTTCATCTTCTTGATCAATTCCAACAAATCATCCACAGCCTGCTTCTCAATCTGATAATGGATCACCATTCTTCCACCACCCAACTTAATCGGGTTCTCTAACTCCCCTGCTCTCTTGACCAACTCGGCGATAGGAATATCAATCGAAGCCGTATCTAAGAACACCATACTCGTCTCGACCGGTGCAGTCAATCTTACACCAACCTTCTCCAATTCTCTTCCTGCATACTTTGCCAACTGATGGGTTGCCTGCAATTTGGGGTAGTTCTCCAAAACACCCACCCTCGCAGCTGCAACCAGCGGTCCTACCTGTCTCACACCAGCACCGTACAGCTTTCTGAAATGCCTCACCTTCTTGATAAACTGAGCAGGGCCCACAAGGATACTACCAATCGGAGCTCCCAACCCTTTGCTCAGGCAAAGCGAAACAGTATCAAACGGATCGCAAAGCTCCTTCAAGCTCAACCCAGTCTCGGCAGCAACATTCCAGATCCTCGCACCGTCCAAATGCATAATGAGACCCAACTTCCTTGCCTCTGTGGAAATCTTGACGATCTCATCTTGAGGGAAGATGGTACCGTTGAGCGTGTTCTCCAGTGAAACGACTCTAGTTGGCGAAAAGTGGATATCATCACTGAGACAAAGATTGGGCTTGATATCCTCTTCCCACCTCAAATGGTGTCCGTTGGAGGGAGCAATGATTTCAGTGGATGCTCCGCAGTGGAAGGCGATGCCACCTGCTTCGTAGCGATGGATGTGTGATCGAGTATCACACAGAATCGTGTGAGGAGGTTGGTGAAGATGCGTTCTGAGAGCAAGCTGGTTGGAGAGAGTACCGGAAGGAACAAAGATAGCAGACTCTTTGCCAGTCAAAGCGGCAACCTCGGCTTGGAACGAGTTGGTGGTCTCGTCTTCGCCGTATACGTCGTCGCCACGGGAGGCTTCTGCCATGGCACTGATCATGGACTCGGTGGGAGCAGTGATAGTGTCGGAACGGAAATCGCGTGCAAGACGCTGTTGTTTCTTGGCATTGTCAATCTTGCCCTTGAGAGGATCGACGGGAAGGAGAGGAGCGGTCTTGTTGGCCTCGCGAGAGGATGTGCCATTGGCGTGAGCCGCGGCGAGGTGACCGTTGCCATTGGCCTGGACATTGATAGGCTTTTGAGTCTTGGAGGGGCTGTGGATGGGGTCAACCGATTGGGACGGCGCCAGTGGGTAAGACGAGGTGGTCATCTTGTCGGCGTCGTTGCGAATGAGATGTGTGCTGGAGAAAGTAGCGACTGCCGTAAGCGGCTTTGAGCGAAGTACAGCTCGAGCTGTTTGGGAAGATGTGACTCTGAGATTGAGCGCGTATCGGAGTGGAAGGCGAGCGGTGTTGGCGACAAGCTGAGAATATGCGACAAAGGGCGCGCCGATAAGCATGGAGGAGGGAGCGAGGGAAGATGCTGCTCCGAAATGGTTATATAGACGTGAGGCTCAGTAAGATGATGTGACTGTTGGGAAGGATGAGAGGGAAGGAGCAACAAAGCACACGTTTCTTCTGAAAAATCTCGCAGCGACATCACCCAAGGTCGAGGAACCCTGCTGCTGTGCCTCCCACAAAAAAGCGGGGCGGCAGCATCCGAAAGCCACCGCCAGTCATTCTACGGATGTGCCGATCATTGGAGGGGCCGAAGCTGCCTGTAAGTTGCATTCGATGGTTTCGGTCAACATGACCATACCGTCAGCCAGAAGCAGAACACCAGAAGCATTGCCGTTATCGGCGCTGTCTTGCTGAGCAGCAAGCAGCACCAGAGAGCAGAGCGTACGGCAAAGTTACAAATGGAAGAATAAAACATTATTATTAAAAATTGCCCTTTCTCTTCGGCTCTTACGAGAATCTTTTTCGGTTCTCACGGTCAGTGTGGTGCAGTGCCTCTGATGCGGTTCTCTGGTGACCTTCAATTTCGGCCAATTCTCCGGCCTGTTTGCGTATCGTGACCCTGCACCAAATCTTGACACCCTTTCCGCATCGACAGACCACGCGGCTCACAGACAACCGACCGAGCATGCCGCCGTGCTCACTGACTCTACTGCTGCTAGAATGAATTACTGACTTTGACTTCCGGCTCTTCCGACACATATATCGACCGATCGTTCGTTCGTGTAGCATTGAGTATGAGTGACGGCTTATTCGATGAGCTCGGCTCGGATGACAGCTTTTGCGCGCATTGCAAATGGCATAGCATGACTCGGTCTCTTCCACGTCACATATACACACTGCCTAGCTTATCTGATCGCTTCCATCGCTTTCCATCACCAAGATAACAATTAGTTATCTCCGCAGCCGAGGATGTCGATATCGTCCCGTTGGAAGCACCAGCGTATCCGTGACGTGGGACATACGAAGCGAATGCCAAGGAATGTCAAAGAAGGCTATGTATGTATCATATGATCGGGTTCGTGGACCAAGTACGACGCTGTCAATACTTCCGTTGGTACTCAACGCATGAGCATGAACATGAGCATGACTTGGAAAGGCCATGTCACGACCGGTGCTTCTAGTTGTAGAAGCTGATGAGGAAAGGTTCACTCTGTCGAAACGGCGGGTCGTTCTCAGGGTCCAAGAAGAATGCAGCGGTTCGGAAGTCGGATTCCAATCAGAAAAGTGAGCTTCTTCGACAACTTACTTGACGTTTGACATTCAAAGCTGCTCCACGAGTACCGCATCATCAACTTTGTCGACCGCGGCAGACTCACTCGTCCCCGATACCTTGATCCGGCAGGCAGATAGCTGGTGCGTGACCTGATGAGCGCATCAAGATGTTCCGCCGCGCTTGCGCTCTGTCGTCGGTGCTCGTCACTTGCTTCGTCCAGTAGCACAGCCTTCCCTTCGACGTCTGCCTGGGCAACAGCTGCTCAAGGCACCGCTGGACCCTCCTCGAGACGAAGCCTGAGCTTCGTGGCTACTGCAAATCCTCATCGAAAAAGTGCCTCTCGCAATTCTGAGCTCTCTTCAGCTCTACCAGCCTCCTCACTCAGGTCTTTCGGTGCAACCACGTCCCAAGCTGCCAAGAAGAAAGGCAAAAGCAAATCCTCTTCAGCCCCTTCCAGCACCTCTGACGATCCCACCGCATCGTCACGCTATCCACCACTACCATCAGGCTGGCAAGCTGTCATTGGAGTCGAGTGTCACGTTCAAATCAAGTCCAAGCATAAGCTTTTCAGCACTGCCGAGCTTCCAACTCCATCTTCACCCCCTAACACCCTTGTCACACCTTTCGATGCCGCGCATCCAGGAACCTTCCCCACGCTCAATCGCTCAGCCCTGAAACTCGCCATCCGAACCGCGCTCGCTCTCGACTGCCAAGTCCACCCAGAAAGCCGCTTTGATCGCAAACACTATTTCTACTCCGACCTTCCTGCTGGCTATCAGATCACTCAAAAGTATGCGCCTCTCGCTAACGACGGCAAAGTTCACTTACGCTTTGATGAAGGTCATCTTCCATCTCCAGAAGAAGAGATCACCGTGGAAATAGAGCAACTTCAGTTGGAACAAGACACAGCAAAATCAAGTTATTTTGACACTGGTACCGTCTCTCGCTTTGACGAAGTCCCAACACAAAGCGAGGATGGAGCGGTGCCAAGTGCAACGTTGAATGAAGCTGACGACGAAAGGGTAGGTCGCAGCTTCGTAGACCTGAATCGAGCCGGTGCTGGGTTGATGGAGATCGTTAGTGGACCACAGATGCGAACGGCAGAGCAAGCCGGGGCGTACGTGAGGAAGCTTCAGGAGTTGGTTAGGAGGGTTGGAGCGAGCGATGGCAACATGCAAGAAGGGAGTTTGAGATGCGATGTTAACGTATCTGTCAACAAGATTGGAGAGCCTTTTGGTACAAGATGTGAGGTCAAGAACTTGAATAGTGTGAGATT
Organism: Ustilago xerochloae; assembly: GCA_928856705.1. Taxonomy (NCBI): domain Eukaryota; kingdom Fungi; phylum Basidiomycota; class Ustilaginomycetes; order Ustilaginales; family Ustilaginaceae; genus Ustilago; species Ustilago xerochloae. The sequence continues at coordinate 332,229 of CAKMXT010000014.1, forward strand.
TATGATGAACGCTATTTCGTACGAGGCTCATCGGCAAGTGAAAGTCATTGAAGAGGAAGGAGGCATAGTCGAGCAGGAGACGAGAGGGTACAATGAATCGAACGGGACCACTTTCAGATTGAGAGGAAAGGAGGATGCACCTGATTATAGATATATGCCCGATCCCAATCTTCCGCCGGTGATGTTGACGAAACAGCAGATTGAAGATGTGAGAAAAGAATTGCCTGAATTACCTGATGAAAGGAGGAAAAGATTAGTCGAGCAGTATGGCTTGAATTCGAGGGATGTCAACGTTCTCATGAGGGTAGGGTCTGAAGATGAGAGGGATGGTCGCATTGCAACAGCAAGCCTTTCGAGTGAGGAGGAAGGACAAGGCTTAGATGCGGTTGGATATTTTGAGAAGGTAGCTGCCGGTAGAAATGCCCAAGCAGCACTGAATTGGATCATTCATGAACTCATGAAAGGTCTCAATGCTCGCAATTTGCCTTTCAAAGAACGGTTCTTACCAGCAGAGTATTTAGGTCAGCTGATTGATCTCGTTGATCGGGGCAAGGTCACAGGCACCACTGCGAAGAGCGTTATTGCAGATCTGCTGTCTTCTGCAGCCGCCAATCACGAGGTCGAGTCAAGCATCTCTTTGGCGTCGCTCAAGAAACTTGCTGACACTTCGTCTTCACCAGTGTTGCAGCTATTGAAACAAAACGACATGCTAGCATTAGCAACCACGGAAGATCTGCTTCCACTGGTACAGGCTGCGATGGAACGTCTACCGGATGAAGTAGCACAAGTGAAGAAAGGCAACATCAAGGTAGCAATGAGAATCGTTGGACAGGTGATGAAGGATGCTAATGGACGAGCTGATGCCAAGCTTGTTCACCAGACCATTTTGGAGCAACTAGAACAAACAACCGTCTCCACTTGATCGTACACATCCACTCGCTCCTCGAAAGAGGTGACGGACAATAATGAAATGCAATGTGCGACGTGTACAGTATGAAGAAGGGGAGCGTGATTGACGAAACTTAGACTAAGCTTGATCTCGAACATCTCTCTGTACCGGTACTCTCTGTCTGAAAGTTCTACTCTTCTCCATACCCTCCTTGTCATCCACCAAATCTGTTCCCAATTTCTCAGCCTTTCTCTTCCTCCTCTCCAGCTTGTCCTTCTGAACTCTCGCTCTCTCAACCTTCTTGAGATAATCCTTCTGTTCGTACGCCGACTGACTCAACTCCGTCCTCAATCTAGCAGCATGACTGGCTCTCTCTTGCGCCATCTGTTCTGACAACATATGCCACTTAAATCCTTTCAAATACTTCATAGTCCACACATCATCTTGAAATCTCTTACTACTCTTGCCCATCTTACTACTACCACCACCCGAACCAGATTTCTTTGAATTACTCGCGGCTAATCCACCAATCGGTTGAGCATTCAGCATCTCCGCAGCGGCTTTTGCAACTTTTTTAGAGGTGAATTCAACCCACCCCTCTGTATAGCGAGCGACGGAAGAGCGTTTCTTTTTGGATTCACCCGGTTTTGAAGAATCTTGCAGATAGATTCGACCAAGTTCGCCAAAATTGGAAAGAATATGACGAACTTTAGCGGGAGTCATACCAGGTGGGATACGAGAGATGTAGATGATACCGAGTTTGCGTTGTTTCTTCTTGAAGGCTTCGAGTTCAGTGGTAGAGAGGGGTTTGATGATTTTGGTTTCGGCGGAGGGGGAAGAGGAAGTTAAGGGGTCGTCTTGGATGTGCTCTTCTTCGTCTTCTTCTGTGTCGTAGGCGGGAGAGGCATCGTCAGCCTCAGAAGCAGAAGATTCGTCATCATCGGATGTGGACTCTACCTTTTTGTCTTTCTTCTCTTTCTTTTCCTTTTTGTCTTTCTTCTCCTTCTTCTTCTCCGTCTTGTCTGTCTTTACTTCCTTCTCTTTCTTTTCCTTCTTCTCTTTCTTTTCCTTCTTCTCTTTCTTTTCCTTCTTCTCTTTCTTCTCCTTCTTGGCGTCACTTGAAGATTCAGCCTTCGTGGCGGGAGCAGCTACCTCTTCCTCATCGTCATCTCGCTTTCTCTTACCGTTGGCCTTTTCTGCAGTCTCGGGCTTGGTAGGTGTAGCAACTTCTGCCTTTGCCGGTGTGTTGGATTGCTGCTGCTGTTGTTGCTTCTTTGGTGTGCCTCCATTCTGCTGTTGTTGCTGCTGGTGCTTTGGCCCGCGGTATACGCTCCTCTCGTACTTCTCCGCTTCGCTGATGCAGGTGTTGTGGTTCTTGAACTCGTTAGGCGAGTTGAACTGCTGCGAGCAATCCAAGCAAGTCACGGGAGCGTAGCATCGGTTGTAATGCTGTTGAAGCTTCGGCTTCTTGACGACATCGCCACAGCCGTCGCAATTGAATGAGACCATGTTGAGGGTTGTGAGGCGTAGGTGACGAGGATGATGGATGATGAAGAAAGAAGGATGACAGAAGAGGTGGGGTTGAGGCTTCTCAGAAGTTCGAACCCTTCTTTTGGCTCGAGAAATTTGTGGAACGGTCAGGGAAAAAAGCAAAGAATGAAAGAGGAAAACGGAATTCGGGATTCGGCCTGTGTTCCGATTCATTGTCGTGTGAGATTAATGACTTGCCCTCGAAGTTTCACTGGTAGTCTGCCTCTCACAGACATAACGAAGGGAGATATCTCTCTATTGCCTGCAGCGAGCGTCATTACCTAGTGGTCCTCTTCGTCTCCGTAAAAGTTCTTGTGAGTCGTTCATACAGCCTGTGTTCGGAAAGGGGAAAAGAGGGGGGACGGAGGAAAGAATGCTTTTTGTGGCAGAATTTAGGGCCACAATTTTGTGTTCGACATTGTTGATGATACAAATGCTCGGGGCAACATCACCCTTTAATGTCGGCAGCGTCGGCCAGCTCTACAAAGCACGAAAGGATCGGAAGGGGGCAAAAGAGTCGCATACTGACGTTTTGAACGGCACAACACAGATCGATTCGATAGCAAGACAGCACAAAGCAGCACTCCAAGCCTGGCAGCGAAGAAATCGGGACACTTACGAGCCCGATAACAAATATACGATGTGACTTTAGAAAGAAACGTTCTTTCTTTGCTGTCGCATCAAGTGTTGGTCTCGGCAGACGCGTCAAAGACCATTCCACACTTTCTTCGCTTGTTCATCTTGCTGCTCGGCTGTTCCCAACGCTATCTTCATAGAGTGAGTTTCATAGAGTGAGTATGACCGGCAATGACAATCTAGTCCCTCTGCCAAGTGAGAGGGACGTAAGGAAGCAGACTTGAAAACGGCCGAAAAAGACCTTGTCTCGATAACGAGATAGCTCTGCAGCACACAGGACGCTGCAAGTCGGTGACATGGCTCGGTGGTCCATGCTTGCTGGAAAGAAGGCGAACATCGCCGAGGGCTTTCCTCGTACGGCGATTCGTATGCTCGATGGATGTTGTTAGTCGCCGAGGCGGTCAGTTCATCGTGTTAGGCTGTGTAGTACCATGCTCGATTGAGCCTGTACATTCTCTTGGAAGCCAACCTTCGATATCGCGGGAGACATGACTCTGTTTCATGCGATGGCAGTCTCCTGTTCCGCTTGCATCCGTCTAGCAAGTCCATCACACTGCCCGATTTTGTCTGCCTAAGGGCTGTTTGAATAGAGGCAGGTGCATCAAATGATGACTACTGCTCAAGAACCTGTCTGCTACTTAAGAGGAATTAATCGTAGAACTATCTTTTGGTAGAGGTAGCCACTCTTTTCTCATGCAGAGGAGGGCGGCTGCGAACGGTAGCGGCAAGCCGCGGAATTGAGGAGAGCGAGGGCAAGCGAACGCACAAGGCAATACAATTATCCTAGCGATCAAGTCTCACGATCTCACAAACACTCGCTTGTGATTCAAGCGAGGTTTTACACACCTTCTTTGCACAAACAGGAAGCGGCGGCCGCACATGGTGGCATGATTGTTTGCTAGCTGGAAGAGCTCGTTTAAGCACGAAAGTACGCCTACGTGCCTGTTGCTTTGATTCAAGCGAATCGTGTTTGTCAAAGCCGCTTGTTTCGATCTGTTTGTTCCTTGGTCCCGTTCGAAGCTCGCTTGTGCTTGACAGCGCACACTCGGATGTGCACGCGAGTGCACTTCTGCAGCTTTTTTAGCGCTCTTCTACAAAGTCACATTTTCATCGCCGGTTCTTCCGACGCTCGAAATGCGATCGACATTTTGCTACTGTATCTGTGGGACAAAAGATCGCATCAAGCGTGCGATTGCACACTTTTACGCTGACCCGTCGGACGCTCTTGAGCCGTTGGTGATCGCCACGCGGTCAGTTTTCCGGTCTGGACCCTTCTCGGACATCGCTGCCAGGGGGTTAGTTTTTTCTCTCCGACTTTCCTAAGCGAGAAGTAAAGCTCGGCCTGTCGTATGCTGACTGTCGAGGCCACCGCCTCTCATGATCATCACAAGCACCTGTCAAGCCCGGATGTGCTGCGTAGGGATGCATGGCTCGTTGATCGATGCTTGCGGCGCTGCTTGATCCAAGCGTTTAGCTTTGGCGTGTGATATTAGGGACAAGATGTCTTACTTGGCGTCGTCACAGCAAGCACTGTAGCGATGCTGAGCTTCCGGTGTCAAGATGCAAGTCTGAATTGAAAGCTGGTAGCATACCACTTCAACTGCAGGTAATCGTAGATCGCCTCACTGCACCTACTGTACAGTACAGTATCGCAATACGAGCATACGATCAGATTCATAATGCAGTCTCGTGGATGGAATGGTTCTTCTTATTTAAAGAGCCTTTGCTGCGCTCGACATTGACGACAAGATCGGGTTGACACATCCATGTGATCTCAAGAAGCGCCTGTCTCGGATGACTGCTAGTAGCTGTATCCTCATCGAGCAGCAGCAGCTTCTCGCGTCACGCAGCCTTAGGGTGACTGTACTCTGCGAAAGAAAGTATAAGCGAAGAGAAGAAATTGTTCTTGATTTTAGCGATGGTGTTGGTGTCGGATGCGCTGCTTTTTGGACGTGCAGATTCTTGCAGATTTTCACCGACGCTTGGACAAGAGCAGCAACCTTTTCTCTGTGAATTTGCACTCAACGCCGAGGCGGACTTCTCATGCGTAGCACGTCCTCAGACTTTCCGGTTCAGAATCACTCTCTCAGCTCGGACATCTCTGCGTGTGACAGCTAGCGACGATGCAGTCTGCTTCGGCCTGTTCGTACAATGCGTATCTTCTCTCATGGCAAACAGTCTCTCAGTCAAAGGCAGATAATGCTGTTTGTACGCTTCCCGCGTTCTTGCTGCAATGAAAGCAGCTGACAGCCGCCACCCGTCCCGACGACGTGCAGAGACAGACTCGGTCACCAACAGCTTCAAAGCATCAGTCCTCTCATGAAGTTCTTCCAGCTGCAGTCTTGTCCGAGCGCTGCTCATCGACAATCATCTTCTCATCATTACCTGCTTTTGACACCGACTCGCATACTCTCCGCCGAGCTCTTGTCTCTATCGAACACTCCTTCACTGCCATTTTCTGTCTCAATTTCTATCTTGACGTTGCAGTTCAAAACTTGATCTCCGGATAGGTCTGCCGTCTCTCGCAAAGGACACTTGCACTGCCAGCTACAATACGAGGCTTCCATCGGACCTGCATGCGAGTTCAACCGCCGCTGCCATCTCACACCTGCCTTCTTTGGTACACACACTTCGCACATCACTCGACGGGTATCTGTAACAGCCTTGTACGCAGCTCAATCATAGCGGGCTTGGCTTGACGTTCCTCCCTTACCCCGCGACGCGGACCGCATATCCTTCGGTTTACTGGCTGCACCTCGAGCATCCTTGTCCGAGGCTTCGAATCCTTGCTACCGTTCTAGCATACCCGCTTCTTTGCTTCGTCTTGCTCCTCCTTTGAACCTTTGCAGGGCTCTTCGGTCACCTCCTCCGCCATCACCAATCTACCAAACCCCGCACCTGACAGCCACAACGATCACACCTTTCCACAAGCGCACGGCCTGTCTCACTTGCTGCAGCTCCCATCCGACGTGCTGATCTCGAACGCACACAAGATCGACATTGCTTCCGAGCGGACCTGGGATGTGCAGAACCAACACGCATCACTACAGCTCCTAAGCAGGCTCATCCCTGGCTTCCTCTCAGGCCAACAGCAGACAGCTTGCATCTGCGCCTGCTTCATCAATCTCCTTACCACTGTATACCCCATTCAGTCCACCTCGACTGCCCTCGTGATTCCACTTGAGCCAATTTAGGCTGCCATCTGCTCGTGCCAAGACCTCCTTCAAGGTATATACCTATCATCGGATCGTCGCTCTTCGCCATCATCGCCCTCTTTCTTTCTCCTTTACCACAACATTCTCACTCTCCACTTCCAGACTACATTCCCCTCTACACCACTCCCCCCTCCCTTACCAGTCTCGACAGATCGACATTTGATCCACCACACTCTTTTACCGACCTCGCCTCGACATCTTCGACTCGACGTCTAACACGCTCTTTTGCACATTCCACATTCTTTTGATCCGACATCGACCAACGACAATTCAGTTGATTCTTTCATTCCCGTAAGTACATGAATGCATACGGAAGTACGTTTTAGCTGCAAGGTCAGAGAAAAGCGCAAAATAGCATCAGCGAGTCAACGCATTACTGTTGCAAGGAAGAAGAAAAGAAGTCAGCAAAGCGTACCAAGCATGCTTACCAGCTTCGCAAGCATATTGCAGCATAGAGACGGAAGCTCGCTCTCTGCAGCGACTGATCCTGGAAAGGCAAGACATCAGTGGATCCGAAGAAGAAGCGTTAGTGCTTTCGTACACTCTGGGTCTTACTTTGTGTGGCCTCCTATCGTAGCCAAGGCTACCTGAACATGGCAGATGGATACGGGGCGAAAGGGGCTGTAGTATGACTGCTTCTTATACTTGACGACACCTCACAGGGAGCTTTGATGGACAACTGAGAAACGCAGAGAAGCAACACAAGAAGGATGTAGCAAGTAGTACTGACAACCAGCTTTCTCGCTCTGTTCTTTCTCTACACTTTTACCCTTGAATTATCTACTTCTGATTGACACACGACCCACTGCAACTTCTGACATTGCTTGCTATGGGCACTTTGCTATGCTTCATTGTTCATCATCATTCCTATCGGCTGGGTTGATGGCTCTCGCAACTCCTTGCATTCGGCTTGACGGTTCGCGCCTCGCGTCTTTCAAATCGGGCCCGATTTCTTCCAAAATCCTCTGTAAATCGCTCCATTTTCGATTTTTCGATTTCTGATGATTTTCCCCGGCGTCTGTCACGCTTTGCCTCCTTGCTTGGCATGCGCTCTTTGACGCGTGCCATTGCTGGCTCAAAATATCGTCCTTGTTGGCTCCCCTTGCCGATCTTTGACATGTGCCATACCGCTCGCACCATGGCTGCCACCACACTTTGTTTCTGTGTTACTTTCGACTCGGACACCGGCATCGACACCAACACCGACACTTACGACCACAACGCGATGATTGATGTATCACTCTGCACCTTGGGACGTGCGACATGCGACTGATGCTTACTTTGCATCGCATTAACGCTCTCTCTTCGGCGCGCTCTCGCAACGTACATGCTGTGCATGGTTCACATATCGCCCCTGCGCTGGCCAACCTCCTCACTTTGGCACTGCTCATCGCCTGCCCATCTACGATGTCGCTCGTTTCGAATGGTTGATCGGCCTTCGTGCCATCACATGCATACATCTGGCCTGTCCACTTGTGCGCCTGTCCACCCAACAACGCTCGCTCACTTGGGTTTCGCCTCGTGTTCCTGGCCCCTTGCTTCCTTGCGCCCGGTCGCCCCTGTCAATCGCTTCTGCAACCCGCGCCATGCCGCTTTTACTGATCTTGTGCCCGTCCCTCGATAGGCTTCGGCTTCCATTGTACCCATTCCGCGTAACATCAGCATCCCTCACTCCAACAAGTCCCTTGCGCACGTAAGTCCAGTCGCACCCGCACTCCCGCCTTCCTGTCGCACACTGCGCAAAGCTGTTGGAGACCTCTATACTGACGACCCGCTTTTCATTCCTGCTATTCTAACATCTGCTTCATTTCCTCCTCATTGCGCCGACCTGCACATCTCTGCTTCTCCTTACGATCGTCTTGTTCATCATTGGTCTCTGCTTGCCTCCTTCCCAATCGCTCGTGTGGTGATCACCGCCTATGCCTGACTGGCTGATGTGCGGCTTTTGGGCACTGACCACATGCCATGTCTTCCACCGTCGATTTGGACCTCTCGCTGCACGCTTCTTCGCGACATTGGCACGTCCTGCACTTTATCGCCCTTGCTTTCATGCCGGCGCGTCCTGCGGCTCCCATCAAAATATGATATCGCTCATCAATTGCCCTCACGCTTCCTTTCCTCATGCTCCTCTGCCTCCGTCAAACCCTTGCTTCCCTTCGATGCTACCCTATTGGCACTACTCCCATGAAAACGTCGGCTCGGCGTCCTTCTACGTCCCGACAAACAACTTTAATGCATGGCCACTGCATATGCTCTTGCCTGGCCGTGATTCATCACTTTGTGCCACAATGCACGCCATCGATGTCGACCAACGCGCCTATGCGTTCTTTGCGCCTGCTATGGAACGCTGCTCGGTCAATCTTCGCTCGTTGATGTCGCCGTCACCCTCGCTGCTTTCTGGCATTGTCTCCTCGCCCCCTTCCATGGCAGTAGTTGTCCCTTCTGTCTGCGTTTGTTCAACCGCAATTCGACCTCCGACATTTGTTTGTTACGAGGCATTCAGTACCCCAAGCTCGCCGTCTCTCCAGTACGACAGCGTCCTATTCCCATCCCGACGAGCTCTAATTCTACAGCTCCGAACGCCAAAGCGCAATCGCCGCCATCCATCTGCGCCACTGCCCCAAGCCGCGCATTCCGCAAGCCCGAGCCTCTCAAGTGCCTGCCTGTCTCTTCGATACTCGCCGCTGCGATCGATATTCCTCCGCCATTCCAGGAATCCGCTCGTCACATTCCCTTCCAGCAAACCTGCCTGCGGCTCCCGTCCTCGCTCTTCTGGCAAGGTAAGTGCTCATCATCCTTTTCATTCCTGCTCCCCCTCTCCACCTCGATGATATCACTCTTGCCGTTGCACACATGAGTGTTATCCTTCATGCACGGCCTCCTTTGCTGTCCTTTGCTGTCAGGTGCAGCGTTCATGTTCGAGCAATTCATTGTTCCGCAAGCTTAACCGACGGTCAAAGCGTTCCTATTTCGTCAGGATTCTTTAAAAGACATTGATCCCCATTGTAGCGATATGTGCCTTTCCCATTTCCCCAAGCCTCTCCTCTTGATCGCATATCTGCTCCTTCTCCCCTCCTTGAACTCACTGCTGACATCGCCTATCTCCCTTCCCCTCTCCTGACACCATCTTCCCAACTTGGTCCCCTCCTCAACGATTTGATACCGAACACACTCTTTTTGCCTGTCTTGTCAACGTTCGTTTTCGCTCTCTTACGCTTTCTGCCTCTTCGCAACACTTTGGATTTTCTATCTAATGACATCTCAACAGCATCAGTAAATCTTTCAGCATATCTTCAGCACCACCAGCATACACACAATGACTTCCTCCGCCAGCTCCAGCCAAGCGCCTCTTTCGCGCCGCAACTCAGCGCTTATCCGCAACCACAGCCGTGTCAGCTCCGGGTCATCGAGCGTCAGCGCCTCAGGCTCACGACCTCGCTCGTCTCGAGGCCGAAGCACATCGCCCTTGGATCCTGCTAAGCAGGACGCTGCTGTTCAGATGGCTGCAAAGCGTGCCTCAACATCCAGCGCTGGCTCGACAATCTCGTCGACCTACTCTACATCATCTGCCGGGTCAAGAGCAGCCGACACTACAGCGGCAACCTCGACCATGTCATCATCGGCCTCGACCAGCAAGATTCCTGCTGATGTCCGAGCTATGCTTTTCGAGGAGGAGTATCAAGACGAAGTGATTGAGCACATGCACCACATGGAGTCTCAGACAATCGCTGCTGTCGAGTTGATGGATGTTCAGCCCGAGCTCAAGTGGTTCATGCGCCCTTATCTCGTTGACTTCCTCATCGAGATCCACCAGACATTCCGCCTCCGCCCCGAGACCCTCTTCCTCACCATGAACATTGTCGACCGATACGTGTCAAAACGTATCGTCTACAAGCGACACTACCAGCTCGTCGGCTGCGCTGCGCTCCTGATTGCGGCCAAGTTCGAAGATGCCAAGGACCGTGTGCCCACCGTAAAGGAGTTGAGCCAGATGTGCTGCAACGCCTACGACGAGTCGGCATTTGCTCAGATGGAAGGCCACGTGCTTTCGACCATCGGATGGACCTTGGGTCACCCGACTGCCGAATCTTGGTTGCGGATCGAGAGCGTTCGTGGTGGCGAGGACCTCAAGACGGTCAACCTTGCCCGCTTCTTTCTCGAAGTCAGCCTTTTCCACCGCGACTTTATCTCCCTCAAGTCTTCTGCGCTCACCAAGGGTGCTCTCATTCTGGCACGCTTCATCTGCGGTCTTCCCCAGTCCTCGAAGTTGCTTCCGACTGATGAAGCCGCCAAGGCAGCACACATGCTTGACGCATACGTCTCAGAAAACCTTCAGGACCTCTCGCTCATCCTGATCAAGAAGTACTCGTACGCTTACTTCTCTGGTGCATCGACCGTCGTATGCGATTGGTACCGAGCTCGTGTTGCGGCCGCTAAGTCGGCGCCACCATCCGGCTTGCTCCCCGCTCAGGCCCTCACACGTAACGCTGAGGCCGGTTCGGGAGATGTCGACGACGATGAGTCGATGTGCTCTCAGCCCACCACACCCGCTTCTTCGGTGCAGTCAACACCATCACGTTCCATGGACGAAGATGAAGATGACGAGGACGAGGACGACATGCCAGTCACTCCGCTGTCGCTCTATTCGCTCCACGACCCATTGGTAGCTGCTGCTACTGCTGCAGGGATGCCTGTCCCAGTCCCATCTTCGCGTGCTGCCATGCAGGAGAAGGAGAACCGCCGCAACTCGGTCGCTCACACCAGTAGCATCGGCAAGTCCTCTTCTTCACAACTGCCATCCAGCAAGAGCGCCTCGACTCACTTGACTGTCCAGCAACCCATGCTCGGTGCCAGAAAGCCCCTTGGCAACGTTGTCTGGAACGTCAACGTCCAGCAGTTCTAAGCCTTGCACCATCCTGCTCCACCCATATCTCCCTGTCCCATCTCACCCAAAATGTTCTCTGGCTCTCTCAGTTTTGTCACACTGTGTTTTTAGTATGCATCCTTCATCGGTTTCTCTCTCCCTCACAGCATCTTGCTCCTTACCTTCCCCTTTACTCCGTCGGTCACCATGCACTTGTCTCTTCTCACTCGGCTCGCCCATTATTTATGGTGCTTCTGGGCCTTGTGTATCATTATCTTATCTCTAGACGCTCTGCTCACATCATACCAATGCATGCCAGCATGAATCTTTGCAATCAACGAATTGTCTTTTCACGATGTCAACTCACTTTTCGTGTGTCAAGAGTGTGCTTCGCAGAGATGGCTGTGCTTTCAGCATGAACGGTGGATAGGAGGTGGCTCTAGTGTGCGCTTTTTGACAGGCATGAGGCTCGCATCTGTCGCAACAGCTTACACGCTCAAATCCGAGAATTCCGATTGGACAGCGAGTCATCGCTTCAGACGTGTGAAACTTAACAAAAGGGCAATTTTTCAGTGTTTCGCTTGCAAATCTAATCAGCCCACGAAGCACAAGCAGCAGCGCTTTCATTTTTCAGAAGAAATCACAGATTTGGATTGGCTGGTGAGCTTCGGGGAATCGCCGAGATCCTGTTCTCTTCCCTCTCTCACACGACTTCTCACTTCATCCCACTCACTACGACCGCATCTTCCTCTATCCTCTCAGATCGTTACTGGGCTTAGTCGCTCCAAGCACAAAGCTCAGAGCCGCTCAGGTCATTTCATCATGAGGGCTTCCACCATGCTGCGCTTCGGCGCCTCTAGGCTCTCCTCATACACGGCCCCAGGCTTCCGACGCAGTCTTGCGACTCACGCTGCCGTCAACCCCGCTAGCGGCACCTACAATCTCGTCGAGAAGATTGTTCAAAAGTACGCCGTCGATCTCTCTCCCGGGTCGCATGTCAAGTCAGGCGACTATGTCTCTATCCGACCTGGTACCGTCATGACACACGACAACACCGGACCCGTCATCTCCAAGTTTGGCTCGATCGGCGCCACGTCTATTTACAACCCCGACCAGGTTGTCTTTGCGCTCGATCACGATGTGCAGAACAAGTCGGCAAAGAACTTGGAGAAATACAGCAAAATCGAAAGCTTTGCTCGCAAACACGGTATCGACTTTTACCCTGCAGGACGAGGTATTGGGCACCAGGTATTGGTGGAGGAGGGATACGCTTTCCCGCAAACATTGGCAGTGGCTAGTGACTCGCATTCAAATATGTATGGTGGTGTAGGCTGTCTCGGTACACCCATCGTGCGCACAGATGCAGCTGCGATCTGGGCAACCGGTCAGACATGGTGGCAGATTCCTGAAGTCGTCAAAGTCGAGTTGAAAGGAGAGCTGCCAAAGGGCGTTACTGGCAAAGATGTCATCGTTGCTCTCTGTGGCTACTTCAACAAGGATCAAGTGCTCAATGCTGCCATTGAATTCCACGGCTCTGGTCTCTACTCTCTCTCGGTGGAAGAGCGTCTGGCGATCGCCAACATGACCACTGAATGGGGTGCTCTTGCCGGTCTCTTCCCCACAGACGACATCACTCTGGCTTGGTACGAAAAGCAAATTCGCAAGCGTGACAAGCTCGAATTCCAAATCGGATCCTCTCCCTCTCCTTCCAACTCTCATCCTCGTTTGAACATGGACCGACTCGACGAGCTCTCTCGCACCCTTCTTCGACCTGATTCTGACGCACTCTACTCGAAGCATCTCACACTTGATCTCGCCACACTCGTACCTCACGTTAGCGGTCCCAACTCTGTAAAAGTCTCTACTCCACTTGACGAGCTTGCTTCTCAAAACATCGGCATTAACAAGGCATATCTGGTCTCGTGCGTAAACTCTCGTGCCTCGGATCTCAAGGCCGCTGCGGACGTGATTCGCGGAAAGAAGGTCGCAAAGGGTGTGGAGTTTTACGTTGCTGCAGCTAGCAGTGTTGTTCAGCGCGAGGCAGAGGAAGCCGGTGATTGGGGAGCATTGATGGCAGCTGGTGCCAAGCCATTACCTGCTGGTTGTGGTCCTTGCATTGGTTTGGGAGTGGGATTGTTGGAAGACGGGGAAGTCGGAATCAGTGCGACGAACAGGAACTATAAGGGTAGAATGGGAAGTCCAAACGCTCAGGCGTATCTCGCATCGCCGGCTGTGGTAGCTGCCTCAGCTATTGAGGGCAAGATCTGTGGTCCTGCTGATCTTGATCCTTCTCTTCTGCCTCCTTCTAGGGGCCTGAAGTACAGTATCACCACCGCTGGTGGTGCTGACTCGAGTGCAAGTGCAAGTGCTTCAACCGATGCTGCTTCTGCCGCCGGAGGAGTTGAAATCCTTGCATCATTCCCCAAATCCTTCTCAGGTCCACTCATCTTCGCTCCTCAAGACAATCTCAACACAGATGGAATCTACCCAGGCAAATACACTTATCAAGATGACATTACACCCACCAAACAAGCTGAAGTCGTTATGGAAAACTACGATCCATCTTTTGCTTCCACCGTTGCTTCCCTTCGTCCCTCCTCCTCTTCCTCCTCCTCTTCATCCGCTCAAATCGGACCAGTTTTGATTGGAGGCTACAACTTCGGCACCGGTTCCTCTCGCGAACAAGCCGCCACAGCCCTCAAATATTCTGGTATCCCCCTTGTCCTCGCTGGTTCCTTCGGTGACATCTTCAAACGAAACGCTATCAACAACGGCCTTATCTGCTTAGAAGCTCATGAACTCGTTCAAGACTTGTCCAAACTTTATCTCGGTGAAAGCGGTGAAAGAAATCAAAAAGCAATTCTTCTAGAAGAAAGTGAGGTCAAGATCGATTCAAGTACTGGAAAAATCGAATTAAGCTTCAAAGGTCCTAACGGTGAGAAGGTGCAAAAAGTATATACAGCTAAACCAGCAGGTATCGGTAGAAGTGTTCAAGAGATTTACACTGCTGGAGGTTTAGAGAAGTGGGTCAAGGAGAGGATTTGATATGCTTTTTTAACTTTCTCTTCATGTTTACGCTAGATTTTGGCGATCGCAATGCATTTTTTCTTTGTTCTGTCCACACGAGCATTATAGCGAGGTTTCCTTAGAAGTCCATATTCGCATGAAACGAAGCGGTGTGTGTGTGTCGAGACTATATACAACCAAAACAAGTGAGAGAGTCAACAAGGCCGACGAGGAACAATCCGCCCTATAATGAGGTTATTTCAACCACTGATAAAAGTATGTTCCTCAAACAAGACTCCCTTCACTTCCCTTGTCTCTCCCTTACCTTCTCCACCATACTTCTCTGGCAGAGTCACTTTCAACGTAGCATCATTCAAAGTCTGATAGATGTATGGCTTTGTACCCGCAACATAATTAACCAACTTCCTAACCATGTACGGAATCTCAGCCAAAACATCCACCTTATCAACCAATCCCTTCGTTTGCTCCCTAGGGAAAGGCTTGCCCAATTCCACCTTCAGTTCAGCCTCCACCTTGTTGTCAACATCACCCTTACCCGTGCTGACATCAAGCAAAGGTCCCTGCCAGTGATACTCAATCGCCTGAGGAGCCTGATAACCTGTATCTTGATCCAAGATCTTGTTGAGGTGCTTTACAAACGAGTTACTCTTCTTACTCGGTTCATCCTCACCCTGTCCAACACTCCTTGTAGCCGCAGTAACAGCAACCAACTTACCACCCACAACAACCGAGCCAATATTGACCGTCAACGACTGTCTATGCTGACCCTCACCCTCGGCACTACCATAGTCAGGCGTAGTTGTGAACTCCATCATTACACCACTTACTCTACCCAGCTTCTCGTCCTCAGCTTGGAAATTGGCAAAGTTCCATTTAGCCGCAACAAGGTTAGGCCTCATACCCTGAATAGCATGCACGAACATACCCTTACCCTTAGCATCCACAGCTTCACCCTTGACAATAATGTGACCCTCGCTTTCAGCCACAGGCCAGAAGCGGTGGATGACATAACCTTCTGGACTACCCAAGTTGGTTCCGAAGTAGCTGAAACCACCTTTGGGACCAGAGCCCAACTTCCACCCTTCAACACCAGCAGGACGAGTGAAAGACCAAGAAAGCTGAAGATCAGCATCGAGGTTAGCGGTGATGGTGTATTTGTCCTCTCCCTTGTCAGTGGTGGAAAAGTTGACAGTGAACTCGGCAGCTTTGCTGGAACGCTTGTCGGTTTGAGCGGCAAATTTGGTAACATTGACTGACTTCCAGATCTTCTTGCCGGTTTTAGGGTTGAAGTACTTGAAAGTCATTTGAACTTGAGGATACCAGAGTCCAACGGCAGAGTGGATGATCTGAGAGGTGGCGAAAGAGCCATCTTCGAGAACAGAGTACCAAGTTTGGGTTTCGGTGGTGAAACCTCCAGCACAGGTCCATTCGAGGTCGGAGGGTTGGAGAGGACCAAAGAGAGCGTCTTGGGAGACGGTGTCGGTAATTGCATGGAAGTTGCTACCAGATGCGGCGGGGGTGCCAGTAGCGCCTGCAGCTGGTGCAGATTCGCCCTTGCTGTTGATGACAAGTGGGAGTGGGTGGGTCAGCGAGTGAGTTTGACAACTGTTAAATGCGTATATGAAGGTGAACTTACAGCCAGGATCCCCAACCAGACATATTTGCTCTTGTGTGACTTCAAGGAAGTAGACGATGTGGTCGTATGAGATGATGCAGAGGCTTGAAGTTGGTATCGTGATATCGAAGGACAAGCAGACAGGGATGGTGGAGAAGAGACAGGGATGCAAAGATCAGCTTCAGGGTCAAAAAATAAGGAGAGTGAGCTTGTGCTCGTGCTCAGCAGCAACGCATGCAGTCAGAGATCTGCGTCTTGCGTGTGTGTGTGTCTGTCTGTGTGACACAAGCGAAAAAGTGTTGGATTTCTCCGACACAAAAACCGACGTCACGTCTGCACGAGCCTCTCTCAATTTTAGCGCGCCGGAAAGCGCAGTCCGCGTCGGAGTTGGATTTCCGCTTTGGTTTTTCATTGTGAGATCTTTCATTGCTCACGATTTCTAGAAAAAATATTAGTGCATGCGTGTGTCGGAGCCGAAAGATGCCTCAAGAACCTGCCATTCAACGCGAGACTTGTAACCTTCTTACTTCTTGTCAATTCTCCTTCCGCACCTCCTCCACCAAATCGTCCTCTCCCACAGCACCTGGTCTGGTTCACACACTCACCATGAGGTAGGCATCCAGCACAAATATCTATGCAAAACGGACCGGCTCACGATCGGCTTGTCTCAGCCAATGGCAGCGAAACTGACAATCTCTTCATGCTTTTTCTTGAACAGTCAATACGTCAACGTACCCAAATCTGAACTGGATCAGTCTCAGATCCGCGAGCTTGAACAATACGAAATCTCACAAGGCCCTCTCTCCGTCCTTCAACAATCCGTTCGCAACCATACACAGATCCTCATCGCACTCCGTAACAACAAAAAGCTTCTCGCCCGTGTCAAGGCTTTCGACCGTCACTCCAACATGGTTCTTGAAAACGTTAAAGAGATGTGGACGGAAGTTCCCAAAGGCAAGGGCAAAAAGCCAGTCAACAAAGATAGATTCATCTCTAAGATGTTCTTAAGAGGCGACTCGGTCGTGCTCGTTCTTAGGAACACGGCATAAGGATTGGGATGGAGCAGACAGGCTTGGGTGCCGCAACCAAAGCTTCGCCGACATATACCCACAGGTGACACAACGAGATCGCATCGGCCGGAGCAAAGGCACACCAGACGGAAGCTGGGGTGATGGAAGGTCAGCCAGCAACATCGAAACAAAGTAAAAGCGAAGAAGACGCCCCTAAAAACAATAGCATTGTAAACACTGTATCACTACTGCAATCATTCAACAACTTTTCAAGATTCCCGAAGCATCCAGCTCTGACGTGATTGGATATGAGAAGTGTTCGTCATCACAATAACTTCGCTCTTCATCCCACCCTGACCCACTGACGCACTTACATATATGTCGTACGAAGCATACCCACTCCTAGGTAATCCATGCCTGAGCAGTGAATTGTCATCCGCCTTGATACATCCACACGTCACCAACATTGTCACAGCTCGGTGCTCCGGCTCGCTTTTCAGATCAAGACCTCTACCTGCTCCCACAGTGCAGGTGCACAGCGGCTTCGTCCTGCGAATCGGCGTGCTCGATCGTCCGGTTTGCTGATTTCATTTCCCACGACACCCCACTTTCTCACACCCACCAACCATCTCCTTCAAGCATCATCGTTGTGTGTCATCCGGCTCTGCGCCGTACAAGTTCCGCAATGAAGGTATCACAGCTGCTCCTCTCACCGGTCACACGGGTCCATGTATGGTATCCGGCCCGGTACCTGACTTTTGGTTGGCACTGTTGCTGCCGGCAAGGTGAGATCTTCAGCACTGCTGTGGCACTCCTGATTGGTGCTGATGAGGTAGGGTCTCACTCTTGTGTTGCCAGCGCCACCACTCACGTTGCTCCCACACCCACACACACCCACCGCACCGAATAGTTTGCATTCTCTCCTCTCCTCTGCACTGCATCCCAACAGTTGTACTGTGGGTGTACCTGACACTGCCACCTCTCTCTTCTCGTTCCCACTCTCGGACCAGCCCTGCTTCGTTTCATGTGACAACGTTACAGTACTTGCCACGTCTGTATTCTGGAACGAGGACCTCTTCCTCTGTCTCCGTATCAAAGGACATATATACCTTTCCTCTCGATCTTCCCGAACTTATGTCCCTCACCAAACTCAACTCGAGCTGGACTCGAACCTCTCTACACCTCTGCCATCAACACCGCATATCAGTCTAATCATGGGAGCAATTAGTCAACCCCGCAACACCCGCAACAGCTGGAAAGGACCTTTCAGTGGTCCTCTCGCAAAGCGAATGTATTTCGCTGTTGTGATGGTCATTCTTGGCACTGTCGTCGGTGGAGCTCCTCTTCCTGATTCAGCTCTTGAACGTCGGTCACCTTTCGACTGGCCCCCCATCAATAAACCTCCATACCGTGAGTTATCTCTCAGCGCCCAAGTCAGACCAGGGAAACAGCGTACTGACGTGTTCAATGTCTATGCCTCCCGAAACAGACGGAAACGATGACCCTCGTGTACCGCCCATGCCTCCCGGTCATGGTGGTCATGGTAAGCGAGGCGAGCCCAAGCTTGAGGCTCGTGATCAGGCTTGCCGCGTTGTCGAGGTCGGAGGCCACTTCTTGAACGATTGTCGCTATGTCCCTCCGCCTCACAACAAGATCGGAGGTGACGATGATCCTCCTCGTCATGGACACGGTAAGCGAGAGGAGCCCAAGATCGAAGCCCGTAGCCAGGGTGACGTCGACGACATTCCTCCCTGGCTTGCTCGTCCTGGCCATCCGGTCGCAAAGCGAGAGGAAGCCAAGCTTGAGGCTCGTGATCAAGATTGCGTTCGCAATTTTCGGGGCAAAAAAATTCGCATTTGTTTCGATGATCCCCCGCCTGACTACAACATTGGAGGTGGCGATGATTCTACTCGTCCTGTACATGCAAAGCGAGAGGAGCCCAAGATCGAAGCTCGTGGCCAGGACGACAACGACGATATTTCCCCTTGGCTTGCTCGACCTGGTCATCCATTTGTGAAGCGAGAGGAGCAGCAGAAGCTGGAAGAACGCTCCTTCGAAGGAAGATGCTTCACCGACCGTGATTGTCCGAACGACGAAGACGCCTGGGACTATGACGACAATCGTCCGCTAGGCCGTCTTGTTCCACCAGCTGCAAAGGGAATGGAGAACAAGCTCGAAGTCCGCTCATTCAACGAAGTCAACGTCGAGTTCCCAGGTCTGCATCCCCCTTACCAACCTGGGCACGATGCTAGCAGCCCTAACAATCCAAGTCATCCTGGTCATCCTGAACGTGAGGGGGAAAAGCTCGAACGTCGTCGATCTTCTGACCACCTCGATGAGAAATTTGTCCTTCCTCCTGGCCACAACTTTTTCGGTCGAGGCGCTAATCCGGTCGGTCCTTCGGTGCCTCCTGGTAACGGACATGGTAACAGTGGACAAGCTAATCTTCGACGTCGTAGCGAGGCCCATCACAGCGATGGGCACGCGGGCGTTCCTGACCCTCCTGGTAACGGCAATGCTGAGGGAGAGGAAGTCAACCTTCGACGTCGTAGCGAGCCCCATCACAGCGACGGGCACGCTGGCGTTCCTGATCCTCCTGGTAACGGTCATGCTAAGAGAGAGGAAATCAACCTTCGACGTCGTAGCGAGGCCCATCACAGCGACGGGCACGCAAATCCACACCCAGGCCAGCCACCCGCTCTCGTACCTCGTTCTGACGACTGGCACCATTATGATCAATCACCCCCAGTTCCTGTTTATGGCGGACCCAACTTTGACACGAAGCCTGGCCCTGACAATGGATCAGCTAAGATCTCGCGCCGCGATTACAATCCTAACGCCTTTGGTCCTGGTTTTCCTGATGAGCCCTTCAGGGGCTTAGGCAACCCTCAAACGCCTCCTTTCAACCCTTCCATCCCTAGACCAGAGAAGGAGCGCGTCATTCCAGATGAACCACAGCTTCCTTCACCCCAACCACCCCAGCCCAATCGGGGAAATGGTATCTTCGGAGAGAGCAAGCTTCAGGTTTCTCCTCCTGCCGAACCCAAGCCGGCGCAGGAAGGCGGGAAGAACGGTCATCCCAGTGGTGACTTCAGCATGTTCTTGTCTGCTCAGTTCAAGTAAAAGCCTTTTCCTTCCCTGTTCGTGACGGTTGCGTGATGTTCCCATCTTTTTATGTGCTTAGCTTCAATCTTATATCGTCATTCGTAATGCCATCTCCCCCTCGTTCTGACCGTCTTTGCTTGCACAGACATGTCAATAGTGATCAAAGTGATTCATTGCGCTTCTTTTTGTTGTGGCGTGGGGCTCGGTGGGCTGTATTTTGTCGACTATCATACATGCAGCGAATTAAGGATGTTTGTGATATTGGTCATTTGAGAGCAAGCAGCTTCTTCTTTGATCAATATGCTGATTCTATTGACACGCCTTGTCATTTGTTGCCAAGCGGAGCCTCTCGCGGGAGGCTAGGGCTTGCGACGTTTACAACCATGCTTCGTCGTATTGGATCTTGATGTTTGGCCAGATATCGTACGGAAAGGTGGAGCGCCCTTTGTCAATATCTTGAGTATGAGTTCGATTTTTTGCTTTGTTTCGTTAGTCTGGCATCGTCGTCTTTGCTTGTTGTCTTGCTTCATTCGTAGACTTGCAAACTCTTGCAAAGTCATCAGCACAGCTTGTTGCTGTCTTCGTTCATTACGGCCAATTGATACCACCAATCTGTTCCAACATCACGCTACAAATCGTCAACCATTTCTTGTCAGCATCGAATTTCCAAACCATCGACGAGGACGTGATCAAAGGGCACTTACTCAATCTCATCTCCGTCCATGAGTCCAGCGCCTGCAATTCCGAAGCGCAATAGCAAAGTTGTTAGTACATCAGAGTAATTGCGAGAACAGAAATAGTGGAAGGAAATACTTACTATCGACAGTAGCGATTCTATCAGTCTTCGACAACAATATTCCTTCGGTTGAAATGAAACGAAGCTTGTTGAGCTCGCAGTGATAACGTTCGGCGAAGACTTTGAGAAGTTTCAAGAGTTTCGCTATTCCGTCGAAAGTGCCGATTATTCCTCGTGTCAGTACAAGACGTCTAAACAGGGAAAGATTAGGGAGGAGAGGAATGTGAAACTTACTATCAGGCTTGCATTTGAAGTTGGTTCTGTACCCATTGGCGTCACGAAGAATGATGGTGCGGGTCTCAATAGGACCTGGGGTGAAAGGAGTAGGAGAACGAGGAGGTAAATCGCCGCGGATAGTTTCCATCTCCACATCGTCGTGGTTGTACTGTTGAATAACAGGAATACGATCGGAGATTGGTTGAACAATATGGCCCACCTGCGGAGGAGGAGGGATGGGGTCGGGAACTGGTTGAATGTTCTGATCCATCTGCTGGGGAGTAGGCAAGGCATTGTGGTTTGGCTGGATGAGTACAGCTTGCTGAGGGACAGCGGAAGTGATAGCGGGATTGGTAGCAAGAATAGCATTGCCACCATTGACGGCGGGAGGTGCGGGAAAGGGTGAAGGTCCAGGCTCTCTCTCACCCCTTCTGTCCTCCATTCTCTCGCCAGCGTTAGAGATCTCATCGGTCAATTCATCAACCTCTTGCTCTCCTTCATGCTGTCCTCCTCTCTGAGTCTGGCTTTTGTTCATCCCAACACCATTGTTCTCGCCCTGATGACTCTCGACCTGAGCAGAGGTAGGACCGGCTTCAATACTAGTAGAATCATCTTTGGTTTCCTGAAGTGCTCTCATCTGCTCAGCAGCGGCCATACTGGCCTTGACAGCATTGATGTTCTCTACTGCAACGTCGATGTTGGCTGCTGCAATAGCGTCGTCCTCTACGATATCGGAAATTGGAGAGTCTTCACGGCTCTTGGGCTCGGCTTGGGAGGAAGGAGGCATGTTCGTGGCGTTGTTGTTGTTTGCGATCGCATCAGGATTAGTGGGACCGCTGCCATTGCTGCCAAAGCGGAGCGCTTTGTTGATGATGTCCATTGCTATCGAGGAAGATTGCGGAGACTGGAATACGATAGAAAGTACAAGGGCGGATGATGGATGGCGATGCGAGTCGACGAGCTGGTGTGCGAGGGCAGACTTGTTGTCGCACAAGAGTGGATGTCAGTTCGTTAGTACGAAGGAGCGTTCGAGGAGAGTTGTGGAAGAAGAGAGGTTGACGAGGGGCTTGGATTGAGGGAGAAGACTATATACGTTCTAGTCATCCGCAACGTACGCTGTACTCTTTTCCGCATCCACGGCTTCGCTCGAGCTCGAACAAGGTTCCGCACTGTGTCATTTCCGCACTCACTCTGTCCGGAGCGGAAGCAGTGAGTGTGCGGGAGCGGAACATCTCCTCTCCGCTGCAGACTTGTTTGTTGAATGCGGGATCTCGAGCGTCGTCTCCGCTCTCTCCTCCGTTAGTGGCCGGAGCAGACCCTACTTCCCGCACTCACTGTCCGTGTCTGAGCGGAGCATCTATCACACACAATTCACGCTCTTGTACTCGTGTCGACAGATCAAGGTTTGTATTCCATTCCGTTGAAAGTAGACGCTGATCAGCTTCGTGACACATCAAAGTCCGACCAACGAAGCCACGATATATCCAAAGATGGGTAACACCAAGTTGTCATGCTGATCCGATACCCCCTCCAACAGTCCCAGGCACATGATCACCGCCCCGTACTTGATGCTACTGAACTCTTCGCACCATCCAACCAGTCGCAACGCCCAAGCTGAAACCATGATGCTCACCACAAAAGCAACGGATCCTTCGACAGTCTTACTCGATCCACCTGGCCAATAGATCCTTCCATATCGCCTGCCGACGACTGAAGCGAGCGCATCTCCGACACCGAGCACCAAGACACCTGTCTGCTGCAGAATCCTCGAGTTGCCCTCCAACCACAATGGTCCAGCACAGCCTGTGAGAAGGTAGAAATGAGACAGGATGACTGGTCCAGAGTCCTTGTGATCTAGGAACTCGGACATGAAGACATGCAAAGCCGCACCGAACGGATAGAGTGCGTAGTATCGGACGTACTCGGCGAAGATGAAGATCGAAAAGGCTAGCGAGAAGCCAAGATGCGTGAATGCGGGATCGAGTGCGATACCGGGAAGGAAGAGGAGTACGGCGAGAGCATGGAAGAACTTGCGTCGTGCGTTAAGCGAGAGGTGAGAAGCTTTCTTGATCGCTGCTGTGTTGTGCTCTTTCGCTAGCAATGAAGCACTTCCGCTCAGTGTCGAGAGCTTGAGGTTGACGCCACCACGTTTGGCATTGCCGCTATCGCTTTGACCTGCGCTGGCACCATTTGCTGCACCTCCTTTCGCGACGCTGCCGTTCTGATCCGCATTTCCGCTCGACTTCTCTCCGCTACCTGAGCCATCGACACCTTCAGGGATCACCTCGACTCCACCAGGCGCATGCGAGCTCGGCGATACCGACAACGCAACGTTGGGCGGCGATGCCTGATTCGATTGCTGCTGCGTCTGCTGTTGTTGCTGCTTCAGCTCCGCAGCGCTCTTGCTTGCCGCACTTGTGATGTTCGGCGGCTTTGGACCGAGCATATGTCGATGATACGAATTACCGAGACTGCGGAAGCGCTTCGCTCTTGCCACGACTGCTTGCCAGCACGAGATCGAGACTGAGATCAACAAGACCCAATAAGTCACCAGCACAGGTCTCGACCATGGCTTTGCACCCTTGAGCATGAACGACAGCGTCCAGAGCCACGGATCACGGCGCACCAGGAGCCAGCGCACCCACATACCAAGCACACCGACCACATAGATGGCAGCGAACAGATAGAAGAAAGCGGCAAGCAATCGTCGATGCAAGTCTCGCTTGTCGGGCCAGCGAAGTCGGTGTGTTGGCTTCTGAGCCAGGTTGCGGGACAGGTAGAGGAGTGGCGAAAGCAAGAAGCCGACCATGAATGTACCGACGATCAATGCAAGTTGGAAGATGAGTAGCGGTGTTGGGCGTCGGAACGTCTTGACGTAGGGCGTGGTGACCGGCAGCAGCTTGGCGACAAACAGATGCAACGTTTCCATGGTGAGCGTGATACCGACTGAAGCGACAATTCCGAGTTCTCCGAGCGTGAAGCTCTTGCGCGCGAGTCGAGAGATGGTATACAGGTTGGCTTGGAAGAAGAGCGAGGCGGTGATGACCTCCCAGCGCGCGAGATTGGACCAGAGCGGGAAGCCATAGAATGCCGCGGCATCCTTGACGAGCTCCAGGGCAATTGCAACGACAGTAGAAAAGGCAGTGAAGCTTCGTAGCTTGACCCAGTTGCTCTTTGGGAACTCGTGCGGACGACGGATCCATTTGGTGGCGAGCAGATGGCAGAGCAGCACAGTGGAAGTCATGCACATGGTGCTGACAAGAGAATAGCGGGACACTACAAGCGTTGTCATGCCGCCGGGAAGCTTGCGATCATGACTGAGGATGACAGGAGGACCTTCAACGAGCCATGGAGGGTTCGGCAGAGGCTCACCTGATGCGCGCGCGCTGCTGCGACCTGCAGCTTGGTCCTGAATCGCCGAGAAGAGCGTGGCACAAGCAAGCAGAGGTGGTAAGAGAAGTGCGTTGAGAGCGCCATCCTCGGGACAGGTGCGGTAGTTGCGATGGTCGGTGGCCCAGATAGCGGCTTGCTCGTCGGGATCGCGGAGGAAGAAATAGAGCGTGCTGATAATGGTGACGAAGCCAACCTCGGATGCGTGGCTCTGAGTCTCACGCTTCTCATGTGTCTTGAGACCGTAGTAAGCGGCGCATGATGCTAAGCTCATGAGCAGGGCTTCTAGAGAAGGATTGACGCGGAGTCGTCGCCAATGAGATAGACGTGCCCTCGGCGATGGTAGTGGTGATCCTGAGGTATGTCCTCCATTCGAGACTGTGAGGCCGAGTCCGTTGGATGCTGAAGATGACCGGTTCGGTTCTGTGCCGGGCTTGTTGGAAGTGTCTCCTCCCGCTACACTACGAGATCCTGCGGCGTATCCATTCGATACTGTTGCACCTGGCTTTTCCCCGCTTCCTCTCCTTGCTGGTTTCGAGGCGGCTGGTGCATTTGACCCAGAACCCGAGGATACAGCCGCTGGTGCCTTGCTCGAAGAGGTCAAGGAGCCTGCTGCTCCGATAGCACGCGCCAAAATGGATTCACGACTTGGCCGTACGGAAGAACGAGATGCTGCGTGGGAGCCCGCAGTCGAGTCGGAAGGCAATTGCTGCGACTGCTTCTTTGGCGAGCGGTTCTTGTTGCTAGTGGCCCTGCTCGCTCTAGACGTACTGCGTCGTTCTGTTGCAGAGCTAGTGGAGAGATGCGGAGGTGGTGAAGCTGTTGCGCGTCTCGCAGCAGCCACTGCCGCTGCTACTGAATGATGTCCATTGGCTGTGTTCGACACATTGGAGGCGCCGACTCCTTTGTGGAGGAAGTGTTCAGATGCGATAGACCGAGGACGATCAGAGCTCCTCCGTTTGCGGCCCACGTCCCAATCGAAAGGTTCAAACTCGGAGCTGGACGAGTGCTCCTCACTGCTAGAAGCATATCCACCCGCCCCATCCGCGGAAGGCTCGGCGGAGTACGCCTCTCTGGATTCGACGGTGGCAGAGCGACGCCTCCTTGTGGGACGATCGGTGGAAGAACCGGAGAAGTCTTCCGATGCTGCAGGCCAGGTCGAGAAGCCGGAGCCGGGCGAAGAGGGCGGATGTGGACTGGACGTGGGGGAGGAAGCGGCAAAGGAGTGACGCTTTGATGCGGAAGACGTTGCGGCAGAGTCGAGGATGTTGCGCCTCCTCACCCCGCCGTTCTGAGAGGATTGGGCAGCGGTCGATGTGCCGTTGCTGTGGCTAAGTCGACGCGATGAGGGACCAGCTTTGGCATTGGTGGCGGAGTAGGGATAGTTGTTGCTATTGCCATTTGCGCTCGAAGTGATATTACCATTAGCACCAGACAGATGAGGTTTTGATTTCCTCCACTCTCTGGCACCCTGTGCTGAGGCCTGATTAGAGAGCCTGCGAGCAGCTTTGCGAAGGCGGGATGGATCGGGAAGCGACCTCTCTGGGATGGAGGCGACCGAGTCGGTGGACCAAGTGCGTTCCATCTTGCACCAAAGCGTGAGGCAAAAGTTGTCAGGTTGACTTCTTCGGCTTCGACCGTCGCCGGTTGACGGTCAAGAAAGCGGCTCTGCTGCCGAGAAAAGGTGGTTCAAAAGCCAATATCTGCCAGTAGATCAACGACTCATATCTCGGATCGCGTCTCGTCGATAGTGATGATGGTGGAGCAGCGCTTTGCGTGAGGATGCGGTGGAGGCCGAGATGAATGTGCAAAGGTTCAGAACGTCAATCAGTGGTGAGCTTTGTGTATTGCGTCAAAGCGTTGCGGTACGAAGCCAGGAGAGAACGAAATGTTGGTGGCTTGAGTAGATCCGAATGAAGTGCTTCGCGATGTGAACCAATGATGAGGACTGAGGAGAGGTGATGAAGATGATGGTGAGGAGGTTGGAATGGCGCAGCCGGTGAATTCTCAAGAGTGTTGAAGCGGGATCGGCTGCGTGTGTGTGTCTTTTTGCTGCAAGGAAGCCACTCGGATCTGGAATCCGGCTAGCGAGGAAGAGAAGCATTGCAGTTGGAGAGCAGCGCGGTTTTCAACGTCAGTCTGAGTTGTAAAAATTGGCACTTCAGCCAGCGCAGGCGGAGAGCGACAGACGTCAGCAGCTGCAACACAGCGTTAGAAGCGCGTATCGCTGCTCTGCAGTCTGTTGTGATTCCTTTGTTCAGGGTTCAAAGAAAGTCACGATCGTGGATCCACGCTGCACTCTTTGCTGCTGTCATGGCTGCACGGTCTGAAGTCACTGTGCCGTGCTGCTGCTCTTCTTTAGATCTGCAAACAAAACAAAAATGCCTCGCTAGAACCGCGCCTACGGCACGCCCACACTGCTCCCGTTGCCGATGCGTCTGCGAGAAATTCTGAGTAATTTCCGATTCTCCAGAAAAAGAATGAGCTTCCTCGATGTCACGCAGCTCCGCTGCAGTTTGAAGGATCGCGTGAAATCCTTAGCCTGAAGCTCCACTTCACGGTCTCCACCCGAGAAGCTCAAGTATTTGCTCACGCTAACGCTCGCAGCAAAGCAGAAAGTACTCACCACCTTGAGTCAAAGATTGACAAGAAACATCATAAGTGCCAACCCGAGAAGGTGCAATGAAGGGTGGCTGCTGTTGCGGTTGGGTTCCGACAACTCGGTCAAGTCCGACTTTGAGGATCGAGCAACCGGCGTGAGCCGATGTTATTGTGAGCGCCTCGCGTCGTCATACGTAGAGGCGATCGCAAAATTGCACGTCGGCGACTTCTCGTCAGCGATCGATTGCCAGACACACTTCTCAATCTGCGGCTTTCTCGTTCGGGTGCGGAACGAATCGAACAGACTATGAGAAAGGAAATCAAATTACATCACGTTTGATAGGACACGGTGCTTGAAGAGACAGGGGTGAACGAGGCGCTGTAAACTATCAGTTCGATACGGCTGACGTTGGGTTCTGCTGCCAGTTATCGAATTGGAACGTTGGCACCTGAGGAGTTGGAGCTGGCGGAGGGGGTGAAGGAGACGAAGAGATGGCCTGAGAGCTGTGCTTGCCGTCGTTCCATGCTGGGAACTGCGTGTTCGGCGTGGCATACGAAGCTGAGTCGTAAGCGGCGCAGTAGTCATTTCGGTCGCGGTCCATGATCGAATGTCCGTCTGACTTGACAGTGGAGGACGATGAACTCGTGACCGAATGTGATTGCATGGTTTCGCCGGCCGGCGAGTGCGTCGAAGGCACTGTGGGAGGCACCATCAGAGCATAGCCTGCTGCATAACTCTGAGCTGAAGATGCTGAAGCGTTCGAGGAAGGCGGCGAAGAAAGGATAGGACTGCCTTCAAGACCCATCAGTGGCGAAGGACCGTACCCATTGGACGTAGATCCTGGATAAGCCAGCATGGGGACCTGCAGCCCACCCGAGCTGCTGCCACCGATCGAAGAGGTTGAGGGCCACATCATCGGATCGAGACTTGCTCCCATCGAGCTAGGCGCAAGAGATGATTCAGGGCCATACCAGTGAGGTCGTTCGCCTCCAAGTCCTTTGCTGTACTGGAAGGTGGTAGTTTGCGGCGAGGCATAGTACATGTTTGTCGACTTAGCCGAGCTCTTGTGCTCGACTGTCTGTCCATCGACAACGCTGAAAGTCGGATAGAAAAGAGTCAAACGAGGTCAGAGATGTCTCATTCTGGAAAGCTTTGCTATAGGCTGAGTACACTTACGAGATTGGAAGACTCGGACCATAGCACGAAGTCTGATGGGGACCGCCGTTGTTGTGGCGCTTTCGAGCGCGCTTCTGCGACATGCCGATAGCCAACTGGCCAAATCCCTCCGAGTCGGGACGAAGGCAGCTTGACGGAAAATCGTATCCAAAGAGAGGCACCAGATGATCTCTGATGTCCCAAGCGATCCTCCGAGAGAGCTCCTTGGCGAGATCGTAAGGAAGCCAAGTCCCTTGAATGCTGAGATATCCACCCTTCAGCTTCGTGATGTGAGGGTCGAGAGCGGGGCAAGTCCTGACGAGGCGACCAAAGTTAACTATGGAGGCGCAAAATTGACGATCAGTGATAGACGAAGCAAGTGAGTCTCGTCAGTATGATGTTTGCATGTGCCTTTGTCATCCAAGCCGAGCATGAGTGATGAACCTACCCTTGTTCTTTCCCAGCGCTTGAGTGATCGAGGTGCTATGTATCAGTGTTGTCGTTTATAGCTGGCTAGGGGTCAGTTGATACTCGGTTTAGAATAAGAGCTGTGTTGGACTTACAATCGAACAAACGAGGTGTCCACATCAATCATCATGGTGTGTCCCCGAACATCGTACTCGAACACTGTCGAGAAGGAGCAAGCAGAAAGGGTTGATGTGAGTTTTAATGATGTCTTGCGAAGCTAGGAAAGCGGTTATGGTCAGGGACTTACCGGTCATGAAGCCGCGATCACCACCAGTCGTCGCATACTTTCCCTTCCTGAACTCGTGAACAGGTGTAGGGAAGAGCTTGGCAGGGCGTGGACCGGAGATGTAGAAATTGATGCCGTTCGTACCAGTTTGCGACTGATGTTGGTTCGAGGCCTCACCTTCGTGGCGAGCATAGGGAAGGCCACGCTTTTTGGCGATACCAGCACCTGGCTGGAAACCGTTTTCGTAATTGTAGTCGCCTGGCATGGCTGGAGTGGCGTAGTGATCGGAACACTTGAGCTTTATAAGGAGTTGTGCAGCGTACGCAACACCCTCAAGGCCGTTGTTTCGGAGCTGCTGTTGGTGT
This sequence comes from Ustilago xerochloae, assembly GCA_928856705.1. Taxonomy (NCBI): domain Eukaryota; kingdom Fungi; phylum Basidiomycota; class Ustilaginomycetes; order Ustilaginales; family Ustilaginaceae; genus Ustilago; species Ustilago xerochloae. The sequence goes on from CAKMXT010000014.1 coordinate 361,338, forward strand.
TGATGAAGAGGCGCTTCGGAGGTGTCAGCAGGATAGTGATGCTTGTTCTTGCTTTTCGAGGGATCAGCGTATGTCGAGATAGCTGCTGGCGTTGTACTGCGCGGATTATCTTGCTTCTGAGAAGAATGCTCGGCTGTGAGACGCTGAAACGTTGAAACGTCGATGAGGAAGGCGAAGGTGAGCTGGTCAGTATGAGTCCGAGTGCAATGGTTATTACAGGGACGTTCGATCTGTTGAGGACAGTTTGACAGGTGGGAGAAAGGACGGAGTGGGAAGGAGAAGACTTTATACGCCACAAAGGCGGCCAGTTGCGGAATAGAACTGCCGAATCTACCAAAGGAAGCTGTTCACACAACAAAGGAAGGGATAGGCGCCGAAGAGAGGCCGAAAAGGGGAAGAATGAGCATGGGCAACGTCCTGCATCGTGCAGACGCGCCAGCCGCTCGACAACGGACGCAGCAAGTGGTGACAATGGACCAAAGCCAAGCGGCAAGAATTGACCGGAGGCTGCACAAGCTATGATACGGCTGGACGTGGACTTGACCGGCCATCAGGTCGGTCTTGCACCGCCGTATCAACCGCTCAACACCTCGCCGAATGGTGGCACCCATTCCCCGTCAAGCCTGATGAAGCTTTCGCATCCATCTGATCCTCCCACCAGCAATGTACTGTAAGCGCCTCTAAAGAAGCTTTGCCAGACTGCGTGGGCAGCCAGGAAATCGTGACACTTGACCAACGTGGACACAATGCGAATGATGACCTCGAGAATACCATGCGCTGACCTCAGCATCGGCGAGGGGCGAGACATCGCATACGCGGACAAGTTTGGCAAACATTGAGTCAAAAAGTTATTAGCTTTGAACCGTGAAGGCTCGCCAGCCAATTAGCTCTTCAGTGAGCCACTTCCGCCACCTTATTCATACTGAGCAAGCGCACTACAGCGCAACCGAAAGGATGCTCGCCGAGTGCAGAAAATACACAGCTATGGATCACGAGCGAGATGACAACCTGAGGCAGGCTTCCATACAACGTCTCGTGATGCGATGCGCTGCGGTCATTCCGATTCTGCAACCACAGCATTGCAGCACGTGTGGTGAGTGAGCATGAGAGTGGGATCCAAGGTCGCCGGCCAAGCACTTCGGGTCACAAGAAACCGGTACACTCCTTTGGAAGGAAGTGAAGGATGGCGGTGATCACCTGCAACGTGCATGACACACTGCATCGCTGTTGATATTGAACAAGGTTCTGCGGCTCCCAGAGATGAAGCTGGACTCTGAAAGGAGCCAAGGTTCCGTGGGCCTTCAGAGTGGACAGAACGAGCACTCCCGGCGTCTGTGCCCGCATTGAGGAGGTGTACATGCGGGAGATGAAGGCAAACCTTGATGTTGCCTTCACCATCCTCGCATTGCATGAGCACAAAACAGTTTACGAACTTTAGGAGACCGCGGCACTGAGCAGCACAACATCCGACTGCATCGATATGAAGTCCGGCTGAGTGGTATACACCACTCGGACTGACTCAACCGATGCAACAACGCCAAGAAGTGGGCTATCATGGCGTCGAGCGAGAGCAAAACAACATCACCTTTTCCGAAGCAACGAAGATGATCGCCTTGTGCGACAGGCGCAGAGGAATAGCAGTAAGGGAAACAGGGGGAAAAGTCCAGAGAGCCAGTCGAAAAGAGTCGCAGAGACGTGTGTGTATGTCACTTTGGCACTCGAGACGCGAGAGACTCGAGGCTCGAGGCGGAAGTGATGAACGTCTGGGGGTCTCGCTATACGCCCACCTAACAAAGTAGCAGAAGCGCCACCCACGGCGAGCTCTGATGTGTAACCCAGCTGGTCACGGGATTGATCGTTGCGGGAAGTCTCGATCCGCGGACCATGCCACTGACAAAGCAAAAAGCTTGCACAGTGGGACTTTGAGGTACGAGGCAGGTGGAAAAGAGCACGAGAGACAGCGACAAACGGATCAGAGTGGACGTTGCAAGACTTACCGGTGAATGCTTAGAATCGTCGTGAGGGTGGGGATGGTTACGGTTATGCTTGGCGACAAAAACCTTGTGTACGTTTACAGACTTGCGGGCCGTCATAGCTGAGAGAGAGCTCAGCGTGGGCTTGCCGCTCGTTGCTTTGAGGGTCGAATGAGAGAGTTTCGTCTGGAACTTGGACTCGCCTGTGCGGACGAAGGCGGGATGGCCCCTCTCTTGAGTTGGCCTGTCGTATGCCGCGGCAGCCGTCTTTGCCGACATATCGATACGATTAAGGATCAGTGATTGCGCCACCGAGCGTCACGCCACCTTTCGCGAATCGGTCAGCTATCATAGACAAAGTCGCCATCATTTGAACAGATCTTGTCAGCTACGATGACTCAAGTGCTCTTCATTGCGATTTCTGTGACTCACTTCACAATGTTTGAGGAGCGACGATTTATAGACGGCTTTCCTAGTGTTGAATTGTTGTGATGGACGAGCTTGTCACCGGATGAGCTAAGTTGTGGAGCCGTAAGGAGTGACTTATTTCGATGGTTGTCCAGCAGGTTAAGAGTGTGATTGCGAGTTGGTCGGCGTAGCCAAAGGGCTGGGAAGTCAAGGAGAGTTGGTGCATGCTCAGGACGTCCCTGTCAACTAAGTAGGCTTGCTTTATATGATCCTAAATGTCTCGGACCGCTGGAAAGCGATCTCTCCGAGTCAGTCATCATTGCGATGCACCTGTAGAGGAGAAGGTAAGGCCGAAAGCGAGCGCAGGAGCCCATTGACAGCGTCTCTCGACTCAGCTCTAGATCGAAGGCAACACACAGGAGACCGGCAAACCCGAGCGACTCGATCTGTTTCCGCACTCCGCCTCGCTGAGTCGGCTTCTCGACAGTCATAGCACTCAGTCAGAAGCTCGAATGCTGTCCAATGCTTTGCGCCCGATATGCGGATTAGCCGACTGAAACCTCCTTGTTCCTTGTCATTTCTCACCACTCATTCACACCAATGTCGTGCCACCTACTGTCACGTCTCTAATCCCTCAAAGTTGCGGAAGCGGTGAAATCACCAGACGAGGCTCTTCTCAAGACCCTACAACGACACCGAGCGCAGGAATATGCCTCTGACGAGAGAGTTGGCACGTTCTCGTCTCTCGAAGAAGCGGAAGCTCTCAACACGCCGAAGTGAAGTTGATGATAGACTATCTACTGCGGTGTCGACCCCAGGAATCATGTCTCTGACAGGTGCGCAAGCGGAAAGAATCACTCTCATTGGCGCAGAAAGGACTAACACAATGAAGTGCTCAACGCATGTCTACACCGACATCGGATGCAAGAGCATACATTCTGCCTTGATTGGTGTCTGGATAGATTGGCTCCGTGATAGAATGGGTCACAGACATGCTGATCCGAACTTGGCGAGTGAGTGCTCTAGGAAAATCGTGGCTCATTGTCGGCAGCCGCCTTCCACCTTTGCGCAAAGTCCGCACCACGACGGGAAGGCTCTCGTCACGCTCACTTTCAATTGCATCGAGCGTTGACATGGATCACAGCTTCAACACTAACTCCTCGTTTTAGCGGAAGCTACAGAAGTGGCCAAATTGCATGTCCCTGAATTTTGATTTGACGTGTGACACCTGTCGATATTGCGTCAGGAACTGGAACAGGAACCTGCGCAAACACGAGGAAGGCGTTTTTTCGGTGTGCCTTAAGAAGGAAAGACGGTCTGACAGGCCGAATTCACGCCGCTTAGCGAAACTCTCTGCGCAATGGGTCAAGGGTTCCTGACAGATTCCGCTCCGAGACGGCACCTTCGCTAAGCAACATCGAGTCTGAAGTGACAAGGTAAGAGCATTCTGTGCGCAAAAGTGGCGGTGCAAAGTCGGTCCGCGGGGGAGGGGGACAGTGCGGTTGGGCGAGCAGCTCTCTCGCGGTACAGCGCCGATAGACTTTTCAGCTTATTACGATACAACGACAGTGATGGTAACGAAAAGAAAGCACAGGCCTCACCAAGAATTTACCCATGACGACGGTGAGAACACATACCACGTTATCACACGCTGCGCAAGTGATACAGTGCAAACAGGCTCTTTGAATAATTCGGGCCTTACTGCAGGCGTGTCTTCCGATCTAGTCTTCCGCGGTACGATGGATTGTACAGTATCAGCACGATGAACCAGCGCTGGTCATGCTGATAGAGTCTTCTGTGAACTAGCGACAAAGATCCCTTCTTCACAATGTTGACACTCATGACTAGATCCCTGACAGCCTTCTCATACTGCTCTTGAGCCCATCTTGCGCAGTCGAGGCTAAGCATCCTAGACTGGCGAGCACAGTAGCTCCGAATGCCATTCAGAGGATGCACGCTTCTCATGGAAGTGTGAAGGGTATCATGGTAGCTCTGAGCTACCTCGAATCATCTCAGCACAAGAGCAAGTTCCGTTTGTGGGCATTCGTTCTCAATCAACATCACCCGACGACGATCCAACATTGTCCGATAGCAGAATTACAAACGTGACCACCTGCAGCAATGTATTGATCATCACAACCAAATACGTAGCAATCCCTCAATTCACCCACCTACCGATACCGACGAACATTTTAGTAACGCCATCACTCACACACTCTGACAGCCCAACGTATTGTTCAACCTTACTGTATTATACACCACTATTCTCTCGACATACTTCTGCTTTTACCTCTCTAATCCTCCATCTCATCATCCAAAGCCTCTCTCGCCTTTCTAATCGCCTCATCCCTCAACTCATCCGGCACCCTAGCATGTACATTATTACTTTCCGGACCTACCCAACTCAACTCCAATTCAAACTCTTTATCTTTCGCATCATCATGAACCTTGTAAATAATCTTTGCTGCTTCTTCTACTGCTTCCTTCATTGTCAAACCTTCTAAATCCAATTTTTCAATTTCAGTCTTTGCCAACTGTCTCCCTTTTCCCACAGCACAACCATTATATCCCCAAAACACACCACTTGGTTCAATCATATAAATCTGTGGACCTTTATCATCATCAATCCCACCAATAATCGCACTAACACCAAAAGGTCTTACACTCGAATAAAGTGTATAAGCTTGAACATAATAAGCCACTCTATCAGCAAGAGTCTTAACGGGAGCTGGAAAACGATAGTTATCCAAATGAGAAACTGCTTCGGATCTTGCACGAGTCGCAAGGTGTTTTCCATCTGCAATGAGACCAGCAGAAACAATGCCGATATGAGGAGCGACGTTGAAGATTCGACGGTTGCTACCAGGAACGAGAAGTTTGGATTGAACGAGTTTTTCAACGGCGATGACTACGCCAGTTTTGGTTTTGATGGCAATAGCAGTACCTGCGTTTTCTGCTGCTTTGGCGGCATATTCAATCTGTGAGTTGGCGTGAAAGCACGAGATGAGAGTTTGAATGAGGTCGAATAGAGCGATTTGCAACGTCAAATGTGTCGTGATAGAGAAGCAAGAGATGTCAGCTATTCATGTCATATTCAATGATGATGACAGAAGAGCTCAATAACAGCGAGCTGAGACTAGCCCTGACTGCTTTCAAGGTTCTTTCCAGGAGCTCCGGGGGAAAGATTGCTGATGCTTACCTGAAAGATCCTTCCATCAGGCGAGTAAGTGCTCGCTGAAAGATCGTAACCTGTACCTTGTGATGCCATGATGATCCGACTTGCAAAAGGACACCTATGCCCTTAGACCGTGCTATAGAAGTTGCGAATGTAAGAAACCTGCGCTACGGTATGAAGCCAAGCTTGATGTTCTGCGATTGAGCTCTTTCAGTCCGACGTCGTTTCTAAGAAGGTCGAAGTTCGTGTTGCCGTCTTGCTATTGATTGAAGCGAGCTATGCGTGGTAGATGGAAGGTGAGTCGAAGTAGGTTGTGGTGCGAGGAGATGCAGAGGTGAAAGGAAGAAAGTGAGTGTTGAAGGGTGCTTTTGAGTGAGTGTTGGTTCAAGTGGAGAGAGCAACCGTGCGTAGCTCTTTGCTCAGTGTCTCGCAATTCGGGCAATTCGCAAGCCTCTTGCAGTGTCTGCGCGTTCTTGTGCTCTGTGTTGAGAAGTGCCACACACAAGTCGATCACCGCCAAACCGCGCTCCACAACCAAATTTGGGCACAAAAATATTCTAGATGTTAAGACGTATTTAAAATTGCCGCGCAGAAGAACAAATTCGGTAGCGGAACTCGGACAGCGATTCTTGGGAAGCTCTCTTTGGTTCATGATGTGGAACCAAGCGAGGGTTTCAACACCTCTCAACTATACCACACGACACTTTATCATCTTATCCTATCCATACATCTCCGCATTCAAAACGCTAGTGACCCGCCGCACCAGAATTGCTCAGGGCTAATTCGAGAGCACAATCATCAGACGTGACTGTTCAGTCCCATCTCATCCACAGGCTGCACCCTATCTGCTCACAAAGCAACAAAAACCCATTCCGTATTATCAATATACATTCGATAGCCAGCAACACGATTACACACAACTAAACTAGCTTTCTCATCAATCGCAGTCGCAATATAAGGTTTCACTCACTGGCATCATTCCCGACAAGTCTATCCAGCTACTCGAACTTGGAGCGCAAAAGTGTCTTTACGCAAAAATGACACATCTCCTCCCACCATCCCTTTTACGTCTATTCGCACCTCGACCACCACTTGAATATGTTGCACCCATATCCCGGCATGATCCTAATCCATTCTCATCACCTCTTCCTAAAGATCCATCTCTTCTCTCTTCCACACATCGTAAACGAATTCGTACACCACTTTCCGGTGTTGCATCAACACTTGAACGTATCAAACAAGATGCAGTCTCATCCGGCGTTGCAACTGAAGAAGATGAATCTATCACCACCTCTTTCACCCATGCAGCAATTACAATATCTGAACTTGAAACCGAAGCCATTCGAACCGCAAAATCCGAAACCAAACGTAAAGGAATAGAATCTTATTCCCCCTCCACCAATCCTTTAGCTACACCAGATCCATATAAAACTTTATTTTTAGCAAGATTAGATTATTCTGTAACAGAAAAAGATCTACATAGAGAATTTGACGTTTATGGTCCAATAATCCAGATTAATTTAATTAAAGATAGGAATGGTAAAAGTAGAGGTTATGCTTTTATAGCGTACGAAAAAGAAAGAGATATGAAAGCTGCTTATAAAGATGCAGAAGGGATCAAAATTAATGGTAGAAGAGTTATGGTTGATGTTGAAAGAGGAAGGACTGTTAAAGATTGGAAACCAATGAGATTAGGTGGGGGGTTAGGTGGAGGTAGTAGAAAACCTAAAAAAGTGATAGAAGTACAAGAACAAGGGCCAATAGGTGCCGGTTTCACGACTGGAGGTGCAGGCGGTGGTGGTTTTAGAGGTGGAAGAGGTGGTTTTAGAGGTGGTGGTGGGGGTGGTGGTTTCAGAGGCACTAGAGGTGGCGGTGGCAGTGGATTTAGAGGAGGTTTCGGCGGCGGTGGTAGAGGAGGTTTCAATGGTGGTGGATATGGAAATACACAATCAACTTCAAGATTCAATACAGGTCCTCCAGCTGGCGGTATGGGCGGAGGAAACTTCAGAGATAGAGATAGAGATTACCCCGGTCCACCACAACCCTCCAACTCCCACGGTGGATACGGACACAGTAGAAGCGCATATGACGATGCACCATCAGGTCCACCTACCAAACGTAGTCGCTATTGAAAAAAACCTCATACTTGTATTTGTGCCTCTCATCGCAATCAATCATATTGTCAAGTCAATTTCAATTTTCACCATGCAAGTGTGTGTGTGTTGATGCTGAATACCATTTCAAAAACGAACAATGACAAAAGGAAAAAACCGTGAACAAACAAAGCATTGCAGAAACCGTGACTATGATGCTCAAAGTGAAGAAATGGGGGTATCGAGGAGAATTTTCGTGTAGAATGACTGCAGAATCAAGGACGTCTCAACTGCTGTTGCTGCGGCTGTGAAGGATCCCAACGTTGTTGATTTGCATACATCTGCTGTTGCTGTCCTTGCATAGGTTGAGCAAATTGTCCTGGTCTACCTGATGGCTGCATCTGTTGCTGCTGTTGTGCATACATGTTTCCTGCCGACGAACCCTGCTGTTGCTGTTGCTGCTGTTGCTGGTGACCACCAAATTGACCATAATGCGCTTGCTGATCTGGACTTCTCTCATGATACCCACTATCAACACCACCTCCCATCACTGAACCTAAACTCTGACTAGCCTCGAGCGCGGCCGCTTTATCACCACATTCCTTCTCCACCCTCCAATGTCTCCTCAACGCATCGCTTCTTGGGAAACCCTTACCACAAATCTCGCAAACATAAGGCTTATCACCCGAATGAACTCTACTGTGTCGCTCCAAGTCATGCTTCCTCGAGAAGGCTCTTGGACAGACTGAGCAAGCAAAAGGTTTGAGCTGCGAGTGCGATCGCAGATGCGCCTTGAGGTTGTAAGACCTGTTTTTTGCGAAAGTCTTGTTGCAGTTGGGATAAGGACATTTGGCAATGCCATCCACATCGATACGTGCGTCCATGGCATCGCCGAGAGCATTGATCATGTCGGTCGCGTGTGGATTCATACCATGATGCGGCATGAATCCGGAAGATGACGAGTGATGCATTCCATAGCTGTACGAACGCGACGGGGGCATCATGCCACCAGAGTGCATTGCCATTCCGTTGGATCCTGTTGGATCCTGCATGCCGTGCGCTCCGCTATAACCAGCATCTTGACGCACGGCAGCACCATTGTCGGGGAAATTTGACTGCCAATCTTGCTCGCCCGGATACGCTTGGCCACTCTGCCAGCTCATGAGACGGGCACGTCCGACATTCTGACTTGGCACCACGGGATCGCGATTGGGACCTCGTGCAGCAATGCCAACACCTGCTCCAGTCGACAAGCGTCTGAGCTCGTTGTTGAAGCCAGGTGGAGAGAAGCCAGCGGTGGTGGCCATGTTGATGAGACTGCGCTGAGGTTGGAGAGTGGGCCGAGTGCGACCGTAGGGAGAGTTGGTGGCGGAAAGAGCATCTCTCGTTCTGTGCAAGCCTCGGGATGGACCAGCTTGAGACTCGTACATGTCGTCTGCTTCCAGCGAAAGTCTTTGTGTCTGCGGGGTTTGTCGCTGGGGCATCTGACCAGCCGCTGGTTGGAGAACAGAAGGTGCGCCCTCGGCCATTCCACCTGCCGACGGACCAGCCATTTGAGACATGCCAATCGCATTGCCTCCGAGCGAAGCATCACCAGCGGGCATCACGTTGCGAGAGGCAAGCAGCGAATCTGAGCTGATATCAAAGGATTCATCAGCGCGTGTGTACTGTGGAAGATGAAAATCAGCGGTTCTTGGCTGGGTGTCGAGCCTGTTGTTAGCGTCCATGAGGGAGAGTTCGTCTTCCGGGTAGGGGAAAGCAGAGGAAGAGCTGAGGTCACCTGCATCGACGCCGAGACCTGTCGACCAGAGACCGTATTCGGTAGCAGTATCCAACAAAGGTGTGCCGTCCTCGGCAAAGGTGAATGAAGGGATGTCGCCGTAGTCAGTAGCTTCAAAGACGTTCATGCGTGTGTGAACGGACTAAAAAGGCGACGAACAAAGAGATTGGGCTTGGGTCAATACACAATGCATTGTGAGAGCGGAGCAGGCTTGTGTCGGAAACTTACGTATTCGTACTCGGGTGCGTCATCGAGTAGCGAGGCAGGTAGGACAGGAAAGGAGAGCGGCGCGGACGAGCCGTCAAGACCTATTGTGTCGTTAGTGGTTGAGCCAAACATGGGAGCAAAGGCGGCTGCTGCAAGATCTGCATCGAAGTCAGTGGTGGTAAAGGATGGACCTTCTGGCGGGCAAGATGGATTGACATCTTGCAAGGATGAAGAGCCTGCATAGGCGCCACTGAGCACCGAGTCGAAGGCACGAGATGTTGGTGCTGTTGACGCTGAATAGAGGGTGCTAGGATCCGAAGGAGATGTTGAATTTGCCATCATGGAGGGCGCAGAGAAAGATGCTGGGTCGGAAGAAGCAGGAGTGGACGACATGTTGGTTGGCGGAGTGACACCAGCTAGCGATAGTGTGGATGAGAGTGGGATAGAGCTGGAGGAAGCAACGTGATGGAGGGTGTTGGATGATGAAGAGGATGAGGAAGCGAGAGGTGTGGAGAGTGTTCGGGAAAGGTCGGCGGCATATTGATAACGAGGATCGTTCGACATGCCGGGCTGCGGAAAGTGACTGCGCGCGGTGGCCAAGACTGAGGTCATTGCAGCTTGTTTGCTTTCTGTATGCTAGAAGCACAAGGACTTGTGAAAAGGTGAGATGCGAACAGCGATACCGTGACAGCTGGAGCACCAGATGTGACTATCACAGGTAGTACGATAAGGATCACGAGATGAGTGAGATTCACGGTGGAGGATCCGGATGAGCCGATAGGTCAATGTTGTAAAACTGAGCAGCGACTCTGGAAGGCGATAGAGTCGGGTGCCTGAATCGCAAATGAAAGTGCAGGATGCGATGTGCTCTCGTAGGGGTGTCCGTGATGAATGCGGCGGGTCTCGTGTCGTGTATGTGACTGTGACTTGAAGAAGGCCAGGCCTGGTCAGACTCGTGATCGGAAAAGGGAGCGGGCGTGATGCTGATGCTGACACAGCAACACAAGGATGTGATTGGGACGATAGCGAGGACGATGGGTGACGAGCAGAGTGTATGTTGCGTCGTTGGGCCAAGCAGGCAGGAGGTTACTGATATCGAGTCAAGTCGTGATGATCGTGAAGAGATGGAGCAAGTAGATGAAGATGAGTGTGGGAGTTGAGGTTGAGAAGGAAGCAAGCAGACACAAGTGCAGAGTAAAAGACGAGGGCTGAGTGGTTGGGCGGCGGCGTGAAGTCGGGGCTTGCTCGAAGATCAGCTGGCAGAAGGTCTGGCTTTGGCCTGGCTTGATGGCGAGAGAGGGTCCAAACTCTCAGCGTGTGTGTGTGTGTGTGTGTGTGTGTGTGTTGGTGGATGATGGAAAGGAATGGCGGCGTTCGGGCGCGCGGGTCCAAAAGATGAGCGAGGTGCAGATCGACGTGCAGCAGCAGCAGAAGCAGCAAAGCCAAAGGCAAGAGAGGGCGTCCCAAGCTACGGCACAGTTGTTTGGTGATTGTACGGAGCTGTTCTGTAACAATTGTCGGCGCTAGAAACGATCGTCGTCGGGAAAGGTATCAGCGTCGAATGCGATTCCTCTCTTTTGGGCCTCCGCTTTGCTGGTTTGCGAAGATCTCGACCCGTCACCGAACTATGATGCTGCCGTGTGAGGAAGCAGAGATAGAGGGTGATGAAGACTCTGAGAGAAGACGAAAGGAGAGCAACAGCAACGGATGCAGGCAACCACAGCAGAAGCAGCAGCAGCAGCAGCAAGCAGCAGCAACTCACGGAAGGAAAGCCGAAGCGGATCAAAGTGAGTGAGTTGCAGTTGTGAATTGCACTCCGCGTGCGTGTGTGAGAGAGCTGACGGTAGAATGGGCCCAAGTCACAGTTCGGAGAGAGCGAGAGCGAGAGAGAGAGAAGCCGTGGGGAGAGGCCACGGTGGAAGAGTTGTGAGCAAATTGGACACTTCGGCTAAGGGGAAAAAAGACTCTCAGTCGGTGAGAAGGGTAAAAGAAGAGAGAGAGAGGCGAGACACAGGCAAAAGGTAAAATTAAGGGAAAAAAGAGGATGCATGCGAGTTGCCAAGTGACTGACTGAGAGACCGACATCGACAAAAAAAAAAGCGCAGCTCCAGCGTTGATGTCCGAGCAAGCGGCAATTCAATTCTACCCTTTTCTCAGCGACACCGAGCTCAAACAAGACTGCAGCGTGCAACCATTCCAAAAACCAAGCCAACGCAACTGGCAACTTTAAAATTTTAATTCCAAAAAAAAAGGGAGAGTGCATTTGTGTGCCTTGGCTCGCTCGCTCTCGGCGTTGATTGTGGATGCGTTGTTTTCCCCTGCAGCAGCTGTCCGGCCATTATGCGTCTTCTTCACACTTGTGAAACAGGGACAAAAGAATCACTCACTTCCCCTCTCCCTCTCTCTCTCTGATTCAGGTACAGCACGCTCTCAAACAGTCCCACCGGTGCATAAAGATGATGCAGCTAGAAGATTCAACATGACTTTTGAAAAGGAAAGCAGAACAATCGGTGTCTGTCTCGTTTATGTCAGTGTGTTATCGCCGTTACACTCATGCAGCAGAGCTACAGTAGCTCGGCTTGGATACCGTATGGCGGTGTCTGTGGACAGTTCGTGTGGGTGAGTAGTGGGTTTGGGTGGTGGAGAGACAGAGAGAGAGAGTGTGTGTGGATGTGGATGTGAGAGCTGCTGCACCTCGCTCGGGGTAAAGCTGCATTCGCGCAGCTCGCATCCTCTTTCTTCCTCCAATGCGGAAAAACGACGCGGCGGCGGCTGGGCCCAGTTGAGCGGATACAGTACTCTGTAGGCCGAAGCATCGAGGAAAACACGGCGGGATTTCAATTATTTTTTCTTTTTCTTTCAGAAAGCCAGTTCTTTAGCTCTTTCTTATTCCGTCGATCAGATCTACTGTACATCATACGACTTGGGAGATGTGTTGATAGTAGCAAAGATGAGTGTCTTAGCTCGTGCCGTTGTCGGCGTACATCACTACGGCTCTCGAGGTGTGATCAAGAGGCGTAACAAGCATCGCTGGCCGACTAAAAGCTAATCTTTTAAGAGCTAAGAAAATATGCCCAAGGTCCGTGGCGTTTGACAGCGGCGTCGACGCGGGCGGGCGTAACTCAACGCTCCTGTCTTCTTTCTCGCTCTTTTCTACTGTAGCGAAAAGCTGCTGCGAGTTGCAGATCCTCGCTTACTAGCTTTGTACAGCATACCGCGTCCCTGGCTTGTTCCTCTGCTTTGGCTGTGTGCAACACCATCTTGACTTTGTTAGCCGCTTGAGAACGATCCGAGTTTCGCATTAGCCGACGAGAGTGATCACATTCAATGCGGTGTTTCGGGAGCGATCCGGTACCCTATTAGTCTAGATTATATTTTATCGGCTGCTCGGGTTATGTTTTCTTTAAGAGCAATCAATTTGCGCTAACATAGCCTATCAAAATAGATCTTTCATCGGTTTCAACACCAATGATAGAGGTCCGACCAGGGTAATAAAGCTCCACAATGGATCGCTCGGATCCTTCCACGTTGATCACATAGCGAACGCTCGGGACTTGATCACATGTGTGTCATCCGTGTCAACTTCCTCGACACCCATGTCACCATCTCTTTGCAAGGACGTGCTATAGCTAACATCTCAACCGCGGCTATCGTTGTGGCGCACAAGGGTTCGTGCACTGATCACTTCATTGCTTTGCCGCTTGAATAGATGGGTCGCTTGAATCTCAACTGTTGTATTGGCCTTAGTCTGGCAAAACACCGCCATATCTTGTCCACCACTGTCTGCGGAACAATATCCCGAATCACAATCAGAAAAGGGGCGACAATCGAATGCCACATCCTTGCTCATTGTCAGCTCTGCTGACTTATTTCGCTGAATGTGAATTGTTTGAATCTTACTTGGCCGTATGACGGTGACAGGATGTCCACCTCGATTGCCCCAAGGCGCCAACAATATCGGATCAGCCCTGGCCTAAGGGCCCTAGCCTAACCTTACTGATTCTACTCGACTTAGCCCGCAACATCCTCGGCCCACGCCGTAGCACAAGCCGACGATCGCGGTTACGAGTATTCAGCACCGTTCCGAGTTGACTAGATGATTGTTCCGATGTCTCGGCGTGCTACAGTAGTGTGGGGGGATGTCTCATGCGGACCTCGAAAAAAAATCCTCGCCGAAAATCAAAATCACCCCTAACACCGTCCGAATCCGGAACAGTCCAAACCAAACAATGCTCAACCAGATTGCCGGTCAACCCTTCCTTTTCCAAACTCACACACAAACAAACAATTGCAGTCTTAAAATGAGAAAACAAACGTATATCGAGTCCAAGAAAAAAAAAGAAACTAATGCTAGTAGTAATACATGATCAACAACATCATCATCTTTGCCCGCTCTCTTAGCGCATCAACATCCGCAATAAACTTGACAACACTTTGAAACTGAGAGGTTTCACAATGTACCCATCTGCACCCGTCTGGAATGCCTGTCTCTTATCTTCATCCGTAGATCTTCCTGTCAATGCAAAGATCTTTGATCTATGCCGAGGCGGTGGTTTCACCGCTCCAGAAGCATTCTTGCCACCACCAGAGCTTGAGCTATGGTATCTCTCCAGCTCGATCTTTCGGATCGCCGCGATCGCCGAGATTCCGTCCATCACTGGCATGCTCAGATCCATCAATATCACATCAAAGTGGTGCGGAGGATATCTCGTAAACTGTGCAATGCCTTCCTCACCGTTTGTCGCTTCCACAAAGTCCACATCCAGCTTGGCAAGGAACGCAGCAATCACTTTGCGGTTGATCGCGTTGTCTTCCACCGAGAGAATCTGCATGCGTTTGCGGGCAGCACCGCTGCCACCGATACCTGAGCTGAGCAAACTCGAGCCACTCCGACTGTTGGGTGCGATGGCACTCTTCAGCACCGCGCCGTCTCCGCCCTCAAGCGAGATGGTCGAGCCTGGCGTATTGGGCGTGTGCGGAGTGGACGGTGTAGGTGCACGTTCAAAGTACGAGTCTCCACCACCACCGCCACCGCTGCCATCTCCATCACGACACGAGGGCGAGTTACCTGCCAGAGGCGACATGAGAACATGCTTGTGCAACCTTGGCTCGTGGTACGTGATGCTGCGTGCGGGCAACAGCGGCCGGCTGGGCTTCATTGCCTTGGCGGCTCCAGTGTTCTCGCTGCCAGCGTCCATACGTGCTTCGGTCGAGTGTCGTCGAATCAGCGAGTTGGATCCCATGCCAGGAGGTTCGGGCGACATATGGTACGATCTCGTTCGATCTACTCCTGGCTCCAGCGTCGGACGTCGTTGCTCCCGAACATGACCATCGGCAGGCGCCACTGCTGAGCGTTGCCCAGTGATCTCTCGCAATCTTGCTGTGGCGTCGGCAGTCGTCTCCGTCATACTCATCGGACCAGGTGTGTCGCCTTCGGCTCGCGGCGTAAGCGAATTGGTCGACTCAAAAGAGCCCAATTCGTGACCAGGATGACTGTGAATGTCCGGTCGACTGTGACGCGGTGCAAAGTAGCTGTCGTTCTGATCCGGCTGCTTGTAGCCCGCTTCGCTAGGTGACGGCAGAGGTGTGCTTGGCTTGGTCTCTTCAGCGCAAGGAGGATCGCCAGACTTTTGACGCTCGAGGCATTGCAGGCAGAAGTCGACCACGCCTTCAAGCTTAGCGGGACCGGCAGGCTTGAACAGGATGCGCGCCACACCACCTGCAGCATGGTAGTCTTCGCATGCCATCGCGATGTCCGACTCGCCACGGCTAGCAGTGAGGAAGATGACGGGCGGCAGCTGTCCTTTGCGCTGCTTCTTGATCTGCTCGAGCAGCTTCATGTCGTCGTTAATGACAAGCACGTCGCTGTGCTCTACGTGGTCCTTAGCGTTCTTTTGCTCTGACAGCTTAAACTCCCACCAGTTGAGGAAGTAGCCTTCGAGTGCCAGACGAAGATCTTGGTCACCGCGCGAATCGTCGAAGCCGAGCAAGGCAACGCTGTACTTCTGGTGAACGTTGACCGCGGGTTTGTAGGTGGGGCCTTCCACGTCCTCGTCCCCGCAAAGCTCAAGCTCGCAAGTGACACGGATCTCAGTTCCCTCGCCCTCGGTACTCCAGACGTCGATCTTGCCGTTGAGCGAAGGTGACTGAACAATGCTGTTGACGATCGAAAGACCCAGACCGGTACCTGTTCCGTGTGGATTCTCTTGTGTGAACGGATGGAAGAGCTGCTCCTCCAAGAAGGCGCGAGAGATACCGCGACCTGTGTCTGTGACGGAAAGCTCGATCATGATGTGCGTGTTGGAACTCTGCACCTCGCGCAGGGAGACATGAACAAAACCAGCCGAGGTGAACTTGAGCGAGTTGCCGATCAAGTTCATCAACACACGTCGAATACCACCGGTGTCGCAGTTGACCAGCCATCCATCTTCTCGAAGAGCAATGTCGATGACGGTCTCGACCTTGTTTTCGCGTGCAGCCTTTGCGCGTGCCTGGACCATAGATCCACCTGATGAGCTTGAGTCTGTCGGCGGTGCATACACGCTTCCGATACCGGACGTGGCACTCTCGACCTGTCGTGCCATCTGACCAATCCAGCTGCTCTCGCATACCTCCTGAATGAGTTTGACCATGTCGCACTTGGTCTTGCTTTGGTTCGAGCGCTGTCCCGATCGAGTGTTGCCGCTGAGCTTGGTGAAGTCGAGCACGTGGTTGACGAGCTCCAGGAGACTCTTTCCGCATGCTTCCACTGTCTCAAGATACGAACCTTGCGTGGCGTTGAGCTTGGTCTCCGCGAGCAGTTCGGCAGCGGCGAGGATACCATGCAGCGGTGTTCTCAGCTCATGTGAGATGTTGGAGATGAAGTTGCTCTTGGCCTTGTCCGCGAGCATGATGTCCTTCTTGAGGATCGAACTGAGTACGATCATGCCGAGGGCTCGCAAGTACTGGAGACCGCTCACCTGCAACTCCTCGAGCGCAATGGATCGTTCTGAGCTGGTGATATAAGCACACAGCAATGCGAAAGGCTGCTTGTTGAGACCGAAGATGGGCACCAAGAGCAACCCAGTCACACCGTGAGGCAACAGTGTTCTGAACGGTGGCGGTGCATATGAGTAGAACTTGCCGGTGCGGTTGAGACGCAAGAACTCTGCCATTTGGACATGGTGGCTGAGAGGAACGAATTCGCTGCGCTCGGGCGGCACACCGTCGGTTTCGCTGGCGCCAAGCACGTTCATGGGCGGCACTCGCTTGGCTCTAGCGCTCTGGTCAGCCATGGGCGAACTGAAGGGGCTCCTGAACGTCTCGACACCTGTGGTACCGTCAAAGTTGCTTCCACGAGCACGTCGCTTGCTTGGCGTTGTCGAACCGCCATCAACAGTAGCAGAGTGATAATCAGAATCACCGGAGCCAGAGCCGAGGCCGAACTCGCCTGCACCGCCGTTGTTGGGGTCTGACGCTGCTGCGGCCGGCTCTTGTGTCGAAAGAGGGTTGGCAAAGTAGATCTTGCTGCTGGTGCCCGTTCCAAGGTCGCTAGGGACAAAGTCATTGTCATAAGAGTCGATGAGCTCGAAGTGCGAGAGGTCAAAGATGACGGCTCCAGATGCCTGCAACGCTTCGCGCATGCTTCTTGCTGCGAGCTGAAAGACTTTGTGCGTGCCGACGGTGCCCTGCGGTGTGGCGACCGCGGCCGATTCGCCCTCTTCTGAATCCATCTCGAGACACTCTTTGGTGAAGAGCTCGACGGAACGCTGCATGCGATCACGCATGCCAAACTGAATCCTGTCTCGCAAAAGCTCCATCTCACGCATCACAACGCGGGCAAACTCCTTGAGCGTGTGACGCTGTCGCGGTCCGAACTCGGTTCGTGGCTTGTCATCGATCAAGCAGAGACTGCCAATGTTGAGACCGTCCGATGTACGCAGGGGACTGCCGGCATAGAAGCGGATGTCAGGCGAGCCCTTGACAAGCGGGTTCCCGGAGAAGCGCCAATCCTTGGCCGCGTCAAAGACGACGATCGGCTCGTCGCTGTCTTGCAAGATGGCGTGCGAGCAGAAAGAGCAGTTGCGCGAACCAGCAAGGGCCTGCAGCGATGCAATGGTGATCTCACCGCCTCCACCCATCTGTGCCTGGAAGATCTGCTCATTTTCGCCAACAAGGGTGATCAACACCAGCTTAGAGTTGAAGACAAGCTTGACCAAATGAGCGATTCTCTCAAAGTTGGGATTGCCTGCGATCTTGGGTGGACCGTAGCGTGACAGAGCCTGGAGACGCGACTGTTCGTGAGGTGGTAGAATCGAAGGAAGGTAGCCATAGTCGCGATAGAAGAGCTCGGCGCGTCTACCTGCTGCGAGGTACGACTGGATGCGCTGCGAGGACGTACTGGATATGACCGGTCGAGGCCTGGACGAAGCATTGGCAGCTAGCGAAACGTCTCTTGCGCTCACATCATGCGGGATGGCACCTGCATTCGGACTGTCATCGACTTCCCGCGCCGTAGAGAACGGCGAGCTGGTCACGGTGCCGCGCAGGTCGATTCGGGTCTCTCCGCTCTGCTTTCCTCCGACGAAATGCGCCACGTTGACGGTTGGTCCGTTGTTGGTCGAAGCAGACGCTGAAGCTGAACCTCCGGAACTGGAGGTGGCCACACCCATGGACAGGTGCGAAAGCGCTGAGACGCCTTCGTGCGGCCCACCAGCTGCTGAGAACGAAGGACGAGGCGAGCTGCCAGGGAAGCTGGCGCTATGTGAGACCAACGCCCCCTTTGAGTTGCGACCTCCGTCGATGCGAATGCGCTCTATTTCTGCACGCTCCGATCGTTCCATGCTTGTTCTTCGTGCCGCGCGACGCAGACCAGCCACGGTGACGTTGTCGAGAGCAAGTTCATTAATGTAGGAACTCTTCGGTTCAGGTCCGTCTGCACCGGAAGCCTGGCGTGACATGGCCTCGGCAAAGGTCAAAAGACCTTCAGGCGCCGACTGCCAAACGACGGGTTGTTTGGGCACGCCATGGGTGGATTGAATTGGCGTTGGTCCAGGTCGATTAGGTCCCTCCGAGTCGGTGGCCTCTGTGTGGCCTGAAGAAGCTATGGCGGCTGCAAAGGCGTCGCGAGAATCCTTGACGCTACCATCCGCAAGTTTAGACTTGGTTCGCGCCGGAGGCGTAGATGTGGGCGCTTCGGTCTTGGGTGTGGTCATGGGTGAGATGCCTTCTGCTGTGGCCTTACTGGCCCCTGTTGCACGCACTGGAGTGGAATCTTTGAGCGGATCAGGGATGGCCTTGGTGGGAGTCTTGACCACGGGCCTGCCTGGCTCGTCCGGCAAGATGGTGTTGTGAGGCGTCGACGTGTCTGCAGCCGCTTCAATTATCGAGTCAGATTGCTGTCTGCGGCTGGCTTTGGCTGGTGTCGATGAGATAAGCTGCGGTGCAGGTGCTAAGCCTGGACGTCCTGCTTGTGCAGGCAAATGCTTGCGTGCATTGGTAGAGGGAATGCCTTCAGGCACGGTCTTGGCTCTCTGCGGCGAATGCCCTTCCTCCGGATGCTCGTTAGAGGCGTCCGAAGCGTCGGCTTTTGGCCCCTTAGATGACGAGAGGTCTACCTTGCCGACGCTGGTAGAGATGCGCGATACGGCCGACATGCTTGCCGATGGCTCCCTGAGCGCTGTCAGGATATGTGCATCAATGTCGTTGCTGGTCGTGGCACTGCTTTGCGCGTTGGTTGCGCGGGACGATTTGGGCTTGTCGAGTTGAGCCGCCTCTTTCTTGGGCGAAGAGACGTACTCGAGCGTGTGAGAGTGCATCGGAGTTACCGGGTCGAAGCCATCAACGATGGGTGCAGAGCTGGTATCGGCAGGTGGGAGAGACGCAGCCGTGATGGAATCGCTAGCGTCTGTATGCGCATCAGCGCTACCTCGAGCACTGAGAGGCAGACTGTGAGGCTCGAATTCGGTCGTGATGGCAATGGCTGCTGTGCTGGCTACTTGATCTGAGTCGGGCAAGATGTACTCCAGCGACGGTCTCCGTGAACTGATGGAAGCGATTGATCTGGTATCTGATGACTTGTCATCTGGGATTGACTCAACAACCGTGTTTATGCGCACTTTTGCACCAGGGATCGCTGTCGACTGCCCTGGCGGTTGCGGAATGAGACCCGGGTTCCACCGACCTCTTGCATAAGCGTATACAAAGTTGGCCCAGTCATAGGCGCCGGCTTCTACAAATTGCAACGAAGCGTCGTCGTCGTTGTCATCTGCACTGCGAGCTGGAGCAGCGGATGGGCCGTCATCTTTGACTACGACTGATGACGAGCCGAAGTTGCCTATGGAGGATGCAAAGTCTTCTGACTGGGTTGCAGCTCCATCTCGGAACGGATTTGAAAAGGTGGAGGCATGCTTCTGGGATGCTGCTGGCTGGTGATTGCTGGTGGCTGTGCCAGAATCGAGTGCAGACATGGTTGCAGCTTTCGACGGCACGGAAGGAAGGTAGCTGAGAGTTCCAGGCGCAGCAACGCCGGGTTGAGTGCGCATTTTGTGCCAGGCGGGATGGTCAGCAACATTGAGCTCCTGCGGATTGTCCCGATAGTCTTCCTCCTCTTGGCTGTCCTGATCGGTTGTTGACAAGTGATCATGCATGGGACTAGATGCAGATGGGGCGGCAGTTTGTGGAGGAAGGGAGCTGGAACTAGCGGCGGGCAAGTCGTCTACTCCGTGCTCGGATGAACTCGAGGAAGCGTACGTTTCGTTGCGATAGCCATGTGTGAAGCTTCGCGAGGCCGAGGAAGAGGAGGCAGCACCCATGACTCTCCATGCGCCGCGTCGGACTGCGCCAGAAGATGAGATAGAAGAGCGTGGCGAAGAGATGCCGCTCTTGATGTGCACCTTGGCAGCTGAGAGGGCATCGTTGGAGCCGACGCTGCTGCCATCGTCGACATCTAAAGGCGGCACGCGCGCCTTAGCGGACTTAGGTTGAGGTGAGGTAGAAGACGAGGGTGTCGCGGTCAAGTCGCCGGCAGGAACAGAATCGGAAGAGTTGGTGTGCGCAGATTGTGAAGAGGAAGAGCCGGAGGAAACATGAGCAGCTCCATCAGGCTGCAGTTTCGATGGGGTAGGTTTGAGCATCGTTGAGCCCGAAGGCTCGGGTGGTGTGGATGCAGACACCTCCATGTTGGCGGAACGAGTGCAGGCCGCACGATGTTGCGCAGAGCTTGGCGGTTGTTGGACTGGCTGACTTGTGTAGTGTCAGGTCGTTGAACAGCCGTCAGCCAGAGACGCTATAGTGGAGTTCAGGTTGAATAGATGTGCCGCCGAGGATAGGTGCAGCAATCAGAAGGTGTAGTGGTCTCTAGACGGAAGTGGACGAGGTCATATGGCCGGCAAGGTTGATTGGGCTAACAACGACGAGGGGAGCAGCAGACCGAAGGCTGAAATCTAAAGTCGACTATGAATTTTGACAGCGGAGACGAACAAAATTGAAGGTCGTACTGCTCAGTGCCCGTCCTCGGCTTGACGAGCGGAAACCGTATGATGGACGAGAGGAGCTAAGAGCGAGAACTGTCGCCTTTGTTGTATAGTCGCACAAGAAAGAAGGACAGTGCAGATCAGGCTTTACGAAATGGAAGCTGAAGATCGTGGCTAAGCGGCGGATGAGTCTTTGTTCAGCGATCTTGCTTGTCACGAGACGATTAACGGAAGCGTGCAGCTGATGAATTGAAAGAATCGACTGCGGATGCCAACGCGAGTCAGGGGTGCAAGGTGGGGTGCTGACCACGCGAGAGCTGCGAGGAATGATGGTGAAAGCGTCAAGAAGGTGGACACAATTGAGCCAGGACGAGAGCGATGGCTGGTCGAAACTATGGCTGAGTCGATGAGTGCTAGAAGATGCGGAAGAGATGAAACCGAATGTCCGTCGCGGTCCTAAGCGCAAATCGTATAAGGCGCTAGCGAGTATGAGGGTGTCGGTGCGTCGGAGACAATTGGAAGACGATGAAGAGGAAGAGAAGGTCCAAGTGATGAGATGGAAAGGACTCGTCGACGGCAGCAACAGGCAAGCAATACACAGTATGGAAGGTATTGTTGAGATGTCGAGGCTTCCGAGAAACGGGACGTCCAAGCTCCAATAGAGGGTCAGAGAGAGAGAAAGAGTAGAGCGGGAGACAGGCGCGCAAGCCAAGGCCAATTGTCGTCGAGTGGAGGGAGAAAAGCAGGCGGTGGAGCAGTCACAAGTCACTCAGCGCAGACGAGCAAGCAGGAAGCGAAGCTGGGAAGCTGGGAAGGAAACAAAGGCCGACAGCAGCAGCAGCAGCAGCAGCGACGAAGCGAGTCTGAGCCAAGGGACCAAAGTCACTCACAACGGTCCATCCGCTTCGCGGTCAAAGAGAGAAAGAGTAACGTTAACGTTAGCTTTGGCGTCAGTCTGCAGCGCGAGATCCCAAATTGCGGACTGTGAATTTCCAAGTCTGGCCTTTCCCTTTCTCGCAGACGTGCGTCAAATTAACACGATACTCGCGACGCACACACCGCCTTGCTATTATCTGCAGGCATGCTCGCTTTCTCCCTTCAATAACAGTGGGCCCGAGTGGGTGGCCATCAATGAGCTATTCATACCACTTGAGCACCATTGGGTATGTTGGAAGCAGCAACGGCAAGAAGGAGCTGATCAAGAAGGAACGACGCCGTACAGAATAGCGAACGAAAAGCAGTACTCAAGTCGAGGGAGCCTGCAATGCCTGATCTCGGAAATTCGCGTCAGGTTGGCAGCTCGTTGTTTTGACGCCATGCAAAAAGGACGAAGAATTGTTCTATTTTTGAACCCTTCTGATGTCAAACAGCGATTTTCAACCAGCACACACGCAACAAAGAGGCTTGCCTACAACCTTGCCTCGCTATAGGCTGCTGTAGGATAAGCCGACCAAGAGCCATTACACTCTATAAGCATCAGCTTTTTGGTAGTCTCGGAAGGGATACCTTCGCATCGATCTCATGTTTCCTTCTTATGATCAAAGAGCTTGTTGTGAAGGTCTTTGTTGCTGTCGAGGTTGCCTGCGACGCTCCGGAACGGTGATTGAAGTCGGCAGCCGTGCTTGCATGCTCAAGACACCGTCCCGGTGACAGGCGCCGACAGCATACAGCAACGGGCATAGACACAACCAACGATGCGGGATCGACGATCTGCTGCTCGCCTCATGGTCAACTACATACACAGTAGCCTGCTTTCTTGAATGCTGGAAGCAAGCATGTCAGGCGTCGCAAAAGCAAGAAATTAGGCCTAGACCTCACGTTCTCGGCGTCCAAATGGATCGGAGACAGCGCGCTCTTCAAGCCCAAAATTCCTGCAGCAGCTCCATAGGCTTGCAATAGCTTTCAGATTTCGCCCGTCGGCTTTTCTTCGAGATCAAGCGTTGCAGAACGCCGGGATCTCCAATAGAGCTGCTGGCTCTAGATCTTCTGACCCACATAGTTGGTGTACAGAGGCAGCATACAAGCAAGTTGTTGGTGATGTTGTGCGGATCACTCGGAAGAAAAAGTAAGATCAAAATGTTAGGCCTTGTCTTTCCATTTTCCGACACTATTCAAACTTGACGCACTTTTGTTCGGAAAAAAGGACACGAACTCGAGTCAAGCTCACGACCCTTTTGGCTGCAAGTCACCACAAATGACATCATCAGACACTCTGACTCGCTCTTGCAGTACGAATGAAAGCATGAAACGATATCGGGACCTGGTTGGGCGTGACATTTTCATGCTTCGATTGGAGCACACGAATCACAATCCATCATCGGCTTGTGCGAGCTCGACTTATTGTGCTGCTGTCATTCTTTCCCTGTCGACCAACACGACTGTAGTAAGAGATGCAATCAAGTCGGAACGATGATGAGTTGGCTTAATTAAACTGCCTGCACCGCATCGACACAGAGCAATTTGATGCGTGAAGCGTAGGTACACTTGCGTTGATCACATTGATACAGCTCTCTCTCGACATCGGAACAGAGCCGAAGCATGTGGTACTGAGACGTTCCTTCTGCTGAGAAGCGACACAGTCATGATTCTACAGACCCCAGGCAATTGGCACATGAAGATAAGCAAGTATCGATGCAGAAGCCAAAATGATGTTTGCGGTTGACCGTCTTATTTCAGAGTCCGAGTGAGAGCAGATGGCGTCCTTTTGGTCGGCTATTGCTTGCTACACTCTGTTGCAACAAGTGCAAGAGGGTTGCTGATATGTCAAGATTCGATCAAGGGCATCGTCATGTCACATATTGGGCTTTTGTTCGAGACCTTCCAATTTGCCAGAATCGAGCTCCGACAGTGTGACATCCAAATAAAGCCCTATACACATCAATCTTGTCTCAGCAGAGCTTTGGGCGATGATGGTAATATGGCGCAGGACGAAACAATGGTTGCAGCCGCTTCTGTCATGACCGTGGGGAGAGGATCGGCTAAGCGAGCCTCGAGGCGAGAAGAACCAAACTCAAAATAAAGCTCATCAATGGACCATCGTGGCTTGCAAGCGAGGAGGGCGATTCACATGATCGTTTCAACGCAACATACAGCTCATTCGTGAGCCTTCAGGGACCATGTGCTCGTTAGGCTCCTCGAACATCGTCGTCATACAAATTTTGAAGAGGCCTTTTGGATGACACAGACTGAGGCTTAAGTGTGGCGCTGTTTGGTTATGAAACAAACGAATCCCGCGTGATGAATTATTGATGAGCATCGTTCGGCTCGCATGCATCGTTGCAAGGCAAATGAATGCTGGTTGCGTCGGAAAGTGAGTTCCGAACCATCCGAACCTGCAGAAGAAAAGCTTTTTGAAAGAAAGTGACCTGCGATCGATCTCTACCGCCTCTCTTTTTAATGTCATCATCAGCAAGTACTTTGCCCCGTGACTGAACGTTGTGCATCGTTTCTCACAGCTGTTGCGTCAATCGTCTCACATGCTCGTCGCACAGGGTCATGCCGGTCGTCGAAAGACACGTGATACCGACGCATCAAGGGCTACTATACTAGGGCATCATCTGCTCCCCGTTACCAGGAGCTTCACAATCAGCGCAGGCGACGAAGGTCGTCCGCGATTTTTTCGGCTATGTTCGATACAAAGGCTCTAACAATATCACTGATTCCTCACACTCGCTCTCTTCGTCTTACATATATTACACAGCGGCCTTCGAACGTTTGCTGCTGTTTTTGTAGGCTTCTACAGTCTACACATGGCGGTCTGAGGGAGGAGTCGCAAGAGCAATTGAGATGATGGGAGGACCCTGCGTCTCGATCAATGCAAGCAGCTCCTATCTCTTTTGTCAACCTCTCGGCGTGGACAATCTGATGAGATTTTTTGCCATTGAACCACAGCTTTGTTCTGCTGCACGCGCGCGCGCCAAGGGTCAAAGAGCCTTCGCTTGCATTTTGCATTGAAGGCCCAGACCGCGCTTCCAAGAGAGACTCAGAGAGTAAGTTAGCAAGACGTGACCGTGGCGGTTGAGCGGGTGTGGAAAGCCCCTGACTTCAAGGGAATCGACAGCGCATGACCAATTACAGCAACGCCCACTTTTTTCGTCTCTGGTCTTTCTCCGCACAATTTTGGCCTCTCTAAGTGAAGTCGATTGCTATACGACGATAGCACGTTCTAAGCAGCTAAGCATATACGGTACGAATTCGCTCGTTGTAGATAGCTGAGACTGGCACGGTCGATCCGACGAGGATGAGAAAGCTGTGTTGAAGCCTGGACTCGGAAATGATCCGACCTGCGCGTGTGCTTTCAGAGGCTTGGCAACGGTTAAGCGACCTTTGCTTTGCCACAGAACCTCGTGGCTTGGCACTCCGAACCCTCTTTCACTCAAAAGTATCTTTACATCCTTCTCTCATCTCACCTGTACAGTATCTCTGAGCTGCCTTTAGCCTTTGGCAATTGGCGCATCGCGGCGCTCCTCGCCGACTGCGTCTCTCTATAGCCGCGTCTGTTCTCTTCTCTCACGGCTTTGACCCTTTCTTGTTTGGTGTGGAGCTCGCCATTTGTCAACTCCGACCAACACTTTCTTTCCTTTCTTGATCTCTTTGCCTCCTCTCCTCACGACGCCACGACGGGCTGTCTGCTCTTCAACGACAACTATAACCACCCCCTGCATCTCGGACAGCTTTCAATAGCCAGCTGTCACCTGCTCACGCACGCAAGCACACTTGCACACCCGCAGCTGAGCATCTTTTTCACAAACGCCAGCTGCCACCACTTTCTCGTCACGCAACACTCACCTCCCCTCTCACCGTTGCCATCTTCGACCTCGCATCGCTTGCACTCTTCGACATCCACGTGGCTTCCGCACCCCCTGTCTCCTCCCCTTCTTGGCCCGCTCCAGTCCAGCAATCAGCTCCTTGCTTGGCCTGACTTCTCGATTCGTGGTGCTTAAACAGCTGCTGGCCACGACTGACTTTGCCTGGAACCTCTGCGCGTTCATCGGTACCTGTCACACGCTGACCACTCTTGCTCGTTCCTATAAGAGGCAGATTTCACTCGGCGTCCGCATTTCCTACTCCAACGTCTTCGTCCACCATCCCTGTCGGTGCGGCTATCGCTTGACGCTCGCTCTACCTTCTCTTTCTCTTCATCTACGCCGGTCGTAGACGTTGACCGTTCAGGGCGCAATCGATAACTCAGACTGCTCGCGCATTCATTCAACCACCAGTCTACGCTACTTCGCGGCTCGACGCCAGACTCTGCAACTATGACCCGTTTTCTCGTACCACGCGCCGCCAAGAGCGATAGCATCATTGGCGGTTCCGACCCAACCGCATTCGAGACCTCTAATCCACTTCGACTTTTCATCATCGAAGCCGCCATCATCATCATTGTCACTCGTGTTCTTGGCTTTGCTCTCCAAAAGATCAAACAGCCTCGCGTCATTGCCGAAGTCATTGGTGGTATCTTGTTAGGTCCAACGGCTATGGGTCGCATCCCAGGTTTCACCAAGCACATCTTCCCAGCCCCATCTCTGCCATATCTCAACCTTGTCTCCACCCTCGGTCTTGTTCTCTTCCTTTTCCTTGTCGGACTCGAAGTGGATGTGCGAGTCATCCGAAGATGCGCCAAAGAATCCACCGCTATCAGTGTTGCTGGCATGATCCTGCCGTTCGGTATGGGTGCCGCTGTTTCGGTCGGTATCTACAACACCTTCATTGACAGCGACAGGGTCTCTTTCGGCCACTTTGTGCTCTTCACTGGTGTTGCCATGGCCATCACTGCTTTCCCTGTGCTTGCACGTATCTTGACCGAGACAAAACTTCTTTATACCAAGGTTGGTGTGATCGTGCTCGCTGCAGGTGTCGGCAATGACGTCGTAGGATGGATCTTGCTCGCCTTGACTGTTGCGCTCGTCAATGCCGATACTGGCTTGACGGCTCTCTACATCCTTCTCTGCGCTATCGGGTGGATTCTAATGCTGTTCTTCCTCATCAAGCCTGCTTTCATCTGGCTCGCCCGTCGCACAGGAAGCTTCGAGAACGGTCCCAACCAAGTCATGATCATGATCACCTTGCTACTGGTCCTTGTCAGTGCTTGGATCACCGACATCATCGGTGTCCACCCCATCTTCGGCTCCTTCCTCGTCGGTCTTATGGTCCCGCACGAAGGTGGTTACGCTATTGCTCTCACCGAAAAGATGGAGGATCTCGTCCTCGTCGTCTTTCTTCCGATCTACTTTGCACTATCAGGTCTCAAGACCAATCTTGGCGATCTCAATTCTGGAAAAGCTTGGGCTTATACGGTGGCTATCATCGTCATTGCCTTCTTCTCCAAATTCATCGGCTGTGCTGCTGCAGCCAAGGCGTTTGGGTTCAACCTGCGCGAATCGGCTGCCATCGGTACGCTCATGTCGTGCAAGGGTCTCGTCGAGCTCATCGTGCTCAACATCGGTCTGTCCGCAGGGATCTTGGATACGAGGGTGTTTTCGATGTTTGTATTGATGGCCGTTGTGTCGACGGTGATCACGACGCCACTGACGCTGTGGATCTATCCAGAGACACACAGAACCGGTCTCGACGACGCCTCAATTCACTCGCACCATGGTAGGGAGAAGCACGCTGAAGGCGATGAAGAGGATGATACCGAGACAGGCTCGCGTCTTTCGCCGAAGAGATTGCTGGTGGTGCTCAGCAGCTTCGAACATTTGCCTGGGCTGATGACGCTGGTGCAGTTGATGCAGCCTACCCTTGCCGCTGCAAATATCAGTGACAGGGACGTCTCGGAAAGTGATGCTGCTTCCACGGGCTTGCGTCGTCGTCGATCAAAGCAAGCTTCATCGGGATCTGAAGGTGACGCGGGCGAGAAAGCAGGCGATGTAGGTGATGAGACCGATCCATCCGTCGAAGGCGCCGACGATGCTCAGTACCAGACTCCCGTTCTTGCATCGGAAGCCCCATATGCATCAGCACTCGCCGCCCGCTCACGAGCTCAGATCAGTATCGATGCGCTTCGACTTGTCGAACTCACCGACCGTACTTCCGCAGTCATGAAAGTGTCGGAATCCGAAGACACGATGCGTGCCGACCCAATCATCAACGTGTTCCAGACTTTCGCCCATCTCAATGGGCTTCCCGTGCAATCGAGCATGTCGGTCATCCCGCAGGAAGAGTTTGCGGGCACAGTCACGAGGAGGTGCAAGTCTGCGGGCAGCAACTTTATCATCTTGCCTATGACTTTGTCTCAATCACCCGCGAACACTGGCGGAGTAACGCAAGAAGTTCCTGTGGCTGGACCATCTTCGCCTCTAGCTGCAGCGATGTCGAATCCTCTAGAAAGTCTCTTTGGCGGTGGATGGGGATCAACGCAGACCGAGGGTCTGAAAGGAAGATATTCGGCTCAGCATTTCAACGTGGTGAGAAAGATCATCCAAACTGCTGAGACGGATGTTGGTTTACTCATCGAGCGCAAGGCTGCTCGATCGAGTGCCTCTGCTCAACAAAGCATTCTCTCTCGAGTGGGTTCCCAGCCTATCCTTCTAGCATTCATGGGGGGACCGGATGATCGAGCAGCGCTGGATTTGGTAGCACGTCTTTGTGCAAACAATCGAAATCTTTCGGTATTGGTTGTCCGCATGAGCAGGATTAGCCCTGAAGAAGCAGGCGAAGATCAGTTACCGACGGTCCCTCCAACTGTTCATCACGAAGTCAGTTTGAACTATGCTCAGCAAGCTGCACTCAGAAATGCTGGTATCGGAGGAAACAACATGGATACTGTCTACCCAACTCAATACCGCGGTAGTGGTGCACCAGTCCAATCTGCACTCGAAGCAACTTTAGAGGATGACTTGGCTCTACAACGAATCGAAGATCAAATTGCAGCGAATCGATTCAATGGTAGACTCACCATCAAGACCGTTTCTACTGCTAGACCATTACGAGAGCTCATGTCGACAGTGGAAGAAGTCGATCCCACTATCATCGTCGTTGGTCGTGGAAGACGCAATCCTACCCAAACTCACCGAGATGAACTCAAAGTTCTCATCTCAACTCACCACTCAACTAATGCAGTTGAACGTCAACTTAACAGTGAAATCACCAAAGTCATTGGTGAATCAGCAACAGCTTTAACTTTGGCCAACACTACAGCAAGTACATTAGTTATCGCTGCTGGATTTAGTACTCGTCGATCGTGAAAGAATACCCCCACATTTTTTTTTTTTGTCTTTGTTATGATTGCAATTTATATACCCTTTTTTCTTAGCCAAGCTTGTGATGTGTATTGCTAGAAGAAGAAGAAGAAGAGGCGAAATTTGCATAAGGATCATTTCTTGGAATGTGAAAACATAGAAGGTTTTAGAGATTTATTCTTTGTTGCTTGAGAAGCGAATTTTTGCCATGATGCAGCTTTGGAGGAAGCGATTTCGGATTTTTCTTGACGACGTGCAAGTTTTTTATCATTGCGATGTTTTTTACGAGATGCTTCATCCATTTGCGTTTGATGAGAGGTGGTTGTCGGAGGAGGAGGAGGAGGAGGAGGAGGGGTAAAGTTTGAGTTGAAATTCGGAGGCGTAGGAGGAGGAGGAGGGGGAAATATTGATGGTGGGGATGGTGGAGGAGGAGGAGGTTGAGATGAGTCAGGATGAGCATTGAAAGATGGATCTTCTGGTGGTGGTGGTGGTGGTGGGGGAGGAGATATTTTTGATGCTGAAGTAGAAGTAGATGCTGATAATGACACTGGCACTGGTTGATGTGAATTACTTTCGATTGATGATGCAGGAAGTGATTGTGCAGGGGTAGATGCGGAAGCTTGTGATTGAATCAACTTCAACGCCGAACCCGGTAGCATCTCAGTATTACCATATCCTTTATATACAACCGTATAAATCGGATCAGCTGGATCTCCAGCTACAGCTACAATTCTTGCAGGGTACCATTTTCCATCTGCCGAGTATCTAGCTTGAACTTCTTGTCCTGTTATAAATCTGCTCTTTTCCCTCCCCTTTCCTTTTGAACCTCCTAATCTTCTCTCTTGTGCCGTCACCGACGGTAATGGTGGAGACGAGGAGGCTGTTAATGATACAGCATTCTTCTGGACACCTTTTTGGTTCTTGGTGGTGGGCTGAAGAAGACTTTCTGTGAGCGAGATAAGATTCTCGAGCTCGCTCTTAAGATTTTGAAGATCTTGGTTATCTGGATCGGATTCGAGTGCGATTGTTGTTTGTACGAGTTGGGTTTTGTATATTTCTAATTCGGAAGCATCCATGTCGATCTTACTGGATATGACCTTGCAAAGAGTCTGCCAAGATTAGAAAGATTGGCTATTGTAAAGGTAAGGTGAACAATATAGTGATGATGAGAAAGAGCAAGTTCAGGGTCCCGAAACGCTCTCAGCCCACGCTCAACTCAGTTTCTCCACACCTCCGAATTCCGAGAACTTTCTCGCGGTAACCTAACAAATCCCTCCGAAAAAAAGGGTTCCCCGCTCTCTCTCTCACATGCAGAGAGACGTTTCTCCAACGGTTACCACAACATAGCCGAACCCCGGATCCATCTTTCCCTCCCTTTCCCTGTTTCACTCTCTCCCCCACAGTTCCCATCATCTTTTTCTTTTTCTTTCCTCTTCCATCACTAAATTCCTTGTCTATCTCCCGCACAATCTGCCAAACCGCAATCGAAAAAATGGCATCTGAAATCCTCTACTTTTCACTTCCAGATACATCTGGTTGTCGAATGGCATATCGAACTTTCACACCAACTTCCCCATCTGCCAAATCTCTCACTCCTCTTTTTCTCATTAATGGACTTTCAGCAGTTCTAGAAGATTGGTCTCCACTTTTTGAAGCACTTGGACAAACTCGACCTGTAATTATTTCTGATCATAGAGGAATTGGACATTCAACTATCACTTCTGAATGGGATCAAGAACTTTCACTTGAATCAATGGGTTTAGATGTTATACATCTAGCTTCTTATCTTGGTTTCTCTACAATTGATTTACTTGGTTTTTCAATGGGTGGACATATAACCCAAGCTATTCTCTCATCTTCTAATTTAGCTACCATTACATCAGATGGTTTGGTTGAAATTAACAAAGTTAAGATAAGAAAAGTCATTTTAACTGCAACAATGACCAAACTACCCCGAGGAGATGTTAATTTAAACTCTCTTAATGAAGAAGCAGAAAAAATAGAAAATAAAAAAGATCGAAATGATCTTATCACTTATAACATGATGAAAGTTCAATACCACGATGATGTTTTAGGTCCTAATGGTTCTCTCCAATCTAAATTTGAAAAAAGATTAGATCTGGTAAGAAAAACAAATAGACCAGCTTGGATAATCGGTTTACAATTCCTAGCTATTCAGAGTTCAGATTTAAGAAATCAATTACATAAAATTCCAAAAGGTATACAAGTAATGGTTATTCATGGTGAAAAAGATAGAATGGTTCTTTGGAATGAAAGTGAAAAAATTATAGATGGTATTAAACATGCAAAAAGATTAAATGATACTCCAAGTAATGAATTCGGTCATTTTTGGTATGAATACTTTGATTTAGAATATTGGGTTAAAAGTATAACTAACTTTTTGGATTATGGTAAAGTAGGTGGTCAAAAAGAAGAGTCTAAACTCTGATTACATGTTCATATATAGTATCATTCGGTTTCAATATCAAAGATATTTCTTCTAACTAGCACACGCTGTTTCATGCAAAACGTGTTAAAATTTTTCAAGATGGTGAGAAAACTTTCGCTAATGCTTTCTTCTTTAATTGACAACAACACAAACCAAGTACATCTGAGTTTAATACATTCCAACTTCCCACATCCCACAATCCCTCCTTTCCAAAACCTACGACTGAATAGCCATCAACGAACCCACAAAAGTCAAAATCAATCTTTGTCTCAATTCAACAATATCCTCTGGTACCAAAAAGATCAACGCACCCAACTTCCTCGCAATACTAATAGCCAATTTAGCATTCATCCTACATTCCTCATCCGTCTTCCCACCATTTACCAAACTATAATCCACAATACCTGGTCTTAACGCATTCAGTAAATCCAAAAAGAAAACCGCCGTCTTTAATTGAGGATCTTTAAAACTTCTGATCTGACTACTTTTCCCACTTGCTTTAACTAAATCATTTCCCCACTTAACCATATCTGCATCACTAACCCCTCTTCCACTTTTACTCAAAGAACTCAGCGTTTTGGTAATATTCAATCTCATCAATTGCCAAACTAAACCTAGCGTAAGCGTTTTGGTACCATCAACAATATCTGCACCTTGAATTCCAACAATATGCATATTACTAGCTTTTGCTAAATCAACAGCATAGTTGGTATTCTCAACTGCTTTAAATCTAGATAATTCCTGTCCTTCTTTAGGTTTACTAACTCTTCTCCAAGTAACACTTCCAGGAATAACCTTATCGAAAGCCTGTAAGATAACTGTACCATCCTTCAAATCTTCAAACAAGTTATAAACACCCGGTTCAACATCTAAACTGTTCAACCACAAGGTAAACACTCTAGCTTCTCTCTCTCCCTCTGCATCAAAATCTTCAATTTCTACCGGAGGAGCTTCCTCGAGTGGCTCTAAACAAGGCCAAGTATTGAAAAGATGCGCCACAAAAGCCAAATTCAACTTGGGATTTCCAGCTACCATGGAACCTGGAGTTAAATATTTCCTACAACCAATAGCGTCAGCTCTCTGTAAAACCATCTCAGCTCTTTGCATAAGATCATTTTGCTGTAACGGAGCGCGATCGCATTGATCAGGTTTAAGCTGACTGAGCAAGACAGTGTAATTTTCACCATCCGAAACATCCTTACTGAAATTGGTAACTTTACGATGCCAATTAGCCGCTTTGAGATGATAGTTAAACCATCTGAGCAAAATCTGATCGGGTGGAAGACGTAAGAATTCTTCCAAAGTTTCACCATCATCGAGCAATCTATAAAGCTCGGGATGATTCTTGAGATCGATTTTGCTGAGCAAACCACGACGAATGATCTGCCAAACCAAACCCAAAATGAGATGCTCTTTACCATCGATGATATCCTGAGGACCAATGTTGACTACACTGCAACCGATAGCTTTAGCGGAGGTAATGACGATATTGTTATTCTCTGTCATCTGGAAAGCATTTGGACCTTTTCCAGCTTTTCCAAAGTTGAGAACACGTTCATCGATGGTATCTGGGACCGAATCGTTAATAAGCTTGCAAAGGATCAAACCGTCTCTGCAATCATCAAAGAGTTGGAAAGTATCGGTAGGAATAGGAAGACGCGAACCAATATGCGCATCACCAGCAAGATTCGAGTTGATGTGACGAGTGAATTCGGTTCTCTCATCTTCATTGATGGTGTGTTGAGTAGAAGAGGTTGCACCTTTGACAAACACTTTACCTTTCGTCACCACACCAGCTTGAGCATTACGACCCGAACGAATCTTGGCAAGAAGATCGACGTAATCATCTAGTTCGACACGACCGGAAGCATCCAGATCGACTTCCTTGAGAGTTTCACGAACTTGATCGTATGAAGCTTCGCCTTGGTCCTGAATGGCTTTTATGACATCTTGTTTGGGGATAGAACCTTTTTCTTCGACATCCATGGTACGAAAGCGAGAGATGAGACCCATCATTTCCTCTTGCGAGAATTGAGGATATTTTCTTTGGAGTTTGATGGCCTCCATCTTGGGCGGTAAGCGGATGGGGAAAGCGTGTTGTTGATGGTTGGGATGGATGGATGGATGACTGAATGAAATGGATGGGAGTGAAGAGGAGAGGAAAGGAACTCACAGACGTCTTGGACTGTGCACAGCCGAGATCAGCATCCACGCAAGGGTCGCAACGCAAATTCGAGCAATTTCACTTTCACCTCGTGGCCGAACATAAGCCGATTTCCAAGAGTGGAGTCGAGAAAGGCGAAAGGGAAGTGTGAGTTACTGTGTGAAGGCTGTGTCAGAGAAAGTGAGTCTGTGCGTCAATCAATAATATTAATTCCATTCTCCGACGAATTTCCAACATCATCACGCATTGTTTTTCCCCTTCCTTTTACCTTGTTAGGCCGTCATTACCTTGCACGTTTTCGAGAATATTTTGCACATGAAGCTTCTCTCTCTTTGTCACAGATCAACACTTTCTTCTCCACCTCAAGAAGCCATTCCCATCCTTCTTCACCACACCACACGGCATCTCATCGAATGGCTATAACGCTTCCACATTACCATGTCCACAGTAGCAGCAACGCAAAATACTGCTTCTGCAGCCTCGGGTCAGAAAAGACAACTCACCGAACAAGGTGCGTTTCATTCTCTCTGTCTCTCTCGCTCTCTTTTAGTAGCTTCGGATCATCTGTACTCACCCGCTTTCAATTGCTTTTTCGACCCTCAGAAGCAGCACAAGTGTTTCAATCAAGAAGATCAGAATTACAAGGCATTGCTTCCAAAATAGGTGAACTTGAAGGTGAAGCAGATGAACACAAGTAAGTCCTCCCTTCTTCTCGCACATCAAAGAATTGCTAAGCTAACAAACGACTTTTTTTACTTAACCCTTTCCTCAAACAGACTCGTAATCGACACACTTACAGAAGCATCCAAAGCAGATCCAAATCGAAAATGTTTTCGTCTCATAGGTGGTGTTTTGGTAGAAAGAACTGTTAAGGAAGTTTTACCTGCTCTACAGACCAATTTGGAAGGTGTAAGTTTAGCTTTTGTTTCTTCGTCTTGATCTGGCTGATACTGAAATTCACTGACTTAACGATGGTATTGATGATCGAATAGCTCAAACAAATTTTAGAAACACTTCTTAAACAGTATAAACAGAAGGAATCCGAATTACAAGATTTCCAACGTCAATACGCTAGCTAAATACTCATCACACAAACACTCAACTCAACTTGGCATTCCATGTTCGGTTGGAAAAATTCAAAAAGCATGAATGCTGATGTTGTTTCCCCCACATCCGCAAGCTTGGCTTAATCGAAAGCTTGGCGAGCGGTTAGGGATGTAATGTAATTGTATCTTTATCTTCTATAACTCGTGGATGAATGCTTCTTGCGTTTTTATGCCGAGTATGTGTTTGTGTATGTGTATTTTAAGATCACTTTTGACAATCCACTTAAGAGCTCAATATCACATTCTAATTTGCTCTCTCTCTCCTTCGTACACAGCTGATTGTTCCGTCAATAAAAACACTCCCCTTCTAGCATTCTATGAATCTATTCAACCTTCTCATTCAATCTCTCTCTCACACACATATACACAACTCTGCACTAACTTGTTCATCATTTCTTCCGCAAACCACAAATTCAACATTCTTTTACGCAGTATCAATAACTCTAAAACCTTTCACCTACAAAAAATATCAAAGTAGTTCATCGTTAGCAATTCTTTCTCTATCTTTCTATTAAAGGGGGGAAGAAAAACGTACCTTAGCATCAGCCAACAAACTATGATATTTTTTGGCCAATTCGTTACAAGCTTGATAATGGTTTACACCTTCAGCTTTATGACATTTTTGAAGTTCTTCACGAACGATTCTAGCTTCCATGGTTTTAACCCATTGTTCACGAATACGTTCTTCTCTTGCTGCGATTTGGTCTGTTCAAAACATTTCGGCATTAAGAGGGTTGGTCATGGTGGTGTTTCCAAAATTGAAATAGAGAGAAAGAGAGATGTGTTTGTGAGTCGGATTGAGGTGATCAATGTTTGGAGAGTAAGAAGGAGAAAAAGAGAGGGGTTAAGAGTCAGTATGAGACTGGTTCGGGGGGTTTAGAGAGAGGAAAAGCTTGTGTTGGGAAAGAAGAGAGAGAGCCTTACCTCGCATTTCATCTGCACTTGGAAGTTTGTCCATCTTGTTTTGAGGATGTGTTGGGGGATGGATTCTAGATGATAGGTAGATGGGGGGAGGATGGGTTCTGGTTGGATATTGTTATTTTAAGGGATGATGGGGGGGTTTGTTGAATAAGGTCGGGGGTGATGATGGGAAGTTAAGGTGAATTGGATATTTGGCTTTTGCGGAGCCGATCTCGTGTGTCTGTGTGGGTTCTCTTATTTTCTCGGGTTTCGGGGGTCAAGTTATCAGAGCGTCTGAACTTTTTTTGGTTCTGACTCTCTCTTTCTTTTTCATTATCTCTCTCTCTTCATCACCTGCACAACACCACATCCCTTCGACCGACCATCAAAATGGGTAAAAGAAAACGTTCTCAACTAGCCCACTCCATCCCCCTCTCCTCCTCCTCCTCATCGCCCTCCATCACAGAAGCAAAAACAGAACATGATCGAATTCAACTTCTCCAAAGTAAAACTCATATCAACTCTTTATCAGGTGGAAAAATCATAATCCCACAAAAAAGATGGTATCGTCAACGTGCACATGCAAATCCTTTCTCCGATCATTCTTTAGAATACCCGGATAAACCTGAAGATATGAATTGGGGTACAATCTTTCCTAAATTTTATAACGCAAAAACAGGTGAAAGAAAAAGTAACCGAGATGAAAAGGATGGGGAGAAAGGGGTTGAATTTGCAGATGTAGGTTGTGGATTTGGTGGATTATTAATGCAATTAGCACCTATTTTTCCTGAAACGCTCATGTTGGGTTTGGAAATTAGAGTTCATGTTACACAATATGTTCATGATAAAATAGTTGCGCTACGATTAGCTGCTAAATCAACTCAAACTCTTTCAGAACCTCAAATGGAAATAGGAGAAGGGGAGGGGGAAGATGAAGATGAAGTTAAACAAAACCAAAATTTAATTTCAAATGCACACCTTGTTAAAGGAAGTTATGATAATGTAGGAGTTTTAAGAGCTAATGGAATGAAATTCTTACCTAATTTTTTTGTTAAAGGTCAGTTGAGTAAATTGTTCTTTTTGTTTCCAGATCCACATTTTAAATCTAGAAAACATAAAGCTAGAATTATTTCTCCAACTCTTTTAGCTGAATATGCTTACGTACTAAAGCCGGGAGGTAAAGTTTATATTATTACAGATGTTAAGGAGTTGTATGATTGGATGGATAGACATTTAGGTAATCACAGGCTTTTTAGAAGGTTGGATAAGGAGGAATTAGAGGGGGATCCTTGTGTAGAGGCTTGTTTTAAAGCAACAGAGGAGGGCAAAAAGGTGGAGAGAAATAGAGGTGATAAGTGGTTTAGTGCTTTTGAGAGGTTGGATGATCCAAAAGAGGATGTGGATGAGGATGAGTGAATGAAGGCGGGCAAAAAAAAAAGGGGGATTATGAATATTTAGAGCATTTAGTGCAATACTGTTTATGCAAGAAGAAAATAAAATTTCTTTTTTAAGAGAGTTATAGTGAAAATTGAGCGATCAATAAGTTTTGTACGAAGGAGGGTGAGTGAGTTGAGAATGTGAGAGGAAGCAGGGAAGATGTCTAATCTTTGACCCCTAGAGAAGGGAAGGGTCTGATCCGAGATTCGACTGACTTCAGGCTTTAATGTGAAATCCTCACGACCGAACACAGAGAGAGATAGAGATCATATCGAAATTGAATGTTGCATTGTGATTATCTTTTCGCAAGATGTATTGTACAAGAGAACCCCGCTGAAACGAAGGCAGGTATAGATCCGAATTCAAAAAGAGAGTAAATTGGGTTATTATCGGTAACAGAAAGCCCTAAGAATCACGAAAGAGTGAGTGTGTGTGTGAATGTGTGAATATGTGAATGGCAATCAGTGCCACTTCTGAGGAGCCAAAGCCAAGATCCTATTGAACGCCTGATCTCTGTCCGTCACATGCTCCAAGTTGAACTCTTGACCATTTTTCAGCTTCAATTTCAAACCTCCAAGCTCGGTCTTGTCTACTTTGACCACTTTCTCGAGACGTGCGTCAAGTGTGATCTTGCAACTGGCTTGATGAGTGATATTGGATCGTTCGCGAAGGAGCTCATCCACCAAGCTGATAGGTTCCTCCTCGTCTGCTGCTTTTCTAGCAAGAGTGCGGAAGATGACACGAGAAGCAAGAACGATCAAGTGACCAGCGTCGTTACCGAACGTTGCAAAGTGAGAGCCTTCGAGAACATCAGAGACGTGCTTCAGCTCCTGCTCCGAGACACGGTGATCAAAGGAAGTGGGTGAGAGGCTACCAAGCTTCTTGAGAGCAGCAAGGCGTGCGGCCGAGTCCGGGTGATGAACAAGTTGATCGCCACTAGCTGCACGACGTCGAAGAGTTAGGATGGCATGCTGAGCGTCGGTCGGAACGTCATAAAGCAGAAGGTCGACAGGGTTGAGTTGCTTGAGGGAAGCAGGCGCCCACTCGGGCTGGTGGAGAATGATGGGTAGCCAGACGAAAAGGGCGAGACCGAGAACAAGACCGGGAAGCGAAAGCACAAAGCTACTGTCAAATCGAGTCGCTGCGAGAGCAAGACCAAGAAGCAAGCCAGTGAATCGAAGTGTAGCGCGAGGCGATCTCCACAGGACAAGGTTGTGCATACGCTCGTGCGTGCCAGCGGACCCATCTAGGACAGACGCGATCCTGTTGTATGCTTCAACGAGCTCTTGCTGCGAGTTGTCCGATGCCGAAGAGCCAGACTGCGCTCCTTGGGTGGCGAGGAGGAAAGCAAAACCAATCAGAGTCATGGCTGCAAGCTTACCCTTAGCCCAGCTGTAGGCGTAAGCAGACGAAACACCAGCCGACACGATAGGCTGCTCCCAGCTGGCGATACGGACCACAGAGCGTACCATAGAGGTGTACAGGGGATTGCTGCTGAGAATGGGTGCAGTGATGGGCTTCGTGGTCTTGTTTGAGGCCTTATGAGGAGCACGATCAGCAGAGTAGACCAGGGTAGCGCTGTCGTCGCTGTAAGTTGAAAGAAAAGTGGTGGCGTATGCCATGAGATAGGCTGGCAGAGAGTCCCAATCCTCACGCTTAGGCCACTCGTTGGCGCCGGCGTGAATAGTGTCCAGGAGCTCGAGCGATTCGATCGTCTTGATTTCACTGCCAAAGGAGGTGAGGAAGGTTATGATGTCGAGATCATCCTGACTAGGGGCACAGGGCTCATCTGACGATGCAGCTTCCTCGCTGGTGACCTTTCCAGAAACAGCGTGCAGCTTCATGGGTGGCAACTTGAGATGACCGCGCTGCTTCTGCTCATGCTCGAGCAACTCCTCCTCAGAGTCCTCGGCGACAACACCAAAGCTTGACTCGGCTGGCAGATCGAAAGAGACTTCCTTCCTGGGTGAGAGGAGCGAAGAGACTTCCGAAGGCGAACGCTTTCGCAGCACACCTTTTGGCGCAGAAAGGCTAGGGGAAAGGGGAGGTGCAGCTTCGTCGGAAGAGCCACCGACTTTGGCGTAGCTGGAGCCATTGGAGGCGTTGCTGTGGTTGTCAATGGAGCCTTCGCTCGAGAGGCTTCGGTTGGAGAAGCGTCTTTGGTCGGCAGTAGGCACAGTGAGCGAGCTGGCCATGTCGGCAAAGCTAGGCATCGCATCGGTGATACGACTTCGGCCCGTTCTGCGCGAACCTCTTCGTCCGGTGTAGGAAGTACTGCTGAGTGCAATAGAGGGAGTGTGCGAGCTGACACTGCCGCTGGAACGAGCGCGAGTGTTGCCACGAGCCAGGTGAGGATCGAGCGTGGCAGATGCGCCAGCACCGGCTGCAGCGGAGAGCACTTTTGTCAAGCCAGGAGTGCCCACGCGGTGCTTCCTTGTGCCCGAGGCACTGGTATTGGAGAAGGAGTTGAGCGATGAGAGACCATCGCGAGACGAGATGGAAGCATTGGAAGGTGTCAATGAGCTGCTGAAGATGGGAGAGAGTGGTGCAGTCGACGAGCTGTCCATGGATTCCACAGTGGAAGGGTAAGCTGCGGATTCGATGGATGGCGACATCTGCATTGAAGCTGCTTGTGGAATGGGTGAAGTAGGAATCTCGTCTGGAGAGGTGGGAGGAGCATCGGCAGGGATGGCTGCAGCCCATGATTGCATGTCCTGCGTCACCAATGAGGGCAGCTGCGGTGGCATACGTGATACGGCGGCTGTCGGTGTTGCAGGCTGGCTGATCTTGCTGACTTCTTCCGAGCTGCTGTTGGGCAAGCTTGGAGTAGAGTCGACAGAAGGCGAGCCTGAAGCTTGGGAGCCAGAGCCAGAGCCAGACTGAGACTGAGAGCCCTTCTTCCTGATGGAGAATGCCTTCTTGAAAGAGACAGGGCTGATGAGGCGAGCGCGGGCTCTACGAATCTCGTCCTTCTCGCGTGGGAGGCTCGAGATCTCAAGACGAGGAAGCGGGCTGCCATCAGGACCGTAGAGAGTCTTTGCGTGCATGTCGTCTCCGTGGCCGTTGCAAGAAAGCAAATCTGCTTCAAGACGTTGAAAGACAGGCTCCGAAGAGAGGATCTGCTGTTGTTCTTGGAGAGTATCGTTCGAGTACATGCTGCTTTGATCAGGGTAGACACTGGAGGACTCATTGTCGCTCTCGTCGCTGTCGTGGGCGAGACCGTACTCGGCAAGGAAGGCGGGTGGAGTGCCGCTGTTGGCTTGTGGCTGATGCTGCCAGCCGTCATGGGAAAGAGGAGGAGTGCAGATGATGGCTGGATCGAGATCGATGGAGCTAGCCCAAGAGGAGCGTCGCGAGTGAACGGAGTGAGTGTCAGCGATGGAGGGCATGCTGGCGTTCTCAGTGCCGTAGAGGCCGGAGAGAGGCTGTGCAATGAGCTCAGAAGGACCAGGAGCGCGACCAGACGAGCCGGAAGCGGTGGAAGAACGCTTGTCGAGGTTGATGAGCAGCGAAGCCGAAAAGTCGTCGCTAGGAAGCGAAAGAGGTAGCGGCGAGAGACTGCGAATTGACGAGGTCTGAGACTCGACATTGTGAGGAACCTGCAAAGGATCGGGCACAGATCGTGTGAACATGGCTGTTTGCGATGCGGCAACAGCGGGCACAGCGGTGGGAGCTTGAAGTGGAGCATGGAACATAGGAGGAGACTGTGCTGTGGTTAAGATCGATTTTGGCATGATAGGGGAGGAGATGCTGGGTCGACCAGTAGAAGCAGGTGGGGAAGGACTGTCGCGACCAGGTTCAGGCATGCTGCGGAACATGTCGAAAGAAGCCTTGCGAAGAAGACCAGCGCGAGGTTGAGGCGGGGGTGGACCTTGAGGAGGTGGGCTGGCGACACGATCTCGAACCTTTGTGTAGGTGAATGGCTGGGGCTGAGGAGCGGACTTGCGAATTTGATCGGCCCAGGCAATGCGTGGGCTGCTGTTGGAGTGCGGTGGAGGAGATGCGAGTGCCTTTGCACGCTTGTCAGACCAATCTTGCGCTTGCTTGACGATGTAAGCTTCCCATTGAGAGAATGGCGAGTCAGGCTCTGGACGATCGATAGAAGGCACGACCATGCCAGGTACCATCATGGCATGCATAGGAGCACCGCCATTGCCGTTGTTGTTTGCTCCTAGAGAGAGGGTTGAGGCATTGTGGTGGAAGGCGCGAGCCGAGCTTGGCAGATCTATACTATAAGCACCAGCGCGGGACGGTGATCGCGAATGGGGTCGATCTGTGGAATCGTCCAATGTGACGAAGGAGCTTGAAGCTTGTCGTTCATAGAAGGGAGACATTGTGACTTTGGGTGCTACGGTGAGCGGGAAGAATCAGAAGAAGGAAGGATACGCGCGCGAATCCAGGGCGCCTTGATTAAGTAGTGGATGCGGCAAGCCGGTTCGAGGGGCTCGAGCACAGTGTAGGTTTGAGGTCCAAGTCTTGGAGAGAGACGAAGTGAACAATGGTGCAGGTGCGGTGGCTTGTTGAAGGGGTCAGAGCGTTCGAGTCAGAAGATCGCAAGGACAAGAATGGCGTCGATGGTAC
Organism: Ustilago xerochloae; assembly: GCA_928856705.1. Classification (NCBI taxonomy): domain Eukaryota; kingdom Fungi; phylum Basidiomycota; class Ustilaginomycetes; order Ustilaginales; family Ustilaginaceae; genus Ustilago; species Ustilago xerochloae. The sequence continues at coordinate 403,244 of CAKMXT010000014.1, forward strand.
CGTTGGCGTCGTAGGATGTGATGGTTAAGAAGGAAGTGAGGCGACTCTGAGATCGGAAGCTGTTGAGCGGATGTTCTGAGCGAGGATGAGGACGAGGTTCGATTTGCTGCCAACTTACTAAATGTCGGGGGATGCGACGGCGGCGGCGGCAACGGCTCATGCTGCCATCATCTCGAGTTGAGCGAATCAGAGAGAGAGTGTGTGTGTGAATGTATGCGGGGCAAAAGCTAACCGACACTTTGGGCGTGACAGAGAAAGCGCAGTGAGACAAAGCAACGGCCAGGATGGGTGAACTTAGCAATCAGCAGCAGCAGTAGCAGCAGCAGCATAGAAAGCGAGAAGCGAGAAGCGAACCCTGAAAGATGGCAACCAAATCATCATTCGATTCCACAGCCGAAGAGTGGTGAGTCTATTGTGTAGCTGTAGCTGTAACTAGCGAGTGTGTGCGCAAGTGGCTGAAGCTGTTGCCTGTGAGACACAAGCATCTGCACAGTGTCCTTCGAATCATGGCCTACAGTATTCCAAGCGAGGGGTTCAAGGCGTAGAGCGGAGGATGAAAAATAGGATCCTCGCTTAGCTGCTTGCAGCGTCTGAAACCCAAACCAACGGCTGCATTTTCACCTCTCTCTCTCTTTCTTACTCTCTTACACACACAGACACACACACACACTCTCTCCGAATGCCAAAGCAGAGTCATCGATCGGATCAGCCGACAAATACAGTGAAAACATTTTCTTCATCGGCTGTATTCCGAGAAGGCAGTGTATCAAAAAGACAGTTGAAGACGGACCGAGGTGATGGAACATGGAGAAGTGTAAAAAGGCAGGGAAAAGGAAAGAGCGGGAAAACACTGTGTGCCTGATGAGATCATGATTGGTGGGATCGACGAGGTGTTTCACCGCTTCTCTCTTCCTTCCCTTCCCTTGTTGTTCCTCGAATTGAAAAATAAAAAACCCCGCATTTTTGTTTGGCTCTGTCTCGAGCGGAGCCGCGATGTCAAAATCAGGCAGAGTATCTCTTCGGCTGCTGATCTCGCTGTGAAACGACCGCATTTGAATCAGACTCAGTTTACGCCCCGCTTTTGCAAACACACTTTTCCTTTAAAGACTCGACACATCTTATACTGTAGCCCCGACTGGAGCCGAAGCCGCATGTAAGACCCCCCAACAGAGCTTTCCCTTTTCCATCAGCTGCTCCAAGACACAGAAGAAAGCGGAGAGACAGGTACATTCGTGCTGCTTTCTTCAATACTTGGTTCCAGGCGTAGGTTTCGCCTCAGCAGCGCGCACGTCTTTGACCCTTGTTGGACTTGCAGCTGCTTTCGCAGACTCGGCAGCATTAGCGTGGATTCTCTCAATTCTCCTGGGTTCTCTCCGTCTTGCTCCTTGAAGCCCTTGCGACACCACAGCAAAGTACTCCTTTGTATTTTGGCATGCAGGGCCGTACGTTAGCGTGGAATACAGTACACCGCCGATTCATTGCCGGTCTTATCGACCATGGTTCAGCAGCCCATCGCGTTTGGAATTGGTGTTTCAACACGCTTCTGCATGGCGTTACTCCCTCGCTTGCGCGGATTGGACTGGTGGCTTGATCTTGATTCGGCCAATGCCTTCCCTTCCCGGATCGGCATTGCATTGCCGTAGAAGAGCAACAGTGTAAGTTTATCTGTGTTCCGCTTTGTCGAACATCACAAATCTACTTCAACACACCATTATGGATACGAGGCTTGAAATCGGGTCTTCTTCCGCAAGATGGAAGTCAGGGCAGCGACGTCTGCTTCCTGATGAACAGGTGAATGGCAGACGATCAAGCAAATGGCCAATCAGCTGCTACCAAGCACGACACCAAAGCAGCCGCTACCCTCCGACAAAGTACATGCGTGTCCAACATTACTCCGCTCCGCGCCCTCGCCGCCAAATACAGGCTCAGCCTTGACCCTCTCATTGCTGCCAAGCAGACTTTTCCTCCGTTATGCATTCAATGGCATTGTACTTGAGGTGTAAGGAGTGCGATCTGCAGAACCGCAGCTGGTCTCCTTACAGGGTCTCTTTTCTTATGCTCAGCCGCCGCAATTTGTCTCACTTTTCACTGGACGAGACGCGGTCAACCTATCAAGAAGCTGGGCGTTGCCTTCGCGTAAAGTACTGCTTTGCGGAGACTGAATTCGTACTTTTTCTAACGAGACTTAGCCACCGCACAGAAACAATAGGGTTGGATAGCTTCCTTTCCCTTCCTTTTGATCGACAAACGAGAATACAATTAGGGTCCCTGTCAGCATTTGAAGAGCTGGCTCGGTTCTTTCAGCGGAGTTGTGTAACACTGGTATTTTGGAAAAGTCGCAGCAAGGTTGCCACCCCAATCAGTCACATCCAAAACAATTAAGAAAGACAAAGAGGTTTAGTTCGCCAAGTGAAGCAATCCGTGCGGGGAAAATACCTCTTTTCCATTGTTTTCAAGAAGTAGACACATTGACTGATTTCTCTTCTCCTTGTCTCTCAAGTTCGTCGTAGGAGAAGCGGTGGATCAGAGGGAAGAAAAAGCAAACCCAGACACAGAAGCACAAGTTCCTGTTTTCTGTTCCTGTTCTTGTGTTCCTATTTGATCTACCCCGTCACTATTTCGTTTGTACTCGGCAGCAGACTACGCCACAATTGAAAGGTCGCCTTATTCTGAATCTGTTTCTCGCCTTCAGCCTACAGTAGTATAAAGAATCCATGAAAAATCTCGCCAAGCCTCTGGTCTGCAAGGCACTTTGTACTTGCTGTATAGAAATCTCTCGAGAACCCTTAGACCCTAATAGATAGAAGTTACAGAACAGAGGTCAAGCTTGCCGGATTTGGGTTTAGATCCCAAGATCGGCAAAAAAAGATACAAGTTAACAACCCCATATGAGACACAATGAAAGGGCGTAACAGTAAATTAGTGTGGGTAATTCGTAGTGTACCTTTTTTTTTCTTGTTAGCGCCACACTCGAATTTTTGCCTTGCCTGAGACTTCAAGATGAAGGAATACCTTCCGACGGTTTATAGCAAGAAGAAAAACAGGATGAGAGCTGAGTGAGAAGCAGACATTAGAAGGTCTCATTTATCGTCCGATAGATTCTTCCCTCTCCCCCAAAATCTTGATCTGATCGGGCAAGCCCTGAACTATCGGACTTAGCGCAATAACACAAGGCTGGACATACGACGAGAAAGTAGTATCTCTTTTCCAACACTTTCAGCCTACTTACTGTACACCGCAATCAACGTCACGGCATAGCCAGAATAGATAATATCACTTGATTCGAAAAACATTCATTTCAGGTTTTATAACAGACAAAGCAATTCGTGGAGGAGGGGGCAGGGGTCAAAAGAACATTAATTGGTATTGGTACAACAAAAGAAAGAGGAGCCTTTCTACCTATTTGTAGACAGAAAGCAAACCTCTCACAAGTGAAAACTGCCTGAGAGATTGGTTGGTTCTACAGGAAACAAAGTGATGTGGAGCAACGAAAGCTCGGAAAAAGCCAAAGCAATACTAGCGGAAACTTTGGTGCATTGCTTCAGTTACTCCTCGATTGAACTACTTAAGCAAAAACAGGTTCGGTAAGCATGAATTGAAAACGAAAAGGATGACGGGCACAACTTTATGCATCAGCCTTAGACTTTTTCTTAGGTGGTTGATCCTCATCCTCCAAATCGATCTCTGCATCATCATCATCATCCTCATCCTCTTCATCCTCACTATCGAAATCATCTTCCTCATCAAACTCCAAATCATCCGCACCCGTATAGAAATCAATAGCTCCTGGCCAGAAATCCATAATAATAGCATGACCAATTCCCCCTGCAACTTCTTGATCTTCATTCTCAAAGAAAGTACTAAAGAAACTCCCCGGTTCAAAATCATCACTCTCCGGACCACCAATTGTTGGTTTCAATTTACTCAAATTCTTCTCTTCCGATTTCCAATCAATCTCTGTCTTCTCCGGTTTCGTTTCTTCCAAAAAGTTAAATTCATCTTCTAAACTCTTTGCACCTTCAACCAAACTAAACTTCTTAACAAGTTTATCATTGGAAAAGAAAGGATTTTCTCTAAAACTAAAAGTAATCGTAGCAGCTCTTGGATCTTCCAAATCTCTATCTACTTCAACATTCGACAAGTAAGAAAGAGCTTCATGATCAGCATCATCAATGTATACATTGGTAGCCATACAATTGATTAAAGCTTGAAACCAAAAGTCTTTGACAGAGGAAACGATGTCAGCACGTTTTTTGTAAAGAGGTGCATTGAGTTTCAGTTCGTGTTTGATGAGTTCAACATCAGCTTTACGGAAATCTTTGACGAGAGAATCAACTTTCTGTTGAAGAGAGTCGGAGAAGGTTTTAGCTTCAGGTTGACGGTATGAATCGGTCATTTTGGAATTGGTTCGTTTGTAGGTGAGAGATGGGAAGAAAAGTGTTTCCATCAAAAGGTGACGGTATGAGTAAGAGGGAAAGATTTGGTGGTGGGAAGGAAGGATGTGAAGAGGAAGACTTAGGAAGTTTGACCATCCATCCACTGGAATGAAGCGTTGTGTTTCAGAAGCTTTGCTGCGGGATGGGCGAAAAAATTTCTGTGAGAGTGGAGCTGCAGAGCTCAAAAAAAAAAAGCAAAAAAAGCAAAAAGAAAAGTGGAAGTTCTTCTCCTCGAAGACGTCTGTGCGTTTGTGAGTGATCAAGTGCCTGCAAATTTTCGAAGGTGGCGAAAGATTTTTTTTAGACTGCACAAAGCTAAACTCGCACGGACGTTCAGAACCGAGACGGACGCAACTTTTCCAAAGCCTCACAAAAAGACGCTGACGACAACTTTCCGCTTCAAGGCTACTGTAGTTAGTGTGTGTCACGCTGAGGGAAGGACACGACCACGTTTGTCAGTAGTCTTGATTCGAACGACATCAGCTCAATCACGTTCTTAGGATATCCACCTTGCAGCTGTTAGGCATTTCGACGAAAGCCTCTATTTTTTGCCCTTGAGAGTGGTGTCTCGAGCTCGCAATCCCGGTTCCCCAACGCAGCGTCAGTCAAGGCTTGCGGCTTCGTGGTGTAGAGCGACGTCCAAACGACTTCAAGCTAAGATGAGCATACGCGTTAAAAAATAGCAAAAGACTGCAATCAACGCGACGCGGTTCTCAGTCTGATCTCGTCACTTTACTCGTCCGAGTCTAGTGCGCGTCTACGCTTTTGAATTGGAACGCGTTTCTGTTACTTCTGTGCCAGAGAAAGCTGCGCTCAATCACTCACTCACTCACTCACTGACCTTTGTGTCTCCGGCTCAGAGAGATGTGAGTGTCTCCGCATCTCGGTCGTCGTCTCGATTCTTCTTCCTCCTCCACCGCGCCAATCTTCCATCTTATCCACCACTTCCTCTGCCTCTCGCTAGTACGCCTATTCCTATCATCTTCACAGCTACATCGCGCCATCTCCATCGCGGTCGTTGCAGCAGAACCCTCGCTAGCAATCTCTCTGCTCTCTCTGCAAGCCTAAACTACCAGCTAAATAACTTCTCAAAATGGACGCCTCCGATCTAATCGAAGACGAACCCGCTATCGCGGCTCAAAAGCTTTCCAATGAAGAATACAAGATTTGGAAGAAAAACTCTCCCTTTCTCTACGATCTTGTAGTTACTCATGCACTCGAATGGCCATCTCTCACATGTCAATGGTTTCCTGATCGAGAATCACCTTCCAATGCATCGTATACACAACATCGACTTCTTTTAGGAACTCATACTTCCGGACAAGATCAAAATTATCTTCAAATCGCTCAAGTTCAACTTCCTACCACCGGTTCCGATCAACCTTCTTCCGATTTAGATTTGAAACAGTACGATGAAGATAAAGGTGAAATTGGTTCTTATTCTGCTACCACTGCTAGATTAACTATTATTCAAAAAATTAATCATGAAGGTGAAATTAATAGAGCAAGATATTGTCCTCAAAATCCAGATCTAATTGCTACTAGAGCTATTAATGGTAAAACGTATATTTTTGATCGAACTAAACATTCTAATACTCCTTCAAGTGATGGAGTTTGTAAACCTGATATTATTTTAGAAGGTCAACAAAAAGAAGGTTATGGTTTAAGTTGGAATCCGTTAAAACAAGGTCATATTTTAGCTGCAAGTGAAGATTCAACTGTATGTCATTGGAATATTAACAATTATAAAAAAACTGATAATAAATTAATGCCAGAACAGATTTATAGAGGTCATACAAGTATAGTTGAAGATGTTGCTTGGCATAATCACCACGAGAGTTTATTTGGTAGTGTTGGTGATGATAGACAATTACTTATTTGGGATATTAGAGATTCACCTGATGCTCCAAAATTTAGAGTTGAAGCTCATAATGGTGAAGTTAATGCTTTAGCTTTTTCGAATGAAAATGAAAATATTTTAGTTACTGGTTCCAGTGATAAGACAGTGGCAGTTTGGGATTTAAGAAATTTAAAAGTTAAATTACATAGTTTAGAAGCGCATGAAGATGAAATTTTAAGTGTTTGTTGGAATCCAAATAATCCAACAATCTTAGCAAGTGCTAGTGCAGATAGAAGAGTTAATATTTGGGATTTGAGTAAAATTGGTATGGAACAAAATCCAGAAGATGCAGAAGATGGTCCTCCGGAATTGATTTTCGTTCATGGTGGACATACAAGTAGACCTACTGATTTAGGTTGGAGTAGTCATGTTGAATGGGGTATGGTTAGTGCGGCGGAAGATAATATTGTTATGGTTTGGAGACCAAGTAAAGCTGTGATTGATGTGGGAGGGGAAGAGGTTGAGATTGAAGATTTGGAGTAGATTTTCCAAAAAAAAAGGGGAGAGAGAGAGAGTGGGGAAGGAAAATGAAAGAGAGAGAATAAATAGGGCAGTCAAAAGGGATGAAGTAATCAAATTCGACAATGATTGTCACAATGTTGAGTAGATATTGTTGTTGTTATGCAAAGTCCCGTCTCAAGCATAAATTTCAATAATCTTTCTTGAAACAGACGATTGAGACTTCTTGAATTCATGTGTCTTATCTGTTGACTCTGAAGAATGCGTGGGATTCCGATTGCGATTCAGGGTGAGCACAATCGGAAGAAATCAGGCATACATGTGAAACAAAAATCTAGTATTGCAATCTTTCAACAACAGCACGCTTCTCTATATTTTCACCATGACCCCCAAAACTTTCACTCTTTTTTTTTTTCTAAAATTGTAAAGCATACATAATCGCAACACCAATTGTCCCGACAATCAGTGTCGCTACAACACTAGCCAACACCCCAACCTTTAAAAAATCTTTTACTGACACATATCTATCACCTAAATCATCTTCCATTGAAACAGCAATCTGATTTGGATATCCTGAAACCGGTAAACCCATTGCTGCACTTGCAACAAGAGTAGTTGCCATAATAAGTAATCTTGGATGAGGATTTTGTAAACTTTCACCAACTTGAGCAGCTATAGGAACCAATAGAACCGCAGCGATTGTATGACTTATAAAAGTAGCTACAATTAAACCTATTGATAAAAGTGCTATCAAGATTTGATAAAGAGGTAATTCTTTTACGATTTCTTGAATAAGGTCATCTAAAGATTCAAGGAGGCCAGAAGAAGTTACAGCTTTTCCTAGCGCTATTCCTCCCATAGCTAAGAATACTACTGTCCAAAGAAAAGTGTTAAAGTCTTCTTTTGTTAGGATTCCAGTTCCAAAGAATAATACCATAGGTATAATTGCAATGATTCCCATATCTCCAACAATATATTCAAAATTCTTTTCTAAACACCATAGACAAATAACACTAATAGCTACGGAAGAGATAAACCATTGAATCTTTGTAAAACTATCTCGTGATTCTCCAAGTTTCTTAATAACAGTACCAGTTCCAGATCCATAAGACCAAAGTAAAATTAACCAAATAACAACAAGTGAAAGTCCGGATACTGGTATAGTAACTGCAAACCATTGCAACCATCCAACAGGTTGTTTCATGTATTGAAGTGCAATCAAATTTTGTGGAGATGCAATAGGAGATGTTTGTCCACCAATGTTTGAGGCCAATGCAATACCCATAATTAAGCTAGATGCGTAGGGAGACTTGGAAGGAAGAGTTCGAAGAATAGGTTGAATAAGTGAATACATCAATACGGGTGCAGCAACATTACTAATCCACATGGATGCAAAACAAGCTACACCCATATGAGCTAGTAATACAACACTAGGTCGTGTACCTGCTAATCGCAAAATCTTGGTGGCGAGAATTTTGTCAATTCCATACTTGCTCAAAGCAGCAGCAAGAGTGAATCCTCCGAGAAGAAGACACATGTTGGGAGCAAACATTTGCGAAAAAATCCACTTGGTTGTTTCAGGAGCAGTCATCCTCCTATCTTTCGCATCATCCGTCCTCGCGACTCGTAAACAGACAACAAGAAGCGGAACCATTAAGCTAGTCACGAACAATGGAATCACTTCCGTCGCCCACAAGATGGTACAGAAGACCAGCATCGCTAAACAATTCTGCTCTTCCACCCTGTTGAAAAACCTCAATCCTGGAGCCTTCAACAAAGCCACCAAAGCTGTGAATGCAATGATAAGATGCAAAGTGCTCATACTTAACCAACTGGGAACGGTAAGGCTTCCACAAGGAGTCCTCAATCGAACCGGTTTCTTCGCCTCGTAATTGTCCCTCTTAGCTCCACCCATCACGGTCCTCTCCAACGCTGCACCTTGAGCTCTCCTCTCGATCCCAATCATCTCTCTCCAAACCGTATTCCTCTGCCAAACAACCTGTTCTCTCAAATGCGTCTTCAACTGCATCCCCGCCACACCTACATCTCCACCCGTCACTACTTTAGCATATAGCTGTACTAGCGTATCAATACACTCATCCAAACTTCTCTTGGTTTCTTCCGTAAACGGTTGTTGCTTTCGTAAATTATCGTTCATATACCTATCCTTGAGATCCGACTTGGTAATTTTATCGTACTTCTTGAGAATCTTGCGCATACCGGTCTCGTTGAGCTGTACAAATTGTTTCAACTCTGACATAGCAACAAAGATGTCAGTGATGCGCTTTTTAAAGGTAATGCGCATGTCGATGGCATAGTCATTCTCGGCAGTCCAAATGGACATGGTTTTAGCATCACCAGCGAAGCTACTGTCACCTGCTTCGCTGGAACCGGGAGCAAGACCAGCTTGACTGTTAGCAGGGTCCTCTGTTCCATTGTTGGCAAGCATTAAACCAAGAGAGCGACGACGGACAGGCTTCTTATTGCCAAAGATGCTACCCCAGCGTGCTTTGCCGCCAGACTGACTGACGATGGAACTGCTTCGCGTCCTTTTCGGAAAGCCGAGGTTATCGCCGGTTTCAGAGAGATCGGCAGACTGATCTAGAAACTGACTGGATCGGCGTCTGTTGTTGGTTGGACGAGATGGATTGGAACCATCCTCGAGAGTAGCTCGGCTATCTTTACGAGAACGTGAAGGAGCAGAACCTGAGCCCGAGCCTTCCTGCAATCGTTGCTGTTCACGACTGGCCTCGTTATACTTGTGAGGCTGTTTGAATACGTCTTCAAGACTCGATCGTCGTCTATTGGCACTAGCCTTTCCAGTACGCACGGTATCTACTAACTCATCATCTTCGTCGTCTTCATCGCTCATACCGTAATCGGAGTCGTCATCAAAGTCCTCGTTCTCGGCGCGTTCCAAATCATCTTTGAGCTGCTGAAGATCAGCGCGGAGTTCGGCGTCCTTTTCTAAGTAGAATTCGACGATCTTGTTCAACTCTTTGTCGAGCAGCGGCACAAAGGTTCGATCTGTATCCGTAGTATCGGCGTTGGTGAGTAGACCAGAAGATTCGTTTTCGATATCGGAGTAAGGCGCATTGGGTTCAGAAGGCAACTCCTTTTCCATAAGATAGATGGTCTTTTTGAGATTAGAGTAGGCGATGTACTTGTCGGCCCAGTCTGGGACTGAGTTGAATTGGAGAGAGTGTGAGAACTTCATGGTAGGATGGTGTCGTAAATGGTGTTGTACGCGTTGTTGTAAAGCGGAAAGTCTAGGGTTGGAGTCTAATTGCTGGCGATGTGAACGACCAAGAGACTGGAGCGGGATGAGCTCAGTCTGGTCTTGTTCGCCCTTGGATGTACGGTTAGGCTTGGACCGTGACGGGTGCGAGCCAAGGGTAGGTGTATATGGTGTATCAATATCAAAGATAAGGTGTGAGGTTCCAGTTTGATGTGATGGTGAAGGATCCATGCAAGGAACGGTTGCTGTTCCAAGTCAAGGTAATTAGAGGAGAAGATAGCGCTACAAGGAGCAAAAGGTAGAAAGCATCAAGGCTGTTCTCTGAGTGTATATGACGGCAAGAGACGACGAACACCAGGATAATGGTTGGTGGTGGTTGGTGAGGTTGCGATCGAGATGGAAGGGAGGAAAGTGATGATCGGAGCGAAAGAGCGAAATGATTCTGATTTTGATGCTGATTCTGATTGGTGATGTACAGTCGTGGAATGCCAAGCTCAGCTCCGCTCAAGCGCCTTGACCAAAGCTCAAATCGGCATGTCCGCATTGATTTGCAGCGCCTTTTTTGTGAACCACATTTTTCGACATATTTTCTAGGATTTTCTACCTGATTTGATTTCAATTTCATACCATGCTTCAACTCTGGATAGGCGCAAGTGGAGGCATGATATTGTTGGAAGAAACGCACCTTTTGAATCCCAAAAGATCAAGCTCGACCTTTCTTACTCTTTGCTACCATCTATCGGCTTTTTTTACTCTGATGATGAGCTCAAGTCCACGTTCAAGCTCATAGCAGAATCTTCATCGGCTTCGAATCCGATTCAACCAGTCATTTCCGCAACTATGGGTCACGGCAAATCCGATCGTCCATTCCTTTCGGCTTCTGAGCATTCTGGTGTCTATGGCGCACACTCTGCTTCTTCAGGCAAACAAGGTGGTATTCAAGAAACATCCTTTCATCCCGTATCATATGATTGCTGCGCTATATCTTTTCAACCTTGGTCTATCCCAGTTTGTTCTCCAGACTGCGGTGTAGTATTCGAGCTTACAAATCTTATCCCTTTTCTTCGCAAGTATTCTGTTCATCCTGTTACTGGAAATCCATTCTCACTCGATGATGTAGTTCGTTTGGACTTTCACAAGAATGAAATTGGGAGATATCACGATCCAGTCTCGTTTAAAGAATTTGGTCAACATTCGCATCTGGTTGCGATAAGGCAGAGTGGAAATGTGTTTTTATGGGATACCGTACAGAGGCTTAATATCAAGGCAAAATATATGAAGGATTTGGTTACCGATCAACCATTCACTAAAGCTGACATTATTACAATTCAAGACCCAACCCAACCAGAAGTTCGTAATCCCAGTTCAATGCATCATGTCAAGAACGGATTAGCACTTACTCAAGCAGAGAAAGGAGTCGACACTACAGAAAGGATTAACACTTCTATCACTGGATCAGCCCAAAAAGTACTTAGCAAAATTCGTCCCTCCACAACCCAATCCAAAACACCACCAACATCAAATCCCACTACTACCGCCTCTTCAAAAGGTTCCCCAACTACAGCGTATACCCGAAACAAAGCAACCGGTACATCAACTGGTATGACTGCTGCAAGTTTCACATCTTCCTCTCTAACTCCTCGAACCTCTATAGATCGTATCACTCTTTCCACTGAAGAACTTATGTTTTCTCATCTTAAAAACAACGGTAAAGCTAAAGCTTACGCCCGACTTATAACCAACTTTGGACCTTTAAATATCGAACTTCATTGTCATGCTGCACCTAAAACATGTTATAATTTTCTCACCCATGCTAAAACAGGATATTACACAAATACAATCTTTCATCGAAACATCAGAGGTTTTATGATTCAAGGTGGTGATCCTACTGGTAGTGGACGTGGAGGATCGTCTATTTGGGGATCAGAATTCGAAGATGAGATAAATGAATTTAAACATGATAGTAGAGGTGTTTTAAGTATGGCTAATAAAGGTTATGGTACGAATGGAAGTCAATTTTTTATCACGTATAGAGCGACATCGCATTTAGATGATAAACATACTGTTTTTGGTAGATTGATTGATGGAGAGAAAGATAAAACTCTTGGTGTTTTGGAAGGGGTTCCGAGTATAGAAGGAACTGATAGACCAATAAAGAAAATTGAAATTATAGATGTGTTGGTGACTGAAGATCCATTTGAAAAGTATAAGGTGAAACAAGAGGAGAAAGATGAGAATGCAGAAGAGTACAAAAGAAGAAAGGAAAGAAAAAGAAGAAGAGAAGAAGATAGAACTACTTGGTTAGGGACTGAATCAAAAAGTAGAAGAGAACAGGGAGAGGGAGAGGGAGAGGGAGAGGGAAGAGATAAGTTGGAGAAGGGTTTGTTAAAGTCAAATTCGAGTTCGGTTGGAAAATATCTCAATACGACAGAGGCAGGTGGGAAGGGTAAGATAGTGAGTCACAGTATTGGAACAGATTTAATGTCACAGGGCAATAAGAAGAAGAAATCTACAGGAGGATTCGGTGACTTTTCAGGGTGGTAGAGCATTCAACAACCTCTCCACTTGTACTCGTACTTCTACGAATGACATCACAAACATCACTAGCAATCAATATGTTTGACAAGATGAATTAGCATCTAATACAAATGCCAACGACAAGAACCTTTAAGCCTGAGCAGTGGCACTCCCATTCTCCTCCTGCTGATAATTATCAACATTGATATCATTCAAACCCAAATCTTCATTCTGATCATAACTTCTCGTGTACATTTCCACTTCCAACTGTTCATCTTCATCTGGAGCATAAGGATTTTGAATATAACTATTTGCCAATGGATCATCCAAAATCACCGTATACGGCAGAGTCTCACAACTAATAACACTCTTCAACTTACCCAAGAAACCTTCAAAGTTATCTCTCTTTTCTGAACTATCACCTCTCATCAAAACTCTTTCTGATAATTCATCATATACTTGTTGAAGTAATCCTTCTAATGTAGTGAACCTTCCTCCAAGTGTTCCGGGAGATAGATGAAGATCGATTTCAGGAATAGCGAAACCAGCTGTTTCGGATTTGAGAATGTCTCGGGAAAGGTCTTCTTTGTCTTCTACTTTGAGTGTGAGTTTACGACCTTGTTCGGAAATTGCAGCTCCAGATTTAACTTCGTTGTCTTTGTAACCGCAGTTTTCGCAGTTGGTGGACATGATAAGGATGTCTTTGAAGTAAGGAATGTTGACTTTCTTCATTCGTGTTTCCAATGGTGCATTGCAGGAGGAACAGGTTCCGGCAAAAGTGTAAACTTCTTCATTCTCGAAATCAGTTTCTCCAGCTTGCTTGTCAAAGCCGGTAGTGTGAACCTCTTCCTCTTCGGTTGCTCCAGCAGCAGCTGCAGGGCCGGATAAGCCGATAAGTTCATTCTGTTCCTTAGTTCGTGGGTAGTCACGTTTACTCCATTTAGCATCCGACATGCCACGTCCTGCAACGTCACCCATAAACTCAACGAACGAGTTGCCGGAAGGATCGTCAAGGCGAATGGAGAAAGCAGGGACTTGACGATTCGCTTTCTGTTCAGCACTCATGGTTGAACTGCTACCGCCGACAGGTCCGAGACTTCGCAAACCTGTCTCACCCATCTCCTGCTCCCTTGCAACATCATCATCTTCGTTCTTCTCTTCGCCAAGGATGTCTCTGAGCTTATCGCAAATCTCTTCGATCTTAGCATATGCTTCTGGTTGCATGTGCTTTCGCAATGGTTGATCCAATTCCAAGTCTCTGAGCGTGTCCGAGACAATACCTTCGATTGTCGTCAACTGACCCTTCTTGGGAGGAATCTCAATCTGTAATTCTGGAATCTTGACAGTGCAAAATTCCGACTTGACTACCTGACGGTTGAGATCTGCTGGGTTGGTAACGTGAACGGTGTAGAGGCAACCTTTGGGCTGAATCTGACCTGCGGATTGGATTTCGCTGTTGCGGTTACCACAGTGAGGGCAGGAGAAGGAAACGACAATGACTTCGCGGAAGTAAGGGATGTACGTGAGAAGCATTCGAGTTGTACCTTCTTGATGACATTCCATGCAAAGGGAGGAGATTTCTTCTACCATCTTTTGCTCCTGTTCTCCACCCTCAGCGCCAGCACTGCCGATAGGCTGAGTGGTGTCATCAGTGACATATTCGCCAATGGGCTTGAAGAACTCTTTAGAGTCTTGAGGGGCAGACATGGTGTGGGAAGAAGGAGCGTCGGTGATTTCGACGTCGGCAATAGTGTTGTCGGGAACCTCGGTGTTGGGTCTCTTTTGCAACGGTTCTCCTTGAGTGGGATCAGTTGTGCGTTTCATGAGGTGTTGAGAATAGCAATGGGAGGTGGTGATAAAGAAAAGGCATTAGGTGATGTCGGGCGAGCCCAAGACTTGTCTTTGCTGCTGCATACGCCACACCCTTACACACACACACAACAACATAAAGCGTTGTGGAGTTGTCAATTTTGCAAAGCCGGCCTGGAACCCAAAAATTTTGAGAATGTTTTGCTGAGCCGGAGCTTCCAGTCGTTTCCTGCAACTTCTGAAATTTGGATCGGATTGAAGAGCTGTTCGAATCGGGCGATGAGAAAGATGATTCGGTCTAACACTCTGGACTTCGGCACAACATGAATTAAGGCCGCGAGCCGGAAACTTATGACCGCGCATTGCCGTTGCGCCGAAAAGCAGGTCGATCTTGCATATTTGACGGTGCCGACTAGGGCAGGCCGGCCTCGAAGCCGGTGTGTCACTAGCAGATCTCGCTGAACGAAAGTTCCCATGAGTTGTCGAGGATGATGGAGCAGTTCCACGAGCTCTCCATTTAACGTCGGAACAGTGGAGATCTTAAAGCTTGGACCGAAAGTCAAAATCATCCAATTTCATCTCTGTGTTGACCGGCAAGACGGAACACCTGGATCTGCTCGACGTGGCTCTTCGTGAGATCTAAGATTCGACTGATGCCAATCAACGGTCTCATGAGCAAGTAATGATCTCGGGATCGGGATCGCACAAATCCTCCATGGAGCTGATGTCGAGTTGGAGGAGCTACAGTCTAGTGGCCCAGAAGGCGAAGCAAGATGTGCGCGTTGCTCCGTTGTACCATGGTCCGTGGTCCATCCCGCTCGTTTAGATCGAAATAGAGTTTCCACGCATCAAGACGGAAGACTATGGTCCGACACCTGCAGCCATCTTGCAGCTTTGAATCCGCGAGTCGTTCGGCAGGGACGAATGAACAGCGCGAGGTGAGTTGAGCCGAAGCATGACCTTGAGGACCATGGTTCGAAAAAGTCACGACGCGCTAGATGCATTGCGCATGGCAAGATGCAGCAGAGTTTTCCCGCTTTGGCCTTGCTGCCGTGGCAAAAGGTGATTGCACCATCAGAGAAAAGGTACGAAGTTGACTTTGAGCTACCAAAGGAGTGTGAGCCCTTGCTCTGATTGGTTTGTGCCAGCATAACAATAGAAGCAACGCGACGTGGAAAGGACCTAGAACGTCGATTCAAATTGACCGCTGTCGCACCTTCTGTGCATTTTGCTTTGGCTGCCTGCTGTTGAAAGACCAAAATCAACATTCCAGGTCAACGTCAAGAGAAACTAAGCCATTCCTTCCCACGATCCGTCTTGATCGACACTGTGATGGGCAGGACAACGCGTTCGCTTGCAGTGTTACGCCCAAGCCTAGGCAGCAACTATTTGAAAGAGTAGCGCGTTGCGCAATGCTTCTCATAAATCAGGTCTTTGAGGTAGCAAAGGGTGGCCTTCGAGTTTGAGAACCATAGGAGATGCATTTGACCCTGTCTTGATGCCAAGCTGGCATTCATCTGCGCAGAGAGTCCGGCGGAAACGTACCGCAAAATGTAGACTGGCATTTTGCTGACAGTGTCGCAAGCGGAGGGCGCCATGGTCTCTGTCGAATAGAGGAAGCAAGCAGTGGTGAAAAGATCAAAGGAAACACCAAAGAGGGAGCCGGGAACGTGGTGCCGAACTGCGAATACTGTAACTGGACCGGGAAGCAATTACGGCTCGGCCTGTCTTGGGACCTCGCTTAATTCAGCTTCGAGAACAATAGAAACGAGCGAACTCACTGAATCAGAGTGTGGGAAAAATCCTGCAGTAGAGCAGATAGCGCAACCAGGGAATTGAGCGTGACCATGAGCTCCAACGTTGCATGTTGACTGACTTGGCTGCCCGATATTGTTGGAAGCATCTTGAACCCACACATGCAATCGGCTGTGCCGGATACATGGAACCGTACGTACCGTGCGGATCAGCCGAAAATCAAGGGTCTTGACCCGGGAGAAGGGTCTTGATCAACATCCTTCCGGCTCCCATGAAAAATATCCGAGCAACATTGACGCAAGCATGAAGCCCACACTGATCACAGAGCGACCAACTGGATAGGAATATTGCGAGACGGCGAACGCCACTGTCTTCACTACGACGTCCGCTGCAGTGTTAGGAGTCCGACGTTGACATTTTCTTGTGTCCATGTGAATACGAATTCAAGAAAATGATCAGATGAGGTCTAAAGGGACAGAACAATGAGGAGTCTGGCCCTTTCCCAAGGCCCTTTCCCAAAGCTCTCTCGGTTGTGACGTTTTAAGGCTTTTTTCGAATTAACGCACACGGCCTTCCAGCGGCTCGTGAACCATTTTTCAGGCACTCGCTATCCCTTCGGAGTTTGTTTGCTATCCGCAAAGAACTCATGTTTGTGCTTGGGTGTCGATGAAGCTTAGTCCCTGAGCAGGCGAGCCGCGCATTTATCAATTTTATGTCCGGCTTGCTGCTGCTCTGAAAGGACGTTACCTGCATCACTTTCTCGTCCTCTGCGCTCCCTTTCCCTGTGTTCACAAGAGCGCACTTGTACATGTTCTCAGCTGTAACAACCTCGCGTGGAGAAGGCAACATGTTTGGGCGTCGAGTGACGAAGAAACTAAATATTTAGAAATCCTGAAACTCGGAATTTCCACGGACCTGCTTGACCGTGGCATTTTGATTGTTTCGATCCGGACAGTCTGTCAGCCGTTCGGTCAGGGCCATCTCAGATCATTTTGACTTAAAAATGAACGCGTCTTGACGGCCCGGACTCAGCCCATTTCAAAAGACCGCCGTGATGCTCTCGCTTTTTTCGCTCTTTTTTTGCCTCGCTTCCCCACTCACTGGCCTCGTTTGCTGTGCCTGCCTGCCTACCAGCTTCTCTTTTTTTGAAAGGTCCGCTTGACTGCTAATTTATCACCAGTTCCATTCGACTGACTAGCAGCCGAGGAGAGAAAGCGAGAGATTGACAGCGTTGGAAAGCAGCATTCCTCTTTGTACTTCCGCTTCTTCCTCCTTCTCCTCGTCGTCGTCACCATCAGCCTCAATCTCGATACCCTATTCTCTATCTCTCTTTCTCATCGGCTCCAAGCGCCAATCAACCTACCCTTGTGCCAACACCTTCTCTCTACCTTGCAGTCCCGGCCGTCCCTCACTCACAACATCACTTTTCCATCTTTGCAATACCATCGCCCGCCTCGCACGAATCATTTTCACAAGCTTTGATCTCTTCATTGCTTCCCATTGGGCTGCCATAACTTTCGTCTTACCAACTCTTTGACCATTGCTTAGCTCGTTCTTCTCGTCAGTCGACTATTGCTTTGCCTTTAGCGGAGCTTGCTTTCTTATTCTTACGTCCGCAACATCGAGGCTCCTGCTCTTGCAACCAAACTCTCTGCGTATCCATATTGCACCTTGACTGCTACAGCATCCACCCAATGGCAACACACCGGCACACGTAGTCTTTTCATCACCCACTCTTATCTACGTTGAGTGTTTGCTCGCGTCTACAGCCCGGTCCTTCCTCCTTCACGCCAAAATCTTGGTCTATTGCGATCCGTCCCGTCGTCACAAGCAAGACGCCTTGCTGTTGCTTAGAATAGGACAGCGAGGCTTCTCACCCATCGCCTTGCAATCATTCCAGCTCTTGGCGGCAGACTCACGTCCATTCACGTTAAGCCAATACTTATTCACGCATCCATCAACACAAACGCATTTGATACACTCTTCGCCTGCCACCATCTGTAACGCTTTGGAATCATCTTCGTATATGCTGCTCTGCCTTCCAAATCAGGTCTCGGCTCCACATTTCACTTTCTAAATCATCTGCACCGCAGCATACACGACAGCATGTCTGCCTTGCCGCCTCATCCCCTTCACCAATCGGTGATAAGGCCTGCCTCGCCCGGTGCCTCCAGTCTTTCCTCTGAAACCGCCGCACGAAGGATCGCTGCCAATGCTGTCGAGGCTCCCAACTGTCCCATTGCATGGACAACTTGGCTTCGCAAGTATCAGCAAGGCTCTTGGAGCGAACAAGTCTCCCCCGAGCCTTCTCCCAACTCCGAGACATCGCCAAGCACTAGCACCTCCGCCGGTTCCCCCGCGAACATCAATGCGGCCACCACTGCTGCCTCTGCTTCAGCCAACGGTCCATATTTGCACAGACGTACCACCTCGTCCAAACTCTGCCGCTCCCCTAAGCCAACCAAAGCGCATCGTAACGTCAAGCTCGATAACAAATCCATGATCGATTCCATGGAGTTCTACAAAAAGAATGGCTGGCTTGCCGCTCCCCCCTTGCCCCGTCGACAACATCGTCGCGTCCAAGAAGCCCTCCTCCGTCACGGTCTCACCGGTGCTCAAGAGCGTGATGCGTTGCTCCTCTACATCAAGCATGCCAAAGCCGTTTTCAGATGCGAATACGCATCCTTTATGGTCGAGAGCCCCGACGACGCCTACATGCTCATCCTCGCACAGGAAGGTGGTGATGCTTCGGTACAGATCGTCCCGCGCACTGTCACCATGTGTTCACATGCCATGCTTCTTCCCGACGAAGAAGTTCTTGTCGTTAATAACACAGACCAGGATTGGCGTTTCCGCGCTTGCCCTTCAACGCTAGAGGGTACAGTCACCAACGCCAAGGGGAGGCCTATGAGCTTCTATGCTTCTGCACCGCTCTTCCTCTCCTACAGCATGCACGGAATCGAGGGCCGCGTTCAGGTCGGCCGACTCTGTATCATGGATGAGCATCCCCGCGACGATTTCGACGAAAAGGATGCTGACCTTCTCTTCTCCATCGGCAAAATGGCTGGAGATGCTCTCGAGAAGGAATTTCAAATCGCAAAAAATGCCAAAGCAGCCGAGATGCAGCAGCGTAACAACGCTCTCTTTCGCACTTTGGAGGACGCTACTTCGCATTCAGTGGCCAACAAACATCTCGATCCTGCAATCAAGTCCACCAATACTGACTTGAGCGAAGATTACCAACGCTACTCGCTTGTCGTTATCGATAGGGCGTGTCAAGAGGTTCGAGAATGTCTTGGAGCCGCCGCTGTGGTCGCATTTGACGTCAGCAACTTCCGCTTCAGACGTCGTTCTCTTGGTGCCGTCTCGCCTCGAAATTCCAACGTCTTCTCTCACGCCACCATGCCCGCATGGCAAAACTCTGAAGATCTTCACGGGCTTTCCACTCCTCCCTCAGAGCTCGCCTCGCCCGCAACACTCATCGATCCAGCATCACCTATGATCTCACCCACCCTCTCACCCAGGGTGAGTCGCAACTTCTCCTCCGACGATACCGGCACCGAGTATGAAGCCATCGACTTGCACGAAGCTTCACCTCCGCCCAGTGTGCTTAGCTTTAGCGGTCCCGACGAGTATCGCCCCAACATGCCTCAGGATCTTCAACGACTCAAGGCTTTATTCGCGACACCCCTTGCACGCTTGGCTGCCGACACAAAGCTCAACCTCCGTTGCAAGTTCTATCGCAGTCACGCCGACGCCGGCTCCTCGTCAGATGAGGACGATGTTGAAGCTGACGATGACGTTGCAACGGCTCGCGGTGCAAACGACAACCACGACCCCTGGGCCGGTGTACTTCCTCTCGAGGTGCCAGTCAGCTCTTATGCTGTGTGTACTTCCTTCAACCGTGGTAAGGCGCAATCTGGCATCATGCTCTTCGCGATGTTTTCCGATCCGGTCTGCTTTGAAGAGCACGAACGTTTCTTCGTCGAGAGCTCCACCTTCATCGCACTTGGCAGTCTCATTCGTCAAAAGGTCTTTGAGGTTGATTACTTCCAGGCCGAATTTCTTCGCCACGTTCAGCACAACTTGCGTACCCCATTGCACGGCGCACTGGGTGCTGTCGAGTATCTGCGTGCTGCCATCGGCAATGACAACGACAACGACGCCATCAAACTCGACCTTTCGGCAGATGGTGTGCTGGCCACTTTGCTCGAGTCCATCTCGCTCTCCGGCCTCACGCTCAACTCGTACATCGACGATCTGCTCAGCTTCCAGAACCTCTCAGGCATCAAGGCTGGCATCACTCCGTCATCGAAGTGCTCCTCAACCAATATTGTCAATGTCATTGAAGCGGTCGCTAACGAAGAATGGCAGTTCGCTCAGCGATTAGACATTCAGGCGCGCGGTTTGTCAGCCGACACTTCCGCATCGCCGGACGGTCCTTTGTCCGGAGTCGAACTGATCATCAAGGCGGCTCCCGAGATTCGCAGCTCCGAATGGATCATCGATGTCAAATCACTTCAGGATATGGTGCGCAAAGTCGTGTCCAACGCCATCCGATTCACACAGCAAGGCTATGTCGAAGTCAGCATCAGGCTCGCTGCCCCAGGAGCCTTGGCTGATTCCGAAATCCAGATGCCAGCCGAATTCAGTGCCGTCGAGATCGAGGTGGCTGACACGGGAATCGGCATGACCAAGGAGTTCTGCACCACTCAGCTTACTAAACCCTTCACCAAAGGTGATGCCTTCCGTGATGGAATTGGGCTTGGCATGACCATCGTCTCTTCAACGTTGCACAAGATTGGCGGAAAGCTGTCGGTGGCTTCCGAGCCCAAGCTGGGCACGCGCATTATCATGTGCATGCCGTTGCAACGTGGCACGGTTCGTCTCAGTCGAAACGGGTCCATGTCGGGAATCCCTCCGGAGAAGATTGCCACGACCAAGCTGGCATTCTTCGGCCTCGAGACGCGTGGTCTTCGTCGTCTGGCGAGCATGATGGCCGATCATTTCGTGTCGACACTCAAGGTTGAGCTGACACACGACTATCGAGAAGCCGATTGTGTTGTCTTGCCAGAGCGCGTCGCCTCGGAGATTGACGAGGATGTCGAAGAGTCACTGCTGCAAAAGGTCAGACCAGACGCCAGATTCGTTGTCATCTCGCCGTCTCACTTGATCAAGGCCAAAGGGCTTGAGAAGCTGGATGGTCGTGCAGTGCTGCCCTTGCCAATGCCACATGGTCCAAGCTCCTTGCGACTCATGGAGACCTTCATTGCTGATGAGGATCCCATCCGGCTACACATCTCGGATCCGACGTCTCGTAGGCATGCAAGAACGGATTCCGAGTATCAAGAACTCAGTGTGATGGAGTTGGCATCATCGAATGCCGCGCGTAGGGCTTCAGGACATCCTTCAAGCCTGCTTGATGGCTCGCACGGCGCCTATGGTTACGGCAACAAAGGAGACGGTGTCAATGGCCACAGCGCCAACAACAGCAATGGCAGCAGCAACGGGAATGGCAACGCCAACGGCATGAGCGTTGCTGAAGCGGATGACGATGATGGAGTTGCAACTTCTCCCAAGACCCCGACAGTCCCGAAGATGGATGTGCGTCCCGATGCTGAGAAGGCCCCCGACGTCGACCGCTTAGCTGCTGCTGTCGCTACAGCTGCGATCTCGCCTGAACCGATCAAGATGCGACCAACTAAGATCGACACTACGCCCGCTCGCTGCGACAAGGACGAATTCCGTGTGCTTGTGGTTGAAGACAACCCTATCAACATGAAGTTGCTCACCACACTATGCAAGCGGCTTGACATTCACTACGATGTTGCTCACGATGGCGCAGAAGCTGTAACCAAGTTCATCTCTTTCCGTCCTTCGGTTGTACTGCTGGATATCTCGCTACCTGTTCAGGATGGATTCGAGGCATGCACTCAGATGCGTGCGCATGCTCATCCCTCATTCATTGTAGCCATCACAGCGCTTAGTTCTGAAGAGGACAAAGCGAGGGGTATCGAAACGTGTGGCATGGACGCTTGGATGACGAAACCCGTTTCGCCCAGACAATTGAAGGGAGATTTGGAGGAATGGAGGAAAAGGTTTGAGTTGACTAGAGCTGCTATTAAGGAATAGTTTATTAGTGCTCATACTTTCATCGTACTTCGCTTTCTAGGATTTGCATACTACCCCTTCCCCCCTTCCCCCTCCCTCTCTCCCCCTCCCTCTCTCTCTCTATCAACTTCTTCTTTCACCTCTTTTTTGTTCACGGGATCTTTCACTCTGTCACCTCATAAGGATCGTTTTTGGGAATTATTGTTATCATTTGGGAATGTACTTGTTTTGTCACAACCATGCCGTCTCGTGGAAAGTGTGTGAATTTGCTGAAGCTTCGATAATGTCAGGAATAGTCTAATGCGACTTGCTGCTCGATGACAGCAGCGAAGAGTTGGCAAAGGATGTCGTTGCAACGAAGCTGTGATGTTAGACCGAAGCAATGTTAGTCTTGAAAAATTTGGGCAAAGATTGGAAGAGGAAGGAAATCCGTGGAAGCGAGAATGATGACGTAAGCAAGCGAAAATAGAGCTTTTTGCCTTCACTTCGTGTCCGTTGGTGTGCGGTTGGTGGAGGAGGCAAGAAGGGTTTGTGTGTGTGAGAGTCGACGAAGTCACTTTGCTGAGCGCAAGAAGGGAAGGATTGGGATTGGTGGAGTTGGCTGGTGCACGGGAAAGGCTTTTAAGCACGTTACACGAGATTGGAGTTATTCATTTTACTCTTCTTTTTAGTGGCGGGTTTGGATTTCTTTCTTCTTCATCAATAACCATCATCTACATCTCTCTCTCACTTTCGCTTTTAACTTTCTTCAAGCTCAGCAAAGATGTCTAACACAGATTGGGATAGTAAAACAGTAATTGGACGTGGGGTACGACCTTCAGGTTCTGGTTCAGGTTCTTCTGGTCCAACAGCTTATGAAAGAGCTAAACAAGTTGGAGCAATTACTGAAAATGATCGAAAAGTAACTGCAGGAACTAATAAAGGTCATATTGGAACTGATCATCAAAGAATTGCAAAACTTGATAGAGAAAATGAAGTTGCTCCTCCTCCAAAAGTAGCTCCTACAGTTGGAAAAACAATTGGACAGAAAAGACAGGAGAAAGGTCTAACCCAAAAAGATCTTGCCACTAAAATCAACGAAAAACCTCAGGTTGTACAGGAATATGAATCCGGTAAAGCTGTACCCAATCCCCAAATTTTAGCAAAGATGGAAAGAGCATTGGGTGTGAAACTAAGAGGTAAGGATATCGGCGCTCCTTTAGGTGGTCCAAAGAAGAAGTAGTGCAAAAAAGGAAATAAGATCAATGTATAAGTTGATAGCTAGCAAACTACCAAATCACAATATAATCTTCCTCACGTCTCACAAAAAACTTAGCCAGCTCGATCCAGAATTGTGCATCAGAATCTCAGAAGAAATCGATTTCTTATGAATCGGTCAGATCTCAATCTCAACACTGCCAAAGGTCATACTCTTCGCAGTATCGCAAGACGAAAGCTGAAAGCTCGTATTCTGAGATCACTCCTAAAAGTCAGTGGCACCGACGGAAGCTTGAGTTTGAATACGGACTCTGACAGACACGGTTGACTTCGTTCTCACTTGAGAATGGATCTCTCTCATCACACTAAGGAACACTGTTGATTCAGTTCGCTTACCATTGCCCATTACCAAAACAATGTGAAGAAAGCTTTATCGTCACAGCTCACAACCATCAAAAAGTGGCAGCCTGCTTCTCAGCTTCATCCTCATCCCCTTCACCTTCATCATTCTTCTCCTGATCCCGAGCATCATCTTCACTCTTACCTCTTTCCTCCTCATCCTTATCTTTATCTTCGCCTTTATATTCAGGTATAGCCTCCACAAAGTACGGATTTTCACTTGCCCCTTTCATACTCCTTTTCCCGTCTTCCTCTTCCCCATCCGCCTGCTTGGGATCATCATCATGCCCAGCCTGCTTATACACCTCTGCCGCCCCTGGTGGAGTCTTAATCGTCTCCGTATGTGGACTTTCACAAGTCGGTTGATCCGGTAGTAACTTGACTTTCGGCCTATCCTTCTTCTTGCCTAGAGCCGCTGCATGTTCTTGTACCGTTTGAGCACGTTCTGGTTGATCCCCTTTCATCTCGTCTTTATTTTGAATGTGAACTTCTTCTTTGCGCCTTTCAGCGTTCTGCTTTTTTGCAGGAGATTCGTACGTTTGCCCTTTACTTCCATTTCCACCACTATGATCCTTGTTATCTTCGTGCTCATGCATGACCTCAGAGAGACGATTTGCAAGCTCTTCATCGGGAGTATCAGTCTTCTGGGTATAGTCGGTAGCTGAAATACCGTCGGCAACATCGGCATCAATGCCACGGGATTGATTTTGAGTGCGATTGCTGGTCATGACTGTGGAGATGTTGTCGCCGGAAGACCTTTGCATGTCTCCACTGTCATCCTCGGCATTGTTGCCATCTTGCTTCTGGTCAAATGGGTCTGCCCCTTCAGACGCAGGCGAAGCAAAGATCTCCGGAGAAGCACTGCGAGGAGACTCCATCGTGATGATAGGTGGCCCATTTCCACCTTCACTCTGCTCGGGCCTATGCAAGGTTGAGATCGGCCCAGAGCGATTGCGTTGAAGTGGCCCGTTACCATCAGGTTCCTCGGGTGGAAGTTCGAAGGTGTGCATGTTTGGAGACTCAAACATGTATGCTGCTGCTTTTTGGAGCTCTTGTACTTCTTGCTTACCCCCCTCTTTCTCGCCTGGTTCTTGATCTTTGCCCTCGTCTTTCGCTCGCTCTTCCCGAGGCGCAGGAGTAGGCGTCTCCTCCTTGATCGTGGCCACATCCGCACCTCCATCGTCCTGGGTGTTCGACCGACTCGGTTTATCTGGACTGTGCGTAGAAGGCGGGAACCAATTCTTGTCATGCTGCCCACCACTGCTTCCACCCGATGTCGACCTTGACGCTTCTCGACGAGCTTTTGCCATCGATCCACCCTTCTTGAAACGCGAGATCGCCCTCGCAAACGTGAAGATATTGGTGATCTTGCAAATGGCACAATCGAGATCCTCGTCGGTGATCTCCGACACTACGGTCTCGATGTTTTCGTCGCGGGAGAGCAGGACACCATCCTCGATAGCGCGTGTCCATGAATGTTCACGCATTTGCTTGACAGTGATACGCTTGTCGGGGTCTTTGGTGAGCATCTTCTGCAGCAAATCCTTCAAGTCCTTCGACAGGTGATCTGGGTATTCGGGCTCCTCATTCTTGATGGCTTCGTACATTTCATAAAAGTTGTCCTTGTTGAATGGCAAGTGACCGACCACCATGCAGTAGAGTGTAACACCAAAGGACCAGATATCGTCAGACTTGCCGTGATATTCGGCATGCCCAGCAGTGCAGAGTTCTGGACTCATGAATGCGGGACTACCAGCCGATTTTTGCATCGTGTCATCACCCGGCTTGAGGAACATTTCGGAAACGCCGAAGTCGACAATCTTGCAGGTCTTGCGATCGTCGCAAAGCAGGATGTTGTCTGGCTTGATGTCGCGGTGGACAATCTCGTTCTCGTGGAGATACTCGATACCCATCAGCACTTGGACAAAGTAGAGACGAGCGACATCTTCGGGTAAAGGCTCGGTCGACTGATGGAGCTTGATGTCGATAACAGTGCCATCTGGGCAGTATTCAAAGACCATGTAAAGGCTGTCCTTGCTTGGATCGTCGAGCACCTCGAACAGCTTGACGACGTGAGGGTGATGCAATTTCTTGAGGATGGCAATCTCATGTCGGATGTGGGTGAGAGGATCCTTCATCTCGTCCTCTTCGTCCTGTTTAGGATTGAGGCCGTCGCCTCGACTTGGTTCACTACGATTGGGACCATCCTTGCGATCGAACTCGGCTCTTGGACGAGGACCTCTGCCTCTCTGTGGTTTGCGGAAGTTGACCGCACGATGTGTCTTACGAAGACGAGTCTTGCCAAACTCTTTGACCGCGAACTGTGTGCTGGGATCATCGGTGAGAATTGCTTTGCGCACCGTTCCATAAGCACCACGCCCAATGACGTCGGTGATTCTGTACTGGTTGATGATTCGTGAGCCATCTTCGAGGTCTTTGCTCTTTGCGTCGAGTGTCTCTCTGAATTCATGAGACGGTGTTCTAGACATGGACCGGGAGGGAGGTCGATCGTGCCCTGAGCCTGAGCTCGAGCCAGCACCCGGAACACCTAGTGAGGAGTTGGAGTTGTTCGACCAAGTGCGCGATTGCGATTGTTGACGTTGAGGTGTGTGGGAATGGTGGTGATGATGCTGCGAACCGCAAGAGTGCCCGTGACTGTGATTGTGACTGTGCCCATGACTGTGACTGTGGTTGTGACCGTGAGAATGGGAGTGTGTGTGAGAATGCGACTGCGACTGCGACTGGGGCTGCCTTGGCGACTGAGTGTCTTTGCGCTGCGGCATCGATTGGCTCGGACCTGCCGACGATGACTGGCTGGTATCTTGCTTGCGCTCCATGAACGACGGAAGCTGATCGTCGTCTTCGGGCGATCCGGAGATGAATTGTGACATCTTGACTAAGTTGCTGTCCGCTTGATGCCGCTTATTGAATGTGCCGACGTGGACTTAAGAAGTTGTCTCCGCGGTGCGTGTTCGTGTATTGCTTTGTACGCACAGCGATGCGTTACGTCCCAACCAAGTCGGGAGACAGAAGGTCGTTAAGATGAAGGATGTAGGTAGCGAGGATGCTGGAAGCTACGGAGAGCTAGGGGTGGTTGTGGTGGTGATGGGCGAAGCTGAGAGCCCAAAGATAGCGGGCCAAAGCTTCACAGCCAGATGGTGAGCAAAAAGTGGTTTGCTTTCAAGGTCCGCTCGCAGTTGCAAGTAAGTGAGGAGCGAAGTCGAATTGACTTGCGTGGAAGCAAGAGAGCGTGAAGCTCTGAAGCACGAAGCATCTTCTCGAGTGGAGGAGCGGAGTCGATATTTTAAAATGCGCTAAACTTGAAGGCGTGGATTGACGCAAGAGACGCTAGCCGAACGGCTCTTTCTGTATGACAGAATCAGAGATCACCTCTTCTCTCTGCTGCGAGGCCAGGCACTACAGGAGATCTATCGGCACTTCCGACTTTTGGACTTCATGCGTACTGTAATCGATTGATCTTGTCGACCCTATAGGATGCCGGTCTGAAGCATCGCATCGATCCGATCAAAAGATACAGCAGACGACCATCATTTGCAGTTACATTGGTTGTCTCAGCATGCAAGTGTATGCGAACGTCAAAGTTGTGAGCATGCCCGCCATCCACTGGCCGCTCTTCTTGTCTTCGCTTACACCGGCTTTTGGATTTCAGGATTCGGATAGTGGCTTGCGAACGGGACGGAGAGAGGTGCACGCACCAACAAACACACGTTGGTGATTCAACGTACAACGCTGCCTCCTTTGTCTCCCAAGGCGTGGGCGATTGTGGATACTGTAACACACATCGGCGTCTATCATCAACATGGACATTGTTGCCTCCTTCGGACCAAACCCTGCCTTTTCCGTTCCCTTCCCCACTGATTTGCTGATTCAGGCTTCTCCATGATCGCGGCGTTTCCCAAGCAAAATTATCAGCCTAACAAGAGGGGATTCCGGTCCTGCCCTCGAGCTCAAAGCTGCGACGACGCTCGAGTCGAAGCTTAAGAAGTCTCCGAATTGTCGCATGCACGGTTGCATCAAATTGCGAAAATAAAGCTCTGTCAGATTTCATCTTTTTTCGCCCGCTTCTTGTTTTCTCCACCTTGGCTGCCGTGACAGCTGCACGATTGCAGAACTCAGCCAAGTCTTCTCACCCTCACCATATTCTTTTGATACCATCAATCTCATCGTTGCCGGCGGCAACCCCACAACATTCATAGCACGTCGGGGCTCTGCGCGACTGTCAAGGAACAGCGCGCACTAGGACTCAGGAACACGGAGCACTCAAGGCTGCCATCGCGTGCGACTGCGGTGATGACGAGACCCTATCTTGCCTGAAGGCCCAGCTTCGTGTCTATGAACGTCACAGGACAACCTCAACATGCTTCACTTGCTCGCAGATGAGACCATCTTGCGAATACTAGGCTATCTCGATGCAGCCGACTTGGCTCGACTACAGCTGGTTAATACACACCTTCGTACTCTGGCCAAGGACCGCCACCTGTGGAAACGTCTCTTCTACTTCCGCTTCGTGCAGCCTAGCAACCCATCGATCAGCTCAGTCTTGCCCACCCTTCGCGAGCTGAGGTCACTCCTCTTACATCAGAACCTTCCATCTAGCAAGCATATTGCTGGTGACGGCAGCCGCAGGATCCACAGCTTGCCAAGCCGCTTCTATGGATCACCCGTCCCTACCGCTGATTTGACATCTCGGGACCAAGCAGAGCAGGTCTTAGCCTCCATTCTATCGGGCAATGTCGACCTCGAAGATTATTCTCGAGACCATTTGCTAAATTGGGAACAGCTCTATCGTGTGTCAAGAAATTGGCAGCGCGGTGACTTTGCTGTTTCACAATTGCTGACACCTTCCACCGAGCAAACCCGGAAGCTCGCCTCGACTCCAACTCCGTCTGCATCCGCCAAATCGCAGCACACCGTCGTGAGGGTATCGAATAGATTCATCTTCGCTGCCACCCCAGCTCACGACAAAGCAGGCATTCCCAGCATCTCTGTCTTTCCATCTGAGCCGAACCCAGCAAACGCTACACTAGAAGCCCTTGATGTCGAGCAAGTCCCGAACGACCTTCATGAAAGGACCCCAGTTGCCTCCTTCTCGTCACCAGGGCTGCGTAATCTTGTCTCACGGCATCCGTCCGAGACGTCGCTGAATCAAATCCATGTCACCGAGATTGCCGTTGACGCTTGTCCAAGCATCGAAGCATTTGATGTATCCAACAGACATCAACACAAGCGCAAGGCGGACAACGACAGCGAAAGCACACTCGGTCGGATGAGCAAAGTCATGGTCGCCTACTCCACCGGTCACATTAGCCTTTTCTCGCTCCATCGAGGCTCGCCAAATGGATCAAGCACCGTCGTGGCAATCGAAGAGATCTTCTGCAGACCAAATTCAAGTGCTTCTGACAATCACATCGTCATGGCAGCACTGCACTCGCCCGCTCTCGTGCTCTGCTCTTCCACTTTTGATGTCACCTTCTTCCGGATCAGCGCATCAACATCCGGCGACACACATCTCAACTTGCTCCAGCGCATGTCAAGCTATCGCTCCTCTTGGCCAGCAGCTCTTCGTCTCAAGAGACTCCCTTTTCATGATGTCAACAAACGACACCGACGCTCTTCGTCTTCGACTTCGCCTCAACGGTCCCGCCGCGACAGCCTGAGCGAAGAGGCAGCATTCCGTGTCACGCTAGCATACTCAACACCCAGCTACCCATCTTCATGGAGTGTATCGGTGCAGGAATTGGTGGTAAGACTCGATCTTGCCTCACCAGCGACTCCAATACATGTAAGCAGCCGTCATGCTACAGCAAAGCATCCATTCAGACCAACTCCGATCGATCTGAGGGGCAGGTCCATGCTCGGCAGTCAACCGCGGCGCTTCGAAAATGCTATCCCAGTCCCTTCCAACAAAGCTGACGGACGCTCGACCGGGGACTTTACATCAATACCTAAGCAGAGCAGGACGACGAGCTTGACGTACGATGATCCGTTTGTGGTTGTCGGAGCCACCGACAATCTGCTCGAAGTCTACGAGCTTCTGGGCGCAACCACATTCGTCCGACGTGATCTTGATGCAAAGTACAACTCAGTGTCGCGTTCTGCGACAGCCACTCCAAGCTCTCAGAGAAACTCTTTGCGGCTCATTCATAGGCGCAGCCTCCATGGCCACACTGGCAGCGTGCACAGTGTCGCGCTTGAGGACGGCCGATGCGTCAGCGGCAGTGCCGACGGCAGCGTCATGGTCTGGAGTCTTGGCGATCGTGCCAACGAGACCGAGTCAATAGCCAATATGATGCGCACTTCTCGCAGGACAGCTCGCCAGCAGATTCATACCGGTTCGGATCTGGGCACAGGAGCCAGATCAACCAGCTCAACGATCCTTGAGGAGGACGAAGGCGAATACGAGACTGCTTCGCACATGACCCACGTTCTCACCTTGCGAACGCCCGCAGATCAGGACGTGGTTGAGGAACAGCTTGTAAGCGAGCCTCACCGTATTATTTCTAGGACAAATAGTTCACGATTGGGGCCGTCTCTCGGACAGCTCGTACGAAGTCGCGTCCTTGACCGTCAGACCCGAGGCGTGGTTCGATGGGTCTCAACCGCTTTCGACAAGATCGTCAGTATTGTCACCTTCCCCGAATCAGCAGCTGTCTCAAGCTCCGTAGCAAGCAATCTACAAGATCAGCGAGAGCGAGTTCAAGTTTGGAGTTTCGGCTGATCCAATCACTTAGTCTCACTCGTCTTCGTAATATACCCGCGATGTCAACTTCCGCATTCTGTATCTCTTAGACCCAGTTGTACAACATTTCAATGCTCTTTCAATCCCAGCACTGTTCTGACTACAGCATTGTATCTGCCCATCAGTTTGTGCGTGTATCCACCATATTGTGATCCACAAATGAAGCGAGTTGGTGATGTGATGTTGAATGCAGCAAGTCAGTTGGCTCTGACGTTGATCTCGGAAGTCGGAATACGACAACTCCACTCTCAGCCAAATTTTTCGAAGATTCTTGCATTTCGCCTTTTCGAAGCGTAATTTCTGTTTCGTGCCACCCTTTACACCTCTTCACATCTATCAACCACCTCTTCGCCTCCTGAATCCATATAAACCATCAACATGGACATCTTCCGTACACTAGCAGGCGGAGGCGCTCGCTTCGACAAGAAGCGCTTTCAAGACGATCTCAAGATCTTTGGTGGCGCTGCTGACGAGGCAGCCTCCTCATCAAGCGCTCCTGCTAAAGCTTCATCGTCTTCCAGCAAACGCAAGCGTGGCGCTACTACTGAGTCGTCTGCTTCATCGCAGGCGGCGAATACCAATACAAATGGTGCAAAGGTGATTGTGCCAGACGGTCTCGACTTCTTCGGCTCAGCTGCCAAGGCGAAAGCAACCACATCAGCAGTAGAGAAGGAAGAACGACTTCAAAGGAAGGATGGCAAACGTAAGGCCGACGCAGACTCCGACTCAAGCTCGGATGATGACGACAGCGAAGAAGAAGATGAGCGTATTGACGAGCCTCCAGTGACCAAGTCCTCCTTGAGCACTTTTCTCAAACGGAACAAGATCAAACTAAAAGGCACCGACGTCCCCCTCCCCATGTCCTCTTGGGGCGAGCTCGAAACCCGGTTCAACGTCCAACCATGGCTCCGTACGAATCTCGACAAATGGGGCTGGTCCATTCCCACCGCTATCCAGAAAGGAGCCATGCCTGTCCTTCTTTCCAATCGTGATCTTCTCGCCGGTGCCCCAACTGGTTCCGGTAAAACTCTCGCTTTCCTTCTTCCTCTCCTCCATCACCTTCGCACACCCAACAAAAGCCAACACTTCCGCGCCGTCATCGTTTCACCCACTCGTGAACTTGCTCAACAGATCTACGATCAACTTCGTCGACTTTCCGAAGGGCGTAATTTCCGCATCTGTGTCTTGACTAAGACTGCCGATATTAACAGCAACAACGCCGATCCAACAAAGAGGAAGAAGTTTGATATTCTTATCACCACCCCACTTCGACTTGTGCATGCAGTGGAGAAGGAAGAAGTAGATTTGAGCAATGTTAGGCATTTAGTTTTGGACGAAGCTGATAGATTGCTTGAAGAAGGATTTTTAGAACAAACAGATTCAATCTTAGCTGCTTGTTCACATCCTGAGCTTCGCAAAGCTTTATTTTCAGCTACACTTCCAGCAGGAGTTGAAGAAATGGCCAAAACATTTATGATTGATGAATGTCGTGTTATTGTTGGTACTAAAGATTCTGCTACCGAAACAATCAAGCAAGAATTACAATTTGTTGGTTCAGAAGATGGAAAACTTCATGCCTTACGATCTTTAATTCAATCTGGAGGACTTAAACCACCAGTTTTATTGTTTGTACAATCTATTGAAAGAGCAAAAGATCTTTTTCATGAACTTGTGTATGATGGATTACATGTAGATGTTATACATTCTGAACGACCTAAATTGCAAAGGGAGGGTGTTATTTCAGCATTTAAAAAAGGTGATGTTTGGGTTTTAATTTGTACTGAATTAATGGCTAGAGGGATTGATTTTAAAGGGGTTCAATTGGTTATAAATTATGATTTTCCTCAATCTGTTCAAAGTTATATTCATAGAATTGGTAGAACTGGTAGAGCTGGGAGAGAAGGTAGAGCGATTACGTATTTTACGAAAGAAGATGCAGGTCATTTAAAAACGGTCGTAAATGTTATGAGACAGAGTGGTTGTGATGTTCCGGAATGGATGGTTAAATTGAAAAATCCGAATAAGAAAGAGAGGAAAAAATTGAAACAAAAAGCTCCGGAAAGGAAAGAAATTAGAACAAGTGCTGCAAGTAGTGTGGGGAGAAGACAGGCAAATAAGAGAAAGGATATGATTGCTGCTAGTAAAAGAAGAAAGTTGCAAGATGGTGCGACCAAGGTGGAAGGTGAGAAGGGTGAAAAGTGAGAAATTCAAGCTGTCTTTGGTTCATTCAGCCAGGCAATCTCATCACGATGCATTCACATGACACGCTGTTTACGTCTGAAGTGTGTGACAGTCTTCCTTGCTTGGATGAAGATTGAGCTACTTATGAGGCTAGAAATCATCCTCAACATCACTTTCCAGGTCGTTCTCCACATCAACATCCACACCCTCATCCACTGCCACTCCATCCTGCTGTTGAACAATCACTTGCACAGTTCTAACCATCACTCCCAATCCTTCCTTCACTGTCTCCAATAAGGGTCTCATCTTCTCCCTAATCTCCTTTTTGCCTTTCTCCTCACCTAAAACCAACCCTTTCTGTGCTCTCGTATCCAACTTCGTATTCAAAAAGAACGACAAACCTCTTGTCAAATCCGCACTCCCTCCCAACAAATTCCCTTGTAACCACTTAACCAATCTTGCTTCATCTATATCCTTCCCTGTTACTGTTTTCAAATTCAGCGTCTTACTTGGTGATTTATACGATTGAATTGATAATACGATATGAATTAAAAGCAAACCTAAGAATTGAGCTGGTCTTTGATTTGTTACCATTGTAAAATCAACCGTTTTTAGTGCTTGGAGTGATAGACAGTCGTGGGTAAACCACCAAGCATAAGCTCTTGCAAGATTTGAAATTCTTCGAGGATCTACACCTTTTTCTTCTTCATCATTATCAGGGGTGAAAAGAGCAGCAGCGAATTTTTCACCTCCAACTTCTTTTTGACCTATTTCTCGCAAGAAATCCCACAAGCAGTATTGAAGTGTAATACGCATTCCATGATCATTCCTACATATTTCCTGACCTACTAATACGTAGTAAGGATTATAAACACCTTCACTACCAACACAATGTACTAAAACACGAATAATCTCTCTTCTTTGAACATCGTTAAGTTTAAGCATAAGCAAGGTCTCTGCTGCTTGTTTATAGTCTTCGGAAGTAAGGAGGGTGATGAAAACGGTCCGTCGAGCATCTGTGTTCATCCCTTGTGCTCTTGCTAGTTCGAGTAGTTTAGCCTGTTGTTCATCTTCTTGAACAGAACCAGAGGCGGTATTTGAGGATTGAATGGTGGAAGATCGTGCGTTCATAGGTAGGAGCTTTGTCAAACCTTGAGCATCATTTTGATCATTTTGCCATGCTGCTCCAACCAACCACCATTTTCCTTTCTTATCTGCATCTTTCAAATCTTTGAGACCGATTCGAAGAGCTTCGTGAGATCGAACTGTACGCTTCTTTGTCATTCCTCCTAGATATTTCTTCATTCGAGTAAGAAGTTGTCCTGCTGGAGAGTTCGGGTTGGATGCATCGTTGCTCGCTGCTGCTTTGGAAGCTTTTTTGGAAGATTGAAGATCAGTCATTCGCTCCAACATGAACTTTGTTCTTGTGGATAGACTCGAAGAAGTGGGAGAAGAAGCAACACGGGTTTGTGTGAGCGCAATGATCGATTTTAACGATGTTGGATCATCTTGTCGCAGCGAGTGACCGCAGGAGCGAATGGTCTTAAGGAGAAGCTCGATGTCAACTTCTGTAACAGACTCTGACCCTGTAGATGAAGAGGAGGAAGAATCTTGACCGAGGAACATCCTAATTAAGTCGTAGATGAGCGGGCATGCCACAACGTGCAAGTTGTACAACTCGCACAGTAACACTGTCAAGTTGGCACACTCTTTTCCTCTCCCCTCCTCTTCCTCTCCGTCCTTGTTCGCATCCGCTTCCTTCTTCAGCACTTCGTAGTGCTTCGTCAAATCTTCCACCAATCTCGTAATGAAGAACGCGGCAAATTCTACACCAACGATTTTATGCAAAGCCGCAACAAGTGCAGCATGAAGGATGACGAAAGTGTCGATAAGATTGGATCGCGATGTGATGGTGTCAAGAATAAGCTGAGTGACGGTAGATGTAACGTGTGCACGAGGATGGGTGCGGTACAGGGTCTCATACTCGGTAAGAATGGTGTCGATGTTGGCATCGCCGAGACGATTGAGTAGACCTTGGGCTTGACGACGAAGTTTCTGAGCTGTGAGGGGATCCATTTCGCTTTCCGTGACTCCGGGACCTGAGGATGCGGATGCGGCGGTGGAGGGGATAGGGGAGGATGAGGAGGCTTCAGCGGCCATCTTAGCCCGAAGTGCTGGCGGAATGTACTTGGTTGCTGTTGCCTGTGCTGCAGCCGCGGGTGCAGTTGTGGGTGTCGAAGCAGCGGCGGAGCCTGAGATGAGAGCACGAGCTTCTTCAGCTTCAGAATCCTCTTCTTCGTCTTCTGACTCGGATTCCTCCTCATCGTCGTCTTCATCATCCTCTTCTTCTTCAGCTTCCTCATCAGTAGTGGCCATAGCAGCGTCCCAATTGCTGAAATCATCTTCGTCGTTCGAATCGAAGTCATACATATCTTCTTCGTCCAGGTCGTCCTCAAGCTCTTCCTCCTCTTCCTCTCCACTCAAACCCCGTCCTTCAATATCGCTATCTTCCTCCCCACTCTCCTCTTCACTCTCATCCTCACTATCACTCTCACTCACCTCCTCGAGCCCAGAATCGTCGCTCTCATCGACCACGTCTTCCTCATCCTCACCTCCGCTGTCGCTCTGATCATACATCCCAACCTGGAATCGATCCAGATCATCCAAGAAATCATCAAGATCGTCTCTGACAACGTCGTCACCTGACCTGCTCTTGCCTAAACTGTACTCGAGCCACCTGATCTCATCTTCTTCCTCCTTCTCTTGCTGGGTCAAGTGACGTCGGCTCTTCTTTTTGAGCGCTCCACCCAAGCCATCAGTTGCCTTTGCTTTGCCCTTGGCAGAGGAAGAAGGTCCTGCTTCAGCTCGAGCGACCATCTTTTCGAGCGCCGTCTGCTTAGTAGACGAAGTCTTCTTTTTTGTGGCCTTCACAGCCTCCATCTCGCCTGTGAAAGGGTTGAGTCGAGTCTTGACAGGTTCGTCGTCTTCTGATGCTGGAGGCTGAGGTTTGGAAGATTTGGGTTTCTTGAGAACCTTCAGTGTTTGCTCTGGCTGCTTTTCCGACTTGCGCTTATGAGAGCTTTTGTCTTCCGATTCATGAGCTTGACGAGATGAAGAAGCTGAGGAAGAAGATGCGGCGGCATTGTTTGACTTGGATCGAGGTTGCTGTTTTGGTCTGTTCTGAGACTGTTGGATGGGTTGCTGGTGGCGCTGCTTTGATTGTTCCTGCTGCTCCTTTTCCTGATTGCGCAACGACTTGATAGGGCCTCGAGGTGTGCCTTTGGCTGCACCATTGATGGCGCTCTGCGGCCTGCCGATGGCTTTGAGTTGAGGCTTGCCCGTGCCGTGGCGTTGCTGGCTGTCGAAACGATTGCGTCGGTCATGTGGCTTGAAATGACGCTTGCCAGCGGAAGGAGCGGGCAGGCCGAGCTCATTGCGGAGAGCTGCTGGAAGGGTTGTTGTATGGCGCGCCTTTGTGCGCGGGTCGAAAGGCATCTTGTCTGACGTCTGCCTGGTTAGAAGAGGGTTAGTGGTGAGAGGAGAAGTAGTTGTGGCACGAGGTTTAGAAGAAACGTCAAAAATGAGAAGAAGTCAAAGTCCCGGCCAAATTTTTGTTCAAATCTCGGAATTCGGATTCGAACCCTGTCAAGAACGGAAATGTGGATCTTATACTTTGTGCTCCTTCCGTCCATCACCTTCGTTCCTTTGTCCTTCTTCGATACCATACAGAACCCTACGAATCCCTGGAAAGTAGGGCAATATGGACGCACTCGCCGGATATGGCTCAGATGACAGCGATGTTGCTGAGCAGTCCTCGCCAAAGCAGATGAAATCTACCAGAACGACATCCGGCACAGAACCTCTTGACTATGACCCATCCGATGCTTTTGGGCTAGGCACCCTCAAACCCGAGTCACAGCAGCCAAGCACAGAGTGGCAACAAGTAAGAGACGAAGGAAGCCGAGGAGGCCGACCATCAAAGAAGAAGAGGACCGACAATGCTGCACCAGCTGTACCTAGCACATCCTCTGCACCATCTACCTCCGCCAATGCCTCGACATCTGCACCTCCGTCCATGGCAGTAGCACTAGCGCCCAAAGTCGTCGACAACTCTTCAGCAGCCGAAGCAATGCTCATGCGACCAGGTGACAGCGCAATGCATGTCAACATCCCCTACGCCGACATGACAGCACCACAACTCGGCCCCGAGAATCCCTTCGCATCTCACCAGCAGCGTCACATTGGCGCACAACAAAACACTCTGACGGGGCATGTCGAAGCAGCTGCTGTGTCCGACTTTGACTTTCGCAATCAGCAACGCACCTTCCACGTCTACGGCTATGCACGAGATCCATCACTACTCCATCATCCATCCGACGGCTCTGGCGGGTATGTCGGCGACCAGAACACAGCTGCCCTCCTTGGAGGTGCTTCTGCCACCGAGATCCGCGCCAACAGTACTAGCTTCAGACCTGCCACCAAGGCTCTCAAAAAGAAGCGTAACGGTACTGCAGGCGACCCAAGTGTGGTCGAAGGTGAAGGAGCCTACGTTGGTCCTTGGGCGAAGTGGGATGGCGATAAGGACGTGGCAACGCAGCTGCTCGGTGCTGATTCCACCGTCGGACCTACTGAAGCCGAGATCATTGCAGCCAAAGCCAAGTCTGAACTTCGAGAGAAAGAGAAGCTCGAAGCTGCTGCGGCGAGAAAGAAGACAGAAGAAGCCGAAAAAGTCACCGAGAAAAGCATCTTTCACGGCAAGAGCATGTATGATTACCAAGGTCGTACCTACATGCACATCCCTACTGATGTCGATGTCAATCTCTCAGGCGAAGCTGGCGAGCAAGAATGTTTCTTACCCAAGACATGCATTCATACCTTCCGAGGGCACACCATGGGCGTTTCCACACTCAAGCTTTTTCCTCGTTCGGGGCATCTTCTTCTATCGGCATCACACGATACAACGGTCAAGCTGTGGGATGTCTACCATGAAGGACAGTGTTTAAGAACATTCATGGGCCATTCTAAGGCGGTGAGGGATATCGCGTTTAGCAATGATGGTCGGAGGTTCTTATCAGCGGGTTATGACAGGGTGGTAAAACTGTGGGATACGGAGACTGGAACATGCTTGGATAGTTTCAGTAATGGCAAAACGCCTTATTGCTTGACTTGGCATCCAGATGAAGATAAGCAACACATCTTCCTTGCTGGTATGTCGGATAAAAAGGTTCTTCAATGGGACATCAACACTCACAGCATAACGCAAGAATACACTTCTCACCTTGGACCCGTCAACACCATCACTTTTGTTGATCAAAATCGACGCTTCGTTACCACATCCGACGATAAGACCATGCGTGGATGGGATTATGACATTCCTGTCGTGATCAAATACATTGCCGACCCAACAATGCATTCTATGCCAGCCGTCACTTTGTCACCAACTGGGAAGTGGTTAGCTGCCCAGAGCATGGACAATCAAATATTGACGTTTGCCGCTGATGGATTCAAACAGAATAGGAAGAAGGTTTTCAAAGGACACAATGTCGCTGGTTTTGCTTGTCAAGTCGGATTCAGTCCAGATGGAAAGTTTTTGAGTAGTGGAGATGGGGAGGGGAATGTTTGCTTTTGGGATTGGAAGACAACGAGGTTATTGAAGAGATTGAGAGGTGCACACAAGGAGGCAGTGATTAGTCATGCTTGGTTGCCACATGAGACAAGTAAGGTTGTGACGGGAGGATGGGACGGAGAGATCAAGCTGTGGGATTAGGGGTAGAAAACGCAATGCATACATTTCTCGCATCGAGATCGATATCATCGAGGGTACTGTGTGTGACGAACGACTATCGATGGTGGCGTCATGTGCTCTGCGAGCGATGCAGAATTGCGCCGACTCGTGCGCGAGAATGAATATGTGGGCTCTTCAATTCTCGTCTCGTACCCACCATTGAGGCTGTGCTCTCGTACAAGCGGACGAGGTGGTGAGCAAGTGTGGACACAGCTGCTGACCTGGCAGCGTCTTGATAACGTGCCTGTTCATCGTTCATTGCCATTAATCTGTCATCGTGGCTTTCTGCGAGCCACAGGGGGGATAATGGAGATGCAACGAGTACGATAGTGTCATAACCCCACAAAATGCTGCGCATCACCGACTCCGACCCGAAGCCACTGGTCCCACCGTGCCCCTTTCCACGTGGTGTCCACCCCATTAGCACGGCTCGTAACCATCCAATTGTGGGAACAACGCACTGTTGCGCATGAAGACAGTGAAGAGACTCCTAAGAAGTCAGCCACGCTTTACTGGTGCCACCGACAACGCTGTATGAAGTTGGTGTGGCACGCACTGTGTCTCATCGTCTCACGTCGCTTCCTGTGTATGAACAGATCATCATATGCGACGAACGGAGTCCGACCTCTACCCCGACCTAAGCTATATAAGCCCTTCTCTTTCTTCTAGCAACACACTCTTCCTTACTCACAACACATCAAACCTTATTCGAGACTTTCCCACCTCGTTCCTCTATCACCTGATCCAACAAAATGTTCAAGTTCGCTACTCTCCTCAGCCTCCTTCTTGTCGCCGGTGCTATCGCTAAGTCTGCCGATGTGCTTCCTTCCAACGAGGACAAGGTGAACTCGCTCTGTCCCGGAGTTGAAGGCGAGAGCGACCCTCCCCGAGTCTGCTTTGCTATCAAGGGCAACATTCGTGACATCATCAAGAATGCTAAGGGAGTTAAGGGCTATTCCTCTGAGGAAGGTAACGGTGAGTAATCCCAATACATTCGATCTACCCACTTTAATTATTCCAACGCGCTCACCTTTGACGGTCTTTTGCATGTACAGAGTTCGTGATTCTCGCCGAAAACGATTCGACCTTCGATGTCGGCAAGTTGAGCATGGCCGTCACCAAGAGCGGAAAGTGTGGTACTATCTACAGTGCTGGCGACACTGACGGTAGGGCCGGTTCTGCTATCCAGTTCTGTGCTGGTGATGACTTCCTTCAGGGCTACCTCCTCGGCGGTATCTAATAGGAAGAACCGATGTCATGACTTTGCTACGAAGCTAATGGTTCGCATATGATAGTCATGATGTATCTCTCCGCTCTCTCTCTCTTTGTCGATTTGTCTCTTCTTTCCGGGCTTACAGCAATGCTATAGCCACAATTCGTCTTCTTCTCTGAGTGTCGCTCGTTGATCCAGCATGTGCGAGTGTGTCGACTGTGCACTTGTTGAATGGTTAATCTTTCCGAGATCTTGCCTGCGTAAGAGAGCTTCCTGTAAAGTCTCAAATCACGCCAGGTTGACTGGTGCTCAATTGGCACACGTTGTCGACTGTGAGTCCTGCCCGTTCTTCTCACTCCAAAGCTTGCTTGGTTTGCGAAAGGGATTTGTGGCTCGTACCTGGAAGAAGCTGACGGCTATTCTCTTTCTGGAAGCTTCGGTCAGCCTTGTCCCTACCCCTGCCAAACTCACCGCTTTTACCATCCAGAGGGATTTCTCAAGCCAGTGACGACGCCACCCCGTTCACTCGTGGGACCGAGAGAGTCCGGAGTACGTTTGTGCGCACTGCTTCACACGCCAGCTTTGCACAAGGGTGCAGTTAAGATCTTGTTTTCGTCGTTGCACCCAGAGGCTGATGTGAAGGATGGAATTTACGTGGGTATCGTGCGAAGCTGTGGGTGTGTTGCATTGGTACGTCGGTGGGATTTTTGGCAAGTGCACTTATTGAAAGTGCCACGTGAGGCTGTGCTCGAGCGGCGGGGAAGTTTCACAGGTCGAACTGTTACCATTTCATTTACGTAAGTGTGTCAGCCCGAGGAGCGAATCGTTCTCCCACCGGAGGGACAGGACCGCATTCAGGATTCAAAAAACAGCTTCAGACGGCACAGCCCCTCACAATCTGCCATTGTGGCGAAGTGACGACCTGATGCAACTAATTATGGCGTTAGAGGAACGCGCGACAAAGAGAGGGGGCCAAATGGTTTCAGGCCTTTCATGTGATCCATGCCCGGTGAGCCATCTCACGATGAAGGGAGGTCTCAGCTCTGCCATACACACGCTACGCCCACCGGTGGTTTCATAGTCGAGATGGTCCAAAAAGACCACAGGCATAAAAGCGGACGACATGCTGTTGTAGCCTCTTCTTCTCCCAAGCACGAACCTTACTCTACTCACTTTTTCCACATCTTAATCTCTCTATCATGAAGTTTTTCGCTTTCAGCACCCTTATCTGCACCATGCTCATGATTGCTACGCTCGGCGTTGCAGGTCAAACAGACGCCTGCAACAACAGATGTGCGCCACTTGGCGTGTGTTGCATGATGGAAAGGCCCGAGTGAGTATCGTTCGCACGCTTTGAGAGGAGATACACAACGACGGAATGAATGGCTGACATCTCTACTTTTGGCAATCTTTACCGGCGATATAACTTACAAAATCGCGACAGTGGATCGGTGGCACCTGGTTGTGTCTACGCAAAGAGCTGTCCCGGCGAGTAGCGCGAGTCTCATCGCTGAGTCTGGCACACGCCTCAAAAGTATTGTACACATATGCACTGCGTTGTAAGAGTCCTGTGCCAAATGAATTCGGTCGTTGAAACAGTGATACCGTCATACAGTGGGCGCTGCGGCGGAATCAGAAAGGAAAAGGGGTCCAGCCCACTTGATCTCACAAGTCACACTGATGAAATGGTGACCTGTTGACCTAAGCGTGATAGCAAGGCCTGAACGCAGTCGTTTGAAGAGGTCCACAGCTCGCCATCTATCGCGACGAATCAGTGTGGCAGAAGGCATAAAAGCGAGCGAAAGTCTGATGCAGTCTCTCCTCTTCTCTAGCACCAATCTTACTCTATTCAAATCGTCCTGCCCTTACATCCTGCACTATGAAGTTCCTCGCTTCCAGCCCCCTTCTCTTCGCGCTCCTTGTCAGTGCTGCCCTTGGCGTTTCAGGCCAAGGAGATTGTCGCGGCAAAAGCTGCGGGCCACAAAGCGTGTGTTGCAACATCGAGGTAGGCGGGTAAGTATCATGTTTCACCCTTTTGGAAGAGTGCAACGCGCAACAAGTGGCTGACATACATCTTCTGCCTTCGTTGTAACAGTGGCCCCTCGTGGATCTGTGTCACAGGAAACCGCTGTCCTGGGCAGTAACGCTGGTTCGCGTCTTATTGCACTTCCAACGTGCAGTAAACGAGTGGCGATGAAGGTTGCATTCACGAGGTGATGATGTGTAAAGATGGCAGAGGACAGAGTGGTTGCATTGCGACCCTGCAATAAGACTTGGACTCACTCCTCAAGGCGAAAGAGACAATCTTCGCTTCGAATGCATAAAACAGCCGCACATTCCGACGTGAACCCTCTCTCTCACCATATCCACTTCCCCTTCCATCCTGTATCCCTCCTCTTTTCTTGTCTTTGTCTTCTCATACGATTTTCAACGCAATGAAGACCTCCGCTTTCACCTCGACTTTCGTGCTTTTCACGATCGCAATGCTCAGTGTTGCAGCTGACGAAGATCCCTGCCGCTTCAAAGATTGTGGACCTCATGGCCGATGTTGCCCGAGAACAAGTGCCGAGGGGTGAGTACGCTGCTCCATCACTGCTTGAAAAGCAGCATCATCGCTTTGTTCTAAAATCTTAATTGCACTTTCTACATTTTGTTACAGGGGCGCCATCTGCGTCAGTGGCTTCAAATGTCCCCCTCGTCGTTAGTCAAAGTCCTTTCCGGACAAGACTTAAGAACAGTTGCAGAATCAACGGTCTCGCTGGCTGGCGGTCTTGTCACTCTGTTCTGCCAGTGTTTCTTCTTTTTACTTGCTTTTTGTAGCAGTCAGACGGAAAAGGTAATCTACCTCTGTCTTGCGGCTTCAACGAGCTGCAGTCCTTGTAAACGGTCAATCCGCAACGCAGCCCCCTTCATGGCAGCCATTGAGCGAACAGAGTGGGGCTGAAACGGCTGTGAGATTGAGATGAAAGGCGTTTCTGCCACACAAAAAATATGTTGACAACGTGTGGTAACGGAGTGGGAGAATAGCATGAGAGGCCAAGCCCTGTCCCTCGTCCTTTTGTCTTTACAATTGTACTCAATGTCTTCATCGCTTCCCCATCCGAGCCCCTATTGCTAGGCAACCAAAACGAGATGAGCTGTGAGATGGAGGTGAGAGGCGTCTTTGCGACAGCAAACATTTGAAGACAACGAGTGGCAACGCAAGTGGGACGTAGCACAAGAAGCTAAGCCCCTCTCCCCTTTTTCTTTTGTCTTGACAACTTTCTGGATTTTCTTGACAGCTTTTTCCACACGAGCTCTCTCGGCACTTGAGTCGTGAGACACAGAAAGTGTAGCTACGAAGGCTTAAAAGCAGCATCAGACTTCGGCATGAGCCTGGATTTCCATCATCATCATTCCCTTTCTCAAACTCCTAAACACTTTCTGCACGCCATGAAGACCTCTGCTATCACCTCGACTCTCGCTATGCTGTTTGCCTTCGCTGTCTTCAGCGTCGTAGCTGAAGATGGCTATTGGGCGTGCAAAAATGTAGATTGTGGGAAGGATCATATATGTTGTCCAGCTGACGCTGAGGAAGGGTAAGTACATTGCTAAAGCATCGATCGAAAAATACAGTACATCGCTTTGACCTCAATTCTGTTGCTCGGATTTGCAATTTCCAACAGCTACCG
This sequence comes from Ustilago xerochloae, assembly GCA_928856705.1. Taxonomy (NCBI): domain Eukaryota; kingdom Fungi; phylum Basidiomycota; class Ustilaginomycetes; order Ustilaginales; family Ustilaginaceae; genus Ustilago; species Ustilago xerochloae. The sequence continues at coordinate 446,675 of CAKMXT010000014.1, forward strand.
CGCTTGTGTCCTAGGCACTGTCTGCAAGGTCACTGGTTAAAAGTAGATCGCAGAAAGCAACCCCACGATCAGCAGCCGCTCTGACTACCTTCTTCAGACTTTGCGAGCCTTGTTATCCAGTATAGTTCAAGTTGCAAGTTCTTTTCTTCATTGTTTTTGTTTGATCAAGTGAACAGCGCGAGAATGTGATGTCAATGCGTTGAGATGAAAAGAGACCGAAAGGCATTGCAATTACAATGGTAAAGTGTTGGCATTGAGCGATGCAGGGGCGGGTTTGACTTGAGTGGCCCCACATTCTCCCCTATCTGTGTAGCTTGACAACGCTTCTCGTTGCCTTCAACGCTTCTCGCCCGAATCGGTACAACACACGAGACCTCAGAGACAGGTTTCGCAGCACCGAACGCATAAAACCGACCCCTAGTCACCTCAACAGCCTTGCTTCCCGCCAATTCTGACCCTCATTTACTTTCTTTCTCTTCTCTCCCTCATCCATCAAATTTGACCTCTTACACTAAAAATCGGCAATGAAGACCTCCGCTATCACCTCAACCCTTCTCATGCTTTGTGCATTCGCAATCCTTGGCGTTGCGGCTGACGATCCATGCCCTCCCGATGCTTGTGCTGCTTTGCCGGGCACCATCTGCTGTGTCGACCCCGAGATTCCAGAGTAAGCATTAAGATGTTGGCTGGAAAACGATACAAATATTTTCAACTGACCATTACTCTTTCTTGCAAAACCAACAGTGAATCAGAGTGTTATCCAGCCAATCCAGGCTGCCCCTGATTGATCGTGTGTTTCAGAAGGGGGTGCATTGGTGGAGTCAGCAGCCTCCTAGCTACCTTCCTCATACTGTGCAAGCCTTGTTAGTTATCATACTTCAAGTCGCAATCTATTTTCTTCACAATGTGATCAAGCGAACAAGTGCGAGAATGTGTTAGCAGTGCATTGAAATGAAAACGGACTGAAGGGCGTCCCAGTTGCAATATAAAAATGTTGGCGTGAAACAAAGGTGTGGGTTTGACTTGAGAGGCCCCACCCCCTTTCCCCTATTTGTCTTGAAAACGATACTCGTTGCTTTCAACGCTTCCTATCCCGAGTTGGCACAGCACACGAGACTTCAGAGGGGGTTTCAGCGGCACTGAGCGCTTAAAAGTGACACTGCTTCCCTCAAGAACTTTGCTTCCCGCCATCGACATCTCACATCTACCTTCTTTCTCTTCTTCCCCTCATTCAACGAATTTGATCTCTTATACTGAAACTCGACGGCCATGAAGACCTCTGCCATCACCTCGACCCTGCGACGCTCTGTGCATTCGCAATTCTTGGCGTTGCGGCCGAAGCATGCGGTCCTGGGGCTTGTGCGGATGTTCCGGGCACCATCTGTTGTCCCGACCCCGGGTTTCCAGAGTAAGCATTAGTCTCAGATGTTGGTTGGAAAACGTACGAATATCTTCAACTGACCCTTGCTCTGTCTTGCACATCCTACAGTCAAGGAGAGTGCTGGCCAGCCGATCGAGGCTGCCCCCGCGGCATTGATCGTGTGTCTCATTAAGGGAAAGCATTTGTGGAGTCAGCAGCTTTGCTTCCCCGAGCTTCTGTACCCTGTACATGTCTCTCGCTGTCTTGCTGCTAGAATTTGCACTTCGCGGTCCGTGTATGCCTGTCCGAACATACGTGATGCAATACATCTTCCTTAACGATAGCGGTCGAGCACTGTGATGCTGATTTGGCGGTGAAACGAGATTCAAGCCAGTGCGGCTGCAAAAGTGACGATGTGAGGTGATGGTGGCTTTTCCCACTCCAATTTTCTCTGGTCCGTCACAAAATCTTGCGTTCGAGCCCCCAAGTGTGCTCTACCTGGGCCGCATTTGCAGAACCAGTAGCCTCCATATACCAGCGTCTCTCTTGCTATGGTCGCGCAGCCTGTCCTGCTACTTGCTTCAGCAAGCCCTTTAGTGCTTTGAATGAGAGACTACAGCGGTATAGTGCATTACAACGTTTTTTTTTTTGTTTTCAATTGATAGACGACAAATGCGAGACTAGATTGACGCAGACTCAGATGAGAGGCGATGACGTGTAGCAATGACGGTGGGACCTCGAATGAGAGGCCCCGCCACTGCTGTCTTGTTTCAGATTGAGATGAAAGACGTTTGCCTACAACAAAGTAGGATGACGCGTATCAATGACGGTGGGAGCTCGGGTGAGAGGCTCCCCCACAATCGTTTCGATTGTCTCGAAGCCGTCCTAGCTGTCAGCAGCTTTCATATCCAGCACAGGTTGCAGAGACGGAACTTGTGCTTGAGAAGCTATATAATCAGTACCCTCACATTTTCAGTAGGTGCGAAGCTGAACTCTCGCCTTACTACTCCTTGCCTTATTCATTCAATCAGCCCTCTACACCATGAAGTCCCTCAGCTTCACCTTCAAAGCAGGTGTCCTCATGCTGTCCGCGTTTGCGTTCCTTTCAGTCAACGCTGACGTACTCTGTGGCCAAACAAATTGTCCCTCTGGCACCATCTGCTGCAAGGATCCTTTCGGCTTCAGAGGCGTTGGGAGGTGAGTTTGGAGCGTTGAAGTGGCGTTTCACACAATACCTGACTGACGCGCTTTCTTTCTTTGATGCTAATGGAATTAGCGGGCTCGCATGCCTTCGAGGAACTAAGTGTCCTACTTAAGAAGCTAGCTGGGGAGCGTTGATCTCGCACGCCTGGCAGACAGCCATAAACTTGTGTGAGTTGCCTGGGCGAGAACGTCTGAATTGGCATCGCTGCCCGCGTGATGCACTCGCAGTAGGGCACATTTACCCTAGCTGTGCGTCCCCCCATCATTGCCAATACAGTACCTTCACCACATAGCTTTTGTGGGCGTTTTCCCACCGTGTGGCTTTCCACCTTTGTCTTGCCTCCCCACTTTTCAGTCGGTTCCCTTGCTGCGAGACAGTACTGAGCTGTATCCCTCTCATCTCATGCGCTGTTCACCTCACCAAATGCAAGACAGGAGTGAGGCTTGCGAGATCAGGACGGTGCACACACCACAGAAGCATCTCAATCACCTTCAAGGATTTGGTGACGTGTAACGACGGTGTGGGGATCATGGCGTATGCATTGCTTTTCTGACAACCTCCCATCTACTGTGATTTGAGCTTTCCTACCGAAAGGCCTTTCGACAGGCGGAGGCTGTGCTTCGAAGACATAAAAGGAGCTGTGTTGCTCTCAGCGTCGCTCTCTCAACACCCAACCTAACCCTTTTGACTTCAGCATTCCTTCTTTGCCTACTCCCCCGTGATCTTACCAAGCTCGCTGCACGATGAAGTTCTTCGCCGCCACCGTGACTCTCCTTGCGCTCTTCGCGTTCCCAGTCCTTGCCCGCGATCCTTTACCAGACATGTGCAAGGACTACCCTTGTGGCCCTGGCGAGTTCTGCTGTACGATTGACATGGCTCCTGAAGGGTAAGTGTAAGCTTCCCCGTTGAAAAAATATGTACAGAGCACAGACTCATCTCAATTTCTTTTGATTACCCTGCAAAAGACCTAGGCCACACTGTGTTAACGGAACGGATCGTAAATGTCCCGTTCCCTAAACCCATGCCTCGTATACAGAGCGCTAGCATTTGCGTTTCAGCAGAACTGCTAACTGAGCAGAAGTTCCGCTGGCTCAGCAGAGACTTTAAATGTAACGAAGCTCAATTGTTTCCAACTTCTTACAAGACTTACATTGCGACGCTGTGTGGCTGTGAGGTGGGACGTCCGAGTGAGGGTCAGGCTCGTGCACTCTTCCTGTGTTGAGCTCTTCGCACAATGCGCCCTCAATATTCTGAGACAAAGCCCTCCCACGAGACACAAAACACTTATAAAAGCAGCTACGTTTTTCATCCCAAAGTAGTCTTCCCATCGCTTGCTATCCGCTCTCTCCTATTCATAGTTTCCCCCGTGCCTTCTTCCACTATGAAGCGCTTCACCGTTGCTTCAGCTCTCTTCGCGCTCTTTGCAATTGCAGTCCTCTCGGTCACAGCTGACAGCGACGTATGCAAAGGTGTTACTTGTCTCCCAGGGTTTATCTGTTGTCCCGCTACATTGCCACCCACGAAGTAAGTATCTAGTGCAACATCTCTCTGCGCGAATTAATCAAGATTGAACACATTACTGAAGCGCATTCCATCTTCGACCTCATCAAAAAATCAGCTTAAGAGAGCCTTCGTGCGTGCGAGCCAAACAGTGCCCTTGATATCAGCCGAGCGCCTGCTGCAGCATTAACTAGTGACCCCGTCGCCTCGGCGGTCGTACTTGAAATCGAGTCTGGCGCGGTTGCATACAATGGCTGTATTTGGCGTTGTGTGGCTGTGAAGTGGGAGAAGAGGCAAGACTGAGCGTGGTGGAATAGTCGAGCCATTTCGACGAGCGAGAAATCATAAAAAGGAGCTTTGCATGTTGCTGTAGATCTCGACTCCCAACTCCAACCTCTTCTCCCCGTGTCTGTCTTCCCAAACTGTTACAAAAATCCTACTCGCCAGAATGAGAAGCGCCGCCATCCTTCAAAACCTCTTCGTGCTTCTTGCTGCAAGCGCAATGCTAGCCGCCAAAGAGTGTGAAAAGCCTCTCGACTGCGACACCGACGGAGGGTATCTCTGTTGCGCTGGCACCGATTCCAGTGGGTAAGTCTGATTACCATGAAATGTTCACTGCGCAAAGATCAGGATACTGACACTTGTCTTTCTGACCGACAGTGCAACGCAAACCTCCTGTGTCAACGCAGTGGAGAACAACGGCCATTGTCCCATCGAGTATCCGGCATCGCTCGGTACTGGGAAGGGCCATGATTTCCCAGGGTACTGAGGAAGCCGGGGCCTGGCGGGAACGATGTTACGAAGCTGGTAAAACTAAAACTGATTTCGATGCCGAATTTGCCTCATGGCGAATACAATAAGAGCATCGAGTCGGCCACGTGATGTGGTGTCCTGTCGTTCCTGGTCCCGCCGGACTTGCACTTTTTGTTCTTTCGCAATAAATGTTCTGTGTTGAGGTGATCAACACCTTCTCAATTTCCTTGTGCTCTTGCCGAGCCCCCTATCATAACTTTCCAATGCCGTCATATTTTCTGCGGCTGTGGCGACTGTGTGGGTTGAGCTGCGAGGCACTACCGATGGTCCCATGGCCCCGCCGGCCGGTTCACAGCCTTCGTGGGAATATGCGCAAGGACGCCTCAACAGACCGCGAAGTTGATGCCGTTGCCTCCCGGTCCGGTCAGCAACGTAGCTTTGTATTAACCGGTACAGCTGAATATTTGCGCGCAGAGGTTGAAGTTTGCGGCTGAAGTGTGGTACTCTCTAGCAAGCCTCTTTGCGGGACTGGATCAGAAAGCTCGGCACGAACATTTCGGAGGGCTATGCTAGCACCAAGGCTTGTCCTGACCGACCACATCAAGTCCGCGTGGGTATGGTTGCACTGTGATATTTTGTGGGACTCAAGTGTGGGACTGCGTGGCCTATGGTCTGAATCACAGCCACCAACGTGGTGTGGCGACGCCTATCCACAAAATGTCCGAGGGAAAATAGCTTGAGAGGGCTGGCCACTGAACGAAGTTGGTGGCCTTGTACTGCTTGCGGGTCTCGATGCTATGGTGAAGCGTTCGTTACAGACACGTACGCCCGAGACGCTCATTCCATCGGGTCTTTGGCATATAAGGACCGCAAACAACGGTGTTCTCTCTTCCTCTAACGCCTCAACAATCCTTCTGTGCACTTCCAAGCCACTTTCACCAATCACCTACACCTTTCAAGCCAACTCTTACAACCATGAAGTCTTTCACTATCAACGTGACCATCCTTGTGGTCTTGGCCATGCTCGCAGCCGTGCAGGCCAAAGTTACATATGCCTGTCACACGGACCGGGACTGCCAACACGGTCTTCTGGACCACAGCTGCTGCGAATGGACTCAGTACGTACAGAAAACTCAACTCGTCGAAATTCTCATGCCGTTGCTGACACTGATCTTCCTTGAACAGAGTCCACATGAACACAGCACGTTCTGTGTTCAAGGTGGTTGCCCTGACGGGTCCATTGGTCACAGAGAGGACTAAGCGGTACTGTCCTCCTGCATCACGCCTGCTGCACTTCGCAAACTAGGTGTATCTCGTATTCGGATGATAAACTGCGTTCTGTTTTCGTAATTGCCTTCCCATGTGGCGAGACACTGTAACCATGTCAGGCGCATGATTTCTTTGTGAGAACATAACCTTGCAATGCCATCCTTCCTGCTTTTTATCTCGGTGAACAAGATCATGTTTGTGCCTGAGGAGATTGATAGGCTCGACAGTCCTGTCGGAGACGTCTTGGGCGGTTATGGGAGGATGCGTCCTAATGACTACGCGCCAAACAAGGCGGTTCAGCTGCAGCAGGAAAAGTGGGCCATAGCGATCTTTCCGGCTCGAATGCTCTATTCGGCAAGGCGTGTATCGCCACAACCGCAAATGTCAACAAGACTCCCACTCTGCTTACTGCGCAGTCAAGCTTGCGAAACGTGTTGCTGCTCACTTGAGCGCGAGCTTCCACTTCACCTTCTAGACCGATCACTGCGACGGCAGGTGCGAGCATCCACCAGTCTTTTGTGTTTTCGATTGCGGACTGTGGAGGAAAGAGATCCCTGGTCTTGCTTTTTTGTGCGGAATATTTGCCACACTGAACACAACCTTAGACCTAGCTCTGCGCAGGCATGCGCCATGTAGTAGCTCTTACACGCGCTATCCCCTTGTTCAGTTTGGGCTGGCTCTGTTGGATGGGATGAGAAACGCTTCAGCGCGTGCTGTTGGGGCTTGAATGCGTCTTGATGTGGGCTTTGAGTCGTTCTGTTCAGTCTCGGCTCTTCCACCGATGCATACATCAGCCTACCCACCAAATTGTGGCTGTTCAATTTGTGAGCAAAGGTCAATTGAGATCAACGGTCCGATCCAGCGAAGGCAAAAAAATATATAAAGCAGCTACGTCGGCGACGTCAGGGTCTCTCCAACCGCCTCCATCTTCATCCGCACTTTCGACCTTTTTGCTCATCATGAAGTCATTCTTCGCTATCTCGACTCTCTTCGTGATTTTGGCCGCTTCTGTTCAAGCCAACTACCTTTGTATGAACAGCGACCAATGTAAAGGGCAAAAACATAATGGTGTATGCTGTCTGATTGATGGGTACGTACCGATTTTTTTCCTACTGCGATTCAATATCATGTTGAACGGTACTAATATACTTTGACACTTGCTGTCGATGCACTAGGACTACATCGAGCGCTTGCTGGAGCGACGGCTGCCCTCCCGAAACGCATGAATTTTACGGTGGTCCCGCCCGCTAGACTTTTCACAGCGAGCCTATCCCACGAAAGACCCGCAGCGAGCTCTTGTATCTTGGCGCATGTCATCGTTGCATATCTGGTTTCTTCTGTCGAATCGCAAACGGTTGGCTCAATACCAACCTACATCATCTTTTTCAGCCAAGATGACGGCTGAGAGCGTGCATGTGCCGTGGACGCATTAGCTGCCTTTAGACGGATACGGGCTGCAGGGCCCGGAACAGTCACATCTTGTTCATTTGCATGCAAGTTTGAGACAGATTGCAAATATTAGCGACGTGTAGTGACACAGGATCTCGCAAGCCGTCGGGCCGTTCTATGTAAGCGCGATGCTCTACGAATTTCGTTCGCATCCCATGCCTGGTCTGGTGCGCTCTTCTTTGGTGCTTCCGGACTGCGGGTGGAGACAATGCAGTGAAGGCTCCACAACGGCGGAGCTGCGGGCCGGTATGGTCGCCATCGAGTGTGGGCATGGTCCTGAAAACGGATATCCGAAGTCTTGGCTGTGCCCCACACGAGAGCATTTTCAGGAGTCAAGTGGACAAAGAAAGGATAAAAGCAGTCGCCTCGTATCGACGAAATTTCTTACCCTTCTTCAACAGCTGATGTCTCCGGTGCTCCTCTCTTACAACACTCTCTAGTTTTGCGATGAAGTTTTTCACTACGATCTCGATTCTCTCTGCCTCCCTGGCACTTGCAAGCGCCCAATCGAGATACTATTGTTTCAAATGACGACTATTGCAAGAAAACGTACGCCTTCACGGGAAAAACAAATGTTTGTTGCCGAGAACAAGAGTACGTGTGCTTTCTTTCTCTACGTCAAAACGCAGCTGAAAAAATTTTACTGACAGATGTGTCGGATCTGATTACAGTGACAATTTCAGCGTCTGTTGGCCGAACAATTGTCCTTCGGGCTGGGTGCCTTTCTATGGTGGACCGCAAGAGTAGGTCTGAGCTGCTTGCTTTCGGCTTCAGAGATTCTTTGATCTGGTAGTTGCAATAGACGTAGCTACCAATCCGCCATAAGTAAAGTTGAGTCCAAGTCATGCTGATCCGCAGCATGTAGCGTTCAGCTGACCTCCACCCGCCCCTTTAAATTAATCTTACACTTGAACACAATGGCAATGACTTGATGATCCTTCTCCCGCTAACTTTTGGGGCGCATGCTCGATGTGGGTTGATACTGTATGAAACAGACTTGTCTGACCTTTGGGCAAGTAACAAATGAGAGAGTGTGATCAGACCCACAAAGGCTGAATTTATTGAGAGGCCGATCGGTCTAACTCAGTACTGTAAAAAGAAAGCAAAAATTTGTTATAAAAGTCTGTCTGCCTTTCGTCTTCAACCCTCATCCCCTCACCTGCACTTTTGCCACCTTCCTTCATTGGCGCATTTGTCCTCCAGAAGCTCTTGCCTCTCTAAGCACGATGAAGCTCATCACAATTGCTACCTTCTTGGGGCTCTTCTCTATCCCTGCTCTCGCCGGAGACGAGTGTAGGTTCGACGCCGATTGTCGTGGAGTGTACCAACGTAAAGGTGTCTGTTGTAAATTCTTAAATACAGAGTAAGTTCTCAGCCCTAACCCAACATATGCAAATCGTTGAAGGTTACTGACTCAAAGACCTGGTCGAACGATTTGCTACAGCTTTGATACCGACCTTAGCTCCTTTTGCACTCTTGATGGGTGTCCTGAAGGTGCTGGCCCTTATCACGTCTGAGTCATGGTTTGACACGCAAGCCTGTTCTTCAACTTTTCTTTCAGATCTGTAGCTTGGGATGCTTTGTTTCTGGTATATCAAGCAAAGAGGGGGAAGAGGCCGCAACCAAATCATGTGATGCATGCAATCTATAGCAATTTTGTTCTGTCGACAAGCGTGCCTACAAGCGCAGTGCAGTGTGGCAAAAGAAGCTCAGTCCGAATGGAATCGGCTAAAGAAACCGAAGAGGTCACATGGGCCTTGGTGGGATCGAGGTGAAGAAGGTTCCTCTCCTTCTCGATTCTCGGTCTGTGAGGTGACTTTGCTTCGTTACCTGTGGCGTGAGAGACTCATTGAGCCGAGAGTTCGGATCACGCTCATCAACGCGTAGCCTAGAAGAAGGTAAGTCGAGTATCGCAATGTGCTAATCTTACTTTCTCATTGAGTATTCGGTTCATCGCTCCGAGGGCGTGTTCTTGACTTGCCCTCTATCGTCCTTCGAAACGTCTTTGCAAATACTTGATATCGACATTTCCGAGCTTTGTTTGCCGCTTTATCGCATAGCCGGTTTGTCCGGCTTTGACGATGAGAGAGACCTTTCGCGGTGCCAAGTGAGTTCACGGCTCCTTTTCTTTGCCCTTCACGACTACCTGAGAGCTGGTGTCCCTGGCAAAGACCAAGTTCACAAGCAACTCTACATTGTGTATAAAAAAAGCATACATCTTTCATCGACAACTTCCATTCGCTAATCAACAAACCCATTTCACAAGACTTATCGAACCACAAAAATCTCTATCATCACAATGCAAAGCTTCACTTTCACTCTCATCCTGACACTGATGATGGTCAACATGGCTATCTGTGCAACTGTTGAATGTCTCGATTCGTCTGCATGTAAGCCTGTTGGTCAGGCTATTTGTTGTATGAAGAAAAGTGATGATTGGTATGTTTCTTCCCAGTCTTCCTTCTCATACTCTGCTTTGGTTGAAGAACAACATACTGATCAGTCGGACTGCTTTGATGCGTAGGGGTCCTAAAACCTTCTGTCAAGCTGGACACACTTGTCCAAACGGTTCTGAACCTTTCTAAATTCACTTTGCCCTCACTCTGTAGCTAGCACACACACCTGTTACATAGCTGTTATTGTTGAGAAAATGCAATCAATAAATTGAAACCCGAGTCAAGAAAAGACCACACTGGAAAAAATCACTTTCTACCCTTCTTCCCCTTTCCCCCCTCTCTCATACTAGTAACTCCATGACCACCCGTAGCAAATTGTACCGCCTTCCTGCTATTCACCAACTCAGCATCACCTTGACCAACCTGACTCTTCGCAGCTTTTCTCAATTTCTGCGTACCTAACTTCTCCAACAAAGCCAAATTACCTTCTCTTTCCATCTTCCCATCTTTTTCATTCGCATCAAACTTTCTCTTCACACCCTTCTGTTTCTGTTCTCCCTTCAATGTCTTATCAAATCTACCCATACTTGCTGTACTTGCTCTACTTCTTAAAACATCTGCTTCTAATTCAGCTTTTCTCTTCTCTCTAGCAGCAGCTCTGGCGAGTTTAGCTGCGTTCGCATCACCTAATCCACCTTTATTACCTCCTGCCGAAGTCGACGAAGAAGTGGATGCAGCTGCGCGTGCAAGGTTGGCAAGACGTTGTTTTTCATTCTTATCCTTTTTAGCCAGTCTTTCTTTCTTGGCGGTTTTAGCAGGATCCATGTCGGTATTGCCGTTATTTTTGAGTTCGTGAATCCATTGTTCTTCAAGGTCTTTATTTGCGCCTTTGTAACCCCAACGAGGAACCCATTCGCCGATGTTTTCATCGTAGATCATCTTGTCCTTCTTACGAGATTGAATGCCTTTCTGTTTGGCAAACTTCTCCCATTTGGTGAGAGGTTTGGGTTTGGGCATGGATTTCTCACGAGGGAGTTTTGTGGTGAATGCAGGGAGAGCGGCTAGAGGGCCATATTCAGGATCGCGAGTGATGGGCAGTGTGAAGATCTTGTTGATAAGAGATTGAACTCCATCTCGGGTGCGAGAGGTGAGAGTGGAGGATGAAGTTGAAGTGACCGGGTTGGGGTTGATGGAAGTGAGAAGACCAAGATCGAATTGGTAGGGAGTAGGACCTTCATCGACGGTGGTAGGTTTGTATTTGGAGGTGGAGGCAGCAGCGAGGGCTGTGCCGTCGAGGGAGGTTGTTGTGTTGGCAACGATTGCGGTTGGCATCTTTGCAATCGTCAGTGGAAGTGATGATGGTGTTACAAGAGGTAAGAAAGAGAGAGAGAGGGAATGGAAGGCAGAGAGAGTGAAAGAGTTGGAAGCGAATTCTCGCCGGAATTTTTTCTTTCCTTTCTCCGCGTTGAAAATTTTCATCTTGATTGCTGGAAATCCCGATCATGAGTCCTCATCGGGGAAGAATGGTGGAGGTTTTGGACCCTGAATTCCGGCAACTCTGTGACTGCGACCTGCATATCGTTTAATGCAACTACTGTATGCAACCGTGTAACTCGAGCTAAAGCTTCCTTCGGCATACATCCCTTCACGAGCTAGCAGATCCAGCTCCTTTCCTGTCCTTACCACCATCATCTCGTATACGCATACAAGATGTCGTTGCTCAAGGTCAACGGCATCTCAATTGGCTTTTACCCAGACGAAGGAGATGCAGGAGGTACAAAATCCTACCTTTCCGATCTCAATTCTGCTCTCTCTCGCTCCTTCTCGTCTTCCTCCTCCTCCTCTCCGACCATCAACGTTGTCGGATGGTACGCCCAAACGTATCCGAATGAACGTTTCACCGGCTTCCAGCTCCTTCCGCTCGTCGACGATCTCAAGAACGAATACCTTCGATGCAATCGCACAACAACCTTTATATACGAGGCATCTGTCATGCCATTTCAATCTTGGAGGGGTTACACACCCGACAATCCCTCGAAAGCTCAAGAAGTGGCTCAAGTAATGAAAGGTATGCTCGATCGAAGTCGTTGCGGCTCAGAGGGGGATTTTGCGATCCATGAAATCAGATTAAGGTTTGGACATGAAATGAACTATTATATCAGTTCTGGTGAATATCCACCACCAACTGATCCTTCCGATCCAGGCAACGACTTTAGATTGGCGTTCGATCAGGTTGCTCTCGCATGTCGCAGTTTACCAAGTCCGTATAGAGAGAGGGTGAAAATGTTTTGGTGTCCGAATATCGCTTCGACGGCAAGCGGGGCGCTGGAGGAGTACGAAAGGTATCTTCCCACTCTCGAATATGTTGACTATGTGGGTATCGATTATTACTGTCCCGCTCCTGGTTGTCTCAATTCTTCAGATTTCGTTAGGAAAATGAAGAAAGTTCACGATAAATACAGCAGTGAGACAAGACCATTTATTTTGGGAGAGACAGGTTTGCATTTTGACGAAAGGGAAGGTGGAGGAATGGAGGCGAAATTGAGATGGTTAGAGGTAGTTACGGGAAAAGAAGCGAAGAGAGGTTTACGGAATATGGTAGGAGTAAGTTGGTTCAACTACGAGAAGGATAGAGATTATAGGTTGATTTGGGTGAAGAAGGGGGAGGAGGGGATGAATGAGCCTTTTGTGGAGTGGTTGAGACGACATATGCATGGGGAAGAGGAGAAGGCTGAGAAGGAGAAAGAGAAAGGAGGCAAGGTGAAGAAGTTTTGGAAGACTTTACTTGCGAACTGAGATCACGCACTTTCTTTCAAAGGACAATCTAATGATATTCCATTGCAACCTTCCTGACGTGACGACGTCTATTGTGATTTGAGCTTCTTCCTTCTACCCTCTTTCACCGATTCTCCCACATACCCTTTGATTCTACTCACACCATCACTCCAGCTCTGCTTCCCTCCTGCTAGCGCGATCGCCAACTCCAAGATCGCCAAGAGATGCACAAGCACGAACAAAACCACTCCAACACTGGTTCCCACCACCCAGTTCTTCCCCAAATCATCCACTCTCTCCACCACTTTACAAACCAACTGTTTCTCTTTCGGAACCTCTCTCTCAGCATCCTTTATCTCAAATGGCAAATACACCTCTTCAATCTGTTCGGCAGCTTTCAAACCTGAACTAAAACCATCTTCGTGGAAACCATAATTTGTCCAAGCTCCAGCAAAGTAGGCACCTTGAACACCTTGAAGTGTACGAAGATGTTTTTGAGCTAGAACTGAGTCTGGGGTATAGATTGGATGTTGGTAAGCTTGACGTTTGAGGATAAGTTCTGGTCTAGGAGTGAAAGGGGATGAAGGGGAGGTTGTGGGGTTCAGAGTGACAAGGATAGGTCCATAAGTGGATTCGGGAAGGGATTGAAGGAGATTCATCCAGTATGTGAGGGAAACTCTATCAACATCTTCGCTTGTGGTAGAGGTAGGGTTGATTTGTTTGCCATTTATGTCGCCATTTGCTTGTCCATTGGACTCTTTTGCAGTGGAAGGGGATACGGTTTCAGCAAGGAAGTTCCAAGCGGACCAAGCACTTCTTCTGACCGGCATAAGTCTTGTATCTGCATGTAGAACCGCAATGTTTTCACTAAAGCTAAATCTTTCCAGTGTTCGAACAGCTTCTTTCCATCCTTCTCCTTCTCCGCCATTTCCTAATGCATGACCTGCTTTGAGAATGCGAACAGTTTCATCGGCATGAGAGGCAAAAATCACTTTATCCCAACCCTTGTTCTCTTTCCCATCAGCAGTCTTAATCACCCATCTAGCACTCTTTGCATCCACCCAAGCTGCAACCACTTCGCCCTTTTCACGTCCTTGATGTAATCTTCCATCCGGAAGTTTGGACATAATGCGATCTACGTAAGAGTGAGATCCATTCTTGATGGTCAGCCACTGTGGTCGATCCAGAATTTGAAGAAGATGATGATTGTGCATGAATCTGAGCAACGTGAGAGCAGGAAAAGAGGATAGGGCTGTCTCTGGAGCAGTAGACCAAATGCTGGCTGTCATTGGGATGAGGTAGTTCTTTCGGAAACTTGTTGAATAGCCACGCTTGTCAAGCCATTCTCCGATGCTTTCTTCTTTCTTTTCGGCCTTTCCTTCAGAAGCTTGTTTGGAAGTGCGAAGATAATCGAGGGATTGTTGGTTGAATCGGATGATGTCCCAAACCATTCTCCAGTGTCCTGGGTTTAGAAGGTTGCTGGTTTGACAGAAGAGTGATCCGACAGATCCTCCTGCCCATTCAAATGCACCGTATCCTCCGAGAGAAGAGATGAAGCGGGTGACAGAGAAAGACATGTCGCTGTTCAAAATCTCAACGCCGGTCAGTTGTAGGAAGCGCAGAAAGTTCGGGTAAGTGACACGATTGAAGACAATGAAGCCGGTGTCGACGCGCGTGGAAGGGGCTGAGGACGGTGAGGCAGAAGTAGGAGGAGTAAAAGTGACAGTGTTGGCATGGCCACCAATCCAGGGCAGGGGTTCGAAAAGATGCACCTCATGCGAAGAGTATTCGTTAAGTGCCCAGAGGGAGGAGAGGCCGGAAACGCCTCCACCTACGATTGCGATCTTCATCTTGTCGAGTCGTACTCCAGCGAAGGGATCTACAGTCGAAGAAGGAATCCCGCGAGATGGTGATGGTGTGGTATAGGTTATGTAGAAGGAGTGAGGCAACAAACAGCGAGTAAGGTGAGAAGGAATCGAAACAGAAATGGAAAGGGAAACGGATTCTCCAGTCCGTGCGGGTGTGAGGATCGATAGGTGCTTCCGCATCATGCATACTCAGGGAAGCGTTTGAATGAGTGAACGTGGATCGGCATCTGGCTGTTCAACTGCCTTGTTTCATTCTGAGCAACAGCACATGGCGATATCTGTTTGCCAGGGTCCAAGGTCGTCCCTGACGAAGACGACGTGTGAAACCGTCTAAAATCGGAAATTCGGATCGTCTGCTTACACAACTGCAGACCCGCTCTCGACCTTTTAACTTCCGCGGATGCGGCTTTCATCGCTCACACCATCTTGTGGACATTTTATGAAAAGTCGGTTGATTGAGTAGTGTATGAATAGTACAAAGAAATAGCGGCACTAATCGTAGTCGCTTCCACCAACAGGCTGGCCAGCAATAGCAGGATGCTCTTCACCTCTCCACAGCTCAGGCACATCTGGGCTCGGTTCTTCATCGTCAACGTTCGCAAAGAGAATGCCTCTGTATTTTCTGCTCCATGCTTTTGCCTGCTGAGCACTGAGCAGACGTTCGTATCTGTACTTGCGATCTTCTTCTGCTTCTCTCGCTGCAGCCTCATCTTCTGCCGCTTCTCGTTCGTGCTGATGTTGCTGAGCTTTCGACGTAGAAGAGGAAGGAGTCGACCAGATACTCGACCAGCCGAACAGCGCGCCCAATAATCTGAAGGGCATGGGGACAGGCATGACCATGGTGTTCATGAACGCGGAGAAGGCCTCCATTGTTGTAGGCTCCATAAGTGATTGGGAGTGGGATCGCGTGGAGGCCGAACCACGTTGAAGGAGTGCAGCTTCGGTCAAGCGCCATGGTGAAGTGTCGTCAGTCTCTTCGCCAGTGACGGGCTTGGCGTTGGAGAAGAGCGGTGAGGTAGAAGGGTCGAGAGGGACAGAATTGGCTTCGACTTCAGTTTCCGATGCGATGGAGGTGGTCTGGTGATAGTGTTCAGACTCAGACCGACCATCGAGCATCATGGCAGTTGCTTCCGAGAGGGGCACACATGCCAGTGGAGCCTCGCTTGATTCGAATGCGAAGCCAGGCGCTCTTGAATTTGTGTTGGTTCCGTGAGACGGTTGGTGGTGGTGGTGGTGCTGCTGCTGCTGAGATCGCTGCTGACGTTCGGCATCATCGTGAAGGAATGCATCGAGCACTTCGGGCTCGAGGTCAAACACTCTGCGCAAGATTGTACCGATCATGCGGGTTGTCTTGGATGGGTGCTCCTGAACCATTCTCGAGGCCGGAGTGGCGGACGAACGTGGTGTCTCGGCTCCATCGACCGGACGACGAGCTGCTGCAGCCCCACCTCGAGCAGCGTTTAGGAGACGAGACTCGTAGTCGATGCTAAGCAGGCTTTGGGAAGTATTGCTGCGCTTGCTAGAGCGTCCTGCGGCTGAGCGTCGGTGTCGTCGTTTCGGCCGGCGGAGCAGATCGCTGTGATCGAGGTGAGAGAGACCAGCGCTTTGAGCGAGGTTGCTAGCTGCAAGGTCAGCGTCATAGATGCTATCAGTAGCGTGGCGTGCTGTAGCTCTTGATTGATCCAGAGCTCGGTCCACCTCGTTCTCTTCTTCCCGCTCTGATCCGCTAGTGAAGACGACAGGAACATCTTTTGCGGTTCTTCGGGGTCGACTCATGTGGCGACTGGAACGGGCGCTAGAGTACAGCTGTGTGGAGCCAGAAGGGCTTTCGAGAACACGCTCCAGAGCATTGCTCCGACCAAGCAGAGACCAGGCCTTGCTGCCTAAGAGATGGCTGTGTGATTGTGATTGAGACGGGTCAGCTTCGTCTTCGTCGCTACCGATGCTGACATGACTGAGCTTGGATGGTCTGCGACGGGAGGAAGAGCGAGCAGCACCTCGACGAGCAGAGCTGCGACTAGGATGAGAAGAGGCCACAGCATCGCTCTCAAAGTCGAAATCGGAGCCTGAACCAAAGCCAAGCTCTTCATCGGCATCGATCTGGGACTCGGTACCGCTGAAGACGGACTCGGGGAAAACATCTTCGGAATGGCGTGCTTCGGAGAAGTGATCATCAGCTTCGTCTGTGTGTAGCGTTGCATCTATGGATGCTACGTCGGTGGAAGTAGGACTGAGTGGGGATGCGAGGAATCGACCTGTGCCGTCATGAAGTGGTGGCAGCGTGAGTGCAAGTGGATCACTGTCGCTGGTGTGATCGGTGGAAGGTGTGACAGGAGTGACAGCCTCGACCGTAGGTGATGGAGGTGCTTGACGTGGTCTACCGGGAAAGACAATACTCCAATCTTGAGCGACATCGCGTCCCTGGCGATGGTGTGTAGGAGCATAGGAGGCAGAAGGAGAGTCGGTGATATGATCCTGACGATCGCGACGTTGCTGCCGCGGCTGATGGTGTACGAATGCCATGTTGTGCGGTGAGTGTCTACGGAGGTATGCAGTGCCGAAGTGGTGCTGAGCTGACTGGATGATGTTCCCGGCTAGCGGTAGAGGAGAGAGCAAGAGCTAGCTGATAGTGGATGCAAGTGGCAACTCGAGGAGACGAAGACGTGGTCGATCCAGTCGGCCTTGCAAAATGATTTTGAGATAGTATCGGTGTAGGAAGCTCCCTTCCAAGAAACTATGAAGTGGAAAGTAGCGGTCGCTTGGTGGGAGGAAAAGAAGAGCGTTGAGCGGGATCAACTAACTACTGAAGTGACTGACTGATGTAGAGGTGATAGCGTGATGATATAGAGTGAGTATATGAGTGATAATGTGCAGTGGAGGCGTCAATATCAAATCAGCGGTAATTTGACGCAGGTGCTGCACAGCTGCATGCCATGCTCATTCCACGACACTGCTGATGTGCCTTGATCTCCAACATTGACAGGCAGATCACAAAAAAATAAGGGTCTGACTCAATCAAAAGCAGTTGCACACTCAGAGAGCCTCGTCGGTGTTATCACGCTGCTGGCGCGCACCTCGTCAAAAATGGCACGCTCAGACGACAATCACAATTCCCACTGCGAATGGCGAGCTCTCTGTCTGTCGCTCTCGATCTCTTCTCGCTTTCTGACACTTACATGCTTTGTTGCCATCAGAAGCTCCCATCCCACCATCATAAGCTCAAGATTGCATTCAGTACAAAGCCTATATCATCACTACGAATAGGCTTTGTATACTTATCTGCAGGTGAAGTGCGGTGACTAGTCGGCTTCGGAAAGGCGGAGCTTGGTCGGTCAACCTGTTCATTTCGCTACTGACAAGGGACTCATGCAAGATTAGCTTGCATCGCTTCACCTGACGCGGCAGCTCTCTTCATTAAGGATGAGCGTGAGCTTGTTGCCGCGAACTCTCCCACGTCCCACGCCGAGGCTACGGTATTGTCGGCTGACCCGCAAAGCTAACTCATCTTCTCTTTCGGCAGAGAACCGAGAATTGCTGTTTCGTCGAATGATTGAATGAGACGATGGTGGGGTCAGCAGATCGATATGATGTCTCGCGCCTGTGTGTGTTGGCGACTTTTACGTTCGAAAAGTAGGAGGAGCAAAAGATAACAACTGTCAGACTGCCCTTATCTTTTTTTTCTTTTTTCTCTCTCTCGCCTCAGCGCCTTGACTGCATCAATTGCCGCTACTTATCCGCACTCATATTCGCCTGGAGCCGAGAAGGGGAAAGGCTCACGCGCGCACGCTATCGGCACCGTCGACAATGAACAAGGGTCCTCACTAATTGCAGTTGACGCCGAACAAGCATCTTACCTGCAACAAGTCTCTAGATGACACCTGATAATAAGCTCCCCATCGTGTGCGCACACGGCTCGAAGCTATGAAAAGAGTCTGTCGGGATAGGTAGAGGATGTTGTGGGGTTTATTCGAATCTAAAGTCTGTTCACGCGAGATGTGAGGGAAAAAAACTGCAAAAAAAAGAAAGCTGCTCCGTACTGGGCTCGAACCAGTGACCTTCCGTTGTGTAATACTCAGAGTCAATTCTGAGGCACCGTGTATTAGACGGATGCGATAATCCAACTACGCTAACGAAGCGCTTGTGTCAGCCGAGCTCGGTATTGCATTTCTATACACTGCTACCAATCTCCGATTATACTTACGCCGTTTACCATGGTTTGCAGGAAGCGTCAAAGCTACACTCAGAGTAGACAAATAGCCGCATGAAGAGATATCGACGACCATGTGGCTAGGCAGAGCAGAAAAGATGTAGTAGAATTGGACGTCTGACCAGCCGACGTCTCTCAGCGTAACATGTGACAAGGTTAGCTAAGAAGCTGCTCTGGTCAGATAGAATTCCAAATCAAATCCAGGATACCTCCGAAGAATCCATATCCGTCATCGGCCGTGTCTCTTTTCCTACATTCACAATTTGGGCGCGCCGCGGTTGGATAGCCGATTCCCCGCATCTCACTTCTTGCCTTCTTGCTTTGAGTCGCCGTCATCCCCGAATCAGTGCTTCCTCGTGCCTTCTTCTTCCTCGTGGAGCAAGCGGGAGAAAGTGTCATGCAGAGACGTTGTCCGTCCGTACTTCTCCGCCTTGGCTCAAATTTGCATGAACCTGGTGCCTAATCATGGATTCGGTCGGTGATGTTTGGTTCTGCCGTCGAGATCAAGCTTTCAAATGTGAGCTTATTGGCACCATCGCAGCAAGTTTCGCAGTTGTTCTTAAGGTCGATGTCACTCATTACTGAGAAAGCTTGTGTAGCTACAGTGTCGTTAAGAAAGGATTAGGACGAATGATTGGGAATGGATGACGCAGAGAAGTGGAGCCGAGATTGATTGCAATCGTGAACACCAACCGAGAAGAGTCTGTGAGTGTTTGCTGCCAAGTTGCGGTGCGGCGTATTTCCGCTCTATGAAATTCGGCCGCCGCACTCTTTCTGTGTGTAACACTCGCCTTCGGATTGGCCGATTGCTTTCGACGGCGTGGGGTAAATCGAATCCAACTTGCCTCTGTCATCTCGTACCCTCGATCCCCACTCCGCACGCTAACAATCGCCACACTCACACAATATATACACATCAAACCCCACTCCTCACCTTCTAGCGCGTGCACCACCATCTTGCTACTTCCCCATCAACTCGCCCACAATGCTCAAGTTCGACGAAGTTCAGAAGCACAACTCCAAAGACTCTTGTTGGGTCATTGTCCACGACAAGGTCTACGATGTCACCGAATTCCTCCCTGATCATCCCGGAGGAGCTGGCATCATTCTTAAATATGCCGGTAAAGATGCTACCGAAGAATACGACCCTATCCATCCACCTGGTACACTCGAAGAGAACCTTCCCGCCGAAAAATGCCTTGGTCCAGTAGACCCTTCCACCATCGTTAAGGAAACGCCTAAGGAGGTCACGAAGAAAGCTGCCTCATCCGGTAATGATGGTGCAATCCCACCTCTCTCTCAATGTCTCAACTTGTACGACTTTGAGGTGATTGCCAAGAAGGTGCTCAAGCCTACTGCTTGGGCTTACTACTCTTCGGGAGCAGATGATGAGGTTACTATGCGAGAAAACACTTCTGCCTTTGGTAGGATTTGGTTCCGTCCACGAATCCTTCGAGATGTATCCAAAGTAGACTACTCCACATCTCTTCTAGGTCAGAAATCTACGCTTCCAGTTTACATCACCGCCACAGCTCTTGGCAAACTTGGTCATCCCGATGGAGAAAAGAATCTCACTGTTGCAGCAGGAAAGGAAGGAATCATCCAGATGATCCCAACCCTCGCTTCCTGTTCCTTTGATGAAATCGTCGGTGCTCGTGTCAACGATACTCAAGTTCAATTCATGCAACTCTACGTCAACTCCAATCGTAAAATCACCGAAAAGATCATTCAAAAGGCTGAAGCAGCTGGTGTAAAAGGTCTCTTCGTAACCGTAGACGCACCTCAATTAGGTAGAAGAGAAAAAGATATGAGAATGAAATTCGACGATGTTGGTTCGGATATGCAAAATCAAAACAAAGATAATGTTGATAGAAGTCAAGGTGCAGCAAGAGCTATTTCTAGTTTTATCGATCCAAGTTTGTCTTGGGATGATTTAACTTGGTTACGATCGGTTACTAAGATGCCTATTGTGCTTAAAGGTGTTCAAACTTGGGAAGATGCAGTTCGTGCTGCTGAATTAGGTTTGTCTGGTGTTGTACTTTCCAACCATGGTGGAAGACAACTTGATTTTGCTAGATCAGGTATCGAAGTGTTAGGTGAAGTTGTAGAAGCATTGAAACAGAGAGGGTTGTTCCCGAACCCAATGTTCCAAATCTTTGTTGATGGCGGTATTAGGAGAGCAAGTGATGTGCTTAAAGCAGTAGCAATGGGTGCTACGGCTGTTGGTATCGGTAGACCATTCTTGTATGCCTATTCGGCTTATGGAAGTGATGGTGTTGTACATGCCATTCAATTGCTCAAGGCAGAGATGGAAATGAACATGAGATTGCTTGGTGCACCAACACTCAAGGATGTGGTGCCAGAGATGGTGGATGCCAGGGCATTGGGTACACATGTCAACTTTACTCCGATCAGTCATGGTCATCAGATCTATGAGAAACTTAGCACAGCTGTTGGAATGCCCGCTGAACCTTCAAACAAGCTTTGATTGTATATAGATTGTATCTTCATGTTTGCAAACGAGAACGTTTTTCCGACAAAAGATCTGAATTTCTACGCAAATGTGACCCTAAAGTGAGACCGAATTATCAAGAGAAACAATTCTCACAGTTCTATCAAAACCACAACTTGCCACTTCTCTTTCAGAAATCGCAACAACATCTTTAACAATAGTATTTCCACCTCTACTCCAACTAGCCGCTACTTCTCTTTCACCACCACCTTGGCTTGCCACAACACCATGAGCCAGAACACTAGCTCTAGTTCTACCTTTCAAATCAACCAATCTCACCACTCCATCTTCACCATTACACCAAACCGCTCTACCTGAAGGAAGCCAAGAATGTCTTGGAACTGCATAAGAACTTGTACTAACACCTGTATAGATTGTTGCTGCTCTTTTACCTGATAGAGGGTGAAGAAGAAGTAAGCGAGATAGTGAACCTGGTGCAGTGGAAGATGAAGAAGATAGAAGGGCTGGAGAAGTGTGATCACCTGTTTGAACACAGATGTATAGTGAAGATGGGTGGAGGGAGAGGGAGAGAAGTGAATAGGAAACGTGAGTGTCGAGTGGATTTGGGTTTGTGTTGTAGCCGTGAAGACTGAAATCTGGTGCAGGCGCAGTGGAAGTCGTTTTAGTTTCAAGAGAGGTGGTGGAAAGTTGAGACGTAAGAGAGAGAGGAAGAGCGATGTAATGAATGAAACAATCGTTTCGAACTGTGAAACAGAGATAGGTTCGTTTTTGTTTGGCTTCGCGAACAAGTACTTCACCAGTACCTACTCCTGCTCCGGCAACACCACCTCCTTCCAGCTCATCTTCTGCTTGCTGTGGAGATGAAGGAGAGAGAGCTCCCTGAATGAACAGCAGAGCTTCTGGGTTGGTTTGAGTTTCCATTTCAAACACTTTCTCAAATCTTGGCCCTTCCAAAGCCTCTACCTCCTCTTCCTCCTCCTCTTCTTCCTCTTCTCCATTCGATAACTTGAAGAAAGTCTTCTTAGTCCTTCGATAGATCACCACCTTTCTGTCATACCCTATACTAGCCAACCATTCTCCCGTCTCATCAAACACCACTTTCACTACAAACTTGGAATGTTCCTTCAAAACTTGAACCACCCTCCTTTCCAGCACATCCCACACAACCACTCTTGCGTCCATTCCAGAACTAACGAGACATCTTGGATCGGATGGATCCTGAGCTATACTCAGAACAGCTGCTTGATGACCTTCCTTCTGATCTTCGAGAATTTCTTCAATCTCTCCAGTGGATGGGTGTGAGAAAACGATTCGTTTATCCGCTGCGGTTGTAACCAAGCATTTTTCCAACGAGTTCACATATCTTGCCTCGGTTGTATCGAATCGCCGACGAGGCAAGAGAAGGTCTGAAATGGATAGAATGTTGCTCGCATGCAGAGTATCATGCGTTTTTATGAGCTTGAAAGGAAGATTCGAAGGTCCAGGCAGAGTAAGAGTGAGAGGATCGGTGATTAGAGAGGTCGAGTGGGTAGAGGCCAGTTCTGCGTTTTTGGCAGCACGATTTTGGGCTCGCAAGGTCGAGCGATGGTTTTCGACTAGCTCCAGAAGATCAATTGAGGTAGAAGTCGAAGATGGGAGGGGAGGGAGTTGAAGACCAGATGAAGAGGCATCGAGACGAAGTTGGGCAGCGGTCGAAGCGTAATTGGAAGAAAGAAGAAATTGTTCGACGAGGAGATGTGTATGAATAGTAAGGTCATACAAGTCTACCGGAGAATCGGAAGATGACGACGGCATCGCGAATGAGTAGCTCAGGTGTGCTCTTCGACGTTGCAGAAGCGATGGGACTGAGTGGAGTCGACGGTGTGGTGGAAGGACGGAACAAGGCAAGCAAGGATCGGAAGGTATGGCGACAATCAGGGTCCACAATTTTGTGTGTGTGTGACAGCCGGGACCGTGCGTGTTGCATACTTCCCGAGACCTTTTCGTTTCCCACGTGCTTGTCTGTCAAACCTTCCTCATGGCTGCGTCGACAGCATCACGGTCAATCACGGACGAGCTCGCCGAGGAGGACAACATGGAATATATGATATAGTGCTCTAACAAACGACAGTAATGACACAAGGACAAGTTCGAGAGAAACAACAGAAGGTTTTGTCTACAACTTCTGCAAATGCGGCCTTAGAACACAAGCTTGTGTCATTGTCGCCACCAAGTCTCCTTTTCGATCCCACAGAAAGCTCTCACTGTATGTCCTACAGTCGCCTCCGCCCACAGTTTGCATCTCTCTGAGACAAAAGTCGTCCATATCAGGCACCTTGAACCACCTGAGCGCACAATCCAAACTACTCGCTGCTGCAGCATCTATCAACGACAATTTACTGAACGTCAATGGAATAAAGCTCAATGCACCATCCATCATGAACGCTACCAGAGTGGCATGGGCTGAGGCTCTGCTGACTGATAATGCGTCGCCTACATCTTCGTAGTTAGAAGGAGGAAGAGAGTGGGTCGGAGGAGGTGGTGGAATAGAAGAAAGATGTTGTTTGGATTTGACCCAATCGACAGAGAAGCGATCTGTGAGGGGAGAAGCGTGTTGATCAGATTCAGCGAGAGGATCGAGGCCGAGTGCATTCTGTGCGTGAAGACCATGTGGTGGGAATGCGGAGATAAGAGTCTTTTTGGAGAGGGCGAAGACGGTGTTCTCAAGATGATCTGCTGCAGTGCGTTCTACTTTGCCTTCCTGAACTTTGCGAAGTACGATATCGCGCATGGATGGCAGTTGTTCCGGAGGTGCATACTGCATCCTTGGCTTCCTGCTGTATCTAGTGAATGGTTCACCGGCTTTACTCGTGTCAATCTTGTTTGGCGCAGTGAAATCGATTGTTGCACAAAAGCAGCTTCGCTCAGACCCATCGTCAAGGACCTGAGTAGCAAGGATGAAACGTGTAGCGAAAGATCGTGTTGTGCGGATTTGACTGACAGTGAGCTTGACTTTACGGTCAGCAGCGGTAGGCCCGAGGTAATTGCCGAGCAATGAGTATATTTGAAAGTTAGCAGTGGCCGATGTGGATTCGATAGCCTTGAAAGCTGCTTGAACCGAGAGAGCAATAACACAGCCTCCATATGCAATGTTGGCTACATTGCCCATCTTTTCGGGATTGGAGCAGGAAATGAAAACATTGGGAGAGGAGGTAGAGCGCAGTCGAACCAACTCGACAAAGTTGGCTGCCATCGTGGTGAAGAGGTTTATGCTTTACGCCAAGCAGGGTGACGAGGAAGTACGTTGATGCCGATGTCGGATGAAGATGGAGCAAATGTGTGTTAAATGGAGCCGAGTAGATGGTGCTGATGGTGGTCAAGAAGAAAGTAAGTTCTGAAGTAATGAATGTGCGAGATATGGACTCCGACCAGCCTGATTGAATATGATTCGGGAACATGGCAATTCCCATAACCGGTGTCAGAAGGAGGCAAAAAAGCCTGGAATCTGAGCTTTTCAACAGCAAAAGCAAGAAAAGGGTCCACGCCAGTCAAGCGACACAAACAAATTCCACAATTTGTGGTTCGAATGCCAAAATCACGTTGCCAAGGCTCAGGAACCGCAACAAAAACGCACAACCAGGCAACTCTCGGAAAAATACACACATTTTCGCCGACTTGTCACACCAACAACTGGTAACTTTTGCAGGCCAACATTGTACCACCAAAAACAATGACAACACATGCAAGCTCGAGCAGAAAATGCAGCTCCAATTTTCATGGTGACCGGCTTCCAAGGTTGCCGAGAGTTAGATCTGTGCCGGAGAGTTTGGACGGCGGCATTAGCTCCGTTGGCATGAAACGGTAGTACAAGAAGGTCATGCGACCACGGAGGATTGTTTGGCCTGTGTCGGAGCGAAGAGCGTCGAAAGTAGTGCCATATAATGTAGGGATGAACAGAGGAAGAAGTCTGGAGTTCGAGGCGTTTGGAGGCATAAGGATCTGCGCATTATGGTGGATATGCAAACCGGAGACCGCGGCCAAGCCAATTTATCCGCTGAACGCAGCTCGCTTCTCCGGCAATGCTTCCGTGACTATGACCCAATCAGATAATGTAAACCTCTTCCCTGTCATTCTGTTTTCGTCATGTTCACGTCGAGGACTCCAACTCGAGCGTCTGCTCCGGGCGAAGGGCGAGATCTTCAGTGCTGAAAGTGAAGAAGAGCAAGTGTCAATGGTGACGTGAAAGAGTATTCCGTTGGAAGGCGCCCGATGAATTGCATTGATCACGCTGAAATCGGCGACTTGTCCACGTGGGGAGAACAGAAAGCTCGGAACCCGGAGAATCTAAAACATCCAAGATGAACCAAAGGCTTCCCAAGTATCTTCTCGGTTGATTACTTGTGCGCAACTCATCAACATCGTCTAGCCTCCCAGCGGTAGGACACATGGCCAACCAATACGAACCGATCTATTCATACCAAACTACAAGATCAGCAGCCAATCGCAACCAGTCGATCGTTCGTCTTGTTGCTCTTCTCTTCTCTGTCGCCGTTTCCTCGGTTGTCTTCCTTTCGCTAACGGACTACGTTCATTGGAGTCAACTCCGACCCAAGAGCTACAGTGTCTCTTCTGCATCCGTTCCGACAATGTCTTCTGACCCGATCACGACGAATGGCAAAGCGCCATCAACGCTAGACGAGTTTCTCGTACAAGCAAAGCAAGATGCCTTCACTCACCTCAAAGCGACCCCTGGTTCCTCTTCAGACAAGCTCACAATCATCATGGGCAACGAAGCCGGAGATCTTGACTCTGCCTCCTGTGCTATCGGTCTGAGCTATCTTCTCGCTCGATTCGGATCACCGTCTGGCTACCACCTCAGTGACTCGAAGTATGTGCCGTTGATACAGAGCATGCATTCCGACGATGTGTTGCGGCCGGAGAATACAGCTGCGTTCAGGGCATCAAGCATCGAGCCCGATCACGTCTTCTGTCTCGACGACGTTCAGCTAAACCTAGGACTGCAATTGGACTCGGAAGCATTTTCGTCAACAGCAAATGTAGCTTTGGGATTAGTGGATCATCCATCGCTGACTGGACCCTGGGGTGGAGCAAAGGCTGCGAATAGAACCATCGAAATCGTCATTGATCATCATGAGGATGTCGGAGATCATCAGGGGGCACCTTTGAGGATCGTCAAATCTCCTTCCAAAGAGCCGGTGGGAAGCTGCAGTAGTATGGTTGCGCAGCTTTTCTCGAAGCAATTTGCAGAAGCATCTTGGAATGATGTGGGATTAAGACAAGTAGCAGATCTCCTTATCAGCGCCATCATCATCGACACAGATAATCTTCGTCCTGCTCCACGAGGCAAAGCAACAACAACCGACTTTGAGGCGATCAAGCTTCTCTTCCCGTCTTCGTCTTTCGGCAATCCTGCTACTTCGGAGCACATGCGAGAGACAGCGTTAACTTTCTCACCGCTCAATGCGACGGTCGAGAATGGAGTGGGAGTGGAGCCGATCCAACCCATCTCCCCTTCGGAAGAGATCGATTCAGCTACCCAATCTGCCAAAATCATTCTCGCGCCGTACTGGAACATTCTCTCAAAGTCCAAACAAGCAGTTTCGCATCTAAGTGGTCGCGATCTGTTGAGACGTGATTATAAGGAACTCGATTTTACCTCTCCTGATCATACCGGCAGCAACGACATTGCACTCAAACTCGGATTCGCCTCGGTCCCAATCAGCATCGTCGATTGGCTTCACAAGGATCGACCGACGCCGAAACTCAGTGATGCGAAAGATGCAAAGCAAGAAGTAAAGGATGCTTGGGCTGCTTGGTGGAAGGTATTGGATGACTTTATGACAGAGAGGAAGATCGATGTTGCAGTGATGACAGGGTCTTTCAGAGTGCCAGAAGGAGAAGTGGATGCAGGAAAACACAAGAGAGAGTTGGTGCTAGCATTTGCTCCGAGGAAGATGGAGTCCAGTCAAGCAGAGATGCTGTGGAACGAGTTGAGAAGGGGATTGGAAAGTGATGCTCACGTGGAGAAGAAGGGTGAGGAGGTGGAGAGGAGATTGATGTTGGAGGAGCCTTGGAAGGGGCAGAGATTACCGTTGGAAGCTGGCGGTAAGAAGGAGAGGGTAAAGGGTGTCGACAGCGAGGGAAGGAGAGAGGGCGTAGAAGGGCTAAAATGGGCAAAGGTGTACAAGCAGGCGAATGCCAGGGCGAATAGGAAGATTGTGTTGCCTGCTGTAACTACCATCTTGAAGGCGGCAGTGAGGAAGTTGTAAGATGGTGTTCGTCAGACGTATCATGCCGCGGCTGGAGACTCGACGTCAAAACGACCATCTTTAGTGCGCTACTAGCATAGAATGGGATGCCATCCAAAGCTGGCTAACAGGCTCGCATGATCAAGGCCTGTTCGTGAATACGTACAAGACCCGTCCGCGAGGGGTTGTGAATGGAGCCGAAGCGTTCCGATGGGTCAGAACCTTGAAGTGAGGCAAAGGGTGCAAGAGGATGGACCAAGGGTAGGAAAGAGGTCACAGGGCGAGAAGAGGGAGGAGGGTACAGACGATGCCGCCGGTCACAAGCCGAGTTGGATTCCGCGGAATGCCGTCAGGTTTCTCTCTACAGTGACAGCATCTCCCATCAAGACGGCTACTCTCGGCTCGGATGCGTCCGAATTGACCCGAAGAGCAGAGACTGTGTGAGTCGCAACTGAGATGGAGTCACCATGGCACCTCCAATGCGAGAAGAGTGTACATGTGGCTGTCTGCCTGGCAGCTGCTACCTGCCGACTGCAGTGGTCTTGGCACTGCGCTGATGCTTGGCGCGTGGCAGTTGGAGACGTTGGTGTTGGTGGACAGGTATGCTGCACGAGAATCCACGATTGACATGCGAGACAGGCTATGGGAACAAAGCAGTGTCGGATCGAACAGAGCTCTCTGCAAGATTGTTCTTTCGAGTCGGAACAATGTCAAAGGTAACAAGCGCGACTGAGCCACATTCATGGAACATGTGTATCCTGACGTAGTTAGTGCATGCAGCCTTTTCCATGCGTGCTTCGATTTGACTCTAATCATCCGGCAATCTCTCTTTCGTTTTTGCCGGTGCATCGCGGCTATCAACGTAGATCACAATATTCACTTGTGGCTGGGGTGAGCTGTTGTCTGTGTGGAAGCTCATACAGCTGTAAGGAGCATTGTCGTGTTTGCGATGTGTTTGATGGATCAGCGGATGGAAGCACAGCTGAAAGTATACAAAAAAAAAAGGTCGGAAATTATAGAGCTCTGATGCGGAGAAAGTGTTCAGCTGACCTCTCTCGTGTCGTCGGCAGTCAAAAGTCGGCTCGTACCAAGACTTTGGATGTGCCGTACTGTAACGCCATCCTATTGGACTTACACTCTTGCTGCTCTTGCGCGAGCCTCTGCCGTGCTACAACGCCACGAATCATGCCCCTACATCATCCCGCTAATCGTTACCGCTACGCCAGAGCTGCAAGATGTGTCTCTCCCGGCAGCGTGAAAGACTTGGCACTATGATGCCTTCAAGCTCATTCCATCCATACAAATTTCGCTTTTCTCTTGCTCGAGCCAAACGAATCAGTCTTTGCGTCGGTCAAGTAGAGTCGAAGAGGTGATAAGAAACAGAGCGAGAACATGTTTCGGCTACTTGAGAATAGAAGCGAGGGCTGCCTGCCGAACACAAAAGGTCACACGGCACAAAGAACAAGAAAGCGGTGAATGAATGCGTTTCTGTGCAGGCACACAACCACGAACCCAAAGGGTCCAAATGAAAACAAAAAATATTAAAAACAAAGATCGGCTGCACGCGAGTTCAAGACAAAAGCGGAAGAGGTCAAAGCGACCAAAATGAAAGGCTGCCGAGTTGTGCCTCGCCTGTAGAATTGTGCATTTCTCTCTCCGCTTGGCGCTTCAACTCTCTCCACACTTAGCTCAGCTCTTTGCCGTCCCTCATCGACTCTCCTCTTGGATTCTCGAATCCAACGGATTGAACGAGGGTTGAAAGGCATATATAGACCCCATCTTTTAGAGGCTTCTCTGTTTTCTGCCACCACCCACTTTTCCGCTTTCTCTCCGGCTACGTCTAGAGAAATTCAGCTATAGTCCCTTGACCTCCTCCTAGTCTCCCAACCTTCGCCTCCTCCTGTTCTCTCGATCGCCTTCTCATAGCCTCTCAACCTTTGCTTTCGCTATCTCATCCTTTCAGCTGTCAAGATGTCCGACCTTGGCCAAGACACCCTTCAGAACGGTTCGCATACCGGCACCGCCATTGGCAAGCAGCCTGCCGCTCAGCCCTCCACCGGTGGTCTTGTTACTGTCCAGCCCCTTCGACGTTCCGAAATGCAGCCCTCATACAAGCAGAACCTCGGCCTCGACACTGTCGAGCATGGCTTCTACGGATCGATGATCAACGGCATTGGTGCCATTGCCGGCTGCTTTGGACAGCTCCCCTTCTGCTTTTGCTGTCCCAACCCCTTCAAGGAAGTCGAGCAAGGAAGTGTCGGTCTGGTGTCTCGCTTTGGGCAGTTTTATAGATCTGAGGATCCAGGTCTAGTTCAGATCAACCCTTGCTCCGAAAATCTACGACGAGTTGACGTAAAAGTGCAAACGTTAACGGTCGCTTCGATGAGTTGTATAACGAGGGATAGCGTTTCGGTGTCCCTGGACTCTGTGGCGTTTTGGCACATTTCTAACCCTTATAGAGCGGCATTCGGCATTGCTGACGTCAAAGCAGCACTGTCAGAGAGAGCCCAAACGACTCTAAGAAATGTGGTGGGTGGAAGAACTTTGCAGTCTTTGGTCACAGACCGAGAGCAGGTCGCGCTCGAAGTGCAAGAGATTGTTGGCGATGTTGCCGACCGATGGGGCGTTCAAATCGAATCCATTCTCATCAAGGACATCATCTTCTCCAAGGATCTGCAAGAATCTCTCTCTTCGGCTGCCAAGCAGAAGCGTATCGGTGAGAGTAAGGTCATTGCCGCTCAGGCCGAAGTTGATGCTGCTCGTCTCATGCGACAGGCTGCCGATATCTTGGCTTCCAAGAGTGCCATGCAGATCCGTGCTCTCGAGAGTTTGCAGGCTATGGCCAAGACAGCCAACAGCAAGGTCATCTTCGTACCGATGAACCTCAACTCGCTTGCCGAAAATGACGACCTTCCTCCTGGCGGTACCGGCCCTGGTGCCAACGTTCCACCCTCGGTCGCCTCTGGCTCGGCTTCGGGCTCTGGATCGAACATGATCAATACGGCTGCTCTTACCCAGCTCGCCAACATGTAAGCGGGACTCCAAATATCTAGCATCCTCCCGCCCCTCGATTCGTCCGAATCAGCGACCCTGTCAAAGTGTCCAACAGCGCATTCAACAATAACACCTAGTAAAGCTTCCAACTGTATATAGTCAGCTATCGGGCTCGCAGTCCGAATTTCGCCTTCTACGATCAGCCTTTGATACTGGTCCCATTGTATCGGCACATATTTAGATATGCCTAATGTTTCCCTATTTCGTCGGAACTTGTATTGTACATAAGGCTCCCTTTTGCCGCATCTGATGCATTGTTTGCTCATACCCCAAATGACAACAGATTGATGATACCATGTACACCCTTTCTCGCGATGGCTGTGCAGTCCACTGTCTGTGCATAAATTTCAGTGTCACGATTGCGATTCAGTGCTGGTTACCAATGCTGAGGATCGCAATGAGTTAGACTATTTTGATTGCGTTTGGTGTATATAATCCGTTATACAGAAGTACTGAACATCTGCGGCCATAGAACCTTGAAAGCACCGCGTCCCGTCCGATCTGCGAAGTTAAGCAAGGTATCGCCTAGTCAGTACTGCGGTGGGGGACCACGCGGGAATCCTAGGTGCTGCAGTTCTTCCTTTTTTTCGCTCTTTTTTTGGACAATTTTCATTGCCTCATTTTCTTCTGCCATTTTGCTCGACACTGTGCATTATTCCTCGCTCAATCTACAGCAGCTCTCTTCTCGGGCCAGCATCAGATTCGTATGCTTGTTTCCCATTGTTAGCTGGTCAACTCTACGCTAACTAACCCGACCGCTGCCTTGGACAACTGAGATGAGAAAACGAATCGATCGTTTGAACGGACCCGATCCCGCGCTAGACACCGGCAAGCAGAACGGACAAGGCCGCTCAACTCTGCTCTCGGCAAGCAAGCAGGAGAGAGACCGACCGAGAGCGGGGGTGGATAGATGCGTGTTCGGCGAATAAGCAGGAGCAAAGAATGCATTCGAGACCTCTCTTTCAGACAGACAGAAGAGCCGGGCAGCCATCGGAAGAATACGCGCAATCTGATTCGTTGCAGTCAAGATTAGATTTTAGATGAGAT
Organism: Ustilago xerochloae; assembly: GCA_928856705.1. NCBI lineage: Eukaryota > Fungi > Basidiomycota > Ustilaginomycetes > Ustilaginales > Ustilaginaceae > Ustilago > Ustilago xerochloae. The sequence goes on from CAKMXT010000014.1 coordinate 478,278, forward strand.
GGCGCCATGCCTTGCTGGTTCTTGCTCGGCTTTAATCCGCATTCCTCTTGGCTTGCCTTGTGAGTATCATTGTCACAGAATCATAGCTCGGCTTTTAGTGGAGCAGCACGATGTTCATCTCCCAATAACATCCGATTAATGGTGGGGGAAGAGTGAAAGGAGATAATCGGAGCAGGCTGATGGAAGTTGATCTGATCAAGAAGAGAGAACAGTGCGGGTCGGCATCTCGTACGCTCCAATCACAGCGCAGATGAGAACAAGAAGAAAGTGTGACTCGTTTCTTCTTGCTCATTGGTTCTTCTTTTCCCTCTCGCTGCTGAAAGTGAGAGAGGTCCAACTGCCGCAGAGAACGAATACAATTTGGCGCACCACTTCCAAAACAATCTGTAGTCGTAAATACAAACGCGGAGACAAAATTTGTATTTCAAGAAGAACTGGTGGAAATTGAGCTTTTTTATCAATAGGCACCAATGCCAGAGAACGGTGGCGGACGAATGATAGGCCGCAAGAAAGAGTCACACACACAATCCACAACACACAACGAACAGTGCAACACTGTGCAGCTTTGCGCAAGTCTGGACACTCTCTCGCAGACTGTCGCCGTCTTCTGGTCTGTGCTGTGCTGTGATGCACCTCGTTTGGCCCCACTTTCTTCTTGTCGCTTCTGCAGCCAATCAGCCTTTCTCACACGGCCGCCTCATCTTTCATCTGTCGCATCACTCAACGCTCTGTCCGCTCGCTCGCTGGCTCGTATAACTGCAAAGCTATCCCCACTCGTCTTTCTTCTTATCCCCTCACCATATCCACATCACAAACGTCCTTCATATTAGGATCTTCCCTGTCTTCCCTACACATACATTACACACAATAATGAACGCTAACGTCGCACGAACTGCCTTCAGGGCCGCTACCCGCTCGTCTTCAAGACGTGTCGGCACCGTTGCTTCGGCTCGATCTCTCTCGATCGCTGCTACTGCTCGTCCCACTCTCAACAAGATGGTCTCGGCTGCTGCCAAGCCTTCCCTCGCTCGTGGTTTGAAGACTATCGAGTTCACCGAAGGTATCCCTGAAAAGGTCTACGAGCGTGAGGACTGGCCTCTCGAGAAGCTCCAGGATTACTTCAAGGGAGAGACTTTCGCTATTCTTGGTTACGGCTCTCAAGGTCACGGTCAGGGTTTGAAGTAAGTACAAATTTGTCTTTTCTGCTTCTCTGCTAATGCTTCTTTGAACCTGCGATGGCGTTGCAACAGCAAGAATAGTCGCAAAGATAGACGGAAATGTGGTAGAACTGCATACTGACAGAATCTTCTACCCCCTCGTCTTCAATTCTACAGCCTCCGTGACAACGGCATGAACGTCATTGTCGGTGTCCGAAAGGACGGCGCCTCATGGCAAGAAGCCATCGAGGACGGCTGGCAACCCGGCAAGAACCTCTTCCCCATCGAGGAGGCCGCTGAAAAGGCAACTATTGCCATGCTTCTCCTCTCTGACGCCGCTTGCGCCAATGTCTACAAGTCGATCAAGGACAAGATGCCCAACACCCACACTCTCTACTTCTCTCACGGTTTCCAGATCACCTACCAGAAGGAGACTGGTTTCGAGGCACCCAAGGACAAGGACATCATTCTTTGCGCTCCCAAGGGTTCCGGTCGTACCGTCCGTTCTCTTTTCCTCGAGTCCCGAGGTATCAACGGTTCCATTGCTGTCTACCAAGACGTTTCCGGCAAGGCTCTCGAGAAGGTTTCGGCCATGGGTGTTGCTGTTGGATGTGGTTACCTTTACGAGACCACTTTCGAGCGAGAGGTTTACTCGGATCTTTACGGAGAGCGTGCTTGCTTGATGGGTGGTATTCAGGGTCTTTTTAAGGCTCAGTACGATGTTCTCCGTGCTAACGGTCACTCTCCTAGTGAGGCTTTCAACGAGACTTGTGAAGAGGCTCTTCAGTCTCTTTACCCTCTCGTAGGTGCTAACGGTATGGACTACATGTACAAGGCTTGCTCCACTACCGCTCGCCGTGGTGCACTTGACTGGGCTCCCGAGTTCGAGAAGGCTTGCAAGCCTGTTTTGGAGAAGCTCTACGAAAGCGTCAAGAACGGTAGCGAGACCAGGAGAGCTCTTGAATTCGGTAACCGAAAGACTTACAGAGAGGACTTTGACAAGGAAACTGATGCTATTGCCGCTCAGGAGATGTGGAAGGTCGGTCACAAGGTTAGGGCTCTTCGTCCTGAGAACGCTGCCAAGGGTCTCTAAGCCTCGAATTGCATCCTTGGCCTAGCTTGGTAGCTCAAGCTCATCGAAAAAAGCTGTACTTAAGTTAGAGCAGCGCTTTCTATGTATATGTATACCGTCTTCTTACTTCTTCTCAATCAGTTGTTTGTTCCGTTCAAATGCATTCTGTTCTCATATATCATTGTCATCGTCATGCTTGTGCGAGATTACTTGAAGATTTTGCCATGCTGTGAAAAGTCCTATGCTACAAAGAGAGAAGTACAAAAGCGGAACCAGTTTCCATTCAACTTCACTGCTCTAATCTGAATGCGCCTTCTTCTCACACCAATGCAGATAACTCACACCTAGATCGCCCGTCAACTGGAACTCGCCAAGTACACTACTAATAAACCCTTTCCCTGTCATCAATCTCCACAAAGCCATCGGGGGGAAAGTTACCCCTGGTCTCATTCCTACTAAATCCTTTTTCGGACCAGGTCGTAAATCAGATCCTTGCATCACGGTATGAACTTCTTGTGGGGTTACGTAGAGTTTGTGATCATGTGCGTCTCCTTGCATTGCTTTTAGAATATCTTGTAAAATCCATATTGTTAGGTAGAAAGATGTTGGAGTTCTATTGATTGTGTCGAAGCTAAAGATTCCATTTGGTTTAAGAATATTTGAAATAGCGTTAAAGGCTGAAGGAAGGTCGAATAAGTGTTCGAGAACGTCGGAGCAGATGATAGCATCAATTGAGGAGGGGTCGAGTGGAGGGGAATAGATGTCTCCTACAATATATTCTATTGACATTGATTTTTTAGTTGCATTTTGTCGTGCTTGTGAGATGGAACGAGATGACATATCAAGACCTATAAACTTGTAGGTGATACCGCTTGAATCATCTTCGATTCCATTCGAAGTAACACGATGAGAACGAGAGGAAGAGAGAAGAGCCGAATGAATTGCTTCAATTGCAATACCTGCTCCACATCCTAGATCCAATATAACAACCTCTTTTTCCCCCGCAGAAGATAGAGAAGAGGTGTATCGATGAAGTTTGTCGATGAAATAACCAACACGAACAGGCTTAAGCAAGTGTAAGCCAGATTTGGACCAATCGAATGTTTGATTGTTGTAGATTTCGTTATCAAGCGAAGAGGAGGAAGGGTCGAGTTTAGCTAAGCGGTCAGGGTATGGTTTAGGCACAGCCGGAGCAAGATGCAAAGCATGTAGAGCAGCAAAGATGTTCTCTACGAGAAAGGAGATGATTGCCATTGTGAGTAGAGTGGTCTCGATCGATACCGTGTGGTGATATAGGTGACTCGAGAAGGTGGTACAGGGAGTGTAGTGGAAGTACAGTATGTGGAGGATCGGAGCTGCTAAAATTGGCGGTGGTTATGAACCGTGCACAGCTGCTGCTGCAAGTTCACGCGGTTACATATCGCGGAGAAATGTCACAACAACAGCTGCAGCAGCAGCAGCAGCCACTCTCTGTCGGATCGTCCGAGCATGTGTCACTCGCTCTGTGCACAAATCACCGACCAAGCGCCAAGCGAACCAGCCATTCCCACAAGACCTCATCCTGTTCTTCTTCTTCTACCTTCACCACCACCGCCAGCACCATCACACTTACTACTCGAGCCATCTCAAATCTTGTTGCTCATAATGACAGATATCCCCAAAGCCACCCTTTACACCTTCTCCGGTTCCGTCTGGGCCTCTGCTCCTCGTCTCACCCTAATCGAAAAAGGTTACTCTTCCTCCGACGTCGATTTCAAAACAGTTGATCTTATCAAAGGCGAAAATTTCGACCCTTCCTACCTTCGAATCAATTCCAAAGGCACTGTTCCCACTCTAGTCGTGCCTTTACTCGAAACTACCTCTGCTGAAGTCGATACCAAATTTCGTGCCATCACCGATACCAAAGCGATTTTGGAGTTTTTGGACAAAAGTCGATCGCAGAATACTCTTTCTTCCAGTGTCGCAGATGCAGCAGAGGGAGGAGAAGTGAAGCCAGCTCCGATCTTGGCTCCAGCTACAATCGAGGGTAAAGCTAGTAGTGATGAGATTATTAAGATTGTTCATGATGCCAATGTAGATCCAAATTTCTTGTTATTGGGTATCAGAAGTGAGGATAAGTTGGAGAAAGCAAGGAACGGATTGCCAGGCATGTTTGTGTCCAACCGTAACAAAGCATTGTTGGAACAACAACAAGCTTTGAACAACCCAGGTTCGACTTTGGCATTCGATGGTTCCGCAAACCCAAAATCAAGCGCTATTCAAGAAAATTTGAAGAAATGGTATGCGGATAAGATTCAATCTCAATCTTTACTCACCAAGGCTTATGTAGACGCAGATTCTGCTGCTGTGAAACAGTTGGTCGAACTAACAAATGCAACTTGGAAGAATATCGCTCAGACTATGCAGGTTTTGGAAGGAAAAGTTCAAGGTCCATTTGCTTTGGGTGATCAAATCTCATTGGCAGATTTACACTTGGTTCCTTGGTTGGCTAGGATCGCTGCAGTGGCGAATGGGATTAAAGGAAGTCAGGATACGAGTCTGCAGAGTTTGAATGCGGTTTTGGGTGAGTTTGGTGGAAGGGTTGGAGACAAGGTGCAGGCTTTGTGGACGGCCTTCTCTGAAAGACAGAGCTTTAAGGATGTCTACGGCGAGGAATTGCACTAGATTCATTGCCATCAGAGACGATAAATCTTCGTCACAATAAGAAACGGTGGGATGACCAGGCGGTACTAGACTGTCAAAACAATGAAAAAACAAGCTTCACAGATTTCAGAGGTTGAGAAGCGTGACAACAAACGATGAGGCTTGAAGCAGCACAAAGATCGGTCTTTCGCAGAGTGAGAAGTGAAATGCATTGCAAGATTGAAACTGCTGGAAAAAAAAACGTGAGAAGCGAGCGATCGAGCTCGTTCAAGACATGAGACTCGGTTGATATCCTACATGCTCCTTGTTTGTATGCTTCGTGTCAAGGAACTTCTTACATGCAGCCTCAACATCCACCACCTCCTTTGGCGCTGCACTACTCAAAACAATATTCTTATCCCCTTCCATTACAGCAATATCATCTTCGACCCTGATTCCTATTCCCTGAAACTGTTTCGGGAACGCATCGTCATACGGTACATACACCCCTGGTTCGATCGTCACCACAACTCCTTCTTCCAACTTTGTTGTCCTCTCAATACTTGCACAATCATGCAGATCAATGCCTAACCAATGACCGATATAGTGTGGATACAAAACCCTTTCCAATGCTCCTCCTGTAAGATGAAATCCGATCTGCTTGAGTTCCTGTCGAAGAAAGTCGACCGAACGACGATGCAAATCAGCTAAAGTGTAACACTGAGATTCTGTAGCCAGTTCTGTGCAGGATTTCAAGACGTTGAGTACCGCGGTGTAGAGGTCCTTTTGTGGTTCGGAAAATTGCCCGTTTGCATTCGAGGGAAAGGCACGGGTAATGTCGGATGCATATCCGTCAAGTTCGCCCCCAGCATCGATGCAGACAAGTTGATCGGGTCCGACGAGTCTGTCATTGTTGACATAGTGGATTGTTAGTGCGTTGGCCCCGGATGCTACGACAGGCACGTAAGCTGGTCGTTGTGAGCCTCGAAGTCCACAGTTGTACTCGAAGACAGCTTGCAGTTGTGCCTCCGAGACACCTGGTCGAACGAAGCCCATAGTTTCAGCCATGGCTTCACCACTTGCTTTGCCTGCTCGCTTCATGATACGGATCTCATTGAGAGACTTTCTGAATCTCAATCTTTCCACCTCTCGTGAGAGAGAATGACACTTGCGCGTATCTCCAAGCAGCTTGATCACCGCTTCAAAGTCGGACTTCTTGGAGAACACATCAAGGGAGGTGGTGGACGGTGGAGCGAGGTAGTTGAGGATATTGCCTGCTTTGGATGCTGCTGACGGGCTGCCACGTCGAGGTGTGGTAGGTTGAGATGGGGGTTCGACGTAGATGTGTGTGTATTTGGGCAAGATCTGTTTGAGATGGTTGAGCAGAATGGCTGGGTCAAGCTCATACGCTTCGTCGGCATCAAAGATGTCCACGGCACCATCTAATCCTGTGCGAGGACCGTTCCAAGTTTCGTTGTGCTCGTCCCGCTTTTGAACGAACATGGTCATCTTGTATCCTCGAGAGCTGGAAGAATCCTTCTCGAGAATTACGGCAGAGTCGGGCTCTTGAAAGCCGGTGAGGTACCAAAAGTTGGTTTCCTGACGGAACTTGTAAAAGATGTTGCCGCTCATGCTTTTGACTCTGCCGGACATGGCTACAACTACGCTGTTATCGGGTAGCCTGTCCATGAGCTTCCTGCGCCGCTGCTCATATTCTGATTTTGGGATGCCGGGTGTTAGCTGGTCCATTGCGACGATGCCAACGCCGTCATCGTATAGCCCATGAATGTTTTCCGGGAGAGGGTCGCCCGGTCGAAGGACAGCATCTTCAGATCCAAGAATGCCTCGTCGGGGGAACAGATGTGGATGAGAGTGCGGCAAAGGTTGTCCATAGGTACGTTTCCGTCCGGGTAGTAGGTTCGAGCTTGATGATGCAGAGGAAGTAGAGGCAGTGTAAGGGTCGACATCGTCTGTGGGTCTTGCAGCCGAAGATGCGGCTCGATGAGCATTGTTGCGACCACCGCTGCTACTCGGACCAGCTACCGCGGCGCGGCTATTGACACGAGACAGTTGCCCAAGCAAACCTCGTGAGGTCTTGCTCCAGCTCGCGACCATTGTTGCAATGAGTACGATATTCAGGGTCAAGAAGAATGAGGAAGTGAAGTGTTGGACAGCTTCCGGGCTGAGCCGCAATCGTGCATGATGCAATTGAAGTTGACTTTTGCAAGTATTGTATTATGTCAGCTACAGTAAGCCAAGGCTTCATTTCCCGTCCGATGTCATTTCGTGCGACAATTTGCCGATTGCTGTTCCCACGCCACTTCTCTGGGTGAACCCAGAAGCTTTGCGTGGACCTCAGCCACGGTGAGCGAAACGTCATCACAATAGACACCAACTCAATGGCGTCTCTTGGCCTGTATGTCGGGTCGATGAAGCAATTGCATCGGTGGCTGATCGTAGAGCGTCCCAAGTCAAACACGGACTGTTAGTGGCCAGACTCTTGGCCATCACAAAGTATGAAGTGTGAGGGCACAGCGTGACAAGGTGTGTCAATGGACTGAATTGGTTCGATGGTCACCGATGACCCCAAACGAGAGAGAATACTGAAGATCAGGCACGGACAAGCGAAATGATGAGATACTGCGCAAGTAGAAGCGCTCAATCAGAACGTATCCTTGGGTCTACGGCTTCATCCCTGTCCGGAGCCGGTCGCTTTAACCCCCAAATACCTAATGAGTCCGTGTTCTACACGAGCCAACTCTGAGGACTGTATTAGCTCGTCACAAATAGGCATGCCGCCGAGACAGTCGTCAGCTTGCATCGTCGAAGCTGCACAATAGTCGTTACGGGTCTCCGACGTTTTCGACCCGTTCTGTTACTTTTCTGGATACAGAACCAGCATATGGAAACTGATAAGGTCTCGCTATGGGCTGGATGCAGCTTGAACGATGTGTGGGAACATGAGGGGCCCCATGAATCAATGACCATCATCTGGTATGGCGTTGCATGAAGTGTGGCCCGTGCCAATATGGCCTTATCGGAGCTTCACTTAGAGATTTTCGATATCCTCCCCGCAACTCCATATAGCGGTGCTTTCAGGATAGCGGGACAGCAGCTCCGCTTTGTTATCTCGTGTGGGGTCATGCGGTGTGCTGGCTGTGCAATGCCATGCCCAAAAGGTTTCTTGGGTCCATACTTCACGCCTTCGCTGCTATCAATTGCAATGTCATTCCGGAGGGTGCCCGCGTGATGATTATTGAACCGGGTCCCGTGTCTATCTCTCGGCGTTCTTGTGCCGGGCCTTACCAGCATCTGTTTGTTGTTTGGGCAGCCAGATTGGGGTCGCCGTATCTTGACCTCCGCGGTCAAGCTCGCCATTGTTTGCTCACAAAGTCCGGCAAGGAAGACATCGAGAGGGCCCTTGAGCATTGACAAGCGGAACAGGGTGCCGAAGCTCAATTGATAAGGGAATTGTGGACCCTTCCGCACTGCTACGCCTCGTGCCCCAGCGCAGACCTTGAGCAACGCCAACACAGCTCAGCGCTTGACACGAAGCTCGCTCGGACTTGTGTTGCCGTAATTGGCTTGCGCCTGTGTCGACAATATTATCACCCGTGCGAACAAGGGTCGATCCGTGTATGATTGCCGTTGTTCGGCACTGTCGTCAGCACGGTGGAGAGAGCTCAGACAGCTTTCTAAGGGGCCCCTTTGGACCTGCCAGCGTCTACGTGGGCCCCATCGACGAGGCTTTGAACCTTGAGGCGAAGCACAGATGGTGTCATGGCTGTGTACCTGTCCGAGAAGCATGCTACGGCAACGCCTCGGCGCCAAGCACGCTCTCGCGCCCAGAATAGCATGCCGAGCGACATCTGACTTGTTGGCATCGTTGTCGCTGCTGCTCGCACCAACGTGATCCTAACATGATGTCGATGTCGGCATGCCTGCTCTGAACTGACTCTTGTCATAAGGCTTGGCAGCGTTCCATCACTACGTGCGGTTCCTGACAGGCAAGTGCGGGGTTGAGTGACTGCAGCGAGGTTCTGTGAGGAGAGACACAGAGTTGGAGCTCAGATGCATTGGCCAACCTTGCATGCTGTATCGTCCGGAAAAGCATAAGGCAAAGTAGGCGAGACGCAATGCAAAGCAAGCAAGCACAAAGTAAGGAGTGGCAGAAACACAGGCGAGGTGAGACATGTGGGGTAAGGAAGACGCGGCGTCGTCTGCCTTGAGCCCGAGCACAATCTTGCTTGTTCGCTTCGATGATGCTTCTTTACTTTTTGTTGTAAAAAACACTCGTTGTGGGGCGTAGCGGCCCAAACCATATCGTCAGTATCACTAATTGCATCTTCGCTGGTCTAAGTGTGAGCAACAATGCGTGCTTTTCTTGGGTTCGCGGCGTCTTGAGCTGGCTGTTGTTGCAGAAGCTTGGGACCGTCCGGAAATCTGTGGTTGGCAGCCAAAGCCCGAACTGTAGGAATGCTTGTCATGCTGTGCTATGGCATGGCAAGGAAAGGCAGACAGGGGAAAAGGAACTGGAGAGCTCGGCTAGCTTGACCAAGGTTGTTTGACTTGCCGTGCATGGGAAAGTTCGGTTGAGCGACACAAGCGCATCACGGGAGGTTAAACGTTCAGCCATCACTCTGGCTGTAGGTTAGCTCGAATCGACCTTTTGAGCTCATTCGTGTGAGAGGCCGTTAGCGTAGTATTGACCAAGTCCGACGCTCAATGCAAAACGGAGCCGAGGATAAGCTTCAAAGCAGCTTGAAGCAAAGGTCGTGTATAAGAAAGAAGTCTTCCCAGATGACTGGCGCTGTTACTGTATTGCGTCTGAGTTGCATGGCTGATCGATGCCGTGCTGATATCAGCGTCATCCCTCGACGGATCACTATATGACGCCCAGGCACAAGGCGTCCTTTCCAGCACAACAATGTAGTCCAGTTTTGAGATGCCGAAGCTTGCCAAAGATGAATTCGCCCGTTAGCTCTACGTAACTACCTGGTTGCAAAATAGGGGATTGCCACTGATTCGTGGCTCCCGGATTGCGGCGAGATTCCATTCCGAGCACGTTGCAAGCTAGTTACATCATGGCCGAGCGACAACAGCTTGAAGTGACTGCTGGGAGCTTTCTCACACATTGCCCTCGTCATGCACACTTTTACACAGAGTGCCCACTCCGTTTTTTAATTCACAGAATGCCCTCATCTTCAGCCAAATAGTCTCTTCGAGTTTTCAAAGTGCTATTCTCAATTCTCCAAGCTATACACACATCTCCTTGATCTATTTTGGCTCCAGAAGAGGTCACTACATCTGATTCAGGAAGATAAGGCAGTCCAGCTTACAATTTGAAGAACAAAACATTCTTATTCAGGATGTTTTGGAGCCAGACTTGGTCTTTTCCCGATACAAAAAGAAGGGGCAGTCTGTCAATTAAAAAATCGAGTGGGCATTCTGTGAATTGAGGCGCAGGAGGAGGGCAGCCTGTGAAATAACTCGACTGCTGGTGGCTCTGTGCAGTGTTGTTCTCTGAGAAGTTTTCGGTAAGGCCAAAGCGAGGTTGAGTTGGCTGGCTGGGCGTTTGCGACTCGGATCTCGCCAACAATGGTAAGCGAGCTGAGCCTGAAGCCAATTGTGAATGGGACCTGGCGAGCATCCTGGGTTGCCGAACAAAGCTCGGCTATATAGAAAACTTCATCGACCTCGGTGACGGGAAATTACATCATTTGCTCGCCTAGCATTCTCCGTTGAGCAGCAAACAGGCTAGCGTTGTTCGACCCGAAGGTTCATTCTTCTTGGACCCCTCTCGGGATGACGATGAACGAGAAGAATGGTCTTGGATACGACCCTGGGGCTCAACGTCAGCCGCTGGCGTGCCTTTTCCGGGCTGTCAGCTAAGCGCCTTCTATTCTTAAATCGAAAAGACAATTTGGCCCCTCGAACGTGGCCAATGTACAATTTGCAATTCTTCGCTTGGGCTTTGCTCTTTTTCAGCATGGCAACTGGACACCGCCTCGCAAACTTGAAGAGTTGGGAGATACGTAACGATGGGCGGTTCAGGTTGCCATGGCAACAAGGCGACACGACGTCCCGGGCTGAAGAAATCTGCCGTGTGATCATGAAAGACGCCGTGATGGGATTCGGGCTTGGTCAAAGTATGCGTTGTCTTATCGATTCGCCATGCTCTAGAGCAAAGCAGAGCTCGACAACCGCCAGCTCTTCGAAATCAAATCGAATCAGCTCTTTCCAACCATGCAGAAAAGCAAGAGGGACAACAATGGGGCTCCAAGCTTTGTTCAAGCTCAACTTGCAGATCAAGGCGAGAAGGCGGCAGCAGGCAGTGAGTCGACAGTCGAGCTCTAAAATTCGATTGGACGAGTTTATCCCCAGATTGCGAATCTTTGACAAAAGACACGCTGCAAGGTGGCCACTAACACAGCTTGAGTGATTTTGAAATACGTCTACTGTGACCACTTTCGGGTTCGATATGAAGACGACGTTGGTGCAATGATTAATTTGCAGTATTGTCTGCCTCGTTCATAGATAGTCGGGATGGGCCGAAGTGCTACCAATGGTCTCGACCACGAGAAGAAGTTTGTCAATCGTGTGCAAAGCTGCATGATCGTCCGACGGAACTGCCAACAGGAAGGAAAGGTAGGCAGGATTAGGCGTGTTCGGTTGCTCTGCTGCTGCTGTAGCTGCAATTCGAATTCCGTTGTCTGGTTCGAAGGCAGATGTCAGTTTCCGAATTTGCATGCTGCCCGTCCCGTGATGTGCCTCGGCTATTGAGACTCTCGAACTCAACGAACCCTTTCGATATGAGCTCAAACTCCGCTCTGCCGTCGCCTCTGTTGGAGTCGCTGTTGCTTGCACCACAGCAACACACAATGCTCGTTGTCGCTCTTCCAACTCTGGCAAACGAGTTGGTCGGAGTCCATCTCTAAAAACAGTACAGTATGCTGCTCTCCCTAACACTGTCCTGACGCCTGCCTTGCTCTTAGCCTGGATTCCAAGGTGCAGCGGAAATGTATCGGCATCCCAGTTTGCCTGCTTCGAGTACCGCTCCATACGGTGCATTAAGACGGACTCAAGGACAGAGAATCTCTTCTGAGAAACACTCAGAACGGCCATAGACCGTGCATATGGCATCGGCCAGCCCGCAGGAAACAGTCATGCGAAGTCAAATTGTTTGAGATTCAGTTGCGGGAACAACTTTCTTCGTACGCTGGCATTGTCTTGCCTCGCTGGTGTGAGCGTGTCTGTCGTCGTGATCCTGCAGCTCAATGGCAAAGAGAGAAAGAGAGTTAAAGCCAACTGTTGATACAGACGCGCGTTCCGAAAGTGCCAAGCCGCGCTGGGATTTAAACGCACAGGTGCTGTATCGAACGAAAGTGTCAACCCGACTTTCGGGCCGTTCTAATTGGATGTATCGTTTGTCTGTTGAAGAGAGGTGCTTTGGCAAACTGAGACTTGCAAGGCATGGTTCAAGCAGCAGACTGCACAGGAGCGATCTCGCATGTGCTGTGCTGTTCTGCAAATCAATGCAGTACCATGCATCTTACCTGACGGCCCCTTTGACCCGTCGCTGCTTCCGAGACAGACGGAGATGCTGGTGGCAACCAAGCAGCTGACCTTCTAACGAAACAATGAATATCGTGTATCGAGCGAGTCCACATGTCGCTTTGTTCGGCCTCTCTTCTTGCTGGACTGTGTTTGTGCAGGTTGTGGAACTCCTTGCTCAAGACTCGTCCATTGTTTGCCTCGGTTGCGGTGCTTTCGTGCTCCGCTCTGCTCTTGTAGTGAGCAGTTCAGACCAAAATGTCGGAAGCAAGCCGTGTCTCTCTTTTGCTTGAGATTCGAACTGTCTGTTTGCCGCTTCGCCGTGGTTCGCTGCACAATGGCCCCTGCATCTCTGCCGCGTGCCTCGAAACTCCTCCTTGCCATTTTGCTATAGGGATTGATTGTGTCTCTCGTGCTCCTGTTTTGATACTCAGATGTCAGCTCCGTCTTTTCTTGTACACAAGACCATCCATTGGCAATGATTGGCCCGTTGCAAACCCCACTTTGCAGCTCAGTTTGTTCGAACGATACGATTCGCTTCAGTACAGCGCTCTGCTAGAGTGCTTCTCTTTTTCTCTTTTTCAATCGTGTGATTCTGCGATCGCATGTGGGTTGGCACTGCTGTAAGTGTCATCGTTCGGATCTGCCGTGCAAATCACATCGAGTTTTGTCTGCCAACGTCACCGTGAGAACAGCTGGCTGAAGGCTAGATTTCGAAAAAGGCGAAATTTGACAACGCGGGACAGCAACAGGATTTGAGAGAGAAGTTTGACGCCGTAAATTTGAATTTTCGCTCGTTCCTCATGCTGTTGCTGCTGCTGTTACAGTACCTGAATACTGCATGAGATTCGGCAGCTGTTCAAAGAACGAGAGAATAACTTAGAAAATTCAGACCGACCTAGCCGAGCAAGAGTAAGGCGCTTGTCCAGGAAAAGGAAATACTGGGCAGCTCTCGCTTACTTGCATCTAGAGTGTATGTTATGTGCGAGCTGGAAGATGTGTTCAGCCACCTCTTCATGGCGTGCTGCTCTGAACAAGGTTGCAAATCACACACGGCACTTGACCAGAGCTGAAGCCAATCTCTCCCGCGACACCACGGTCCCACATACGCAACTGCTCGCTGGCTGTCAAGCGACTGACACGCTGCAAACTTGACGAATGTAGTGGATCGTTGCGCCATCTGCTCGCTCACATGTAACAACAAAGGATGGCGAACTTGTACGGCATGGGATTGATCGTGGCGTGATGGACCGTCATTTGTTACGTAGCGTGGAAAGAGTATGTATGGTCTGCTTGCTTTGCCGCCTGCCGCCCCGCCACGATGTTGATTGGCCACACGGTTGGCGAGAGTGAGGTGATGGTCGATAAGCGCCTGACACGGCATGCAGGCATATGGTCACTCTTTTTCCATTGCCCCGCACATCTCCTCTCTCACCTCCTGTGTGAGTTTGCTATACTGTATGTGTGTGCCTTTGCTTTTCCTGGGTCCGAAACTGATGCTTTGGCACTTCGCATGCGCCAAGGCCCATTTGACTCTGGCAACAGCGCCACCCTCTCTACAGAACGGAACACAAAAAGAGACAGTTTCTCGGCTACGTCCGTCCTGCACATTGTCCAAACTCGGCACTGCAACCCCGGCTGTCTGCTCTCTGCTTGTCCGCCTTGGTCTGCTATCTTCCCATGAACACAAAGACCATCACCTTACAGTACTTTTTCTCGTTGTGCATTGCGTTGCTGTGCATTTCTCCAACTTGCAGCATGGAGCCCCTTCCCTCTTCTTTTTTTTTTTTTTTTTGTAAAATTAAAATGTGGGTAGCCGCCGCCGTCAAACTGCTGTCAAAACGGCGAATCACTCTTCCAGCCTTGATCCCTTTGAAGACACACTCTCCCTCTGCTTGTTCGTTCATGGCCATCTCTCCCTTTGTTCAGTTTGGAAATTGGAGGCCGCCTTCCAAAAAGTTCAGATCAATATATACACTCACATCACCTTATCAATCCTGAGCGACTCCCTCTCTCAGCACGTCAATTCGTTTCTTCTCACAGATCGCTTTGACATTCTTACGACTTCCATCATCTGCAACATCATCAGCACCAGCATCTTTAAGACGGCCAGTCCTTTCGTTGGTCATCTCCACTTCTACACCTAGCACACTCGTCCAGTCACTCACTTCGACGACTGACGCTCAATATCTTTTCGGCATGGTTTCTCTCTCATACTCTGCACCTGCTCCCTCCTCCAACGATCCTATCTTCGTTCGCACTCACTTCCTCGGCCGTGTTGCTTCGGACGGTTCTGGGCTCGAATATCAGCATGAGTTGCTCAAACATCGCAGCAGTCGACACAGCGACCTCCACCGTTGGGATGCCAACTGGCTCGCACCTGTCACCAACGCTATGAGCTACGACAGCGACGATACTAGCGACACGGACGAAGATGTTCTCGACTTCCATGCCACCAAATCGGCCGCCTCTGCTTCGTCCCATCTCCGCAGCCGTTCGTCGACGCTTCCGCTCAGCAATGCTGCCTCCATGGCACCTGTTGAGATGGCTCGCGCTCGTTCTATGACTGCTCCGCATACCACTTCCTCCTCTTCAAGTTTCGAGACTCGTTCTTTGCGCAAGAACCGTTCCATCATTGGCACAGAGACTCGCCTCATGCCTGCACGACCTCTCACCATCGACACAGCCCAGCCTCTTCGTCTCTCTTCTCAGAATGTTTCGGCACTGTCGGCCAACAACTCACTCACCGTCAATGTACCTTCTCCTATCGCGGCCGTTGGGCCATCCCCCAAGACATGCAGCCCACCTGTCGTGCGCATCGAGTGCTCTGAGTCTGATGGCTCCTGCCACGGCGACGCCGGTGATCAGGACCCGGAGGCGCAGCTCGCTGCAGGAATCATCCGTCTTCGCGAGTCGCGCAAAGGCTCGCCTTCCAAGTCCCTGCGCCGCGTCGGCACCAAACGCCGTTCGCCTGCTCAGTCTACCCGCTCGACCACCTCCAAGCAGCAGCAGCAATCGTCCAAGATCACTGAAGATATCGACTCGGACGATGCGCATTCAATCTTGATCCGCAACTCTGGCGGCAACTTTGTGCTCCGTCTAGCAGAGATGGTTCTTGACTTTGGCTCATCTGCTCTCGAGAAGCTTGTTGTCTCTGACAACGACGACTCGCTAGAGAAGACAATGTCGGAGCCACTGCAATCTCCTCTTCAGCCACGAAGGCGGTCCTCCACCACACCTCAGCAGCTGAATGTTGAGGCAGGTGAGCTCCTCCGTCGTCGCCGCGAACGCGTTGGCTCGGTGCTGCCCAGCGATTCTGTGTCCGAGTCCGACGGCTCCAATAAAGCAACCTTGACAAGATCGTGGTCAGTTCCTAAGCTGCTTAGTCTTCCACTCTTTAACCCTGCTGCCTCCTTACGAGCTCTCTCCTCCTCCACCGCTTCATCGCCGGCGACACCCATCTCTGCGCCACCTCACTTCCATCCCACTCTCGGCTTTACCAGCACGTCTGAGGCTCCTCCGAAGTACAAAGAGCTCAGCTCATTTGACGATGTTGGGACCTCTTTCAGCCGACAAAACTCATCCCTTTTTGCCCACTCTTCTAGCGTTGTCGAGATCGTGCCCGAACCTGGCCATGTCTCTCCTCTCTGGAAGCAGTGAGCTTGCATGATTTCTTACTCTCTATTACAATATTTCACGACACTTATGACCTTTCAACTTGCATTTATTTTATCAGCATATCTCTCTCTGTATTTGTATCTCTCTGGGCATCTTTTCATGGACTCAATCGCATTGCATTGACTACTCCTCTCCACGCTTACAAAGCGTGATCGACTTCTGTGCGTGTCCGTTGTTGTGCGAAGATACTCTGACAGGTCATTAGGCAGCGCCGGTCCCGTTTCGTTGACGTGCTTTGCAGTCACTCGTTGTCGATGGCGGTCCGGCTATTTCCGTCAGTGATGGCGGGATGAAATCGATGAGCGTCAGGTCAATGACTCAGTCGACGAGATGAGGATTTAAGCTGCAGGCTCAAAGGATTGAGCGTGCATATGCAGTCGTGCGTTTGCGCTGTGTTGGACCCTAAACTCCACATTTGCCTTTTTGTAGCCGATACGCGCGGTGACCCTTGAGACTTCATATCCACATCCTCCATATAAATCCCGTGACGGTGCCTCGCAACGACAACAAAACCAAGGCCTCTTCTTGATCACCTCACGAGCTTGAAGTCCGCAGAACGGACCGAGAGCCACCTTGAAGCACCACGAACAAAGGCTCTTCATCAAGGGCACCCAAGCCGAACAAGATGGGCGCAACGAGCTCGAAAGGTCCAAAGATCACACCGCACGATCGCGCTGTCTTGGAGTAAGCACTGTGTCATAATGTTGATGTCGTCAAAGAGCCGTACCACTGACCCTCGTCAATTCTGATCTGCACCGATAGCTTGAAGCTACAACGAGACCGTATCAAGCAGTATCAGAAGAAGGTAAGCGATCCCCATGCTCTTTTTTCCGAACAAAGATGCTCAATACTGACCGCAATTTTATTTGCCTATGCATCGGCAGATCCAAGTGATCCTCGATCGCGAGCATGAGATTGCACGACAATGTCTCGCTAGAGGTGACAAGACCAAAGCTCTTACAGCGCTACGTAGGAGGAAATACCAGGAGAGCTTGATACAAAAGACCGACTCACAGCTCGAGACATTAGAAGGCCTCGTGAGTACCCCTCATCCTGCCCTGATTGGATTCGGCGTCACGGACACATCACTGACATCGGACACATCACTGACATCGACATGCGCAATGCATCGCGGATCTGCAGGTGTCTTCTATCGAGTTCTCACAAATCCAACAAAGCGTCATGCTCGGCTTGCAACAAGGTAACACCGTTCTCAAAGAGATTCACAAAGAGATGAACCCCGAATCCGTGGAAAGGCTTCTCGAAGAAACAGCCGAGGCACAGGCATATCAAAGAGTGAGTAATCGCCTCTTCATTGCACGTCTTCATCATGATCTGACGACTGACCGGCATGACAATCCACTCTCAACAGGAAATCGACGAGATGCTTGCGACCCAGATGACAGCGGAAGAGGAAGATGCAGTCCAATCCGAGCTCGAAGCACTCGAACGCGAAGCGGGCATCCGAACCGACGAACCACAACAGCCAGTTTCGCTACCGAACGCACCTCAGACAGAGCCCGTCTCACAGGAACAGGAGCAAGAAGCAAGACCCGAACCACAACCACAAAAAGCAAAGCAAGCCGAGAGGCAAGCTGTTCTCGCATGATGCGTATCGAACACACACATACACACATTTGGGAATTCGCAAAGGCCGTCTCGTGCGGTGGCATTTTTCAATTGACATCAGAAGTTGAATGACGGATGCCGGGAGTGGATGGAAGATTCTAGCGAGGTAGTCTCGATGTGTGAGAAGCAGCTCTTTCAACAAGACGTGACAGCGACAAACCGCCCTCAGCGCCCGCCAAAGATCCCATCTCTCGCACCAATCGAATTGCAGTCGACAATGCCTTTGCACACATCGTCGTGGCCAACTTGTCTCTCGGCCCATATTCCATTCGATCGAGAAGGGAGCTGAAGATGATGACCCATGTCTTGAAGCTTGGAGCCTGCATAGAAGCTGGAAACACATCCTTGCCTTTAAGCACGGCAGAGGCGAAGGGCCCTAGTTTCCGAGAAGGCTCCGACAGCGGGGAACGTAGAAGCATATCATCCATCAGATCCATTGATCGGACGAAAGCAGCGGGATCGGCACGGTGGTCGCAAAGACCTTCGATCAAGTAGTGGAAGGTCGTACTTGTAGGCGGCAAGCCCCGGGCTTTCATATGCTCGAGAAGCAACAATGCCAATGAGACGTCTGGAGCATCCCGCGCCCATTGCTGTACAGTCTGATTTGTTTCGTTGAGACGATGTAGTGGCTTAGGTGGAACAACATAATGATGTGGTACAGCTTTCGTCGCGAAAGCATGTGCGACAGCGTCAGGGCTCTGAAGGCATCCTCCTATTAATGCAGTGTAGGTGATCTCTGAAGGCGCAACCTTTGCCTCTATCATCTTCTCGAGCAAATGGAGTGCAGCTTCGATGCGGACTTCGTTGGCGGACCGTCGTCGGCTGCCCCGACCGAGAGTGTCACCAAGCGTACTCTGAGAAGCCATGTCCAGTTGTGCAGCCTCGGCACCCACCAGACAGGCCTTGATCATCGCCGTGTACGTGACGACATTCGGTTGAACACCCATACTCGTCATGATAGTCAGCGTTTTGACAATTGCATCCGTCGCCGACTGGCCGCCTTTCCTGAGTAACACATCGAGGACGGTGGTAAATGTGACCACGTCAGGAGTGAGCTTCAGTTTGCCTGCCTGTCGTAGTGTCGCGGCTAGCGATTGCAGATCGCCCACCCTCGCGTAAGCCCGAAGGAAGGTATTGATAGTTCCTATGTTGGGTGCTGGACCTTTAGCCTGCATCTCGACCAAGAGTGCTTGGGCCTGAGCTTGTCTCCCGCTGACGAAAAGTCCGTGAATGATCGCATTATAAGTCTCGGCCTGGATGTGAAGTTTGCCGCCATGGCGATCGCTTCTGGCGATCATGTCCGAGAACAGGGCCATGGCTTCGTCGACCTTCTGAGCTCGGAAGTGATTGCTGATCATTGTGGTGTACATCTGCTCGTCAGGCAGCTTTGCGGATGCGGTGGATTCAGAGTCTGCGGCGTGCTTGATGGCTGCGTCCCAGGTCTGCAGCGCTGCGGTGTAGTTCTTGGCCCGACCATAGCCGTCAAGCAAAGCATTCCAGACCCTTGGCGTGGCAGGGAGTTGGTGCGATTCGAACTTCGCCCAAACGTCCATGGCGAGATCAGTGCGACCGGAAGCGATAAAATTGGAGAGGCAAACGGACCAGCAGCTTTCGGTCCACTGCGCTCGTGCAGATGGTGCCACTGAGGAGTTGCGGCCGAGACCCTCCAGGGAGAGCCAAGCGGAAGGTTGCGACGACGCACGCATGGCAGCTTGGAAGATGTTGTATGCTTCATCGATCTGTCGCATCTGGAACAAGGACCCGAGTAGCCGTGCTATTCGCTGCGGACCGCCTGAGCCAGATGAAAGACCACGAGCTAGCTCGATGCTCGACAGCTTGGACTGCATGACGGTCCAATCCTTGATTGTATTGGAGCCAGGTGGCTGGACGTTTGGTATTGATGTCGAGCTGAAGAGTTGCTTGGCGCGGGGCATGTTGAAGAAGAGCCGGAAAGGCGAACCAAAGTCGATCTTATCGAAAAGGTCCGCAAAATTGTTCGTACGAGCTGAGTTGTGGCAAGCGAATGCTACGAGGCAGACCATGTCATGGACATCGACCCTGTCGCCTTCACTGGAGACGTCAAGACGCACGAAGCGCTCGTCTTTGTCCTCTCCGCTCGATGCAATTTCAGCGACATCTTCCGTGCTACTTCGAGTAGGTCCCTTTTCGAGACGCATCTGGACGATTTGGTCCCAGATTAGGACAACATCATCGGGTTGACCACTTGCGAGAAGGAGGCGAAACCAGCCAGAGATGAGGTCAACATCACCAGTGAGGGACGCTACTGCGGCAAGTTCTTTCCACCTTGGCTGCCATTGAAACACCTGTGTCGTATCGCGAAGTCCTGAAGCGAAGGAGGAGCACAGGCGCAGAAGCTTATGATGCTCTTCTTGACCTAGACCGGCTGTACCTTCACCTAGCTGTTGCCATGCGGACCAAGTCGACGCAACGTTTTGTCCATCGATAGCTCTTTGTAATGCGTGTAGCTTCTCCGCCGATGTCCGCGAGGCCGAGGCTTGCTGCTGTTCGGGAGACCGCAGCGCAATCACGCGCTTTCTGCGAGGAGTAGGGAAGGTAGGGCGTGAACTCGGCGAAGAACGATGACCACTGTCCGGTCGGCTGGAGCCACCTGCTCGTTGCTTGCTGACACTATTCCCTTTCGGTTGCCTGTGTCTGTTTGCCTTTGGAACGTGTATGCTGAAGGAGTCCTCTGCAGTGGTATAGCGCCTGACAACAGTGACCGGCAGCGACTGTTGTAAGCCAGCTTGAAGTGCTCGACGAGAGGCGCCCACAGCTGTGATAGCAGTGATGCGTAGCATGGCAGTCGAGCACAGCGTTCGAGCTGCAGTCGTCAGAACAGCTCGTACGAGCACGTTTTGCCGAAGGGTCGGGCGAAAAAGGTATGTCAAGAGGCTTCGTACCGACATTCAAGAAGAAGAAAGTCAAGTTGTCAAGAAAGTGTCGCACTGGAAAGGTCCGTGTTCCGGCCTCCGCGGAACGCAAATTTATTGATTTGTTAGAGTTCTGCAAAGCCAAAATCATAACAAAATCGCCTTGGACTCAGCTGCGCCAAGCCAGGGTGTGCCTGGCAGATTTCGGCAAGCGCCAAAAGTAGCAAACTGCACAGCACATCACGGAGCGGCGTTGCAGCCCAAAATTGGCCGCCACACATCTTAAGTGAGAGAACACATGCTGCCGAGTTCGGCGAGGACTTCCGATGCGCTTTCTTGCCGTTGCTTTCGTTTAATTTAGAGCTCGGATCGCACAGCTCACCTCACTTGCCTCATTGCTTCCACCATCACATCAAATGGACAAGGATACGCTCAGCATAGCTGGTCCTTGATTCCGTGCACTACTACACACCGACTCAAGTGGCATCATTGCCAAAGCATCTCCACCATGGATCGGACACGTCACTCCCTGGATAGGGATCAACAGCCCCTGCTTGATGGCGATGCAGCTGAGCTCGACAATCGCTTTGCCATCGACGATAGTCTCGCAGAAGAGCAACCTGCCAACGACACCTCATCGTCCAAATATCCACCTCTGCCACCATCGTACGATGATACCATTCGAGTTGATGCACGCTCACAATCAAAATGGAACCCCGCCAAATGGTTCACTCTTTCGCGTACCACAAAAGAACACATTCAGGCTTGCCTGCCTCGTACCAGCTCTGGTGACCTCTTGACATGGAACACCGCTTTCTCTGGTTGTTACAAGGGCGCAATGCGCTTTTGGCCCTCCAATCGCTTTGCTCAGGCCAGCGTCTTCATCATCGGCCTCTGGATTCTCGTCCTTTTCACTGGTCCTTCGCTCACACAGTCAGGCACTGACAACATTGGTGCCGGCTTGCATCAGGACTGGGACTATTCTCATATTCCCGACACCAAGCCTGCTCCGTTGCACGAGGATGGTCTCATCGTCGAAGAGGCCAAATGGCAATGGCACAACTGCGCATCTATTAAAGGCACGAATCGGGTGCAGTGCATGGAAACTTCAAGCTTCCTTCTGAACCCTAACAAAGCCAAGGACAGTTTTGCATCAACCGAATCCATCTTTGTCGATGTCGATCCGCTTCGAGATGATCGACCGCAACCAGCAGGCAGCGTGCCCGGCCTCATCACCGTTGTTCATCAAGACGCCGACGTTCCTGCCGCTGAAAAAGATTTCGTCAAAGTCGAGATCACCGCTCGTTACGATGAGGCTTACAAGAAGCTCTTCGACACCAGTCTTGTTGCCAAGATGAAGCGCGGTCTGTACGATGAAGGTCTTGAGATTCTCACATACGCAAAGGCAGTCTCGACCGAATCCAGTCCGCTCATCTACGACATCAAGGTCATCATTCCACCTCATGTCAACATTCCCACCCTTTCGATTGACGCAGGTGCGTCCAACATCGATCTTTTCCAACCAAGTCCCTCTGCCAAAAGGTCCTTGACGTCAACAAGCCTGACTCGACGTGACGCTCCCTCATCACCAAATTTCTACTTCGGGAAGCTTCACGCACGAACGCAAGTCGGGAAATTACATTCCGCCTCCATTCGTGCCATCGCGGACATCCACCTCACCACTGTCAATGGCAAGCTCCACGTTGGTGGATCTTTCGAAGCTCAGTCTGTCGAGCTCAAGACGGTCAACGGTCACCTAGACATCGATCAAGACAGCAGGCTCGAGGCCACGTATGATCTTACACTGCAGACCCAGAATGGCCACATCCGCGTCGGTCAGCACACCAACTTCCGCGCAACCACTCTGCGTTCCGAGTCGCTCAACGGTGGCATCATTGCTGAAGGTGCTGTCTTCAACGTCAACCACACTCTCGCACTGCGCTCATCCACTGGCAGGATTGAAGCAGCCATCAAAGTTGAGAAGCCAGATATCGCCCGGCTCGACGCACCTGGTCTCGGCAAAACAGACGTTGTCAAGGTCGATGCTCAGTCTCAGACGGGCTCCATTGAGCTCGATTTCGTCGAACACGAGCGAGACGTTCCGCTCCGCTGCATTGCCACCAGTGAAGTGGCTTCCGTCTCGGTCTCATTGCATCCCGAGTATCAGGGCAAGTGGGAGTTGCGTGGCGCTACGCACTCGCGCTACCGTGGTCCTGGCACCAAGGACGGCGTCAAGAGTGACCGAGGTACACGCCACTTCGTTATTGATGAGGACAGCTTTGGTTGGATCAACCGCCTCACTAAAGGTCACACATGGCTAGACCCGCCTAATCAGCCAGGTGTCATGCCTAAGGGAGCTGATGTATCGGTCGGCACGCAGGTCGGGCTCGCCATTCTCACTTTCAAGTAGACCTTTGCAGGCCATTCTAAGCACCACTCTCTGAATTTACCCTTGCACTTCCATTGCTCATCTGCAGATCGCATCTTGTTCTTATCTTTCGCACCTGTCTTTACTAGATCCCCATTCCTGATTCCGTCTGTTGCTACTGCTCACTCTCGTTTCGAAATTGC
This sequence comes from Ustilago xerochloae, assembly GCA_928856705.1. Lineage (NCBI taxonomy): Eukaryota > Fungi > Basidiomycota > Ustilaginomycetes > Ustilaginales > Ustilaginaceae > Ustilago > Ustilago xerochloae. Next base: position 501,452 of record CAKMXT010000014.1, read on the forward strand.
ATTTGAACATCGTTGGACATTCTCACGCTCATTGTAAATTCGTGTGTTCGAGACTCATTTCATGACCTATGCGGATCGAACGCGATTGAACGTCTGAGCGACTTCTCAGTCTGAGCTGCTCCGAAAGTCACGCCGCTCTGACTCGCGGAAGCGGATCCGTCTATGAAAGATTGCATTGCATTGATGGCTGTGAAAGTGCGTCATGGTGTGCATAAGAGTCAAAAGAGCTTGGGTTGATCATGATATAAAGTAGAAAAAAATGAAAGATATTGGGCCGGATACGTTCGGTTGAATAGTGGAGCAGCTTAACGACGGAAGCCGAACTGGATGCTGAGGTCGAGGCACATCAGGTTAGAGCCGTCCTGGTTCTCGCCGGTAAGGTGGACGTTGAACTTTCCAGGTGGGATCTCTCGGGGCAGACCGACGGTGTGCTCAAGCTCGTATTCTCCAGCAGACAAAGGACATTGAAGATCGGCATTGTTGGCTCTTGCCTCCTCGCAGACGTCGAAGCGGCGCGCCAGCAGTCTGATGAGACCAAGCTTGACGACCACATCAGCAAATGTACCGTCCTGTTGCGACGTGACACGAGCGTAACAAGGGTAGAAGAAGTAAGAGGTAAGCGAACTGTGCTACTCCGGATCCCTGAGCGCTGGAGGGAAGAAACTCACGCTAACTTCATCCTTGATGGTTCCCTTGGCACGGACAGTGAGGTTTTGACCGGGAACGGGCGGATCGGGGCTGACGACGATGCTCTCTACATCGACGATCTCGTCACCAGTTCCACAGCTGGCCCACTGCCATCCTTGCCCTGGTGTAGGTCCCCAAGTCGAGGTCTTGCTCTTGTCTTCGTAGTAGGCAACCTCTGGTGCCGAGAATGAGATCTGGTTGGCAGCCTGAGCGCAGTCCTGACCGATGCAGCCCCAAGCCAAAGCTTGAGAAGCGAACGTCAGAGTTGCGAGGGTGATAGCTGCGAACTTTGCGTGCATGTTTGTGAATATGATCGGATGTGCCGGTGGCGGCCGATTAAAGAATGGGTTGGAAAGCGTGGTACAAACGCTATGATGCGATCGAAAGGGGAATGTGAGAGTCAGCGCAGTCTTGATGTGGATAGTCGTTTGTATAAGCACAAGCCTGTGGATGCTATGATGATGGAGAGCGATGAGGATGATACGACTCAGCTCGAGGTCTGGTTGACCAGTACTGCCGAATTTGGATGTTGGGGTTTACACTGCTCAACTGCCTTGCTTTCTGTCCTGCATGTGGAGTTGTGTTTCGAAACCCGACAAGAAAGCTGAACCCTCTCGGATCGCCGTCTTGCGGCCCCTGTGATTTTCTCGCTTTACTATTCACATCGTCATTTCACTCTTGTGATGCAGCCTCTGCTACAACCTCTTCCGACCCTGCATTTTTGCTCAGAAATGGGGGGAATTTCTTGTCTGTGTGCGACACTAGGCCTTAACAAGCTGAACTTTTCGCCTTGGTGGAGAAAAGCCGATATCACGGTCAGGGTCCTCTTTGAAATTCTGCGAGAGGAAAAATTCTTGGGAACACCTCAAGTTAAGCTTCTTCTCACCAAATGCATTGTTGAACACTACTCTCTCTTCTGCACCATCACCTCCTTATACCCTACAAATAGCGTTCTTGGTGGAGAGCTATCCACCAGCCTTTCATCGACACCATGAGGCTCGATGCCACAGACTTACGCTACATCTCCAGTCAGGAATTCCGTGTCCTGACTGCGGTAGAGATGGGCTCAAAGAATCACGAGGTCGTCCCCTCCACGCTGGCAGCACAGATCTGCGGTCTACATCATTCCGGTATCAACAAGCTTCTCGGTTCACTAGCAAAGCGCAACCTTATTGCACGTGTACAGAACACCAAATACGACGGTTACCGACTAACATATGGTGGATACGACTACCTTGCCCTTCGTGCATTCTCCAAACGTGACAGCGTAGCAGCTGTCGGAAGACGTATCGGTGTCGGAAAGGAGAGTGACATCATGATTGTCTCGTCACCAGATCAGGAGCAGAGAGTGCTCAAGATCCATCGTCTCGGTCGTATTAGTTTCAGAGCTATCAAGGAGAAGCGTGACTACATGGGCAAGCGTAAGAGCGCTAGTTGGATGTATATGAGTCGATTGGCCGCAGCCAAGGAGTATGCATTCATGAAGATCCTCCACGAACACGGTTTTCCCGTACCGCAACCGATCGACCAGGCCCGACACTGCATCGTCATGTCTTATATCGATGCCTTCCCACTCCGCCAAATTGCAGTGCTTCCACCAGAGCAAATCCCGCTTCTCTACTCCGCCCTCATGAAGCTCATCGTTCGTCTTGCGAGAGCCGGTCTCATTCACGGTGATTTCAACGAGTTCAACTTGCTCATTCGCGAAGTCACAAATCCAAGCGATGACGAATACGAGTCAGATTCAGGCAGAGTGCCGCAAGCCAAAGAATCGAAGAGCACTACCCGACGACAGGAGCTCGAAGCACAGCAAGCAGATCCAGGCCTCGAGGCGGATCTAGAAGATGGACAGCAAATTGAACGCGGAAAGGGCTTTGAAAGACTAGTTGCACCAGCGTCATTGCAAACAGGACAAGATGCTAATGAATCTGTTGACGAAGAAGATAGCTCGGACGAGGAAGAAGAAGACGAAAATGACGACGCGGCATCAGAAGGCCAGGTTCACCTAGGCGACGATGTGACCGTCGAGCCAATCCTGATCGATTTCCCACAGATGGTCAGCATCAACCACGAAAACGCAGAATAGTAAGTACTTGCGGCCAAGGCTCCATCTCTTTGTGTCCAAGCCCGCGTGTACTGACCAGATCTCTTCGATCGTTCTCCACTAACAGCTACTTCGAGCGCGACGTCGAATGCGTTCGCAGATTCTTCCGCAAACGTTTCAGATACCACTCGGAGGAATTCCCACGCTTCGAGGATGTTGTTCCTGAATACGCTCGCAAACAGACAAAGCTGCCAAAGGCTGCGCCACAGAACGAGACCGCTGACGAAGAGGCAGAGGCAGCACAAGGAAACGGTGACGTGCGTCTCGATCTTCTTGCAAAGGCTAGTGGCTTTAGTGGCTCCAAACAAGATCGTGAACTCGAACAATACATGTCCGCTTTGCGCCTGAGCACAACCGAAGGCATGATCGAGGTCGCAGATTCAGAAGGCAGTCAAGACGAGGATGAAGATGATGAAGATGACGAGGATGACGAAGAGAACGATAGCCACGGCACTAGCGAAGATGATGAGGACGATCAAGATGAAAACGATGCTCCTGAGTCAAAAGAGGACCAGAAGGCTCGCAAAGCAGCCGCTGCTGCAAATGGTCCCAAAATTTCTCGTGGAGCGGCGCGCAAGGCAGCTCTCGATGGCGATGACTCCAAGATTGCCCAACTGGTTGCCGCGGATCGAGCCAAGGCTGCTCGCCGTGCTGAGAAGCATCACGGACGCAAGGCACATGCTGGCAAAGGTGGCAGAGCACACGCAGGTGGCAAAGCCAAGACGGGCAAAGCACGCATGGTCAGCGATTCCCTGGACTTCTAAGCTCGAGCTGCAATACCATTCCCTGTTCACACAGTGTGAACGTCTAATCACCTCACAAGTCTGTGTTCGCTCTGATGCCACTCTTCGACCGTCCCATCTGATAAACGACGTTCTATGAGCATATTACATCGGCTCGGACCCCCCTTCCTTAGCTTGAGCATGCCGACTGACTATGAGAACTTGCCGCTACGCTGAGCTGGGGGGCTAAATCCACCGTCCACGGTTCCGCAAACCCTGCTCAACATAAGGGAAGGGCCAGGTCGAGATTGATGTGAGGACCGCTTATGCTATGTGCGGACCAAGAATTGGGTTTCTCGAGTGGATCGCTGGCTGAGAGCCAGACAACAATTCCATCAATTTGATTTAACTTAACTTAGTCGACCAATTTGCTTTTACAGATTCCTCCCTCAATACTGTAGGCAAATTAGCACGCAGCGGAGCCAAAAACATCACAAACTTCAACCAATGACTTTACACCACCGGAATTTGCATGACCTAAAGCTTGTCGAGCCAGCACGTCTTTCTAGCTTGATTCTCACAGAAATGGCTGAAAGTGTGCGACCTCAAAATGAAAAAGTCACGAAATTTGTGCGGATCGAGCCAGACAATTCCAGTCTTTCAGCGCAACAAGATGCAAAAAAATGACAAATGCGGCGACGATTTCTAGTTGCCACTGGTATTGATTTTTTAGTCGCCTAAAAACACGTTTGGTGCGCAAAGGGTCTAAAGTCCCGCCTTTCCACGACAAAATGGATCTTGCGACACTTTCGACAAATTCGTGCCACCTCTTTTTGATGATATTTATGTGCCAGAATCACTCAATTTCATATCGTACAATAATAGTGTGCAAATTTAGAAAACGCATTGCGACTGTTGCGTAAAGATATTTCGCATTTTGCCGAAACTGATTATTTTAGAGAAACATATTTCAGGTCAGGCCAAGCTACGAATTTGACAGAATTGATGGAAAAAAAAAATTGGATCGATGATGACAATATTGATCCGCGCCCCGAACCTTACAACAAGATCAAGTTGCAGCTTCTGTCATGAGCAAAGGAGACGGATCGCGCGTTTCGCGATTCGACCAACTCGAGGTCTACTGGACCGATTGTTATGATATGAGCCTTGAGAAGCTGTCATCAGTCACAAGACCAGGTGAGAGACCGTCACCATGTGACCGATCCAGAAGCATCTGCTTGTTGCGATCACAGCTTCCATATATTATCAACTTCAAGGCGTTGTTTGAGTTTGCTCCAATTGACATCATAGGTTCATGCTTCTCACGGAGATGCATGTTCTTAGCGTCTCACGTTTACGCGGAGCGGTGGGGGCGATGGCCAGAACAAGAACAGATCTCAAGACGTAGGAAGTTCATGGGATAGGGATCAGAGTAGGGACGGGGATGTAGGGTGCAGAACATTCAGGCAAGTGCCAGCAATGGCACGGGAATATCAGGGTAAGGTGAGGTGTTCATGCTCTGGTATGAGTGGAACGGGGGAAACATTGAAGCGGTTGCGGAATTCGCTCGAACCTCCTCATCCTATTGTGGCGAAGGCCAGGAAGCAACATCATACTTAGCTCTCGTTGCGTGGCTGAATCGAAGCTGACAGCTCCTGGTGCTCCGATCCGAGGCGCTCTTTGGGATGAGACCTCCGGACGAGACACTCGGACACTCCAGCGGTCGAAACACACGGGTGCCAGGCAGCTGAGGGCATCTTGCAGAGAACGCTGGTTGATTCGAGCAAGCCAGTCCCCAGTCAAGTAGATAGCTGAAGTTAGAGTCAATGAGTGGGCAGTCTCACGCCAATAGCAATCCACACGAAGGCTGAAGTTTTGAACTAAGATGGCGACGCGTTGTCGACGCCCCAAGACTACTTGTATGCGGCCTAGCTTGATTGTGTCGGCGGCCATGGGCGAAAGAGGCACTGAAGGTTGACGAGGTATTAATTGTAGACAGAGACGGCCGCTCATATCGTTTCCTTCGTGATCACCTCTTCCGTGAACGGGACGATCGCTCATTGTCAATATCAGTCACGTTGGGAGCGCTAATAGCTTTATGTGGCCTCGAAAGAACACATATAGGATGATCAAGCGGCGTCGGCACTGAAATAGAGGAGTATCGATTACAACACAGACCTGGGGAAGCACGCCTTTGCCCTTAGAATAGTTGACAATTAATAGACCAGATGGGCTGCTGTATGAAAGATAGACAGAGAAAGACACAAATATCACACAGAATTGAAGGATATTTCAGAAAGACACAAATATCACACTATTGAAGGATATTCTAGATCAAACTCAAAGCTTGGGCAAGGAGAGGAGGCACTGTACTGTACGAATCTGATGGGTATTGTAGCATTACAAGATGATGGATCTGATGTGATGACGATAGGCAAGGACTAGATAGTTCAGAAAGAATCAAATGTAGCACGAAGTGATGGACTCAACGAATTGAAGTCCTGCTCCCAAAGCTCTTGGACTTCCTGCTAGCTGCGGAGTTCCTGAAGTTATTGTTGCTGCTGCTCTGGAAGACGGCTTCGACAAGACTCGAGTCGCCAACCTGCTCGATGAAGTCGTCTTCCTGAATGGCGGCCTTCTTGCGAAGTTTGCGCTTCTTTTTGGGTGTCACGGTTTCCTCCAGAATAACACTTGCGTCGCTGAAGTCAGTCAAATTGTTGGCCTCGGCGAGGATGGATGTATCGCGAGAGGGACGAGACTTGTTCGAGGAGCGACGAGTGCGAGCGGTCGAAGTGCTACCGCGGCTGCTTCGTGATGCATTGGCGGTAACATTGCTGGATCGGCCAGACTTTCTGCGAGAAGGCGCTGGACGCTCTTCTTCGCTGTCAGACTCGATGTTGACGTCAAATGAAGAGTCAGACTCGTGGGCTGCGTTGGCACTCGAGCTGGCAACGGAATCCATACTCGCGTCAGAACTGATGACAGGGAGGTCTATGAAAACTTCGCTTCCGCGACCCTTGGACTTAGGTTTCGGCACGGGACGCTCATCTTCGTCCTCGTCATCTTCTTCATCATAGCTCGTGTCGTCATCACCCTCCTCCTCTCCATCCTCCTCGGACTCGCTGATAGCAGAAGACATGTTATCGTCAGCATCGACATCGGAGTCCGATTCAGACTCCAGCTCAGAATCTCCTTCAGACTCATCTTGCTCGGCTTCCGGCATCGACTCATCCGAAGAGACATGCTTGGCCTTCTTGGACGACGCGCGTCTCGGTGTTCGACCAGGCTTGAGAATGGCGGACTGGTCTACGGCCGCCTCATCTTCCGAGTCATCTTCAAGCGCCAGAGATCGGGAGAAGTCGCCTTCGGTGGCATCATCGAAGACGCTTTCCTCGCCACTGACTTCGCTCAAGCTTTGATCCACAGCACGAGCCTTGCCAGCGGCAGCGAGAGTTCCTTCTACTTCTGCCTCCTCCTCGTGACCCGACTCGTAGTCGTCGTCAGTCATATCCTCCTGCTGATTCTCCTCCTCGCTACTGGAGTCGAGCTCAGGCTCGTTGCGAGCGTTGGTTCTGACGAGCAGATCGATCTTGCGGTTGGTCAGTTGAGCGTTTTGCTCAGCGTCCTTCATCATTCGGTCCACGTAAAATTTTTCCATCTCGTTGAGTTTTCGGTGAAGCTCGTCGGCCATCTCCTGGCGAATCTGGGCTTCGATGTCGGCGCAGCGAAGTTCGGCGGCGTAGAGCTTCTGACGAAGCTCTTCATGCTTCTCTAAAAGCATGTCGACGAAAGGATCGTGATTCTCGTCGTCAGACTCCTCGTCATCCTCGATGATGGTCACGTCTGCGCTGGTTTCGCTGTCGGATGCAACAACGATGTCAATGCTTGATTTGGACTTTGGCAATTGTCGCGAGCGAGAAGTATTTTCCTCTTTATGCGGAGGAAGAGGGGGCAGCATCTTGGTAACTGGAGCTAAGTGACGGGGAACAGCGACCTCTTTGGCAATGGCGCTGAATTTCATGACATGTGAGTTCTCGTCGAAGCCTGTGTCATAAGGGTTGGCATTGACGATCATCACAGTTTTGCCGTCCTTGACGAAGAAGCTCTGGAAGAGCTCGGTAAGTTTGGAGTGACGGAAAGGAACAATGCTCATGCGTCGCTTGATAGTCTGAGCTTGACCACCTTCGGTGGTTCCGGTCACCCGCATCTGATTCTTACGCAGAGTCTCAAGACACTGTCCGAGGCACATTAAGCTCTTATTGATATTGCCAGCTTCCTTGAGACGTTCGCCGCTGGCAAGGCCAGTGTTGGCGACACGCTCACTGCCGGCAAGATCGACGATGCTGAGACGTGCGGTAGTGAAGGTGTCGAGATCGTCATCAGAGATATTGGCCAGCCCACCGTGATGACGGATGATCTTAATCGTGAAAATGCCGTGGCTGCGAGAGCTGGCGCGGTTGGCCATGGTGCCGAACACTGCGCGGTTCTCCTGACCTCGATGAAGGAGGTCGCGAGCTTCTTCAGGAGAGTTTACTTTGATCTCACGCAGGCCAGCAACGTATTTGCCCCCATTTTCTTGATCATTCTTGAGGCTTAGAGGGCGACGATTGAGAGTGATGCTGGTGCTTGAAGGAATCGAGCTAGGAGCGGCATTGGCCATGTTTGCTAGACTCCAGTTGGACCCGCGTACGGACTCGGATCGACCGAGTGTCGCGCCCGGAGAGACGTCAAGGAGGTCGAAAAGCTTCTCGTTGTAGATCTCGACGTAGCTGACAAAGACGCTGTATCTTAGGTTGCGGTCGACGCTCACTTTGGTGGTGTCGTGCTCGATAAGTTTTGCAGGCTTAGATGCGCGAGCGGGCCCCTCGGCAAGCAGTCTGCGAGAGATACTTGGGATCATGAAAGGATTCACACCGAGACTGTTGGAAGATTCGACCTGAGCGGAGTCTTTCTGGACACGCTGCACGCCAGAGAGACCGACTGGCTGAATGTTGGCGGTACTCTCAACGCCTTGAATGCTGTTGAAGATGACATCGAGGGCGCGAGGAAGGATACCGGCGCCTCCGGGCGAGTCGTTACCCATGACTGTGTGACTCTTGCCGGAATTGGTAACACCATAGGTGAACATGAGGCCACTTTGACCCTGAAGTAGAGATTCGACGAGGGGTAAAGTGGTCTGCTGGAAGAATGCGGATTGAGACATGTCCTGTGTAGCGCCAGAAGAGGAGGTAGACTGATCGCTAAATACTTTCGAGAATATGTACTTGGTCGGCGGGACGATGCTGGTGGTTCGGGATCTGGCGCCAGGAATACCGCTACTATAGGCGGGTTGGGAGGGTGGATGCATGAGGACCTCAGTCCCGCTGACGACTTCAATGTAGGGACGGGTGCTTTCCTTCTGCGCGTCTTGGGGAGGGGGTCGAATGCGGAGATAAGCTTTGACCGGCTCGATCTCTTGGGCCATTGAAGCATCATCGCTGGATGCGGAAGCGGTGGTTAGCCTAGAAATGTCGCTCACGGACTGCAATTTGCGCATATCGGAAGATCTGTCGAGGACGTTCTTTGGGCGAGGAGTGACAAAATCAGGCTCGGCATCGGTGCGCTTCCTTCTTTGCTGCGGAGTGGCTGAGGAAGCAGCATTGTTTGAGGCGAAAGGAGGTCGGAGAAGCTTTGAGGAGCGCATTGGCGTCTCGGAGGCGGAAGAAGCATTGGAGGCGGTGGACTGGCGCATGCTCGAGTTGAGAGACTGCGAAGTGCTTCTCTTGGGCTTGGTAGCCGACTGCAGATGAGCAGGCAAGATGCTCTTTGGTGCGGCCGAGTTGGTAATGTTAGTCATGCTCTCCCTCGATGGCAAAGGATGAGCGAGCTTTGCCGGTCGAGGAGTAGCAAGACTGGGATCATTCTCGCCATCCGGTGTGGCGTGCCTCGAAGTCTTCGACATGGTATATGCAGGATGCGAAGGCTGAGAAACCCCGCGAATGGTGCTGCAGGAGCAGCTTTGGAAAGAGCAAAGAGCGGCAGCGAGCTAAGATAGCGATGAAATGATCTTGTCCAAATGATGCTGATGGTGGAAGAGCGGAACGTAGAGCTGCGAGATGGAAGGTGGATGATGAGGTTGCGGAAAGGTTGGAAGGCGCAGCAGAAGTGAAGGCTGCATGTGACTGTGGAGAGTGTTTTTTCGGATGCGCCGACACCTCTTTTTTGTGACTTCAGCGCGTGTGTGTGTTGCTTTCGAGGCGCGTTTCAAAAAGTGTTGTTCTCCACTCGGACCCTCTTCGCCAACATCACAGATTTTTGTTCTACGGGCGTTCTTCATTCAAGCGCACGTTGTCCGTCACCAGCGCATTTCCGCACTATCGAACACCATGACACAGCTTGTACACTAGTCAGCTTGGAGTTGGTGCCGCTAGCGTCGTCGCTCAACACATAAGTACAGTCAAACATGGCTTAGCGTCCGGGACAGACTGTCTGAAGCTTAGCAGCGTCTTGACAATGAGCACAGGCGTAGCCAATGCAACTTCGAGCAGGATGCGGATGCTTGGCTGAGAGGGACAACGATGACATCTTGCTTCATCACTCCGCTCTCCCGGAAGGTAATTTAAGGATGGCTGTTCATTCGACTCTCTCTCACCCAACACACAACCTCGCGTCCCTAGCACGTTCGCTTCGCCAAGATCACGTGTCTTTTCTCTGTTAGGCCGGGATAAAATATGTTGTTTAAGAAAAGTTGGAATGAATCTGCAGCCAAAAGTCTAAAAAAAAGGTTGCTTGAATGGCCGTGCGTCGGCTTGCTTGCAGAAGAATTGACCGTTTTGAACGAAATCTTCTGAATGTGACTCGCTCACCCCGCACCAGGTACTACACCATCTCGAACACCACCATCGTCGCTCAGTCGCAGCAAGAATCGTCCATCATGTCGCAGAACGCCATTGTCACTACAGACTTGCCACTCAAGCTCATCGCAAAGGGCAAGGTCCGCGATGTCTACGATGCAGGTCTCACCGAAGGTCCTCACGCAGGTGCCATTCTCTTTGTTGCAACCGATAGGATTTCTGCTTTCGACATCATCCTTCAGAACGTGAGTCCCCCTCTTCTTCAGCGAATGCAATTCGTTTCGTAGAAGTATGAACTAATCTCACTTTAAATACCTCCCTTTACGCTGACAGGGTATTCCAAACAAAGGCAAACTCCTTCATGCACTCTCCACCTTCTGGTTCGGTCTCTTGACGCCCTCGCTTATCGAGTCTCACATCATTGCCACCGACTACGCACAATTTCCAGAAGAGCTCAAGCAGAAGCTGGACTCCGTCAAGGATCAGGTGGAGGGTCGATCCATGCTTGTCAAGCGAGCCAAGGTTCTTCCTATCGAGGCCATTGTTCGTGGTTACATTACCGGCAGTGGTTGGGCAGAGTACAAGCGCACAGGCACTGTCCACGGGATCAAGCTTCAAGAAGGTCTCCAGGAGAGTCAGGAAATTCCCAACGGTCCTCTCTTCACTCCAAGCACAAAAGCTGAGCAGGGCGACCACGATGAAAACATCCACCCTGACAAAGGTAAGTCCTGCGATATCTTTCACCGCCTCATAATCACTTTCTCATCCATTCACACGTTCTGCAACTTCTGACGTTTGATCACTGCTCACAGTCAACGATATCATCGGCGCAGATCTCGCCAAGCAAATGTCTAACGCTGCCGTTTCTCTCTACTCCAAAGCCGCTGCTCACGCCAAATCTCGAGGCATCATTCTCGCCGACACAAAGTTCGAGTTCGGTCTCATTCCTTCTTCCAACAACCCAGGTCAGGAGCAGATGATCTTGGTTGACGAAGTTCTCACTCCGGACAGCTCTCGCTTCTGGTCCGCTGACAAATACGCTGTTGGTCGTGGTCAAGATAGCTTTGACAAGCAGTATGTTCGCGATTGGTTGAAAGCTAACGGATTGGACAAGGCTGCGGATCAGGGTGTTCCTGTTACATTGCCAGAAGATGTGGTCAAGAGGACAGAGGAAAAGTACAGAGAGGCTTACGAGTTGATTACTGGTCAAAAGTACCAGTAGAGGGTAGAAGAGCTGCTCTCGACATGTGACATATCTTTTCGACACGAGGAATCGAATCATAGAATCACACGGTGCTTGACAATTCGACCCAGACTGCACATGCAAGCTTATCCTCATCAGGACGAGACCAGGTATACAATTAATTCACGCTTTTCTACGATACTACAGTACAAGGATGCGCCCTAAAGTTACTAAATGGATCTACAGAGAACAATTCAAAGAAGTGAACGAATGTAAAATCAGGATCGAGCGCGTTTGCTCATTGGCAAGCCACTGGCTGTAGTACCAGCAAGCTTGTTTTTCGCGCTTCTCGATTTGGGAAGAGCCGATTCGACGACGGCTGGTGTTTTGATGGGTGCCAAATCTTCAATCGAAGCAGAGGCGGAGATGGGGAGATTCGAGTGGCCGAATGGAAGCTCGCGCAAAGGCCTGGCTGAAGTTCTTGTTACAACAGGTTCTTCGATCTGTGTTTCAACAGCTTGTTCTTCCACACTTGCGTCTGCAGAGGCAGGAATGTCTGACTCAGCCGCGACGATCTCTTCAGGTTCCGATGTTGGTTCTACCCCACCGTCAGAGCTCAGGATGTTGTCAGCTGAAGAAGAAAGCAAGGTGTCCTCCACCTTCCTTCCCGCTTGGATAGCATCTTCTCGGTTGGCGGGTACGAGGTTCCACCTTCCAGGCATTTTCCATGCTCTCTTCTGCGGTGTTTGACCTGTGCTCTTGTCCTCTCTGAACTTGCCAACCAACAAAGCAGTCGAGTCGGAACACAACCCTTTCAAGCCACCGCTCATGGCCTCACTCCATCCTTTGACTTCAGTTTCTCTCTCGCCAACCATATCGCCAACCTGTTTTGCCGAAGATGCAACTTCCTGTGATGACGTCGCAAGAGTCGAGGCAAGACCGTCAAACGTCTCGGTGAGCTTGGTATTTGTAGCTTTGATCTTGGCCGACTGCGATTTGGTCCGTGATTCGATCTCATCCCTCGCCTTCTGGGTGAGAGATGCGATCTCTTGATGCCCGCGAGCAGCTGCACTGGTGGAAGTGGAGAGATCTTCTTCGATTGCTGAGGCAAAAGCATCCATCTTTGTGCCGAGCTCGCCACTGGCTTGACTAACATCGTGCGAAATAACACCACTCTGCTCCTCCAGTGTCGTTCGCGATCGCTCGAGTTGAGACGCCATCTCGCCCGCTGCTGTCGAGAGCGAGTCGAATTGCGAGCTTTGCTGAGCAGCATGTGATTGTGACGCTTCCATGGACCGCGATACGAGCGCTTGTGTTGAAATGATCGAAGCTGAAATGGCTGTCTCTTGCTGATCTGTGAATCGATCAAGCAGCTTACCAAAATCTGCCATCAGATCAGCTTTCAGTGAAGTATTGCTGCGCTTCATTGAGTCTATTGTCGCTGTAAGAAGTGCGTTTTGCTCACGCAGCCTTGCGATCTCTTCTGCGCTCGCAGCTTCAGCGGCAGCTTTTGCTTTCGCGATCATGTTTTGGTGGGTGTTATTGATTTCGCTCACCTCGCTGAGTGTAGCAACGTGAGATTGAACCATTCGATCTAAAGACGCTGCGACTTGAGCAAAGCGTTGTGTGTTGGCAAGCACGACATCGTTGATGGCCCCACGGCAGGTTTGTTTTAGAGAGCCGAGGCCGGTCTCGCTCGCAGCTTGCATTTCGTTGATGGTCGAATCCAGATCGGCGAGGACAGCGATCAGGACATCCTTTGATTCCATCTGTCCGGATCGTACTTCTCGAAGCGAGGTAGACAGTTTCTTTAGCCTGCCTTGCAAGAACTGCTGCTGCTCCTCGTGTCGAGACTCTGCAGAGCTTATCAACGTATCCAGACTTGATCGAAGCGAGACATGGAATTTGCCTTCTGCAGAGTGGAAGTTGGTCAAATTTGACTCCAACTCAGTCGCTCGTTGCGAGACTGCGTTCCTGCACTCCACCACCAATGCGCGGTTGGCTTTCTCCACCGTTGTCTTCCTCTCGAGCTTGTCAAACAAACCTTGAACATCTGCGGTGCTCTGCTGCACCAACTCAGCGAGCGAAGATGCAGCTTGGTTTAGGTGTGCCTCGCTGGCCATGTATGCCTTACGCAGCGCCACTTCCTCTTCGACCGTCGACTCCAGCGAGTTGGCTTTTGCGATCATAGCCTCGAGCTCAGCAACCTTGTCGGCGCACTCTGCTTTGGCTACGCAAACCTCGTTGTCGCGCTTGACGAGAAGCTGCATGTTTTGCTCGAACTGTTCTTTGAGACTGTTGAGTTTGCTCTCTGTGACTTCAGCATTACGCTTGAGCGTCTCGGCGAGGGTTTTGCGCTCTTCGTGTTCGCTGTGCATGGTTTTCCAGGATTCTTCTGTAAGATAGATGCCGTTTTGTTCGCGAGAGGCTTGAAGATCGCCTTTGAGACGTTCGATTTCGAAGACGTATTCCTTGATCAGAGCGGATCGAGTCATGCGGGTATTGAGCTCGGGACGATTTTTGATAGATTTGGCACGCAAAGCGTAGTCGAGAGTGGAAAGCGTCTCTTCGATGTTGGCTCGATCTTGCGAGACAGTGGCGATGATGCAAGTCTTTGTGCGTCCACCTAGAGATTCTTGCAACAGACGAGTCAGCTTGGACTCGCGATAGGGAATATGGCTGTTCTTTTCTACGAGGGCATTGATAACTCTTCCCAAGGTCAAAAGACTCTGGTTGATCATACCGGCTTCTCTGGCACGCTTGTTCTCCGCACCGGAACGGCCGATGTTTTCAGAGCCTGCCAAATCGACCAAGTTGAGCTTTCCAATCTTGAGGACATCCTCGCCTCGAGAACCCTTGTCCTTGATGAAGACGGTCATGGTGAAGACGCCATGCGATCGACTGGATTGTTCATTGCAGTTGGTGGCAGCGATTTGCCTCTTTTGACTTCCACGTCGGAGGACAGTGAGGCCATGAGCGGCATCCTTGAGCGCCACTTCTTCAAGACCTTGAATGACAACACCTTTACCACGAGCATCGTCATACATGCGAAGACCGTGCTGAGAGTCCTTTTGTGCTGTTGCGGAAGAAGATGCCTCGCCGGAGGCTGATGAGTCGAGGCTGAGCAAATCGCGCAGCTCTTCGTTGTAGAGCTCAATAAAGGTTGCTTTGACCGAGTAGTCCTCCTTGGAAAGCTCGAGCGTGTGGAAAAGGCGATAGAGTGAGCGAGGAATGATACCCGCTTCGGAGCTGTAAGTGCCCATCTGCGATGTCAAATCGCCCTCCATAGTGTGTGTTTTACCAGTGCCAGTCTGACCATAAGCGAAAATTGTACAGTTGTAGCCGGACATGACTTCTTCGAGAATAGGACCAACAACGTCTGTATAGACCATGCCTTGGTCTGCTTCGGGTCCGAAGACTTGATCAAAGTGATAGCTCTTTTGTCGGGTGGAGGACTCTTGTACCAAGTTGGAGGAGCTGGCCATGACAGAGGAGGATGATACGGGAGGTGGCTCTATTGCGACATCGATCTGCTGACATCGCGGACCCGAAGTTGTGAGAATGCCCGGCTCTGTACGCTTTGGCTCGTTCGGGGCTTGTCCTCGTACTCGAACGACAACCTGAATGTTGCTCTCACCTGCTTCGGAACGTTTTCTTTCGGCATCGTTGCTGGAAGCGGAAGAAGCGGAGCGAGAGGCTGGTTGTGAGGAGCTGGCACCTGCACCTGCACCATTGACTGTAAGCCTTCTTGCTGCGCCTGAGCTGGATACGGGTGGTGCAACGCTAGGTGCTCTTGATCGTGGCTGAATGGGCCGAGTGAGGTTGGAAGACGACGGTTGGCGTCGAAGGGAGCTCGACATGGCTGCTGGAAGCGACCGAACACCAAAAGCGGAGTCGGCTTGGGTATCGAAAGGAAATGGTATGGAATCCGTAAGAGATATCGATAATGGGGAAATGATGGTGATGAAGACGACGCTGCTGATGGTGCTGATGGGCACGAACAGCAGCTCTTGAGCAAGTGATGCGCTTGTGCAGCGTTGACTTGAACACACAGGCTCAAAAAGAACAACACGCACCCAATTCAACTCGACGCGCTCTTCGCTCAGCCAATGGCCAATCGACTCACGTGACGGGAAGTTGATGCTCAAGATGTTAGAGCTTCGCGTGCTAAATTTGGCTCCAAAAATCACGCTTAGCCAAGCGCGTTCACCTCAAAAGTGCGGCGTTTGTGATTTGGCTGCATGAACGACGCACGATTGCACACACACACACACGCAGACACACAACTGTAACGCACAGATGTGGAGGAAAATGAGCCGATTTTCTGTTGTTCTCTCCTTTGTGTCACTCAAGCTCATTCATGGATCCATGAATGCATTGTGACTGTCCTTTCCGCTTTCTCATCAATCCATCCGCATCATTCTCCTTCTCCCCTCTTGACCATCATCTACTCATCCTTCCATCAAAACATCCGCTCAAGATTCGCCGTGCCAATCATGGTAGGCACTGCATCTCACTGGGCCCACGCCGCCCTCGACCCTAACACTCACCTCCTCCCTGCCATCCGCTCTTTCTATCCCGCATTCACCTCGTACTTCCGCAGCACCAAGACTCTCACCAACCTCGCTACGTACAAGTCTTACTATGCGGACGCTGACCCCTTCCACTCTGCCATGGCGTTTTGCGGTGTAGTCAGCTTCTACGTCTGGGCTATGGAAAGAATTACCGGCAACGCTTCTCAAGTCGATGGACTTTGGACCTTCCTTCCCCTCATCTACTCGGTCCACTTTACCGTCCACAAGTACTTCACCTACCAGCCTGCCAAGATCACACTCTTTGGCGGTGTCGAGCATGCAAGCATCTGGGACAAGATCGAGCCTCGTCTCGCGCTCATGTCTACCCTCTCGTTGCTCTGGTGCATCAGACTCACGTTCAACGCGATTCGCAGGGGGATGTTCAAGCCTGGCGAGGAGGATTACCGATGGCCTTTGCTGAGAAAGACCATGTCCAAGCCTACGTGGCATATCTTCTCCATCTTTTTCATCGCTATTGCTCAGAACATTCTGCTTGCTATCACTGCTCTGCCCAACTACCTTTTGCTCACTACCACTTCTGTCAAACACGTCACTGAACCGGTTCCTCGTCCGGTCAACAAGCTCATCCTTGGTGACTACATTCTTGCTGCTCTGTTCATCACCAACCTCACCATCCAATTCTATGCCGATCAGCAACAGTGGAACTACCAGAACTACAAACGTGGCAAGAATCCTCGAGAGAAGCCTCTTCCAAATGCTATGGTTGATCCCGTCACCAAGCTTCCCTTGCAGAAGCAGAACGTCATGCCTTACTCCACCCCCGAGGATGCTCAGCGTGGATTTGTGACCAAAGGATTGTGGGCTTGGAGCAGACATCCTAACTTTGCTTGCGAGCAGACCACTTGGTGGATCCTTTACGCGTTCGTCCCGCTCACTTTCCTGCCCACTGATTTGGATTTCAGCAAGGTGGAATGGTCGCATTTCCTCAACTATGCTATTATCGCACCTTTGGCCATGAACGCGTTGTTCTTGCCTAGTACGCTGTACTCGGAGGGTGAAAGTGCTAAGAAGTATCCGGAGTACAAGGATTACCAGAAGAGAGTCGGCATGTTTTTGCCCATTGATACCATGCTCAGGGCCGTCTGGTACAACGTGGTGGTAGGTAAGGAGGAGAAGAGCAGGGTGGAGGACAACGTTTGGGGTAAGAGTCGCGTTAATAAGAAGAAGAGTCAGTGAGAAAGACAGCAAGGCGCTGGATGCCTCTTTTGAGGCTGAGAAGGAGTCAGATGTATATAGCAAAGCTCCTGCGAGATGATTGTGCAGCAGAAAGGGCCAATATCAAAACAAATCAAAGTTCAAATGTTACAATAATGTTACAATGACGATCGAGCTTGTGTGTGAAGATGGTATCTAGTTGTGTGTGCTAGGAGGAAAGAACCACAATTTGACGGTTGATTCCGGCTCCACTGTTGCTGTCGCAATCACTTTTCGTGTCGGATGCACTGCCAACCCGATAACGACCTCTTTATGAGCTTGCCATTCCATCAGAATCTCTTTCTTTTGTGTATCCCACATAACAACTTTTCCATCTTCACTCCCACTTACTACCGCTCCCAATCTTCCTTCGCCCTTTTCTGCGTTGGGATTGAATGTGAGTTGAGCAGAGAGTGGAAACTTTGAATTGAGATGGCCTGTATAAGTTTTGACGATTTTTGAATTGTAGATATCCCACATTCTGATTGTATTATCTAAGCTTGAGCAAAGGATTTGTGCGGAGGAAGGGGTAAATGTTACACCACCTATGGGACTTTGATCTTTATGAACTAGCGTTTTCAAACATTGACCTGTTGTCGTATCCCACAATCTGATCAATCCGTCATAAGATGAGCTGACGATCATGGTTCCATCTCTGTTAAAATCGACACTTGATACGGCTTCGGAATGAGCAGCGATGACTCTGTGACATTTGTTTCGTGAAACGTTCCAAAGACGAACTGTTTCGTCAAAGCTTCCAGAGACAATTAATGTTGATTGAGGGTTGTAGGAAAGACATAGGACGTAAGATGTATGTTCGGAGAAGGTGCGAACAAGGGTATGGGTGAGGACGTTAAAGACTTTGATGGTGTGATCGTCGGATGCGGTAGCGATATAGACTGAATCAGAGGACCAGGTGAAATCGTTAACACCAGAATTAGGCGAGGAGATAGAAGGGAAGGTGTGAAGAAGTGAGCCGGTTGAGACAGACCATATTTTTAGAGTGCTGTCAGAGGAAGTGGTTGCGAGGAGATGGCCAGATGGTGAAAAGGCAAGAGCGGATGGGGATCGGGTGTGGCCTGTGAGGGTGTAGATCAGCTCAGGGCTAGTAGAGGATGATGAGGAAGGGATAGACGGTTGACTTTCTGCCATGGCGATCGCCATGACTATATGAGGAGCAACGATTGAATGAATGTTTGATGGTGTTGGTGCGAAGGGTTGGATTTCAGGGTCTACTCAAAGGCAACGCGAAGGAACGCTTAATTGAGTTGAGTTGAGAGTCGTTGATCCTGATTTCCGAAAGCCGAGAGCAGCCTAAATAAACTTGTAAACGCGCAGTCCAAAGTCTTCTCAACCATCTTCAACCTTTCATTCTGCTGCTCGCATCTCTCCCAACAACATCATCTTCTTGCTCATACCTTCTTGGATCCACACAAAAGGCTCTACCCAGCATTTGTTCCTTTATATCATCTCGACACGAATCATCTCAATTTAGACTGAAATCATTTTCTAAGCTCTACCGAAGCTGAACTACATACCTCACCAAAGCTTCTCAGCGCTTTCATAATCCCTCAATACAATGTCGATGCAGCACGAAGTTGGTCGTCGTCATCGTGGCATGATTGAAGATGAAGACGCTGCTATCGGCAAACTTGGTTCAGAATTTGAGGATGCCGGATGTCTTCTCATTTCCGAAGTAGAACTCGTCTTTTCTCAACCTGGAGCTCTTAATCCTACCAACTCTACCTCTGATGGAACTCGCGATGAAGTCGCAACAGCCGTTTTTTCCAAAACCAAAGATTACGTTTCCGAATTCTCCCGTTATAAAGATCCAAACACCATTCGAGAAATTCGTGAACTTTTACTCAAACATGCAAAACTTGATGAGAAACAGGTAGACGAAGACGGCAACGAGATCGAGGAAAGTGGTTTGCAATTGACACAGTTTGAAATGGCTCAATTGGCAAACTTGTGTATTACCGAGGTGGAAGAAGCAAAAGCTTTGATTCCGACTTTAGCGACCAGAGAGGATGGTTTGTTAGATGGATTGTTGCAGGAGTTGGATAATATTCGAAGGTTTTCTTAGATGATAGAAGGGGAAGAAGGGGAGACACACACACACATTTGTACTTTTACTTGGTTGTCCCATAACATGTGCATGGACGACGGAATCAATGCAGACATCATCATACAAGAGCGTGATCTAATCAAGGTGATACAAATTGGTCGTGAGAAGTGAAGGCACACTCAAAGTATTTTCACCTTGCGTCTGGTGTCCTTGTCTCTTGCTTCAAGCACAGTATGCCATCCTTTACAAGTATCGCCTGTGTGTGCCCATCTTAACGCTTCGGATTATCACACGACATCAGCTCAACTTGCAATCCTGAAAAACGTCTATTCGAATCTAATTGCAAAGTAGTGGTGGTGATGATGTAGACTCAATATGGTTTCATCGTCGTTGTTAGTTTACTGCAGCACTGCCCTCTCCCTCTCCCTCTCCCCAAACCTGAACCTTTCCACCAACCTCCTTTTCAACCATTCCCAACCCTTTACTCCTCCGCCGAACCAAAACAACCAACCGAAAGCTGCTCCACCTAAATGTGCCCAATGATCAAACATTCTCCAACCCAACAAAATTCCGGCCACATCTGCCCCTATTAACCCAGCCACGCCCAAACCAATGGGAAAAGTTATAAACGGTGCAAAAATCACACCTAACTGAGCATCTGGAAAAGCGCAAGCAGACATAACCAAACAAGCATATACCGCACCACTTGCTCCAAGACTAGCCTGTTTTCCAACTGTACTCTTAGCTATACTTAAAGAGGTAAGGGATGAAACTCGACGAAATCGTATAGCTGAAACAATATGTGAAATTGTAGCAGCGAATAAACCTGCAGTGGTGAAAAATGCGAGCAATTGTGGTGTTGGTGAAGCTTCCGCAATATTGGTATAAGGGTTGAAATGGGTAGAAGCAAAAACAAGAGCAGAACCACCAATGGACCAAAAAGCCATATTGTTAAAGAGGAAATGAAGGAAAGTTTGATGACTATAAATCGAAGTTATCATGGTATGCATACGATTGGAGCTAGGTCGATGAACAAAATGATTTGTCATCCATTTCCACATTCGTCCACCATTGCCTCTACGAATAGAAGCGATTGTCCAAGCTGCGAATACGACGCTATTGATAGCTACTATTGGAACAGCAGCTTGTTTGGAAGGTGATAGCTCTATATATCGCTCAGCAGAAATGATATACGATCTACCAACGAACTCGGTGAGAGCGGTAGGAAAATGAAGTTGTTGACACCAACCAACAAGCCATTGCATGCGAAGACCAAGTTTTGTGGCTGTCTCTTGAGCGTGTGCTACCGCAAGACGCTCTTGAGTGATTCCCGGCCCCCAAGGATTGAGAGAAGAGGAAAATGTACCTTCAGAAGTGAAGAAGGAAGAGATATTGGCGAACACATCCCTTGAACCGCGGAGTTCGGAGGCAAGGTGCTCTGTCTGACGAAGAGAATAATAAGCTGCGCCAGTGAAGGAGAGTGCAGAGAAGCCAAAGAAGAAGAGAATAGCACGAGAGATGGAAGGCGGCTGAGCATTAGCTGGCGCCGGTGGAAGATTGGAGTGGAGGAGTGCTGCTTCTGCTTCTTCTTGGTCGGCTTGCGTTTGGGTTGGAGACCTGTTTAGATGCAGAGTGGGATCTTCACGTGGTCGATATGGTAGTTTCTGACGGGCAGGGAGGCTGCTAGAAGTCGTCAACGGTCGACTGAGCTGTATGGTCCGATGAAGGTGTGATGCCGGAATCTCGGATTGAAACTTTGGTGAAGTATTGCGTGGCAAGCATCCATGCGGTAGGTGAGCAGCATGTCTGATGGTCAGGCTGGGTTGCGTTAGAAGTGACAGGCCTCGAAGGCTAGCTGCCAGACCTGGTCGAAGCATCCCAACAGCTAAGTTCGGTTGGAATTTGACCTGTAAGGTACAATCTAGTCGAAAGTGAACATTTCCTCGAATGATGTCCGGGTGTGTCTGTCTGCAAGCTCAGTCGTGCTTGATTGAGAAGATGATAGATAGCAAAGTTGGACCCTGAGCTTCACTTCCCTTTGTGCCACTTTCCTTTACTTTATTCCTCCACACTTTTGGCGTTCACGTGCGAAAAAACGAGCAAAGCCAGCCAAATTAGACCGAATTCCGGGAAAAAAAAGGGTTCCACGACAGCGAAACAAAAGAAAGCTTACTTTTCTTGGGCCGTTTTGTTGCCGAAAACCCTGAAATTCCAAACTGTGTTTCTGCAACCATCACCACCACCCCCCTTCCTCACGAACATTGTCACCACTGGTCAACAAGGGCGCAGCCAATAGACTGAGCATGCTACGGGGCTGCAGCCATGTCTGAGCGGCAGTCAGTAGCGGCAGTCGGTGCAGCAGTCGATAGCTCGAACAGCTTCCAGTCGTCTCGGCAGGACCGTACACAGGTGACACCAACCGCACCGAGCTCGGATAGTCGAGGCATCATGTCGCTGCTTCTTACACCGCTACTTGCACTTGCGTTTGCAGTTCTTCACATCGTCTACCAACTCGTACTGCTGTTCCGTTCAGGAAAAAAAACGCTCGACAATGCATTCAAGCGACGACCAAATCGATTACCCTCTTCGTTCCACTCTCTGCAAGACCTCCTCGACACATACGAATGCCCACATGGTTCAGTGCGAGTGCCAAAGCATTTGGCAATTGTACTCGCCGATGCAGTGCCCTCCTCCATGCGTCTCTACTTGTCAACGCTGATGACACGAGTTTCTCGACAAGATTCGACACCTACCGCCGACGACATCGGACAGGCGTACAAGGCACAGTTCCAAGCAGCCGTTGAGGCAAAACACATCAATGACACAGCCAGCGCTATTCACCTTGCCCGGATCAGTGGAGTCCAGCAGCTCAGCGTCTACACGACGCAGCCTCTATCCCTGGCCGCTTTGCGCGCTTTGAGCACAGCTCTACAAGTCGAGTACAAGACTCGCGCACACATCCCTCAAATGGAGGAAATGGGATCTGGGCAGAGCGGGGGACTTGATCTCGAATCAAATTGGTCGAGATATGCCGAGCTGAGGAGGAGAAGACCGATGAAGCCAACAGCAAAGAACAGTGATACTTCTTCGCCAAGTTCACCTGGGTCGCCAGCATCGAGCGATTCAGAAGCTGGTCTATCCTCGTTGGACGAGACGCTAGCATCTTCATATACTGCAGAAAACGATACAGAAGCTTATGTAGCGACTGTAGACATCCGTCTTAGCCTCGATCCATCATCCAAATTTACAGAATCGGACGCAAGTCAATCATCCACAGAAGGGGAGGAATCCGCCATAGCATCCGAGTCAAACTCACAGCATCTACAAGTGACGCTCTTAAGCCAGCAAGATGGTCAGAAGCGATTCGCGCAGCTTGTTGGTCATCAGATTCAACAACGTGCGCACACATACTACACGAACATTTTGCTACCAGACATGAACGCTGCAGCAGGTGAAATGCCCAAACGCAGGTTCTCAGCTTCTTCCTTACGCAAAGCGTGGATTTCAAAACGCAAGACTTTCACAAGCGAGTTGACAGTGACTGAGTTGGATAAAAGTCTAGCACAAGTGGGATATTTGGAAGAACCAGAACTGTTGGTGGTTTTCGGTGCAAGATCAAGATTGAGAAAATTGTATGGGTTTCCAGCATGGCCAATACGACTTTCGGATTTATTCTATGATTCTTCAAATATGCAATCATCGAATAGGTCTTATTCAGGATATGATTTTGTAGCAGCTTTGAGGAAATTGGCAAAGACAGAACAAAGATATGGTAGGTAGGACCAATACTCTTTAGACGAGGATCGTCGTGCAAAGCAGTATCTTGCTTTCTGCTTGCATAACTTGTAGCTATATTCATCTGGTTGCGCTTTCAATAGGCAATAACTGTTTGAAGTTGTCAAGTCGTTACGAAGATGTGTGAGCAACTTCGAGTGTGTGTCTGTGTCTCTCTCCCTCTACATGACCAGACCGCCTTGTGTGATGAGATGCGTAAGGATGGTTGCTCGCAATCAAGATCTGTATTGTCTCTATTCATTTTGGTGCTCCCGATTCAGGATGTATCGGGGCTAAAAGAGCATACAAGACGATGCCGATGAGTATTGGAATGTGGTGCGCTCTTTTTTTTTTCATATCGAAAGGCGGACAGACAAGACAAGAGAGAGAAAAAGCTTGGCGATCGCAGTGGAAAATAATATCCTAAATCTGAGCAGGCGAAATTATTGAATACAGTAACACAGACACGTTCAGCGTCAATCATACATACAGTAACTTGATTCGGCTTTCTTCTACACTGTCTCTTGTCAGCATGAGTGCGGAGTTGGCGAAGGTGTACAATATGTCGTAGATGTTGATGTGCTGAGGAGGTTTTCTCAGGGCATGACCCCATACTGACGATCGAATGGCACCTCAGATCCGGAAGTCGGCCATATCGGAGGTCATGATTGCAGAGACGTGCTGTGCTTAGCTCAGATTGAGCATTCTACCTTGTGGCCCGTTACCATGTTTTCCTGAGGGCTGCGATCACGACGAATAGCATTCTATAGATCGAACGACAGCTCCGAAATTCGGATTCGGCTACTGAATGGGTGGATGGGCAACTCTAAAAGAAACTTGACCGGTGAAAGATCGCGTTGTGTCAGCTTGGTAAACGAGACCTGTTCCCTGCTCTTGCTCAAGTGAAGGGTCCAGTCGGGCTCTCGAGTCCTGCTAGAGCTAGAGTTATGGACAATTCCATCGGAACTGCCAGTCGCTAACTTTCCCCAAATCCAGCATGTAAGAGAAGGGCTGACAGTCATGGTATTGTATGCTCTGCTTCGAGATCTAAAATGTATAGCCGAGGATAAGCCATGCAATTCAACGACTACGACTACAGTACGAGACGATGTTGCTGTCAGGAACGACGCACTTCTGCTGTAAGGAAACAGTCTCTAGGCTCCAAAATCGTTTGGCGGAAGAATAGGATTAGCAGCGTTCTGGTTATCGGCTCGAAGGTTGACATGGCTCGGCTGGCTGTCAAGTGCAAGGGCGTCATCGGTTTAAAGTCACTGCGATCTGCTTTGATGGCTCTGAGCAGAGAGAGGAAAGTAGAGTGCGGCAGACTGCGGTTGTTGAGCCTTAAGCGCCCAGAGACTTGGCTGATCTCATCAAGACATATATGGCCCTAATCTTGTTCTCGGCAAGCAAGAGAGAAGTGGACACGATTTTGCTTTACACACACAACGTGCACGATTGCCGTCTCCGCAGCGATCAGTGTTCGATCGATACAAGTGGAATCAGAAGAAGCAGGTTCGATGCCGAACCAAATCTAAGCTTCAAGTCCATGGACGCTTTCCTAAGCCTGCATCGAATTTGATTAGAAGACCTGCTCCTCTTGGACTTAGCACCCTTGCTCTGTCAGTTCTACAAATGCTAGAGTGGGCTTTGTTTTAAGGGCGGTAATGACGATCCTCAATTGCAGGCGTAATGGCAAGATCTGTTCCTTGCATCTTGCTTACCACTTGAAAGAACCAGCACGTTCAGCGTATTGTAGTGGAGAGCGAAACAATAAATGTGATATTTGAAAAGCGGCATGCATGCATCGTCGGATGCAGCTCCGAGGCTTTTCTGTTCTTTCCCCACATCCCGAATTTGTACCTTTTCGGTTTCTTTGTCGTGAACAACACTGCTCAAGTGCTTCTTCTCATTTTCCTCTCAAGGGATTGTTTTTCCCCCTCATTCTGACCCTCGTTTCATGCGTTTTATGCAAGATGCAATTCCCAACGACCCGTGACCTTTTCTTGTTCGCTTGGAGGTGTCGGTCGCAACAAGAAGTCATGCCCTAGCTCACTCAGATACTTGGTTTGTTCCAACAATTGTGACCCTAGTGTGGGACGCGGCGTCGTATCGATCCGAAACGTGTTGGCGTAGATGATGATTCCATTTTTCGGTTGATGCGATCCGATCAGTCATTGTCATGGAGAGCACGGATGGACCGAAGGATAGATGTACGAAAAGCAAGCAAAGCAAACGAAATTTTGAAGCAGTCGGCGTAGCCGATTGACTGACTACTGTATTCACCACGGCGGCAGGATTCTCTTGAGACATTGGTCTCCGCCAGAATGCCTCCTTGCTGCTGCTGTTACTTCTCACTGACCGCATCCAGACCTCCCAATTGTTGCGTTCTGCAATCCAGTATAAAGATGCCTCGAATGTCTTTTGGACCTGACAGCTCGCAGTTCAGTGCAGTAACTGTATCGCTGCACTATTCCATCGTAGCAACGAATCTTCTCCGGGCCGAGCTCTAAGACATGCGAAACGTTGGACGCGAAACTCAACCACGCGGATGCTTCGTAAGCAATGCAATCACAATGGACCCTCTTCACCTTGCGAATTTAAGCTCGCGTTCCTCATCTTTCAGGGCGGCAACAACATCGATCCAAGAAAGTGCTAACTTACCGTTACGAAAGGGAATGAGGCTGTGCCATTTCAGAGACCCTTTTATTACCCTAATGCTGGACAGGCAAGGCCACGATGCACGATGCGCGATGATGAAAAGCCATGGCAGTCTAGTTACTAGACTGCAGCAATCTCAACCCCGACTTCGGAAGACGGCGGGCAGATCGTACTTGAACACGATTCTGATTCCACCGCTTAGCGAGGCTTGGAACCCGAATCTACACAATCCTCTCTTTCGTTCATTCGGCAATCCAAAATCATTTCTCACAACGCACAGACGCACCACCATCAAATCAAACACGGCGGCTTTTGAAAACGCCATTTCGTAAGTGTTGCACCGTCTGTCCAACTATGCACACCGCTCCACAACGCAAGACTCCGAGTCTCGACCCTTCACATCAGCACTGCAGCGATCTCCCTTCGATGAACAACAAGATCCAAAGAATGGCATGCCGATCTTCCTGTCCTCATCGTGCCGCACTTGGATGTCGTTTCAGTCTCGTCTGCGACAACCCAAGCCAGAACAGCGCCTCCTCTTTTTTCGTCTCGAGCTTTGCCGGTGCCTTTATTGTTGAGCTCGATCCTGCGACAGACATTATTGGGAGGTCTGTTCGAGATTATGCCTCCTCGCTGTGTCAGGATCCCATGTTCCGTCGTACAATCCACTCAGCGTAACTTGAACAGCAGAGTTGAGGCATGCTTGTCTCGAATCCCATAGCGCCTTCTGCTGGGGGCAAGCGACGGGTAACGCACCGCTCGAGTATCGTTTCAACCGGCATTCAGGAGGAAGGGCAAGGCAAGGCAAGGCAGTGAAGGCAAGCTAGACTTCGGTCTCATCGGCATCTGAACCCTCCTTCGTCTCAATCGACCCTTGCTTGTTCTTCATTGTTCCTTGCCGAAGCTTGTCGCAAACCAAGTCTTGCTCTCTTCTTATGCCCTCGACATTTTTCTAGACTATTTTGTTCTGATCTGATTTGTCCCTCCACACATCCGCCCTCATTCTTTAAGCGAGGTCTCAGTGTCCATCACTTTAGTTCTTCCCTTTTTCCAACTTGACACTTACGAGTGCCTTCCAATACTGCCGAGCTCCTCTCATGCCTTTGTTCCTGCCGTCTGCCGCTTTGCTTACCATGTCAAAAAAGGCTTGGCTCCCTCCAACGGTTTCGGCTTCTCTCCCACACTTGCGCCCAGGCCAGCTTGCCAATCTGAGCCATTTCGCTCCGCAATATGGAGACTTCCGCTGCCGGTTTCTGTCACTTCTGTATACAGTAATGCTTCCGAGGATGCTGCGGTCACCTGGCCCTCAGCATGCTTCTCACGATACACAGGAATGTCGCTTCAATGTCGCTTCCACCCATTTCTTTGGCTTCTCTGCCTCCGCTTCTCCGCTCGTCCGCCATTCCGTCACTTTCAGAACGGTACTTCAACTCAAAATGCTTGGCTTGGTCTACAGATCTTGAGCATCGTAGATCGCTGCTCCTTGCTTTTGCGCGCGCTCGTGCCTAGTGTTCCAGCAGCTGCTCGGTCGCTCGCTACCTGTGTCTGAGTTTAGGTCGAGATCCCTGACCTGAGAGGCGAGGGACGGCGGTTTCTGTGAATCACTGGAAAGGGAGGCCTCACCGCAGTCTCCTACCAGACACAATATAAACCAACCAACCATCCTCTTCTTTCCCCCCATACAGCTTTCCTCTTGACCATACACGTCGATACTCGCAGCATTTTCTTGCTCTTCTACACCGTCTCTTTCCTTGATTCTACACCAACATCAATAGCAACACCACAAAAAAAAAATGAAGTTCCTCGCTGCCCTCACCCTTGCCCTCTCGGCCTCTGCTGGCGCTCTTGCTCAGAGCAGCGGTAACGCTACCACCTTCGCCGAGGGTCTTCTTAGCGCTCTCCGTGCCAACAACCTCTCCATGCTCGCTGATGCCGTCGGTAACAACAGTCAGGCTCTTCTTGGCGCTCTTCAGGGAGGTAACAAGACTGTTCTTGCTCCTTCCAACCAAGCCTTTATGGCTCTTGGCAATAACATTGACAATCAGACTCTGATTGCCACCATTGCCTACCACGGTAAGTTCCTAGCGGCGGCGCACAAGAGCATGATCGCTTTTCATAAGAGTATCTTGCGCTGATTTACTGAGTATGACACTAACGTATCGGCCTGACTTTTTTCTTCTTTGCTATCTCGTCGCTACAGTTCTTAACGGCTCCGTTACCACCCAGCAGCTGGGTGACAACAACAAGACCATTGTTGCCTCTGCTCTCAACATGTCCGAGTACGTCCACCTTCCTCGTAACCGCAGTCAAGTTGTGGTTCTCTCCAAACACCAACAAAACAACACTGCCTACGTTCAACTTTCATCTGGCAATGTTTCTTTCGCCATGACTTCGGATGGACCTCAATACCAAAACATTCGTGTTCAACCTATCGAGCAAGTTCTTACCATTCCTCCCGAAACTTCCGAGGTTGCTACCAACTTGGGTGCTTCTTCACTTGCCAATTTGCTTCAACAGAACAACCTTGTTCAACCTCTCGATGATTCGATTGTTACTGTTTTCGCACCTACCAACGAAGCTATTGATATGGTTCAACAGCAAGTTTCAAGTGCTAGTATGGAACAACAATCTGCTGTTTTACTTAACCACGTTCTTAACGGTACCGTAGTTTACTCTACTAGTCTTGCTAACACTCCTTCTGCTATCTCGGCTTCGGGTAACGAGTTGAGATTCATGGCTAACTCTTCGGGAGCTTTTGTCATGTCTGGTAATGTTACTGCCAAGATTATTATGAGCGATTATGTTGCTAAGAATGGTGTTGTACATGTTATCGATCGTGTTTTACTTAACACTACTCAAAACACTCAAGCTGCAGGTTCGGCTTATAGTTCAGCTACAGCTGCTGCTGCTACTCAAACTTCTGCTCCTGGTGTTGGTTCCAATGGTGGTTCTGGAAGTGGTTCAGGTTCCGGTTCTGGAAGCGGTTCAGGTAATGCTGCTAACACTTTGCAGATTTCGGGTGCTGCTGCTGCTATCGCTGCTGTTCTCGGTTCTGGTTTCTACCTTCTTGCTTAAAAGAGTTTCAACAAAAGGCCCTTTTTTGTCTCTCTCTCTCTCTCTCCCCCATCTGGTTCAGGAGTTGGAAGGAAGAAAAGATTTTTTTCACCTGATCCCTCTCACCCACTCCCGAACAATTGTCTTCTTTTACTCTCTTTCCCCCTTCCATCACTCGCTCGCTCACTCCAAACTTCACACACAAGTAATCTCATCATCTTAGCTCTTATCATTGCTTGCTTGCTTGCTTGCTTGCTTTAACCCTCAAATGTGTGTGTGTATGTGATCCTCTCCTTTTAATACCTGTCACTAATTTTTCCTTCACTCTTTTTGAATTTCGTTATGGTTTCATATTCTTTCTCTCAACAAGCTTGGGTAAATTTTTCACTTCTATCTTCAAAGATCAAACAAAAAAAAGCCCAGAGAAACTGCTCTTTTGTGAAGACTTTCAAATACACACACACACACATATATACTAGCCTTTTTGAATAATGCAGTATAAAAAAACCCCTCATCGTATCGAGCTTGAATAGGAGTAAGAAAAGAAATATCACTCAAAACTGGAAGTTTTTAGAAGAAAACCAACCCTAAGTTTGAAAAAACATTTTTGAACAAAAAAGTTTAGCGATTCCAAAAGCTAAATTTAACCCCCAAACCTCCGGATCCCAAAAGGAAATGCTAAGAGACTAACGACGATGCAGCAGTAACAGCTTCTATCTATATTCAAATGTAATACGGTATAGTTATCACACAATATATATGCGATCCTTATACTTTGCAAAATCAGAACAAACTCTCAAAACTACATCGGAATTTGTTCAAAACTGTTCTTCTTCAAATCCAAACGAAGAGAATAAGACGACCTATACCCGAAGATAAAGGATAGAGTTCAAAACTTGATTTTTGTGTTTACGAAAAGAAAAGGAAAGAGAAGATTCAAGTTACAACTGAGCCCCTTGTTTCGCAAAAAAGAGGTTTGGAATTAAGGAAGAAGATACAAAGAGGCTGGAGGGGGAAAGATAGACGAACGAGGAGATTCAATAGAAGATAGGTTTTGAAGAGGTAAACAGATAATGAATATAAGCCTAACCCAAACCCCCTCCTTCTCTGCTCTTCTCTTCGCTTTATTCTCTGTATTTGGACAGCAGCGATAGGGTTCGAGAGGACCATTCTGTCTTTCTCTCGACTCTCTGTTTCGTATTGACGATAGATCGAGGAGAGGTATACAAAGAGTGAAAGAGGGGATGAAGAGGGAGAGAGATAGGTGTGATGGGGTTTCTTCTCTCTCTCTCATCTTTCCCCTGCTTGATGGTAGCGATAGGTCGAAAAGATAAAAAGACAAAAAGGAAAGAGAAGGGGGATAAACCCCCCTTAACCCCCCATTCGGCTTCGTTTTCTCATTTGCAGCATTTTCCTTAAGAAGAGAAGAAGAGAGAGCGAGAGAGATAAGCAGAGAAGTAGAGAAGAGGAGAAGAGAAAGGGGGTAAACCCCCCTTACCCCCCATGCTTCTCCCTCTTCTTTCTTGCAACGAGAGGGCGAGCAGATAATGAGAGAGAGAGAGCGAGGGAGATAAGCAGAGAAGCAAGTATAAAGAGAGGGAGGAGATAGTTTTCGAAGAGAAGGGGGGGTAAACCCCCCCTTACCCCCCCTTACCCCCCCTTAACCGCTTTTTACTCCATCTTAAACCCTTTCAAACAATCTTCATCCCACGTCACGAAACCACCTTGTTCTCCCACACCCTTCCCATCTTTTTCCGGCTTTCCTCTTGTACCTTTCACTGCTAATGCAGCAATAGTAAAACTAGGTTGTTCAGGTTTTAACAATTTTCCCTCCTTATGCATTTCTAAAAATCTATTTAATTCCTCTTGTTTCATTTCTTTACTACCTTCACTTCTTAACAACGTTTGCATATCTGTATCAACCACTCCTGGTCTAACAGCGAATACAGCTAAGTTCTCTTCTTCGTTTGCAAGAGTTCTTGCTATCGAATTCATTGCGGCTTTACTTGCATTGTAAGCTGACCAACCTGCGATATTTCCTGTTGCTGCTCCACTTGAAACGAATACTACCGTTGGATTATTTTTTTCACTTTTTTTAAGATGAGAAAGTGAGATGGTTAGAGTAGTGATGAGCGATACAGTGTTGATATTCATCATTTCGGCAAAATCTTGAGGATTAAGATTAGAAATACGTGTAGTTTTAACTACACCTGCATTTAAGATTAACGAATCTAAAGATCCGAATTTTTCAATAGCGGTTGAAACAGCTGTGGTATTGACAGAAGAAGAAGTTACATCGCCTTGAATGCAAATAAGTGAATCGGAGTAGGTTGATTGAAGAGAGGTTAATTCAGGAGAGAGGGTGCGAGAAATCGTAACCACTCGAGAAGGTGGAAAAGTTGCAGTTGAAGAAGTAGAACCGGAAAGTAGGATTTTAAGGATGGCTAAACCAAGACCTCGTGAAGCTCCAGTTAGAAGTACTACGCGGCGAGATTTGAGATCGGACATTTTTGCGAGCAGAGTTGGAGAAAAAAAACCAAAAGTATGGCAGTGCTGATGGTAGTGGTGAAGAGCAGAAAGAGAGAGAGAGGGGTATTAGAAACATTCAAGTAAGAAGAAAAAAAAAGCGCGCACGGACGGCAACTTTCACCACATTCAAGTGGAGGATTTTCCTCTCACTGTCTCCGAAATGAAGCACAACGATCACAATCAACAATGCCTTTCTCGACACAAGCACTCCAAAATGAACGGACAAAGGATAGAGTGAGCATAGCAAAGCATAGCAGTGGATGAGAATTGTCTGCATTGAACAAAGTATTACATCGGCGAACGAGATCGGCGTCGACTACTGTGACTGTGGTGTCTGCTTCTATATCGTCCCGACTCACTTTCTCGTTTATGATCCCGATGCCGTGAGCGATGATCATTTTCGTTGCGAGGTCGATCCGAACGAGAATGCTGCTGTGGTGATATTTCATCTACATTATCAAGAATGCTTCGACTCTTTTTCATCTGTTCGTATCGATTCAGATCTTGGTCCTCTTCTTCGCCGCTGCTGATGTACTTTTGAGCTTTTCGATCAGGATCGTCTCTTTCATCATCGACAACCCGATGCTTTCTCGAGCTTGACGGCGAATCACTTTGATGCGTTGAAGTTTTACGATGTTTGCTGCTGCGTCTCTCTTCTCGTTCAGCACGAATCCTAGCTCTTTGTTCCTTCCTCTTCCTTTTTTCCACGTCGTCGTCGTCGTCGTGCCTCGATTTGGTCTTTTCTTCCCTTCTTCTCTCTCGAAAGTAGGATGCCATTGGATCTTCCAAATCTGCCTCCTCCTCCTCCTTTTCCTCGACTTCCATCATCTCCACTGGCACAGCATTCAAACTCTTCTGCTCAGCCTCCACCAACGTACCATCCTCTCCTCTCACCTTAGGCTGTTTATACCCACTCACATGATCCACTCTTAACGTTCTACCCAATACCTGTGCTCCATTCAAATTATCCACTGCTAAAACAGTACTTCTCTGATCTTCATACATTAAAAATCCAAATCCTCGATGTTTTCCCTTTCCTACCTTTCTCGCCTCTTTTTGCTTATCTTCACTCAAATCGGTATGTGCGGAAGGCTGGGATGGAGGACGAGGAAGATTCACATCTACCACTTCACCATATTGAGAGAAAATAGTTATAACATCGCCTTCGGTAAGATCGTAAGGTAATCCACCGATGAAGATGTATGCAGAGTTTTTGTATTGTTCGTGCCAAGATGCGGAGGGGTTATGTATGGCAATATCGAGTTCGGCTTGATTGATGCGGGAGATCTCTCGTACTACGTTCATGTCGAGCTAGCTCCAAAGGCTGCGGCTGCGGCTGCGGCTGCGGCTGCGAAGAAGGTGGATATCGCTGTTGAGGTGATAGCGAGGGGGAGAAGAAGTTATATAAGAAGATGGGCTGCTGAGTTTTTGCGATTCAGGGTCTGAATTGTTTGAAAAAAAAAAAGGTCGAGAAATTACGATGAGAAAAAGTGGAGTTAAAAAAGCCAAATTTGAGTGAATTTGAGTGTGTTTGCGATAATGTGCCCCTGACAGTCACAGTGTGAGTCGACAGTCACAAGTTGAATGTCTGCCTGCGTGTGCGTGTGCGGTCGAGCCACGCGCAAGTCATAGAATGCAATTCTCTGTGGTCGTCGTCGTCGCATCTAATCATCACGCTATCATCGATAATCATCATCACCATCACCTACGATACTTTCGCATTCTTGCAGTCCTCACACTTTTGGTTCTGATTGCCTTTTCAACTTGGTGGACCCCCCTTAACTTAAACATGCCGTCCGATCTAGCATACTGGATCATTTCAGTTCCACTCGAAGACCATGATCCTCATCGTATGTTTTCCTCTCTCGGTACTAAACTTCTCAATGACAACGCATCCGCTTCTTCCGATTTTGGACAACTTCAATTCCCTCCTCTAAAAACCGGAACCCTCTCCTCTCTTATCTCACTTTCCGAAGACTTACCTAAACTCGATACCACCTATACTCAAATCGTTTCCAAAATCATCGACACTCTACGTGCACTACTCAACAATGACGAATCTGCTCTTGCACAACACGTATTGGTGAATGAACAGAGTTTAGACGATTACATGTTAGCTTGGTCTTGGAATACAGGTAAATATCGTGCCGATCGTTCTTTGAGAGAGATTGTGGAAGGTTTAGGAAAAGAATTGTCAAGTATTGATAATGTTATGAAACAGAAGCTTGGTAATTACAATGCTGCAAAAGGTCAATTACAACAGTTGCAACGTAAAAAACAAGGCAATCTAAGCGTAAAAGGTTTAGCAGATGTTGTAAGAAAAGAAGATTTTGTAGATGACAAATCGGAATATTTAGAAACACTGTTAGTTGCTATTCCAAAGAACAATGTCAAAGATTGGATGGGTAAATATGAAAGATTGACAAATATGGTAGTTCCTAGAAGTTCGAGTAAAATAGCTCAAGATGAAGAATTTGCACTTTTCAACGTAACCGTTTTTAAAAAGGTGAAAGATGAATTTATACAAAAATGTAGAGAAAACAAGTTTGTAGTTAGAACCGATTTTAGTTGGGATGATGATATTGTGAAAAGACAGAGAGAAGAATTGGAAGAAGCAGGAGATAGTGAAAAAGAGTTATGGACTGAATTGTTGAGGTTAAGTCGAACCAATTTTAGTGAAGCTTATCAAGCTTTAGCACATTTAAAAGTGGTTAGGAGTTATGTGGAGAGTGTGTTAAGGTTTGGTTTACCTGCGGATTATTTTGGTGTGGTGGTAAAGCCAAATGCGAAAAGAACAAAGGCGTTGATGGGGGCGTTGAAGGGGCAGTATGCGTATTTAGAAGGGTATAATAATGGAGGTGGGAAGAATAAGAAGAAGCAAAAAGATGATGATAATGCAGCAGGGATGGGAGAGGCTCCAGGTGAATATGCACAGTTGTTGGAGGAGGAACAATTTCCGTTTGTTTTGACAGAGATGTATATGGTTGCAGCTTGAAACATGGCCGGAGGAGGGGTTTTGATTGAACGTATACTTTTTGTTTTCTCATGTTGTTACTCTTTCCAAAATCGATGCACTTGTCGCGATATACATCTTTTTCTCTGAACCTCACACAGTCTAATAAGACTGAAGACACTTTTCAGCTCGCTTTCGCACGCACAAATGTAATCGTCACGGATTGTTGAGATAACTTGCTCTATTTAAGTCGATTCTAGGCTTTTTAGAAATTCCTACATGTGTGTATTTATGTGAAGTGTGTGTGTTTGTGTAGGTGTGGTTATTGCAACAGATCCAAAAGATGTTTTTTCTCCTGTTCATCTAAACTTGCATCTGCTTGCAACTGTTCTCTTTTCATTTTAAGAATGTGTTGATTGATAAAGTATTTGTTCAATACTTGAGGATTGATACTATGAGCACCATCGATTTTACCTAAACAAGTCTCTTTATTGCCACAAGCACAATCGAAAGGTTGAGACATTTGCCATTCTGTACTTGGATAGACTGTTCGAAACACACCCACCAAAAAAGTGTTTTGATGTTAGTATATGGAAAAGAAGAAAGGAGAGGGAAGGGAGGAGACTTACAAAAGGTTAAAATGTCACCTTTTTCGATTTTTTTAGCAGCAACCGCTTTCCAAGATGATTTATCTTTAGCATCTCCAATCACAAAAGAAACGTTAGGGTCACAGGAGTGATTACAATATAAAAGATCGGAGTTGAGTTCGATATGAGTTGAAGGACCTGTTTGAACTGTAGAGTAGGATTTGGTTGAAGCGAAATCGGCGTGAGGAGAGAAAGGGGTGATAAGATCACCACGAGCAAAAGATTGAAGAGAGATGAGGTGAGAATTGTAAGAACCGTTGTTGAAGATTACTCGAAGAAGTGAAGGATGTGTTGGGGTGTGATGCAGTGAGGCAAGTGCTCCATCGCCTGCGGTGAGATGACCTTGGTAGGAGGAAGAGGTGGTGGTAGCGGGGGTAGGGTTTGAGGTCATCATTTTTTTGGGAGCAAGGAGAATGAGAATGAGGATGGATGAAGGAAAGGAAAGACAGAGGAGTAAAGGGAGAAGGAAGGAGGGAGGAAGAAGACTCGAAGCCACAAATAGAAGATCCGAGAACCGAATGGGTAACTCATGTTGAAAGCGGAGAGACGGGCTTTGACGGGCTGTGCACATGTCCACCCGCACACACACACACACACACACACACACAACAAAGCTTCTCTCCAATTGGCACACTGTTGGTTGAAGGACGACGGGCGATCCTTGATCTCGGCTGTGAAACTCCGCTTCTTTCGTTGATCCTCTCTAACCCGCTCGACGAAGTGCCTAATGATCATTTCAGATTGACCTCGAGATTCTTGGAAGACCCACAGACGATCAAAGAACAGGTTCATCACGGAAGGGATTATCAGTCAGGCTCAGATCACTTCGGGTAGATATGATCAAGAGATCAAGAGATGCATGAAACACACACAAACATACTGTACACACACAAGAGACTTGGAGAAGTAGTGTCCGACGATCTTTGGGTTGTGTCGTACGATGCTCCTCTTTGCACAGCACAAAAGCGGCCAAAAGTCTCCGGCGTAAACACGTTTCCGGTTGAGCCGGAATTTGTTACTGTATTTGTATTGCGCACAGACACTGTTTGTTTCTTTGTTTGTTTTGATTCTTCCAACCGCACGATAGGTTATTTTCATTTATCGTTGTTCTCACACTCGATCTGACACTGGTCTTCTTGGCGAAAATGCGCCGAAGTGTCTCCACAACACTTCTTCTTTCTTTCTGCTTTCTACCACCAACTTCGTCGGACTCGCTCAGCATCAAGATGTCAGATCCCACACCTGCACAACATCCACCTGCAAATACAGCTTCCAAGGATGATGATGTCGCTCCTGGCGTCAACTTAGAACGTAAAGCCAGAAAAGAAGCTCAAAAAGCTCTAAAAGCGAAACAAGCTGCAGACAAAAAAGCCGCTGCCCAAAAAGCCTCCTCCTCCTCCTCCGCGTCCGCCGCTGCCGCAACTTCTTCTCAGCCGAAATCAGCATCATCATCATCATCATCATCATCATCCAAGCGCAAACCGCAATCCGCAGAAGAACAACTCTCTCGAGCATTAGCGTACATTCTTCGTCATGGAGCAGAAAAAGAAGGACTATCTATCCGATCAGATGGATACATCTCCCTTCAACATGTATTAGAACGACCTCGGGTGAAGAGTGTCAATATGGCCCAAGCTGATTCTTCCTCTGCTGCGAGAAGACCTGGATTGGAAGATGTAAAAAAGATTGTGCAAAGTAACGACAAGAAACGTTTTGAATTAAAACAGCAAGATGAAGAATGGTTAATTCGAGCTGTTCAAGGACATTCTCTAAAATCAGTAAATGAGATGGATCATGTAGCTCTAACTTTGCAAAACTATCGAAAAATTCTGTCTACTTCTGATGGTGATGCTGAAGACGAGGACTTGGAAGATGAGTTAAATTCAAGATTAAATTTAGACGAGAAAGAAGAAGAAGAAAAAGTTCAAGTGATTCATGGAACCAATCCAACCGCTTGGAATGAAATCTTAGCTTCGGGTGGATTAAAAGTTATGAATCGAAATCATATTCATTTAGCCAAAGGTAAATTTGGTGATAAAGGTGTGATTTCAGGTATGAGAAAAAGTGCAAATCGGTTGATTTTTATTGATATTGGAAAAGCTTTAGAGGATGGGGTGGAGTTTGTGGTTAGTAGTAATGGGGTAGTTTTGACGGAAGGAGAGAAGGAGAGTGGGATGTTGGGTGTGAAGTATTTTAAGAAGGTTGAGGATGGGAAAGGGAATTTAATTTGGGAAAAGAAGCAGAAGCAGAAGCAGAAGCAAGAGGATGTATTGAGTTGATATGAATGAATTGCAATGATATAGAGAAGAGAGAGAGAGAGAGAGAGAGAGAAACGTTTGATTTTGAGTGTGTGAGGTGTTGATGTGAACAAATTCAGGGTCCAATTCGCACTTTTTCTTCTGAGTCTGAGAAACAAAAACCAAAAGAAAAGGAAAATATTACCCGAAAATCCTCCACTTTTTTTTTTAGAGCGACAACAAAATTTGGTGTGACTTTTGGCTTCCTTCAACCTTCTTATCACCACCACATCGTCACCAATCAATACCTTTCCTTTCCAATCAAGGAAGGGAGAGGCAAACAGGGAGATGTCTACTCCAACAACACCAAAGCGATCTCTTGCCACAACATCAACATCATCATCATCATCCAGAAACACAATCGCAACACCTTCAACCCCGTCTAACTTTACTCTCATCCAAGACCTAGACGACCCTACGTCTACACCATCCTCTTATAAAACTGCTTTAGTTTCAAATGTTGATGCTAGTGGAGTAGGAGCAGGAGCAGGGGGAGGAGGAGGAGATGATTCAGCAGATGAAGATGAAGCTCCCGACTATCTTCGACTTCTTTCCAAAACCTCGTCTTCATCGACATCTTCCATTACTATTCCCAAGAGAGGAGAAAAAGATTTTGAACCAACTGGATTCGGTGGTCAAAGTAAACTTCTTCAACAATCTCGTGAAGCAATGTATACGGCTGTTTCTGGTGAAAGAAAAATTGGTTCTCGTTCGTTGGTTCGTGCTGTTTGGGATGGGAAAAGGGCAAGGGCGAGGTTGTTGGATGTACAAGGAAAGATTTTTGAAACGGTGGGTGTTGTTAGTAGAGAAAAGGTGGAAGGGAAGATGAGGGTTTGGAATGAATTGTTACCGGAAGAGGCGTTGTTCTTGGCTGAAAGAGGGAGTTTGCAAATCTACTCTTCTCTCGGATCAGAGGAAACAAGTGCAGAGGGAAAGGAAAAGGGAAAGTTGGAAGATGACGATCTCGTGCCAATGTCATTACAACAAGCGTTTGCAACTCTAATGCTTCCAGCTACAACTGGTGAGGCGGAGGATGAACCTTTGACAAGAGAAGCATATCTCATCTACGCTTATCTAAAAAGATTAGGCTATGTAGTACAAAGAGCAAAAATTATCGATGCAATTCGAGCTGCGCCAGTAAGTGCGAATGCACTGGCGAGAAAGAATCAATCTCAATCCGATGTTCAGGTACAAGGAGTTGTTGCGGATCACGAGAGGCCAATCAAGCTGGTTACGATTTGGGATGCTTTACTATACATACCAAGAAGATTGGCGCAATTAGCAGGAGATGCTGCAAAGCCGATGGTAAGATGGATTCATTTGGTGTACAGAAAGACTATAGGGAGATTTGTTGCGATTGTTGCAAGTAATGCTGCGAAGTTGATCGGTGGTGCGAGACAAGCAAGAGTAGGAGCGAATAGTGTCGGGTTCAACTTAAGTTTGGAAACAAGTATCGGTAGTCAACAAGATGGTCGACGTTTCTTAGGCGATAACGGAAATGTGAAATGGGATAGTTACGATGCGATCTTTTCCTCGTTACAAATCATACCTTCTGGTCATGATTTTCACCTTCCCTCCTCTTCCTCCTCTCCATCTTCTAGTACTATAATGAAGCAACCATCTCAACCTCAATCCAACACTTCCCATCTCAAGCCATTCTATTACGCCTATCGACCAGCTACATCGTATCGTAAATCGCATCCACCACCTCCTGAATTCCGTATTATCATACTCAACTCTCGCATCACACCTCTTCCATCGATTTATCAATTCGAGTCCATCTTTGCACAGATTCCCATCCCTGGCTCCGATGCTGAACTCTTTTCTTCCCTTCCCTCCTCCTTTTCGACTGAAGGATCGATGACAGAACAAGAAGTGAAAGAAAGAGTAGAGTATGAAAAACAACTCAAAGCTTCTAACGAAGCTAAAAATAGAGCAGCTTATGGTAAGTTTAGTGATGGAAAACAGAAATTCTTGCGTGAAAAAGCTGCAGTTAGACAAGCACAAATTGAAGAGAGGAAATTAAAGCAAAAGGCAAATTTGAGTTGGTGGAGAAGATGGTGTGAGAGTAGTAAGGTGGGAAGAGGAGTGTGGAAGTTGGTGGTATTGGATTGGGAGGTTTTGAGAAGCGTGGGGAGAGTGTTTAGACATTGTCCAGGTTGTTTTTGGGTTGAGAAGACGGGTTGGCAAGGTAAAGGTGGGAAAGGGGGAAAGGGACGCAGCAGCAAGCCTTTGGGAGCTAAAGGCGGAGGAGGAGGAGGAGGTGGAAATGTTTTTCCACCTTTGAAGGCGGGACGAAGATCTGTGGTAGTAGCAGTGGTAGATGGAAGTATTACTACGTTGTTGAGATTTGGTGAGAGTGAATTTGCGAATTGGGCTTTGTACGGGAATATCACTCAACCTCATTCGCAAGTGTTACAAGGTCAGGAGAGTAAAAGAACATCAAGCACAGGTTAGAGTTTTCATCGTAGTCATCATCACGAGACCTTTCGAAATCACAGTATTATCATCGGGCATTTCCGAACGCATATTTTGACCGTAACTGATTGAGTAGTATATATGACTTTTGCCAAAGCGGGCGTACTAAAGAAAATGTTTTTTCACTTCTTGGAGAACAAATAATGTCCAACACCCCACTCGTTACCATCATTAGTAGCGAAGAATTCTGCACAAGCCAAATAAAAGATTCTAAATCTATAAAAAGTTTTCTCACCTTCTAACTCGCTACTTCCTTTTTTCTTTGCATCTTGTCTCAACATTTTTATCGAGTTAAACTTTTTCTGATTCTTATCCTGATTTACCAACCAATCCTCACAAGTTTTTGCATAATGTTTACCATTAACCCAC
Source organism: Ustilago xerochloae (assembly GCA_928856705.1). Taxonomy (NCBI): domain Eukaryota; kingdom Fungi; phylum Basidiomycota; class Ustilaginomycetes; order Ustilaginales; family Ustilaginaceae; genus Ustilago; species Ustilago xerochloae. The sequence goes on from CAKMXT010000014.1 coordinate 541,597, forward strand.
CAACTATCTTGAAGAGTAACATGTTGTTGGAAATGTTGAAAAAGATCAAAACTTGGCATTGTACCACCTGTAAAGAAATTTTGAGCCATCCAACCATCTTCTTCTTCAAAATGATAAGGTGTAGTTCTATGACAAAAGATATGAATAAAAAGTCTGGATTGTTGATCATCTTTAAGCCAAGAAGAAACTTTTTGAAAAAGAAGAGAGTAATTTTTCATATGTTCAAACATTTCTATACTTAAAATTCGATCGAAAGAATTTTCAGCGAATTGATAGATTTTAACATCTCCAGTATGAACTTGAAGATTGTTAAAACCTTTTTCGGAAGCAATTCGATCGATATGAATCTTTTGAGTTTTGGAATTGGATAAAGCCTGAATTCTAGAATTGGGATATCGTTCAGCAAGGTAGAGAGAAAGAGAACCCCAACCACATCCTAAATCCAAAACATCTTGACCATCTTTAAGACCTGCTTTTTCACAGTAAGAGTTCAACATGGCTTCCTCTGCTTGGTCGAGAGTTTCATTTCCATTTTCGTAGAGACAGCAAGAGTATTTGGCACGTTTACCGAGACAAGAAAGCATAAAGGAAGTGTCAACTTCGTAGTGTTGAGAATTGGCTTTGTCTTGTTCAATGGCGATTTCGCGGGTTTTGAGCGAAGAGATGTACTCCTTTTTGATGGAAATGTGACGACCAAAGTCATCTTCAGGTTTGGCAAGCGAGCGGATACGTTGTGCGTTGAGAAGACGGATGGCTCGACGAAGAAGCGGGTCGGGTAGATAGCCGCGATCGAGAAGTTCGTAGATCTGATTCATTTTTGAAAATGAATGAGAGGAGATGTCCAAGGATGAGGTCCCAAAAAGTAGTGATGATGGTAGAAGTGGAACGTTGAAGGGGGGATGCAGAATGGAATCATAAGCGGATTCTCAGGGTCCAAGAAGAGATGATCAACTTACTGTTCGTCTGCTTTGCTGCAATGCGCACGGCCTTAGCTAACTGCAATTCAGTAATGAAAGCGATGTGCTGCACGTTTGACACTTCCGCGGATCGGAACTTGCACCAAATGCTGCATCTCGTGCATTTGCAAGCCGAGTTCCGAAAATCTTGGCTTTTGCCAACTTTAACATACCAGCCAATTTTGTGTTGGTGTTGGCATTGCAGCTCGAGTTGCATCGGCTTCGGCTCTCAGTCGGCAACGAAAGTGACACTCTTTCCACCATCACCATCACAAACAACGATGACTCCAATCGAATCGGATCAATACCGACAATGACAGCATAACTTGCGAGCCTCACTCGCGGACTGAGCCGCTCCTCTCCCTGTTTCTCTCTTCGAATTGAACATGGAAGCTTCTTCTTCTTCTTCTTCACAGCCACAATTTGGCCAGGCTACGACCACGAGCGGACAAGCCGATGCTCATTCACCATTCGGCACTACCGAACAACGGTCAAGTGTCCCGTTTGCGCATGCTGCTGCATCGGCTCCAATTCCTGCCATTGCAGTCACAAGAACCAACACGATGCCACTCACGACACCAACCCAACAAAACGTCTCCTCACCACCATCACCACCAGCACCTTCGCAATCAGCTTCAGACTCGGCCGCCAATACAGGAACTCGCAATCGAACCAGAACACGAAACAACCCAACAGATGCCAGTCCAGACAGTGCCACCTCCACCACCTCTGCTGCTGCTGTCGACATTGATCAAGCAGAAAAGCAACACCAGCAGCAACGAGACCACACCAACAATGGCAAGCGCAAACCCAAATCCATCACCCGTGCTGCGCGATACTGGAACAAGCTCGCCAAACATGTCGGTCTCGATCCAATGCCTTGGTATTTTGCTTGGATTGGCCCCACTTTGACATGGCCAAAACTTAAGCCCGTCATTCGATCCGCTTTGCTAGCTTGGATCTGTATGCTCATCTTTCTCATCCGTCCTGCTGAGCGAGCCTTGGGCAATGCTTCTTTTCTCGTCCTCGTGGGTGCCTTCATTCAGCCAGCAGAAGTACCTTTGGCTGCCATCGTCGAGCGAGAGTTTTTCACTCTTCTCTTTGTTTGCGGTGCCTGGGCTTGGTCCATCATCGCCATCGCCATCTCCTATGCCGTTCGCACCAACAAGCTTCCTCGTGCCCAGACCAATATCCAGCGTGCCATTCAGGGCGATTATATCGAAGCTCGCGTCAGCATCGTTTGCGCCGTCTTTCTCGCAGTCGGCTCAGCTGTAGTGCTATATGTCAAGATTCGTTTTGGTCCAGGTCCTTTCCTCTTTGCATCCGTGCTCAGCTGCATTCTTCTCAACATTTGCTTAACCTACGCTCCTCTCTACCCTTTCCCTTTTTACACCTTGGGCCAGTCCGTCGTCGTACCTCTTGCCGTCAAAGCGGCTGTCAACATTCTTCTCAGCATCCTCTTCTTCCCCAAGTCGGTTAACTCCCAATTTGTCGAGCGTCTCGTCGCTGTTCTCAATCCTATCGCAGATGCATGTGGTGATCAGGTCAAGCTCTTGCAAACCTCACCCCTCGACACTCCTTCGAGTCCAGCATCAAGCGACGACCACCAGAATGGCTTCAATTTCGAATTCATTTCCAACAAGCTGTCAGCTGCCGAAGGTGGGTTGATGCCGCTTGCAATGTCTTCGCGTCTCTTGACACGTGAAATCTCCTTTGGTCTCGCCAACGGAGATGATCTCAAGGCGTTGGAACGCTTGACACGCTCTCTCATTGCTCCTGCCGATGGTTGGGCGTACTACTATGCCTCCATCAAGGCCGACATACAGTCCGCACACTTTCCCAAAACCCCCGTTCCATCGCGTCTAGCTACACCTGCTCTTACGCCAGCCATCACTCCAAGGACGTCTGCAGAGCATTCCAGAGACGCTTCCGAGTTTGGCCATGGTCTTCACTCAGCTTCAGTTCTAAAACATCCTCCATCGCGACCACATTCTCCCGCATTGACGTCTCTCACACCTGTTGCTTCATCAGCGCCAGCAGTTGCAGCAGCTACTAGTTTCAGCCCAACGCCTGGGTTATCTGCTCATCACCACGACGCATCCCACATGTTGACCGCCCATGTATCCGGTACTTCGACTCCTCACCGTGAATCTCCCCTGCATGGACAGATTTATCCCGACGACACTCACGACTCGAATCACGCTGCCAACTTTCGTCAACTCGATGAGCATCCCTCTGTCCAACCTGGAAACGAGCTTGCCTCTTCTCGCTTCCGTAAAATAACAAAGTCCATCGCTGCTGCTGCTTCACGCAGCTCCTCTCCCCGTCGCTGGATCCATCAAACTCATCACAGCTCCGCTGACGTTCGAGATCATACGAATCACCATGCATGGGATAGACCTCATCAGCTTCTACATAATTTCGTTCACAAACGCGATCCTGCCCCCGTTGCCATCTGGGAATCCATCCGATTCGGCAATCTCGAGACCTATCTGCACACGTCGGCTTCCAATTACATCACAGAGATGTTCGCCCAACTCATTCGCGAGACGTCGTCGGATCTTCTCACCTCCAATGCCGAAGCTGTACGACACATCGTCGCTTGGCTGAAACATCTCAACTCGAACCGATACAGGTTTCTTCACGACCGCTTCTTTATCTCAGCAGACGCTCGGGCCGAAAAGGGACGCAAGCAGGCGGAGGAAACAGCAAGAGTCATTGCTAGCGTCCAAACAAAGCTGAACGAGTTCAGGAACGATACCAGGCTCAAAGTGCTAGATCCGTATCGAGACGCTCTCAAGGCGCAGGAGGAAGCTGCACTGGAAAGCGGTAACGATCTTGCTGCTGAGCTCGATTTGCGTACTGGACCCGGTGAGATCGGCAAGATTCATCACCGATATCTCTATCAAGCATGGCTGCATCAATTCCATACGATCAGCTTCACTGAGAGGCTGCTGTCGTTGCTACGGGAAGTTGAAACCATTCAAAAGCAGAGAACTGCCGCGGCGATGCACTATCCACATTGGCCAAGGATCTTTTCGGTAGATGCGTGGAAGAACACGTCCGGAGGCGAACCACATGAAGCCGACGAGCCAGATGGAGATCCGGAACATATTCCTGACATCACGAATGATACGCCTGTTGCCTCGAGACAGCGTAGTCGCAGTAGTCAGACTGTAGTCGAGAATGACGCTTCAACGAATGATAGCAGCCAGGGCAAAGAGGAGAAGCGTCAGAGAAGCAATTGTGGCGGTGAGATCGGGGAATCGCGGCGCCACACTCAAGCTCATGCGCACTTTTCCAATGATGACGGGCCGGATCATGCATCTAGTGCGGACGTAACTGTGACGGATCCCATCGTTGATCTTGGTTCGACACGTGCGCGAGATCCGGATGCGCTCGACCCGGAAGGGTTTCTTCAGGTTGTTGGTCATACCTTTTACTTTTGGATCCGACGCCCTTTCCATGGCAATTCTCTGTTTGGTGTCAAAGCGGCTGTTCTCATTGCGCTCGTCTCCCTGCCAGCTTATATGAAGTCTTCTGCTGGTTGGTGCTATGACAATCGTGCTATTTGGGCGATTTTCATGGCGCAACTTACTTTGGCTCGTTTTCGAGGCGAGACCGCTTTTGCACTGCTTTCTCGAATTCTAGCCACTGTGATTGGTGCCGTGTTTGCTCTCATTATTTGGTATATCTCAACTGGCAGTGGCCGTGGCAATGCATATGGACTTGGAGCAACTACGGCGGTTGCTTTCCCCATGGTGATGCTATTCAGGATTTACTTCCCAGGTCCGCCGATCACGCCGATCATTGCGTCCGTCACAACTGCACTGATTGTGGGATACAGTTGGAAAGATGTTACGAATCCAACACCTGGTGCTCCCGGTTTCGGATGGGATACGGCATGGAGAAGATTTGTTGCCGTGGTGATTGGTGTAACAGCAGCATACATTTTTAGTTATCTGCCACCCAGCTCGACGTTGAGGCAGTATCAGAGATTGTCGCATGCGGCTACGATTGCAGAGTTGGGCAAAATTTATTGTGCTGTGGTAGGAATCGCTAGCCATCCGCAGCCACAGACGCAGCAGCAGCAACAACAGCAGCAGCAGCAGTATCAGAGCGGTGCAGCAATAGGCGAAGGAGGAGAAAGGGGAGTTACGACAAGGCATACACACATGCGGTCAAGGCCAGGATCAAGACGACCTTCGTTGCATCTACATCATTCGGATACGCCTCATCTGACCAATAACAACGCATCCTCCAATCAGCAGCAGCAACAACAGCAGCAGCAGCAGCCAATAATTCACACCCATCCATCGTCCGAGCTTGTTCGTAAGCGAATCATTGGTATCCGTGCCAAACTTCGAAGACTAAGTATGATATCCGTCAACGTCACGTACGAGTTTTCGTTACGAGGACATTGGCCTGCTGCAAGATATAAACAATTGTTTGAAGTTCAAATGCAAATTTCTAAACTTCTTTCTCATTGTCTTGCAATTCTCGAGCGACTTGGTCCCGCTTACTCCATTGCATTACTTCGACGAACAAGATTTCTCGATCCTCGTTTCTTAGGAGATGTAGTCAGTGTAATCAGTATGTGTTCAACAGCTCTTAAAACAGCTGAACCTCTACCACAAGTTACACCTTGTCCTTTAGTTGATAGATTTATGGAGACTCCACATGGTTTTAATACTTATTTACCTTCAACTACCACATCGATGGAAGAAGAAGGAGGAGGTGGAATATCAGAAATACTTTCAACACTACCAAGTAAAATCACTTTGGAAACGCTACAAGATGAAGAATATATGTCGTTTTCAGTAGGTGTAGCAACTTTATTTGGGTTAATTATGAGAATTGATAAGCTTTGTGTAACGGTTAAGGAGTTGGTAGGTGAAAGTTATGCTGTACCTGTGGATGTGGCTAGGATGTTGAATCCGCATTACAATCAGAATAAGCAACAGTATCAGTATCAGGGTGGTGGTTATGGTGGTTATCATCATCACAACAATGGTCACTGTTGAGATATTAGAGAATGTAAAATGTACTACTATTTATATAATTGCAATACTACTCTACTGTAGTGTTATTGTGTTAGCGTAAAGACAATGTTGTTCTGTGTGTGTGAGATTTAGTCGATTTGCATAACGTCTTCTTCGATTCGTGCTGCTGCTGCTGTTGCTGTTGGGGCTGAGAATCCATTCGATGATGAAATGTTCATTCTCTGTCGTTTCGGAGATCCTTCTCGTTCGTATTTATCATTTCTCTATCAGAACCGAACCCGACAAAAGGACAAGAAAATCGAATTGTTAGTTATTCCTACCATCAGCGCCTAAAGGGGTTTTGTTTACGACTTACTAACAATATTCTTTAACCATTTTGGCATAGGTTTTGTCGTTGTCGTTGTTGTTGTTGTATCTTTAGCCATCATATCTGAATTAGTGGTTTCGGGTTGGGGTTGATCGAAATTTGGAGGTGGTGGTAATTCTCTTGCTTGCCTTTTTAATTCTGATTTCAAAGGTGCTAAATAATTACTCGAATTCATAGCATTATCATCCCATTTAACATTTACAACAGCACTTGGTATCAAACCTAATTCTCTCAATGTCTTTTTCTCACCTTTTCTATATTCAACTTTAGGTGGAGCTGTATATAAAACTTTCCCTTTTCCTTTCACCTCTTCTTGCAAAGAATCATCTAAAAAGTTATAAACTTTTGTGATTGTATCAGATTCAGTAAAATCACCTTCTAACAAAGTGCGATCCGAAAATCGAATACGTATTTTGACGTTGGTGAAAATTCTAGTGCGGGAAGAGAAAAGTTGTGCTTCTTCTTTCTCACGAAGAGAACGGGTTAAAAGTGGTGCATCGGGACCATGACGTCCGAGAAGTGTGGAACGAAAGGCTGATTTGAGTTGTTCGGGTGTTGGTTTTAGTTCGTCTTCTGATGGTGGTGGTGGGATTCGGCTTGAGGATGTGGTTGAAGGAGGAAGATAGATTCTTGCTATTGGGTTAGAGGAGGAGGAAGAAGTTGAGGGTTTGGAATCGTCATTGGTTGGCATGTTGTTATTGTTGATATCTTTGCCTTCGTGGTCGAGCTGCTGGCTGTCGATGGAAGATGTGGATGATGGTGGGATGGTTTGAAGTGAGTAGTGAAGTGTTGGTTAGGCTTTGGGTTTGAAGTGAGGTGGAGGACAAAGCGCTAACTGAGCTGCTCAGCCAGCAACGCGTCAGTCCGAGTCCCGCAATGCAATGCCTTTCTCAAAAGTTGTTAGAGCGACACTAATTGCAATTTCCCGCCTTTTTTCCCGGCAAAGAAACCGAAATCGAAGAAACCAAACCAAAAAGACTTTGGATAGCCGGATTCGGTTCTGTTTTCCACTACCATCATTACCATACACAACACCATAGATTTCCGTCCGTCACAATCATGTCCTCACAGCAGCCTCCCACTCTTTCCGGCTATACCCTTCTCCCAGCCACTGAAGAGCAAGACCATATCGCAACCCAACGCGAATGGGTCGAATGGGGACAACCTCTACTTACCCTTCCACAATTCATCACGCGTGAAAAAACCGTTTTGGGAACATCCGATTTCTCTATCACTCGACGTCGAAGATGGGTATTGGTTCCCACATCTGATCCCACAACAAAAGATTTCTTGTCTGCTTGTGAAACCTATCGACGTCCGATATTGATCAAGAGACCAGAAAAGCAAGTTGAAAGGGGATTGAGTTATTCGGTTTGTTCGGTGTTTGTACCCGAGGAGAAAAGAAGGAAAGGTTATGCGGGGATTATGATGAGTTTGTTACAGATGAATTTGAATCCCGAGCGGAAATTGCCGGAGAGTACGGGAGAGATGCAGGACTGTGCTGCGTTGGTAAAAGGGTTGAAGGAAGAGGATGGCGAATTGAGGGATGAGGGAGGGTATGGTGGAAATGCAAGTGTTTCTTTTCTTTACAGCGATGTAGGAGAGTTTTACTCCAAGTTCGGATGGAACGTTGTTGGAAATCGACATATCGAATGGACTCCCCTTACCACACAAGACAATGCCAACTCTCTTCCAGAAGGTGCGAAGTGGTTGCAACCGCACGACTTGATCGACATCGGTGCAATGGATAGAAATTACCTCCTATCCATGCTCCAACAATCTTCTTCCTCTTCGGACGACACAAAGATCAGGTTCTGCCTAGATGATGCTCAAGCAACATCCTGGCGTTGGCTTATCAAACGATCTTCTTATTACGCTGAAACTCTCTTACCCGCCTCTGAGCCTAAACCTTCGCATTTCGGCTTGTTCCTTCCCCACACCAACAACGAGATTGAGGAACCAAGCTATGCAATCTGGATGTACGATTATATCGAACGTAAGGTTGCTATTTTACGCCTTCGTTGTGCTTCTCGTGATGCGTTCGATACGTTGATCGGTGCAGTGAGGGGTGAAGCAGCGAAATGGGGGATGAAAAAAGTTGTTGCCTGGAATATAGATCTCAGCATACTTGGAGAAGAGCTGACCAAGGAGGAAGAGAAGGAATTGGAAATGGGAGAAGAAGTGCACAGATTCGGAGGAAAGGTTGTTGGAAGAAAAGGTGATGGAGCTAGTCTGCCTGCGATGAGTTGGTACGGTAATAGGAAGAAGGGAGAGGAGGTAGAGTGGGTTGCTAATGAGTATGGCTGGTGGTGCTAGCGCTCGTCTGAACTGGCCCACAGATAGATGGGCTGCGTATCATGTAGGTACATTGCTTGGTCTTTGCAAATTCACAGTGCAATCTCACAGCAATACATTCCTGAGGCGCACTCAATAAAGATGGTGTCGATGACCACTTTGCATGAGTTGAATCATCTCGGTATGGCGGCGAATGGATCGTGTAGCATGATAACCATACCTATCAGATCTGCTGCATTTGACTGACGCATGTCATGATCGAATTGCAACGTGTGCTATCACAGGGCAGTAGTCACATACAACTGAAGAGAAGGACAGTGCTGCATTGATGGTTTCGCAAAGTGATATACAGTATGAATACACACACAAAAGTATGAGCATGTGAGAAGAGCGGCAGCGAGACGCGTCTCTAAAAATTGGCGCTTCGGACGCTGTCAAACAAAGCGGCACAGCGCGCGTGTGTATGTGTGTGTGTGTGTGTGTTGATGTGTTGGTCTCGAAAAAAGAGCGTTCGGACCCTTTGCACAGTCAAATGAAGTCGATACAGTATCAATGTGTCACTCTTCTCATCGCACAACCATCATCACAGTCTCCAGCCACGGTTGATGCAATTGGCACCATGTCAACTCAGTCACCATCACCGAAACGCAAACCAGCTCAGATACCACCACCCTCCAAAGGCATCACGCCCATTACATCGCTTTCCTCACCCAAATTCTCTTTTCGAGCTGCATTAGTTCAACATAAATCCAAACTCGCCTCTTCTTCTACCAAATCAGCTGTTGAGATTAGCTCAACTTCGCAGGATAGCAAACTTATCAGACCAGTACGCAGTGCTGCCAGTAGTAGCATTCCTTCTCTCCGCGGTGCTCGTGCAAGATTCAACTCCACCTCGTCAAACACCTCAACCCTGCCAAGACGAAGAGATGTGGATGGTACAAGTCCAGAGACTGGGGCCACGCGCGCCTCTTCATCACTAGGAAAAAGACCAACGCACGATGCGCCGATTCCGGATAGCAGCTCGATAAGTGACTTTGGCGCTATCCTGCGACCGTGTGCGCCAACACTGGGTAAAACGAATAGCAAGCTTCCTGGCCCTCCCTCTGCGCGATCGCAGTGGACGGCTGCTTCGGGCTCCATCAAAGCTCTGCCGAGTCCGACGACGACGAAAGCGCCTCGAAAGGTCGCCAGGGGGGAGAATGCGGCTGAAGTTCATGCAGGACCTCCTTCGGATGTTAGCAATGTCAGTATTGGCTCTAGCTCCCGACTTGGAGCGGCGGGAAGGAGTCGAACTATCAGTGCTACATCAACAGGATCCATTGCAGTTTCGATCAGCGGTGGTACAGTGACACGTCCCAAGATCGGAACCCTGCCCAAGCCGAAGCCAAAGCCGAGATTGGTGCCAAGAAAAACGTTGCTCGATGAAAAGATGTGGAGTGAATTGAGACAGTCCAAGCAACAAAGTGGCCTAGTCTTGGATGGAATGGACGGCCAAGACTTGGACTCGGAGAGCGATGAGGATGATGAGCCAGAGGAGGACGATGAAGGTGAGGGACTCGATGTTTCTAGGATTCGAACAAAAACGGTTGCGTCCAGAGAGAGCAAGATGATGCCTCCGTCATCAACAGCAGTTTCGGCTATGGTTGGAGGGAACGGGTCGAGAATTCCAAGCATAGGCAGCACCAGCACCAGCACCAGCAACAGCACCAGCGCATCACAACAAGGAGCAAAGCGAAGATCTTCGAGCAATAACATGCATTCCACTGCTGCTGACCGAGGCGAGAAGGAGAATATTTCGCACTCGATCGCAGCCGGAGGGGTCCGTGATTCAAAGCAGAATCTCACAGCATCACTAGGACGAGCTCGAGCGAGCTTGCCCCTTTCCGTGACGCAGGAAACAACTCCATCTCCCCAACCTCTTCCGTCCTCTTCAAGCAAGTCCACTTCTCTCTCAGCCCTTCGTTCGAGAGGACTTCAAACCGACTCTACCACCATCAAACCTAACATTCCCACACGAGCAAGCAAGCAAGACCTCGGCATCAAGAGTTCTATCATCCAAGCCAACCCTGTTCATCCTTCAATCATGGCTTTGCAAGCTGGTAAACATCAACCAATAAGTACGCCCGAAGCGCTCATCAAGGCGAAGAAGAGGTTGAGCGGTGCGCTGCTTTCCTCTTCTGGGTCGAGTTCTTCGCTGTCAAACGGGATTCGAGGGAGCAAGGAATCGCCGAGTTTGGGAAGGTCGCAGAGTGTTTCTAGTCGGATCGGGGTGTTACAAAGGAGAGAGGTGCAGCGAACGCCAAGGAAAGAGGTAGAAGTGGGGAAAAAGGAGGTAGTGACCAATGCAGCAGAAGGAGCAGGAGAATGCCTGGTAAGGTCTGGATCGAGATCTCCGATAAAATCTTCTCTCCTTCTCTTTCCGACGACCGTCAGCGAGGATGTACAACCTTTGCAGAAGAAGCAAAGCTCACCAGAGCAACAGTCTGTTCTAGACGGAACGCAGCGCAATCGCGTGCTTTCCTCCACGGAAATCGACGCGAATCTAATGGCTAGTCTGAAGGTGGTTGCTGGCAAAGCGAATCTTGATGTGCAGGATTTGCTTGCGGAGAGAGCAGGGAAGGAAAGAGAGGAGAGAGGAAGAAGGCAGGCTTCGGAAGAGCTAGAAGCGCTGGATGTGTCGGTTGATTTAATGGCGTTGGATCTTGCGGCAAATGCTTCTCCTTTTTCCGAAATGAGTGCATTGCGATCGCCGAAGGAAAGTCTCGAGACACCTGAAAGCGTTATACATCAGAAAAGCGAGCAAGGATCAAAAGATAGGGAAGAGGAGGAGGAGGAAGAAGTTACAGACACATCCTGCGCCTCACCCTCCCTTCTTGCCGCAGCAGCCAAGCGTGTTCAGCCCAAACTGGAATCCCAACCAGTCGAAACACCAATTCGCAGAGGCGCAGGCGGATATCGAAACATCCCTTCAATCCCATCCACTCCCTTCCCCACATCATTCTCTCCCACGAAAAAGAATTATCCACCCTCGGCAACAATGTCAGCAAAAACCAGACTTCGTCTCAAAAAAGCACTACGAGAATCACTCACTTTCGAAGCTCATCTCTCTGAAACGAACGACGACGAACGGTTGAGGAATAGTCGAAGCTCAATGTTACTTACTACCGATGATGCTTATTTGGATGATTTGGTTGAAGCTGTGGGTAGGATTGGATTGGATGATGTTCAAAAAGGTTCTCCGGGTTCAATTCATGCTGCTGATGATGCTGTGGTGTGCGTGGAGGAAAGTGGTTCTTATGGTGATGCTTCAGTTGAAGCTCCAGTTCGTAATGCAGGCGCAGAATCGACCTTTGCTGCTGGAGGGGAACCTTCAGAATTGCAAACTCAACTTTCAACTGCCTTAGAAGAACTTGCTTCTCTCCGCACAGCCCTTGAACTTTCTCAAAATCAGACAGCTGACCTTGAGTCAAGACTACAATATCAAACCATTGCCACTGAAAGGAAAATCAAGATTCAACAAGCTCTAGAAATTGACCTTGACAAAATAAAAACACAAATGGCAGGTTCGGAGTGGGCTACAGCGAAAAGGGAATGGGAAAGAGCAAGAATGGAAGCTTTGGCTGAAATGGAAGATGTGAGAGTTCAGGCGGATGCTATGTTAGTTTTGGGCGAGCAGATGAGGTTGTGGGAGCAAGTGGTTAGAGGGATTGGTGTGTAGATTAGTGTAGTTCTTTCGTGAATGCATGAGAATGAATTTGATGCTGCGATCGGGTGAAGTATGTACAGTGTCTGCAGCAAGGTCAATATCTTTGACTGTTTTGTCTCTGCTCAAATTGAAGGTGACGTTTGCCTCAGTCTTTGTCTCGTCTGAGGGGAATCTCTGCGGCTTTGACTTGAAGACGCTGAAATGTCAGCCTCAGGACAAATTGAGCTGTCGTCTGGCCGAGATACGAGTTTGGCATTGGTGTTGCCGTTCTTGCACGTTCAGGAATTCCATCGTTTGTAGTCTGGCGTCACCAAGCACAGGCGAGATAGGGGTCGGTTGTCGCAGTTGTTTTGATCCTACAGTAAGTAAGATCAATTTGGCGTTGACTGCCGTAGCACAATGCGGCTGCCAAAAGGGGCGTCTTCACATGGCAGAATACAATGAGTCTGCGGCTGAGCCAGTCCGCAAGTTTGCGTGTATTCGGAACGGCTTACTGAGAGGCATCAGGGGCAGGAAGTGTCAAATGAAACAATGAAATGTACCTGATCAACACAGCCACCAACTCGTCAACGCTTGCAGGGGACTGGCGTTGCCATGGCGACGTGACAAAGCGCCAGCTTTGCAAGAGGGACTTTCTTTCTCGATATCCTAAACACTGCCGTGAATGGAACAAAATCTTCACTTTACGTTGTTACCATTCAACGTCAAGACTGATTGGTTGGTAGGAGAATCAATGGGGGCGTCGGACCAAACCCACCACCCCTGGATCTGCCTAATGAAGTTGAATCGTGGTGTTCGAAGATCGATATCGCAGTTTGTCGGCCCGGTTGCACGGTGTGTTCATTTGTAAGTTTGGCAAATGAACCCACCTGTGTCTAAGCCAGACCACGCTTGTTTTAACAACCATCGAAGGCTTTTGGGCAGCGTGTGTCAAGGAGGCACACTCTCTCTCTCGAAGATATAAAGTTCGCCGACTACGTTACGTCCCTTCCCTTTCCTTTCCGCATCGACCTTCGCTCCTTCCTTTTTTGTTTTCTCACTTTCTTTTCAACTTCTTCGCTCTGGCAGCAAGAGGAAAAAGCTTGTTTTGTATTCCAAGATGGCACGTTTTGCTCGGCTCTTTAGCCCTCCCTTTTCCCTACTTCTCCTTTCCCTTCTCTCCGTTGCCTCTGCTCTCTCCATCGAGAAGCCTACTCCTCAACCAGACCATCGCTCAATTGATATCTCATCCGTGTTCCCTCAATACTACAATCCTGCCACGGCCAAAATTTGCACTCGCAATGGACTCAGCCCTTCCTCCTGTCGTCCGGATGACAATCTCGTGCAGCTAACCTCTACTCAACGCTCCGCTTTTGCCGAGATGCTAAAGGGTCCTGCTAGTGGTCCAGGTGGAATCCAGCGCATCGTCTATGTCATGCTGATCCAACTGAACAAAGCTCTTCATCCCCAGGGAGATGGTCATGGTCACGAGAATGTCAAGGATTACCTCAACCACAAGGTGGGACATGACAAAAGTGCAAGTGTAAAGCAGAGTGATGTAGACCCTAAATTTGAAGGTGAAAGAATTCGAAGAAGGTGGGGTGGGCCTTTGGTTAGCAAAGGTGAAGATGAATGTTACAGGAATTGGTTGAAGGGTGGTGGAAGTGTGGATACGTTGTTGAATGAATTGTATGTTAGGTTTGTTGCTGTTACGCAGGGAGAGAAGAAAGTTTGGAAGTTGGAGAGTCCGATCAACTGTGCCGGTCATACCTTGAAAAAGAGCAATGTCGAGAAGAGGGATATCGTGGACAAAAACGGAGATGGAATTCCGGATGACATGGTTGTTTATCATCCTGTTCATGGTAATCATCTGGAGGATCCTTGGAAGGATCATCCTTTGCGACAGTGTGAAGAGACTCCGCAATCTTCTGGCTTGCATGCTGGTGAATACAACCCTGGACTGGGCTGGAAGCGTAGTATCGGTTCTCGCTCTTCGATCGTACATGTTCACCATCACAAGCGCGGAGGAAAAAAGTCATCGGCGACGCAAAACGACGCTACTTCTAATGGAGTACTTCCTGGCATGGACGATGCCGATTACTCGAAAGGTTTGCCTTCCGCTCCTTCTGACCCTACCAATCCTCTTGCAACTTCTCCTTCCCCAGCTGGTACTTCTCAACCCCATGGTTTCGCCTCTTCAGTCACAGGCGGTGGCAATGTCCCCCCTGTCATTCCTAAAGACATTCACGAACTGGAACAACTTCTCACTGACCCTCATCCAAGAGTCATCCATCTCGACAAAGTGTACGACTTCCGTGGTACCGCCGGAATCTGCAAAGATTGCGCTGGTTGCGTTCCCGATTCTTACCCCAAATGTCCCGATAAAGGTCAACTGGCAGTAGACAACGGTCAAGGCTGGTGCAAAGGCAAACCTGCTCATTCTGTTACTTATGATAAAGCAGGTCTTACGCCTATCGAAGTGAAGAGTAACAAATCGGTGATTGGAGTCAATGCTCAAGCTGGTATTCGTGGTCGAGGTTTGATCGTTACCCATGAAAAGAATGTCATGCTTCAGGGTTTCACGATTGATCAGATTAACCCTCAGTATATCTGGGGTGGTGATGCGATCACCTTGCGCGATACAGATTTAGTTTGGATTGATCGAATTACTTTCCGTCTTATTGGAAGACAATTCATTGTCACTGGTTATGAAGCTGCTGGAAGGGTTACGATCAGTAACTGTGTTTTCGATTGCGAGACGCAATGGTCTGCTACTTGTGACAATTCTCATTACTGGACTGTTTTGGGATACGGCAAGTCGGACAAGGTTACTTTCTCAGGAAACCTCATGAAGCATTGTTCGGGACGCTCACCACGTATTGCCAATCCTGAAGACAAAGCGGGCGATAGTGTTTGGCATGTGGTCAACTCTGCTTTTGAAGTCAATAGCGGTCATAGTTTTGATATCGGTCCTGGTATCTCGGTGCTTATCGAAGGAAACGTTTTCCACAACATCAAGCAAACTTCTTTGCACGAGAGTAACCCAGGAAGAGCATTTGCTCCTGCCGATCAGGGTGTTTGCACACAGTGCAAGGGTATTTTGGGCAGAGATTGTCAGCCAAATGCGTACGATAAGGCGAACCCAATTCCTAGCACAGGTGGAGCTGGTGAGGTATTGAAGGATCTGAAAGAAGAAGATAGTGTTGTTGCGGCCAAACCCCCTGGTCAGGTAGTGGAGCTTATTGCGAAGAGTGCAGGACATGGAGGAATCGGAAGCGAGATTGCTAACGGAATCAACCCCGGAGGAGCAGGACGTGGGCACGTGGTCGGTGGTGATGCTTCTGCAGCTGGATTGGGCGATGGAAGTCAGCCTGAGGGTTATGATAATGGCGCTGCCGGTGGTGCAGGTGCTAACGGTGCAGGCTCAAACGGTGCTGTTGCTGGCGCCGCTGTGGGTGGTGCCGCTGGTGCTAAGAACCACGGCGCTGGCGCTGGTGCTTCTGACCCTCACAAGTCCGCAAGTCAGCCCAAGCAGCCTTCCATCGTTGGCGGTACAGACGCTTCTGTCAACACTGGTGATGGTGCGCAGATGGAAGGCTATGCCAAGAACGCTCCTGAACAGCTCCCTCGCGCTCATCATCAGCACCACAAGAAGGACCACAAGAAGCAGCAAAAGAAACAGCAGCAACATGGTCACTAGACGCTCTCCTCCGCATCGTTTCTCCCCTCCTTTACAAATTTGTCATGGTCGAAAATATTGTGTCCCCCTTTCCCCTCTTCCTCATTGTTGTAGTGCATCGTTGATCGATGTTTCGCACTTCAAATTCACTCCTTCCAATGATCATACTTTCTTTGAATCGATTTCGTGTACGTGCGTGTATATGTCTCAAGCAAGTTCCTCATCATCAAAGATGGCCACCTTTGCTTTTCCTCCCGTGTGTTTCGATATGACTCCCCTATTCATTGTAGCTGCAGCCAGCGGGAACCACACTTTACCTTTTTTGCTCATCACAATTGCTCCTCCCACACCTTTTTCTTCTCCATACATTCTGACTAGCTCCTTCATTTGTTCTTTGATCGCTTTTTCAAAGCTGTTCCCGCCAAACTGAATACGGTGTGTGAGAGAAGAAGCAAAGCTTGTTCGAAGGAAAAAGTCGCCATCACCTGTTCCACTAATTGCTACTCCAGTTTGTTTGGCATCCTGTGTCGAAAAGAGTCGAGAGAAGAGAGATGGCTTTGGGGAGGGGAAAGAGGAAGCCCAGAAACCGGAGCCTGTTGAAGGCGTATCACCTATTCTACCGGGAAATTTGTTCGTCTTACCACCGGTGGAAGTGGCAACGCTTAGATGACCATTTGAGTCGAGAGCAACTGCTCCAACTGTGCCTTGAGGAAGGAATGAAAGTATGTCTGCATATTGATCGAAGATTTGTTGATCTTCATGTTGGGCTTCTTCTTCTTTGCTGTCATTTTCATATCTAGGAGGCACATCCTCATTCTCTTCCTCGAGTTCGAAATCGAGCTTGATCTTCTTCGGAGGTAGGTCTCTAACGTGCTCATTCCATCGTCTCTTTGTGAAATAATACTCCTTGCTGACCCTCTTGGTCCCTCTTTCCCATCCAGCTCTCTCCGCGGGTAAACCGGAGTAGAAAGCATGGCCCCCTAGCTCCGCGTTGTGCTCCAACAGAACCTTTGCGAGAAGAATCGGATTCTTAGTTCGCCTGACACCAGTCACAGCAACAGTCTTTGTGTTGAATCCAGGTTGAGTAGTCATCAACGAACACTCACAAACGGTTCTCCCTGCCAGATCAAATACTGCTCCTTTGCCCGCGTTGAACAAAGGAGAATCCTCCAGTTGGGAGACTGCATCACACACTGCATCGAGGGATGAAGTATGGGATGAGGAGTAAGTGGAGGAAAGCACGATACGAAGTCGACGGCGATAAGCAGCAAGAAGGGGAGGCGGTGTGTCGGGGGGAGTTGTGCCACCAGCTCCGCCGTGGATTGCAAGTGCTACGATGTGAGGCGCCTGTTTCGGATCAGAGTGAATGGACATTGTTGCGTTGATGAATAGGATGGAGTCGATGCAGAATAGCAAATACGAAGATAAGTGATACCGATTGATGTGGTGTGAGTGATGATGGACGGGTATACAAGTTCAAAAGCCGTTCGATTGTTACCGCCGGAGTGGTGACAGGTAAAACCCGTGCAACCGTGCACGGGCACGCGAGCAGTACATACAGCAAACGTCGATCCTCCGCTTATCTATTTTCCATCGTCGGCACGCCACGTGAACTTTGAGTCCCTTAAATCCTTGGTAACCGCAACCGAATCCGAATAGCCGTACTCGAAGCATGGACAGGTACAGCTTCGGAATTGTGGTCGACAGTTCCTTCGGCTGACATGTGAGGTGAAAACGTCATCGGGTGAGTAGCATCGATCAAATGCCGCGCCGCCACAATGTATCACCGCGC
Source organism: Ustilago xerochloae (assembly GCA_928856705.1). Classification (NCBI taxonomy): domain Eukaryota; kingdom Fungi; phylum Basidiomycota; class Ustilaginomycetes; order Ustilaginales; family Ustilaginaceae; genus Ustilago; species Ustilago xerochloae. The sequence continues at coordinate 559,374 of CAKMXT010000014.1, forward strand.
TCGAACGGTGTGTAGCCGACTACAAGCATATCTTGGGTAAAGTCCGTAACGTATGAGATCGGTATGATGTGCACAGTCGAAGCAATTGCGCTGAATGCTACGTTTGAGAACATACAGCAAGATTGTCTGCCTGATCTTGCTCGACTATAGGGAGCCACAAAACAGCATATATAGAGCCTTTCTTTGTGGTCCGAGAAAAATCTGAGCATCATCAAAACATCTCAAGAATCCCTTAGTGTCACTACTCAATCTTATCCACAGAACCAATCTCACGCATCCCCAAAAAGAAGCAATCGAAATGTCATCTCAACCAAAGATCTTCATTCTCGGTGCCACCGGCTACATCGGTGGCACTGTCCTTACCACGCTTCTCTCTCAAGGCACCTCACCCTCCAACATCACCGTTCTCATCCAGAAGCCGGAACAAGCTGCCCTCTTCTCTTCTCTTGGAGTCGAGATTCAACAAGGCTCTCGTGACGATCTTGTTCTTCTCGAGCAGATTGCATCGCAACACGACGTGGTAATGAATTTCGCTGTTGCTTTTGGTGGTGACGAAGAGAGTATCTCTGCTCTTGTCACGGGTTCAGAGACTCGCGCCAACGATTCTATTGTAAAACCAGTGTTGCTGCACACTGGCGGAAGCGGAACCTTCCTCTACGGTCAAGATGGTGTTCGTGGGAACGATGTTTGGAGGGATGAAGACTATGATCGATTGTCAGGGCTGCAAGGAGGTGCTTACTTCTATGGAGGATACAAGGTAGTCGCACAGGCTGCACTTCGAGGCAAGATTTCGGCGTACACGCTTGTCTCTCCTACAGTGTACGGCTCAGGTACTGGTCCCGGAAATAAGCTTTCCCTCCAGATGCCAGCATACGTTCGATACGCAAAAGCCAACCGTCAGGCTGCTTACATTGGAGAGGGTGAGAACGTGTGGGGAAACGTACATGTTCAGGATCTCGCACAACTCTATCTTCTCACAATGAAGTATGCTTTGGATCATCCCACCGAGACAAAGGCTTCGGCGCAAAGCCATGGCTTTGAGACGCTAGTTTACACCGGTACGGCAGAACATCAATGGAAGCCGGTCATCAATCATCTTGCGAGCTTGTTGCACAAGAGGGGCGAGGTGGACGAACCAATTGCCAAATCGATCGGAGAGGGCGAAGGCTTTGCGTACATGTTCGGAGGGAATTCGTTCATGAAAGTCAGTGAAAAGACAAAGAAATTTGGATGGAAGCCGAAGGAACTTAGCTTGATTGAGTCAATGAACATTGCTCTTGGAGGCAAGTGAAAGCTCGTCTTTATGCATATGGCCTGCTAGCAGGTATGACCACTTTCTCAACTCCCTGTACCGCTACCAGTCCCCCTTACCAATTCAAAGAGTGATCCTTCAGCTCTGCCTGCGTGCTGGAACTATCCGAAGAATGAGTAATTTGAACGCAGAAGCGTATCTGAACAACCTGCTGAAATTGCACAAATGACATCAATTGTGCGAAACGAAAAGTGAAAGCAACTGTCAGATCATTCGTCAGTCTCAAAGGAACCAAGACAGAGCGGTACAAGCAGACGATTTCAAAAGTGATCTGATGCGAGATCTGATAAGACAAAATTCATTTGTCTCGCAGATCTGATAATTTTCTCTGACGCAGCCATGCAGTTGCCAAGACTAATCGTGACCCCATGTGATCCAATCAGCAAGCTTGATCGCACCGAAGCGAGCTTCACTTTGGCGAGTGAGTCCATGTTGCTCGGAAAGTATCGGATGATGACCCTCATAGGTGGTCATTGGGTGTCGCAGGCGTCAATATTAGCGTCGAGCTTAGCTCGGTAGGGATGCGCACAAAGGTTGATTGTTAGGCCGCGATTAGTGTTGCGATGCTGAATTAAGCCGTTTATGCTCGCGCCTCGCATTCCGCGCTAATGGACTGGAAACCCTGACTCCTCGAACCCTCGACCCAAAACCCTATTCCCAGCAGCGATCAATGCTCGACCCCTCGTTGCACCAATAGCTTGTGGATAAGGTTTGAGAGTGGCGACAAGCATATCAAGAGAATGTGGGCTCTGAGCCCCTCAAGTACAACCCTGCTATTCAGCGCTGGCAATGCAGATGAAGATCGGCACTTGGCAGGTTAGATTCTATCGCTACTAGGCTGAAGGCTGTGAAGTGTGGCTCATGCTTGGACCCTTGCCGAAGTGTAATAGGCTTTGCGAGGCTGAGGTGCTCCTTCTATGGTCTTCCCCCAAGCGAGCGCCGATTGAGTAAAAGTCAAAGCGTCAACAAGGGTCGAGGGCGGCTAAGGTGGAGATTCGTGCCTCACCTCGGTGTGGTGAGCGGGGTTCTGGCTGGGATGCATGCTTCATGCAATTAGTTTGCGCTGTGCAGGTGTCTGTACCATAGCTGTGTCTGTCGATTGTCTGCCAAGCTTCACCGCGAAGCATAAGTGGTGTTCCCATATATATCAACCAGGTCTCTCCTGATTAACTCGCATGTTTCAGTCATGGTAGCTGATTCTCGACTCCACACTACCATCCATATTACCTTCTCGACCAAGTCCAGACAGTATACCTTATAGCCATGCTCATCCTCCCACGTAGACGACCTTCAATACGCCTGGGAGGCTGGCTCGCACCCAACGCTACCAGAGCCGGCTCGAGTGGCATAGCGCATCGCACCTTCTATTCGGATCTCTACGAGAACGAAACGCATCTGTTCGACTTGCATCGAGATGAAGGCCGACCCACCGTGACACCTTCACCATTCAGCAATAATGCCAGACCCAATACACAACACGCCCATCGATTTAGTACCAGCCATCGATCGGCTTACGAAGTCGAACGTCAGATGCAAAGGGTGAGTTGATGCTACTACTGCTACTACTTCATTCCAAGATCGGTATTCTCGGAGCGGTGATGGAAGGGGGAGGGACTGATGTCAGCCAACGCCATCACTCTTCGGAGCGAGTGTGTTACACTAGCGTTAGTGTCTCGTCGGTTGTTGGCTGTTCGGCAGCGGGTGGTGACGTGCTGTTTGTGTTTGCTCGCGATCTGCGTGCGTCTCCCTCAGGGTTCAAACACGATGAAAAATCAAAAAAAAAGTAAAAAGAAAAAGGAGAAATTTCGACGCGCTGCTACCGCTTAAGGCGACGCATGATTGCGCTACTACTTGTGTGCGAGTCATATCGTACAATCACAAGGAAGGATAGCAGCAGCGCAAGCGATAAGAGAGCCGGAGATGTGCTTTCTCCAAGTTCTTCCGACTTTTTAATCTTTCATGTGTCTGTTTCACCTTGACTTGCTTTCCCCTCTCCATCATCGTTCCTCCTTCTTACCGTCGACATTGTCACGACTTGCAGCAGTCCATGGCTTCAGACGTGCTATCGTGAACCTGCACACTTGGCTCTGCTCAATTCCAAGATCGTGCAGGCAGCATCAGCTTGGCTTCCCTTTGACTTGACCGGCATACCGCGTCGTTGACATGCTCGGAGCACCCGATCGCTGACATTATCCCGTCCCTTCTCCTAATCTCTCTTTGACTCGGATCATCCGACATCACTGTCATCATGTCGAAACGAATGCAGAATCTCATCATGGAGATTCTCCAAGCGCAACCTTCGCTTCGAGATTCCAAAACGTATCTCAACAGTTTCGCTCCACGTAAGGTACCACCACGCAAACCTTCGTCTCAAATCAAGCCCGCTTCTTCCGATCCAAGTAGCAGCAACACCAGCCATAGTAATACCAGCAGCATTCATCCCGAATTCCCTATTCCTCCCAACATTGCCCGTCCAGGCAGCCTGCATAACCCTTCCACAACCACTTGGGACCCACAACACTCAATATCGCTCGAGAATGATCCTCATGCCGCCTCCTCCTCCTCAGCCGCTGCATCGGCGCCCAAGTTGCCCAAAGCTATTCTCGACATCCTAAACGAAAACAAACAGCGCCTCAACGCAGACTCTACATCCACTGGACGCAACATCGTGGACTCCGACGCGGTTCCAACCACCAACAGCACCTCGGCACCACATCACATCACACCACAAGAAAGCTCGACTGTAGCCATTCCTCAGGTAACACCCGTATCCGATGCGCTGGCAGACTCGCATACCGCTCTCGTAAAGGTGCAGGGTCCTTTCACAGATCGTCAGCTTGACTCGATTGCAGAAGGTCTTGTCTATCTCAAGCGTCTTGGTCTCGTCAGTGTCGTTGTTGTCGATCAGGATGACTGGCCGGAGATCTCTGCCGACATCGATCGAAATGGTCAGCTTGTAGTAGGTAGGGACGAACTCGAGGAGCAACGCATGGGCGATTGGCTTGCCGCTCATCCTGCTCCTTCCTCGTTGAAGGGCAAAGAGAAGGCTGACAGCAGCACACAGTGCAGAAAGAGCATGCTCGGTCGCAAACAGGAGCGTCTGCGCAAACGCATCATGGCCGAGACACTGCGCTTAGCAGACAGCCTCAATCGCAAAGGTGCTATGGCTCGTCCTTTCCCTCAGGCCGTCGTCAAGGTGGACGCACACGCAGCTGCACAAGTCGAAGCACAAGCTCGTCAATTTCAGCAGTCACAGACTTCAAGTGATGTTCAGCCCGGTGACAGCGTCGTCGCCGGATCCTCCACCACCTCTCCTACAGTCCACTATGGCAGCGGCGGAGAGGAGCGTCTTCGGCCACCACTCGTATCCGATGATGGGCTCAAGTCGATTCGTTCAGCACTGGCATCCAATCAGATTCCCGTTCTAGCTCCCTATGCACTCTTTGAAAACCAGAATGACGGCACGCTCGAGACGCTCTGTGTGCGAGCAGACGATGTCATGGTAGCACTCGCTCGAGACATGGTCGTTGCTGCCAGTAGCTCGCACTTCGCAGAAGAAGCATCTGATGCCACCCCTTCTTCGTCTACGGCATCTGCGAACAGCAATCCTGATCCGCTCTCGGAGCTCATGGGCGGAGAAGTCGACATGATGCCTCTCCGACTCATGGTCATCAACCGCGAAGGTGGTATCCCTTCACATGCACGAGGCGGCGATCCGCACTTGTCCATCAATCTTGCTTCAGAGTATCATCAAATCAAGCAATCCTTCGTCTGGGATCAGACTCACCCTACAGCACTCCGCAATCTCGACGCCATCTCCGACTGTCTCTCTTACATGCCTCAAACATCGTCCGGTGTTCTGGTCACGCATCGATCGCCACGATCGCTGATTGCCAATCTCATCACCAACAAAGCCGCTCATTCTCCCTCGCTTCCTCATCGTCTTCTTGCCAATAAGAAGGATGTGCGTCACACTCCCACCATCATTCGTCCTGGTCTTCCCATCAAAGTGATCCAAGACTTCAATAAGATTGATTTGGGTAAGATGACAGCTTTACTCGAAGCAAGTTTCAGACGCAAGCTCAACAGTGAGGCATACTACGAGAGGCTTCGTAACCAACTCGATTTTGTTATTGTCACAGGCGACTATCAAGGTGCAGCCATCGTCACCAAAGAGTATGCGCCGAATGACGACAAAGAGACAGTGGAGCCAATTGCATATCTGGACAAGTTCGCTGTGCTGCCTTCACTGCAAGGTTCGGGTACCGTCGATTTCTTGTGGGGAGCGTTGCGTGATGAGGTTCAGGGTTTGGGCTTGCTGGATGCGCTCAACGATAACGGAGGTAGGGGTGGTTATGGTACGGGACGAGATCTTGTATGGAAGTCACGCTCGAACAATCCTGTCAACCGATGGTATTACGAGCGTTCGAATGGATTCGTGAGGATAGACACGGACGCAAAGGGTACCGGATGGCAGCTTTTCTGGTGTGATGCTGAAGACAAGCTGGCGAGATTGTCAGGTGAGCGACGACTGTCGGCTTCTGCCTCCAACTTGCAGGAGGCAGCCGCGATTGCACATGACGATATCGAGCTGGGCCACGCCTTTGATGACGATGTCTCGCCATACGCATATGGAACCTCGTCTTCTCGTGGGGGTTCAGGCGGCTACGGCATCAGTGCGTCAGAGAGTAGCGGCATTGAAGCGTATGAACGTAGTCGTCGCCTCTCCAAGCCTCAATTCGACTCACACCTGCATCGTGGCAGCATGAGTTACGGCAGCGCATCTAATGGCGGTCGCGACTTGACTCTGCTGCCTATCGTTGCGCCGGAAGAAGGTGGAAGGCTGCTGCGATGGGCCAAATGTATGAAGACCATCAAAGGCGCTTGGGCTGATTGAAAGCCTTCAGCCCCTTCACATCTAAGTCTGCTCTGTTCCTTTCTACTATCTGCATTACACAATCGCTCCGCATAATGACATTCTCTTAGCATTAAAAACATTCTCCTCGGGCTTCATCGTATTCGACATGTGAACATGTTGCTGTGATGACCATGATCCGAACGACAGTTGTGAGTCTTCATGGTCCGTTCGTCCTCCACTTTTCCCTTTTTCAGGGTTCTGTCACAGTTCTGAGAATTTGCAACGTGCTGCCGCCGTGTGTGACTTTAGCGAAGTGTTGGTCTTGATTTCGGAAGATCCGATGGGACTGCGCATTCTCACGCGCTTTGCCTTTGTCGCTGACTGAGCTATGAGCTTAAGGTTTCCTCCTTTCATCGTCCATCGCCACCTCAGCCACCTTGTTAACCAGCATATTGCACCGCATCCACTTGGCCGGCCATCGCCAACTTGTATCGGGGAGCAAAGCAGCAAGGTAATGCCCTCGATCGAATAACTGGCTACACCGCCTTCTGCAGGAGTTTGGCGACCGGCTCATCTGTAGTCTCCACTACGAGCACATTCGTGACCATGGCTCGACTGACGCGAAGAACGGGCACTCAAAAGTCGGCGGCGTCATCGGCATCACAGAATGGGCACCAAAATGAAGATGACGAGCTCGCTTCTGCTTCCTCACAGCAACCGGCCGCAGAGGATGCACCAGCGGCAGCAGAAGGATCGCAACTTAGACGACAAGCACGCTCCACGAGATCACGGACGGTAAGCAACAACGAGCAGGAAGAAGCTGACGATGCTGTCATGGAGCAACCGGCAGAACAAGAGGTATCTTCAGCAGAACATGACCAACTCGCCGAGCACACAGCCGACGCACACCAGCTCCCACCGTCCACCTTCTCGGCACGCAGCGAAGCAGACCACATCAAAATCATGCTCGCAACCGACAATCACATCGGCTACATGGAGCGTGATCCTGTTCGAGGACAGGACTCGATCCGGACTTTCGAAGAGATCCTCCAACTCGCCGTGCAACACGACGTCGATTTGATCTTACTCGGAGGTGACCTTTTCCACGAGAACAAGCCGAGTCGAGCCACCTTGCACCAGACGATGGCCCTTTTACGGCAGTACACTCTGGGTGACAAACCTATATCGGTCGAGCTGCTGAGTGATCCCAACGATGGCGCCCTTCCAGGCAGAGATTTTCCTGCTATCAACTATGAGGATCCGAATCTTAATGTTGGGATTCCCGTGTTTTCGATTCACGGCAACCACGACGATCCACAAGGTGTCGGGGAGACTGGCGCACTCTCCGCGCTCGACTTACTGTCCGTCTCCGGGCTGATCAACTATTTTGGCAAGATCGAGCTGCCTTCTGATGATGCTGCAGCCGGCTCATCCTCGGCACGAACAGCAAGGGGTGGGGCATTCCAAGAGAAAGGCATTCGCATCAAACCTGTGCTGCTCCAAAAGGGTGAGACCAAACTTGCTCTCTACGGCATGGGTAATATCAAGGACGAACGCATGCATTTCGAGCTACGTGCCAATCGTGTTCGAATGTATCGTCCACAAGAGGATCCCGATTCGTGGTTCAACATTCTCTGCGTCCATCAGAATCGTGTCGCGCACAATCCCAAGGCATGTGTCCCCGAGACCATGTTTGACGACTCAATTCACTTGGTCGTTTGGGGTCACGAGCACGAGCAAATGATCCAGCCCCAGCCGGTCACCGAGAAGCGCTATCACATCACCCAACCCGGCAGCAGTCTTGCTACTAGCTTGAGTCAGGGTGAGACCGTGGAGAAGTGCGTAGCAATCATTCATGTCGAAAAGACAGATTTTCTCATCGAGCCGATTCCGCTTCAAACGGTCAGACCGTTTGTTATGGATGACATGGTGCTGAGCGAAGAGCTGGAGGATGCGGGATTGTCTTCTGAACGAAGCGATATCATCAAATTGCTGCGGAAGCGCGTAGATGGGTTGATTGTCAGAGCGAAACAAGAGTTCAAAGAGCGATATCCGGGTCGGGAAATGCCACTTCCCCTTGTGAGGTTGCGAGTAGAGTATACAAATCAAGAGATTAGCAACCCGCAACGATTCGGTCAAGAGTTTGCTGGTAAAGTTGCTAATCCCAAGGAGGTTTTGCAATTCACCAAACGAAAGAATCTTCGCAGCGGTCGGCGAGATGGTGATGCCGATGCAGCTGGCGGTCCGAGCGCATACGTCGATGTTGAGGAGGAAGGTTTACTTCCCATTGAGCGGCTGGAGAAGGTTGACGTGGGTAAGCTTGTGCAAGAGTATCTGCAAGCGCAAAATCTCGACATTCTCAACCCGAAAGGCTTAGAAGGGGCAGTTCTCAACTTTGTGGAAAAGGATGACAGGGAAGCGATCGACAGCTTTGTCACGAAGATGCTCAAGAACACCGTGAAAGGTTTGGTGACGATTGATCCGGAAGAGTCGAGGATTGACGGAGAATTGGAGAGGCTAAGACAGCAACAACAGCAGCAAAGGAGGGAGATGGTGATTGAGATGGAACAGGGAGACGGCGGTAGGGGAGGAGGAAGGGGGGATGCGGATTTAAGCGATGATTCTATGATGGACGAGTTAGAGACTCCACAGCCTTGCACCCGCACTGCAGCGAGAGGCGGCGGACGCGGTCGTGGTCGAGCTCATGCTGTCGATGATGAAGAAGAAGAAGATGATGATGAATTCGATGATGGCGCCAGTGTAGCGAGTAGTAGTCGGAGAGGGAGTACTCGACGAGGTGCGGCTTCCACACCGTCAAAGGCAGGAAGAGCAAAGAAAACTACTGCCACATCATCACGCTCAACAACCACCGCTGGTCGAGCATCCGGTTCACGCACCTCGATACCAGCACCGACCTTCCTAGGTCCCGAATCGGCGTATGCAGAACAAGATGGAGACTCGGATGTTGCTATCGACGAACATGCATCCACACCTGCTCCTCCCACGCGTGGCCATGCTAGCGTACTGGATATGCTCAGCAAGCGCGCCACTTCTAGTGCAGCAACTGCGAGAGGGAAAAAGGCTGCAGCTGCTACGCCACGTGGCAAAGCAGCAGCTAGCAAGACTGCCACTGCTGGAAGGGGAGCTAGGGGTAAAGCACAACAACATCAGGCGGAAGAAAGTATTCAGATTAGCGACGATGACGACGATAATGACGATGCAATCATTGAGGGGGATGATGATGATGAATTTGTCGAACCACCGGCTGGTAGGAGTAAGACCGCTACGAGCGGACGTCGCGCGGGTGGTCGACGATGATCTCACGTAGTTTTCTCTTGGTATGCAATGCCAAGCTCATGGGTCAGTCGTGTTAGGTCTGACTTGAACGATTGCGAACGAGAGGCCGATGAGAGCTGGAAGAAGTGTGTGGTGAGGGATCAAGTGTTGATCTCTTGTGTTTGATTGGAAGGAGGCTGGAACGGCGGAGCTTCCCGTTGCTCGGCGAAGTGTTGTTCTCTTGACGCGTGTCACTTTTAAGAAGAAATCATCATCTTGAGAGCCGGCGTGTGTTGATCTGCCTCGGTTGCTTGCTTGCTGTGTGTTCGGGACTCCGACCCGCAATCGGCCAATCGGTAAAACGAAACAGCATTCCACGTTGTCAGTGCTTATTCTTCCAACGGAGACGATACCTTACTGCCTGTGATGACGTGTAGACACGGGGTAACATTCATGCTTTTCAAGGACAAGACCTTATCCGTCCGTCATTGTATGTCTTTCAGGATGGTGTAGAGAGGCTTTTTGGGAGGCCAAGGCTGGAGAATACAGCAGGTATGTACGCTAACTTGTTCGTTGTGATTGCTGTGTGTTCGTTCCCGAGCTGCATAATTTAAGTGTGAAAATCGAAGCCTTGTAATTTGGTGGACCCTGAGCCAGAAAGTACTTCTTCTCACTCTCTTGCTGCTGCTGCTGCTGCTGCATGCACGCACGGATAAAAGCATCTTTCGACGTCGATCTTTGGACCCTCCTTCTTCTCCTTCCAGAATCCATTCGCTCTTTCTTTTCCTTCTCTCTTCCTACCTTCTCCATTGCTACCACAACCACAACCATAACCACAACCACTAGACCCATCATCGAAATGACCACGGCCTACTCCGATCGCAAGCACACGCGCAAGATTTGCCTCTTTGATGTCGATGGCACTCTTTCGTTAGCACGTCAATCCATCACTCCCGAATTTCACTCTTTCTTGGCTCAACTTCGCAAAGAATGTGTCATTGGCGTTGTTGGTGGATCTGACTTGAAAAAAGTTCGCGAACAGCTTCAGATCACATCGACTGATTTCACAAAGGAGTTTGACTATGTCTTTGCTGAGAACGGGTTGACTGCGTTCAAGGATGGAGAGCAGTTGGCGAGTCAGAGTTTCATTGGATGGCTGGGTGAGGACAAGTATAAGAAGTTGGTCAAATTCGCTTTGAAGTACATTGCGGAATTGGAGATTCCAATCATGCGGTATGTATCTTCGATCGTATTGAAGTGATGGATCTGTTGGCTGACAAAAGCTCTATTGTTCTTGTAGTGGAACGTTCATTGAGTTCCGTAATGGAATGATCAATATCTCACCTATCGGAAGGAATGCTTCGTAAGTGTCGGGACCTCTTCAGCCCTCTCGCTCCTCTCTTGCGCTCTGATACTAATGATTTTTGGGTCCTCATACCCTTTCGATGACGCTTAGAATCGACGAACGAATCGAATTCGAAAAGTACGACAAGATCCACAACATTCGAACCACCTTTGTTTCCGCTCTCAAACGCGAATTCCCAGACTACGGCCTCACCTACTCCATTGGAGGTCAAATCTCATTCGATGTGTTCCCTCATGGATGGGACAAGACCTACGCCCTACGAAACCTCGCCATCAATGGCGGTAAAGCGGAGGGTAGCAAGACAGCGCAGGATTTGGGTTGGGATGAGATTCACTTTTTCGGCGACAAGACGTATAAAGGCGGAAACGACAATGAAATCTTCGAGGATGAACGAACAATTGGACATACAGTACAGAATCCGCAGGATACCATGGGACAGTTGAAAGAGTTGTTTGGTTTGAAGTGACTCGCTGAGGAGGAGCCTCACGGAAGGCTGTGAGTGCCTCGGAATGATTCGGAATGTAGATACGCAATGGAACAATATAACAACATCTGCAACGGAGTCGTGTAGAGATGTGTCTTCGCACTAGAAGAAACTTGGTTTGCGCTAAGGATACGTTAGCGTCGAAACACAAGCGCGTGGAAGATGGTGTTTGCGGTTGTCTGTGTTCCTCTCGTGGCTTGGAGGATTTACGAGATGTTAGACCGTCGCTAGCCATTTGCAAGCTACTGAAACTAATTGGATAAGCTGCTGTCCGAGATCCGCGATTGCAACACATTTTTTGGTAGTCTGACACCTTTGACGTTTTAGCATATTCTTTGCTGTGCTCACCATCAAAGACCTGACCTCGACGTGGAATACACACGCATTGCGGAAGCACAACGCAGCATGTGGCCATTCAGCAGCTCTTCCTCGTCCTCAAGCGCCGCAGCATCGGCAGACAAATGTCCAGTGGACGAAGAAACACGTCTGGCATGGCTCAAAGCCAACCCTGGAAAATCTCATCCTTTCGGCGCCAACTCCCCTTCGCCTCCTTCTCCTCCTCCTCCCACACAGTCCGAGGCTGGACCATCTCGACCCCGATATGTCAGCAACGACGAGAGTCGTCTTTCGACTGAACGAGAGATTTCATCTATACCTCGCAGCTATTCTCCGCTATCCAATCCAACTCCCGCCCAAGCCGCACAACCCTCCACTCCAGCCTCGCCGAGCGATGGCGAAGACTCAGAAGGGAAATGGGTGTATCCATCAGCCAAGCAATTCTATAACGCCATGAAACGCAAGAATCAGAATCCACAAGTAGCAGATATGGACGTAGTAGTTCCGATTCACAACGCAGTGAATGAACAGGCTTGGCGTCAGATCTTGGCTTGGGAACGCATGTGGACGGGCAGAAGTGAAGGAAAGGAAGATACGAAATTGGTGAGCTTCAAAGGCAGGCCAAGAGATTTGACCTGGAGAGCGTGGTTCAATACATTAGCAGGATACCAGAAACCGTTTGATCGACATGATTGGACTGTTGAGAGGCCTGGATCGGGCGAGCAGGTCAGGTACATCATTGATTTTTACACTGGAAGAAGTCAGAGTGCGTTGGCGACAGGGTCAGGAATTGAAGAGGGAGATGAGAGAATAGCAGATAAGTTTGGTGCTGCAGCACAAGCAAGGAATGGTTTGAGCTTTTATTTGGACGTCAGACCTGCTCCGTCTACAGTGGAAGGGTTGGCTATGAGGAGTACGAGAATATGGAACAAGTGGTTCGGTGCGCCAGGATCTGCGCCTCATTAGCCTATTCACACAGCAATAGATGTTTCACCACTCGAGTTGTAGTCATGTTGTATGTGAGGTTTGATCTTGCGCCGGTCAGTCAACCAGAGCAGAAGCGTGAGCGTAAGAAGTATGAAGAAACGTCGAAAGATGTGAGGTGTGGAGGAGAAAGCGCTTTTCTGTTTTCTTTTTCGGACGAGTCTTGTTTTTGTAATCGGAGCTGTAAGTGATCGTGCAACGACTTGCGAATTGAATTCGAAAAGGGCGACTCACGAATAGAAAACACCTTTGGTGTGCAGCAGCGGCGCCTGGAAGAATTCCAAGCTCCAAATAATGACTTCGTGATTGTGACTTTAGACATGTGAGGCATTTTGGTGTTGGACTCTTTTTCGGAAAGTCACACTTGACTTGACCTCGCACACAAAATCGCCGCGTTTGTGCAGTAAGTCTGCAGAGAGCGTCATCGGAAACAGACGTCGAGAAGGCAGCAGCTATGGTGAGCAGCCTCGTCGGATCACACTTTCTTCACCATTTGTCTGTCTTCTACAACATCACTTCTCTTTCATCTCTTCACTTCGTCACCACTTTCTCAAAACGTCGGCTGTTTCCGATTCGGCACCGATCCGACCCGCGATTGCTGCGACAGACTTGCTAGCTCTTGTGTTGGATGGAGAGCCTCTCTTTCACTTGATCTTTCTGCTCGCTCTCTTCTTCTTTTCTCCTACCATCTGTATCTATAAGCGTCCTATCCCGCGTAACTCAAAAAAGGCCAAATCAAGAGGCTATACCACTGTAACAACACTCAACGTTGCGACTAAAATCACCTGCAAAACTACAACATACCCACATCTACACGTTAGCAGCTGCTTCCTTTCGCCTACCCGCTTCACTAGCATCTTTTCTCCGCCGAACGCATCGACATCTACCTCCCAAACTAGTTATTACACTTCGGATAATAATGGAATGACTCAGCATCGGCTCTCCTGATCAAACCAGCTTCGACTTCCTTTTGTTTCACTTCGCATCTCACAAAGACAAGGCTAGGTTCGCCAATAGATAGCTTCTGGTTGGTTGTATCCCTCGCCCTCTCGCGACGATGGCCGGACGACCAGGGACAGCCGGCAGCACGCACGGTCGCATGCTCAACAGTCCCGGGTCTGCCTCCATGTTCAGTAACGCCAACAGCAACAACGGCATCGATGGCCATGCCAATTCCAACGGTGGTGCACCACCTCCTGGCATGGGTGGCTCTTTAGCTGGTGTTGATCTAGGGCCCTCCATGCTTTCAGCTGCTGGTCCACCTCCGAATGCCGGTCCCACCATGCCAGCAGGTACGGGGCCAGGCGGTACTCCTACCACAGCATTGAGTGTTTACCATCTCATCAGTCAGCTTTGTCAGCGACCTGAACCCAACGCTGTTCGTAAGCATGGTTCTGCTTCACCTCCTCCTTCATCTGCCAACGCCAACAACGGCAGTGCTGATGGCAACGCATCTGCTAACAGGAACGGTGATACCGACTCAAAGGAAGATGGAGCAGACGATCGCGATGGTGCAACTTCTCCACCTAATGGCGATCTTGACAGTCTTCCCGGATCCTCCGCTCAACGCGAGCACGCATTGTTAGAGCTCAGCAAGAAGCGTGAACAGTACGAAGATCTCGCCTTGGTTCTCTGGCACAGCTTTGGCGTCATGTCTTCGTTGCTGCAAGAAATCGTTTCAGTTTACCCGTTGCTTTCGCCTCCAGCCTTGACTGCGCAGGCAAGTAACAGGGTTTGTAATGCACTTGCGCTTCTTCAGTGTGTTGCATCGCACAGCGAAACACGAGGTTTGTTCTTGCAAGCGCATATTCCACTCTTCCTCTATCCCTTCCTCAACACCACATCCAAGACCCGGCCTTTCGAGTATCTTCGACTCACCTCTTTGGGTGTAATTGGTGCACTGGTCAAGCAGAATGACAATTCGGATGTGATCACCTTTTTACTCTCCACCGAGATCATCCCTCTTTGTCTCCGTATCATGGAAACTGGTTCAGAGTTGAGCAAGACGGTAGCCATCTTCATCGTTCAGAAGATCTTGTTGGACGATATGGGCTTAGCCTACATCTGTCAGACGTATGAAAGGTTTTACGCGGTTGGAACAGTGTTGAGTAACATGGTTGGGCAAATCGTGGAGAGTCAGGCGGTAAGGTTGTTGAAGCATGTGGTTAGGTGTTATTTGAGGTTAAGTGATAATCCAAGAGCCAGGGAAGCACTCAGGGCTTGTCTACCGGGACCATTGAGAGATGCGACGTTCAGCCAGCTGCTCAAGAACGATCATATCACCAAGAGGTGTTTGGCCACATTGTTGTTGAACTTGTCCGATCGAGCGGAACAGTAGGAACCGGCACAGCATAGCATTAGGCGGGAGGTGCCAAAGTGCAACTGTAGCAAGAGAACAAGCAGCATGGCAGTCTATTTATTCGTCTTTACGGAGTCAAGTCTCACTTCGGTCTGAGACCAGCTCGCGGAATCCGATTCTATTTGCTCACGATTGCGGCCCTGTAGTTCTCGCCAGACGGTCTACTTTGCGAGACCAGCACCACGTTCATGCTACCATTGTCGGGCCAACAGCAGATAAAATGCTCCTTGCACGTACACTTACGAACAATACCTCATGTTCACTTTGTTTTGTCAAGATGGACAAGTTGCCCGTAATCTTACAATGTCTCGGCTTCACCATCCGCATACTTTTGTGTGATGGTAAGCTATTACTTCAAAAGCCGGACTTCTGAGAGATGGTGTGCTGTGCTATTGCCTGTCGAGTCGTTTCAATGTGCGGTTTGCGTAGCTTTTGGCTCGAGTTGGTTTTTGCGATAATGAAGGAAGATTAGTAAATCTGTTGGCAATGAATTTCGGGATTACCTGTGTCAGTATTTTCTGTGTCTCGAACCTATATCTATTCTGTAAATTTGGATACTCACCTCATCAAAAGGCCTCGTATCACCAAAGCAACTTTCAAAAACTTCATCTACTGTCCTCTCAGCTTTTTCTTTATCTCCACCACATGCTGGGTTTGCTAGAATACTCAATACCGCTCTTCTCTTTACACAATTTTGATGTTGTAATTTGAAGCCGTAGTTTCTTCTTTTCCATTCTCTTCCAAATCCACAATCGCCGGATAAACTTGCTGCTCTGATTTCGCTACAGGCATGATGTCGTAGATTTGACCAATCAACGAGGAAACGACAATGATCAAACCAATGTACCATTTCGTGGGAAAGCGTATCTTCGAGATGAGATTTGGAATAGATTCGATTGGAACAGAGTAGAATGCTAGAGTGGGAGGTGGGTTCGTTTGGTAAAGAAGGAGAGAATCCGCCTGCTATTGATGGCGGACACGGTGCGATGACTAGTTTTGGTTGTTGTGGTTGAGATGGAGTGCTAGCAGGTAAAGGGCTGAGAGGGTTGCAATCGAGAAGGGTGAGATGCTTGGACATAAATCGAACCATGGGAGAAGTGCGGAACAGTTCGTCGGTCCATTGCTCGCATCTTTCTCTTTCAAGTGTCTCGGTCGGTGTTTCTAAATGTCGTGGTTTTGGTTCGGTCATCGTGATGATGCCTGCGAAGAGGTAGGAAACTAAAGGAGATGATGGTGGACTCGGAAGAAGTGCAAGTTGAGTTGAGAAGCCTCCTCCACTATAACACCAATCTCAATTTTACGGCCGGAATTTTTTTAAGGTTCAGGGTCTCGCTTCGGATGTGCCGCTTGCTGTTTCGTAAAGCTGTGCCGAATCGCTGTCACAGCGTATTCATACTCATATGGCCCGTGAGTGAGCTGCTCCACTTGACACCACTCTCCCAACCATCAACAACTCAACCATCAACAATCATCAAATACGGACCCGTGTTCGCTATTCGACAGGCATAGCGGCCTACCCAACGAAGACCGTCAATCATTGCTGCACAGTCGCCCTATTCGCGAATTGGCTGACTCAACTGCACCAGGCACCAACTTGACACCCACCACTGCAATCATACCGACCTTGTCTCACAAGACACCAACAAACATGGGCTATATCCCCTCCTTCACCTCTCTTGTCCGTGTGGTCGGTTCAGTCCTTGCTATCTCTCTCATCTCTACCGCTGGTCTTCTGTACCGGTATCAAACATCTCTTATCTACCCATCCTCCTTTCCTTCTGGTTCCAAAACCAACGTCTCTACTCCTGACGAATTCGACTTACCATATACTGAAGAAGAGCTGGTAACACCTGATTCGCAGCGTTTGCGTATCTTTGTGCTGCTTCAAGGTACAAAACTTTCTCAGCGTCATGGTCCTCCGCCAAAAATTCAATCCCTCGAAGATGAAAAGCCACCCCAGCTCGAACGTCCATCAACACCAACCCAGACCGGCATCACACCGATCGATGTATACGACGAAAACCTAGCAGCTCAACGTCCAACAGTGTTGTTCCTCCACGCCAATGCAGGAAATATGGGTCATCGTCTTCCTCTCGCCGCTGTGTTTTTCAAACGCTTTGGCTGTAACGTCGTCATGCTATCCTACCGCGGGTACGGCTTTTCCACAGGCAGTCCTAACGAAAGAGGCATCAAGATCGACACTCAAACAACACTCGACTTTATTCGATCTCATCCCTCTCTTTCTTCAACCGTGTTGGTAGCATATGGACAAAGTATTGGTGGTGCTGTTGCGATCGATCTAGCTGCGAGAAATCCAAAGTCAGTACATGCTTTGATATTGGAGAACACTTTTTTGAGTATTCCAGAGTTGATTCCGCATGTTTTGCCTCCGGTCAGGTATTTCACCTTTTTGTGTAGGGAATTCTGGAATTCAGGAGAGACAATCAAGAAGGTTGGGGAAAAGGTACCAACAATGTTCTTATCTGGTAGACAGGATGAGTTGGTCCCACCCAAACATATGGATGAGTTGTATCAACGATGCAAGAGTCAGGTGAAAGTTTGGAAGGAATTTGTAGATGGTACGCACAACGATACTTGTATCAAACAGGGATATTTTGAGGCCGTTGGAGAGTTTTTGTTGCAACATGTGGTCACATTGGTCAAGGAGAAGCAGGGAGATGGGGAGGAGAAAGGGGAGAGGAGAGGTGGAAGTGAGGATGAGAGCGGAGACGATTGGGTCAAAATGAGTGCTAGTGAGCTGAAGGAAGAAAAGAAGGAGATCGAAGAGGTCAAACAGAAAGTCGATGGGAACGCACCAACGTTGAGTAAAGCACCAGAACTCTAGTCTAGCTTGTTGGCGAATTGTAACTCTGGTCACTATGGATCATCTTCGAGGCAATGCAGTCCCTTCCTCTTTGCTCTGGAACGCTCAGTATGTGAACCGAAGGAAGCGGGCACAAGCAGTGTTATACACCAGCAACGGTCAGGGTGTGAAACGGAACAAAAGAGTGTGAATTTCGAATCAATATGATCGAGCATTTAAAGAGGAGACCGTTACAAAGCGAACGAAAGCAAGAGGAAGCGAAAGTCCGAAAATATAGCGCTAACATCTAGACGAGTCGCGACGCTATCATGATAGGGAGAGAGAAGGCCAAAGAGAAGAGGAAGAGGGGACCTGTCATCATTGAGGATGCTGGTCCCGGCAACCTTCCTGAAAGAGTGTGAAGATGAGACTTTAGTGACAGCTAGCAAGGATGCAAACATTGGCTTTGCCTCCACTAGCGTCAATGCCGGTGTTCTTGTTTCCGCCAGAAGCGCCACCACTACCAGCTTCGTTGTTGTGGCTGTTGTCGCCGTTGTTGTTGTGACTGTTATCGCCGTTGTTGTTATGGCTGTTGTTGCCATTGTTGTTCTGGGAGTTGTTGCCATTGTTGTTATGGCTGTTGTTTCCATTGTTGCTGTTGTTACTGTTGCTGTTCCACGTGTTCTGATTGGTGGTGGACGTCTGATGGCTGGAGTTGTCAACATTGTTTGTCTGACTGTTGCTAATGGCTGTGCTCTGACTCTGGTTCACAGTGTTGTTGCTGTTGTCTTGCGAATTGTTCGAGTTATCCTCGTAGCTGTGGCTCGAATTATCGACATTGTTGGTCTGATTTACGTTGTTCTGAGTGTTATTCTGATCGCCAGCAACATTGGTGGTCGAAACCGTGTTCGTGCCGGAAATAATTGAGCCAGCGACATTGGTCTGATCGAGATTGTTGTTGGTTTGAGAATTGTTGGTGATGGAAACATCGTGAGAGTCGTTGGTGGAGTTGTTGATATTGTTGTTGACCACGTTGTTGGTGGTTGACGATGTTGCGGACGATTGCGAGTTGTCATACGAGTTGTTGTAGACAAAAGTGGGGTTGTAAGAGCCGCCATCGCTGCCAGAAGATGAGCTGGAGCCCGAAGAGGCAGAGGAGGAAGAGGCGGACGAGGCACCAGCGGAAGCGCCAGAAGCGGAGCCAGAAGAAGCGTCAGAGGAAGCACTGGATCCAGCAGCCGCATAAGAGCCGGCACCGGAGCCCGAAGAGGAAGCACTTCCACTACCACTAGCAGCTGTCGCTCCGGACGAGGCAGCACTGGAACCCGAAGACCAAGCACCTCCGCTGCTAGCGGCACCAGCAGAGCCAGAAGAGGAAGCGGCAGCAGACCCCGATGAAGCGGCAGCACTAGCGGCGTTACGGTTCACACAGAAGCAAATGCTGCTCTCATCGTCGTTGACAGTCCACTCATTTGAACCGCTCTTTCCAGCAGTACTTGCACCCCGTCTCTGGATCAAGTCGTGGGCAACATCGGAAAACTCGGAACGCTTGAGAATCTCGAATGCTTGCTCGATTTCGGATGTCGAGGCACGAGGAACGAGGTCCTGGCGCGCAACGAGGGCTTTGCGACGACGTAGAGCCTGAGAGAAGGAAGAAGGCGACGAGGAGGTAGGGGAGGCGGTGACAAGCTCAAGGCTGGTAAAGAAAAGAAAGGCGAAGGGGAGGAGAGAAAGGAGTGTACGTGTTGGCTGGACCATCTTGCTTATTGTATGCTCGCGGCTGTGATTAAAGGAGGGTATCGGGTGAGGGGGGATGAGGAACTAGGGAGGGGGGACAAAGCTGATCAGTTCGCAAGTAGGCCTTTATATGCTTCTCGACCATCTGAGGGCCATGCTTGACGGCGAGGCGAAAGAAGGAGCATCATGCGGTCTTTCCAGGCAGCGAGACTGTCACTCGAGCGACAAAGCAAGAGGAGAACGACTCGACTGGTTGAGAGGCTCAAGCTTGCTTGGTTAAGCTTCTGCGAACTTAGTCGAACGCATACAAAGCAAGTAAGCCGGCGAACGCCATGAGGCTTGAAAGAAAAGAGGATCAAGCCGTTGGCTGTGCATACAGGGAGAGAGCTCGCATCCTGTCAAGCTCAGCTGCGTCCATCTTGAGGTCGCAACCAAGCCAATAATGCAAGAACAGCAAGGAGGATGCACAAAGGGGACGTATCACCTCTGTCTAGGATGAACATGTCGATCTTGCGCGACAGGGAGGTGAGGAGCTGCCAAAGGATAGCGCGAGGTCAAAGCTAGGAGTCTGTGCATTGTGTGCGACGATCTGCAACAATGAGTGTTGTGTTGTGTTCCTGAAGATCAGCTTGCAGATCAAGCGAGAAGAAGCATGAGGATGTCACGCTTCCCGTGGGAATAACGGCTTCCGCACATCTTGACAGCACTTGGCGCTGGCTGAAGGCGCTTTGGCGCGTTGGCGTTTTGGGCAGCTGACGGACGGCTGGCTGGCTGGCTGATGCCGTTTTGGCCGTGACGGGGACAAGAAGCATGATATTTCCCATAAAAAGTGGCTCGCTTCCTTCGTTGCGCCGGCATCTTGGTCCTCCAAACTCCGCTTCTTGCCTCTCTACCTTCTCAAATATACTCTCACAGCACGACGTCGGAAAGGCGACGTATATTTGCGACCGGGACTTCCCTTTGATCGCTTATATGCTGTTGTCCCTTTGTGAGATAGAGAAGAACCTTGGTGTTTGTTCTACGCATCTGCACGCCGTTGATACAGACTCCGCCGGAAAATGTGAGACAAACACTTGATGATCTTTGTTCTTTAGCAGATTGTCCGCCCCCAGCGCACCAGTCGATCAACGATTTAGGCAATCTTGTGGACTGGACTGTGAGGTGAAAGGGGCGTGAGAATCGACGTTAGCTTGGACTGAACAAGCATCGGTATCCGGCCCGAACAGGAAAAAAGTGGCGATCTGCGAGCTGCAGTACGCCACGCAAGGGGGGCCAGAGCGTCTAAAAGTGCCACTCCAGTCTACTGCATCTCAATCGCGTCTTTTTGTTCTTCTTGCTGCTGGTACCATCATTCGGGTTCGTCCGATGCACCCTGTTCTTGAAGCTCCTTACTGCGTCCACATGCTATCGTTCAAGCCCTGACCGCTTTGGTAGTCCGCGGAATACCACACACTCAGCGTGCCCCCTCTTGCTCTTTCTTCGTTCAGTCAGACTCGGAACATGTGAGCTAGTCTTCGCCCTTGCAGTGAAACAGCATGCTCCTTAACGCTGACAGGGTGGATAGGCTAGGAGCTCAAGCGCGTCCGCGGAATAGCTTCAGCTTCGGAATTGGCTTCACGAATGGATTGTTGTCCTCATCGACAAGAGTGTCAAGCTCAGCGGATTGCGAACGAGAACCTGTTCGAGACCACTCATTCAGCATGCAATGTTACGTGAAAACACGGCTGGCAAGCTATTGCTCCGATCAGAAATCGAAAGGAGAAAGGGGAGAAAAATTGGGCGTGAAATGTTGACATAAAAAAGAACATGATCGCATGCAATGATCTCACGAAGCCGAGGTTCAGCTGACTTTTCTCAACGTTGCTGCCTACTTGCTGAGGGGCAAGACATAAGCCAAGTCGCCAACCACGCTCGCAGCCAAAGAATGCAAAGTACTGAGTATGATATCAATTACAATCAATGACAAAGGAATCTAGTAATACAAGCAAACGATCAAGCGACCAACAGAAAGAAGAATGTCATTAGGCGGCAGCCGAGCCCTTGCCGATACGCTGCGCCAGAACAGCACCGCTGGGTCCGATGTAGCTGTTTCGACCCCATGTCATGTAACCAACCGAAGACAGCAATACGACACCGACCAGAATGACACTGGACCAGTTCATGGTGTCGGCCAAAGGCGGGTAAACGTAAGGGAAGCAGAAGAAGACTCCGAAAAGGAGCATATACGCCATCGCGATGGAATTGGCAGCCCAACCCACAGTCGAGGACAGTCGGTAAGGACCTCTCTTTTCGATGTATCGCCCGTTGAGCATGAATGCACCAATAACCATAGCGTAACAGGCGAAGAAGAGGATGGTGAGCGCAGAGAGGAACGAGTTGAAAGCGGTGATGCTGCCGAGATAGATGAAGCCGATGCAACTCGAGACAAAGGTGCAGAGAATGAGCGACTGAACGGGCACATGGAGGCCAGACGACATCTTGGAGAAGGTCTTGGGTAGCAGGAGACCGCCATCTCGTGCGAAGGCCCATGCGACTCGACTGGCAACAGTGATGGACGTCACAGCTCCGTAGAGCGAAAGCGTGATCATGAAGAGCGCCAGGACAACCGTAGCAGCGTTGGAGCGGGTTGCGTTCTTGATGATCTGGATATAAGGAACACCAGTGGCACTAGCAAGAACGCCGTCAATGTCGACGATCGAGAACATGAAGCAGAGCGTCACAAAGAGACCAGTGACAGTGCCAATGAGAACCGAGTATACCATAGCCTTGGGAACATTCTTCTCGGGCTCGATGGTCTCTTCTGATAGATGACTGGGAGAGTCGATGAGGATGAAAGCACCAGAGGTGGCGACCTGACCCAAACACCAGACGAGACCGTTGGAGCTCCAGCCGGTGGTGTTGATGATATCGACAAAGACGAACTTGGCCGACTGGTGACTAGGAGCGGTAGCAACAACGGTGATGCTGAGTACGAAGCATCCGACGAAGAAAGTGACGAGACCGACCTTATCGAGGGCTGGCATGATCTTGACAGCAAAGACGTTAACGAGAAGACCGATGATCAGCACGACTTGGAGGACGAGCCAGGTGTGCCACTGCTTGATCACAAAGTCAGGATGGTAAAGCACGGCAAGGGCGAGGACCTGCTGTGCAACGAGCGAGGCCCAGGTGGTGGAAGTGACGATCCAAGCAAATGTGTTGAGCCATGCAGTGGTCCAAGCGACGAACTTGCGGCTCTTTTCGGAAGAAGCCTCGTAGGCCCAGTCGAGCACACCACCAGCAGTTGGGTAGGCGGATGCCAGCTCAGCGAGCGAGACGGCAATGCAGAGAATGCAGAACGCGCAGAGGAAGATACCCCAGAAGAGACCAGGTGGGCCACCAACACTCAGCACGGTAACCATGGTGACGATCTGACCTGCCCAGTAGCCGGCACCGAGTAGACCGACACCAAGAAGAGGCATGAGGCCGAATTGGCGGATCAGGTTGTCAGAGTGGCCATTGTGATCCTGCTCGTTGCTGCCGTAGCTGACAATGTCGGCGGAATGTCTCGCCTCGGGGCTCTTCTTGTCCGCAATGTCCGACATGATGGTCACAGTATTGCTGTGTGGTGTGTGAGCGAGGCGGATCGGTTCCGAGGGGTACGGTGGTCACGATATTCGAGTGATGACCAATGGCCTGCAGCTTCGAAGGAAGGGCCGGGAACGAATGGAGGCCAGTTGCACGCTGAAGTCGAGGAGGAGACGAGCTGGGGTGACAATGGCAACTTGTGTCCGGCTGTGGAACTATATATGCCTAGCGAGACGAAGGCAGGAAAACCACAAGGATCTGGAGCAACAAGCAAAGTGCTCGGTGCCATGGAGCTGATACGACGCGGGAGAGCAGCCACGCGGCTATTCAGTGTTTGCGCAGGAGACCATTTTACCAATACCGGATGAACCAACCACAGTCACACTGTTGCGGAGGCAACCAATGAGAAGTGCTGTGCAACGGCACAATCGAGGTCAAACAAGCGTTTCAAGTGGCCCGCAAAGTTGGAGCAAGAGCGGAGTATAATTTGATACGGCAGTCGACTCTGTAACATTTGCCGCATCTGCTGCCGCGGAAGAGGGACCGTGAGTTACACAGGCAGTTCTACACTCTGACTCAAGCCTCTTAGAAGATCGGTCCTAGGTCGAGCAAAAATGTTGACAATGCAGAGTTTGCATGAGCCGAGATGCTCAGGGCGAGATCTAAGTGCGAAGGAAACACCGGTACTGTGTATTGATTGGCTTGGCTATCTATCTCTCTGCAGAAGAGAAGGTGGCGAAAGAGCGGGGTAAAGGGAAAGTGGTCACGGTCGCGATAAGTTCGACGCGCATTCAAGAGCGTGCAGATGAGACTGCAAATCGGACAGGACGGGCAAACAAAACGCATGCCGAGCAAGCTGTCAGCACAAGCACAGCAGATACCGTTACAAGGTCATGCGGACCTGTTGAGGTTACAGAACCAGAACAGAATGAGCCTATCAGCGGCGAGAGATCAAGATGTAGGATAGGCAGGGTGCCGGCGGAGAATTTAGAGTGTGTGGGGGAGCTAGGTTCAAGAGCAGTGATGCCGCGGTTGCGGCGGCAAGTGATGGACGAAGGGTTCAATCAACAGCAAGAGCGACTCAAGGTGCAACCTCAGTTTATTCTCGGCTATTCAGACCAAAGAGCTTTATTTATCATTACCGTCTGAGGCAGATACACAGACTGGAGAGCCAGCCATATTCCTGTTGCCTCCTGTCAAGCTTGATATCGAGCCTTAGACGCGTTTGCCGCCAACAGCCTAAGTGTATCTGCTACACTGTACTCCCTGCTATCGTGACAGAGGAAAGCAGAGTTCCAGCACAAAGTCAAGCCTCTTTCTATCCTCAGCCTTGACACCGTCACCTCGCAACAGGCGCGTTTGCCGCCGGTGCCGCTTTCCATTTCCTCTCCGCGCTAGCCGCGATCTATTGACATGTTCCATCTCCCGTGACCATTTCTCCATATCTTTACCCTTCCCTCAGCCAGCGATAAGATAAGCGGGTGACAGCCGCTTGCTTGACTCGCATTGTTGTTTTGAGAGTGCGAATGCAAAATGCGAGTCAGCAGAAAGCATGATTGGACACTTTCGAGAGTGTACGGACGGATTGTACAGCTTCTCTATCACACCGGGACAGATCATCTGACGGCAGTCGACAACCTCTTATGTCTCACGACCGCGAGCTACGTCGCTTGTGACTATTTTGGATTGCTTTTTGTTCTCCCGAAGCCTTGGGACCTTCTCGCTTATACGCACCGCGGTGACCAACATTGACAGCCATCGTCACTTGACAGGTTTCATGCTTTTGCGCAAAATGTGAGCCATCGTCCCTCCCGCACCCTGACAAACTTGCTCGGACGCTGTCGATCTGAGTGCCAAGAACAGCTGAGTGCATGCATTGTCTCCTCAGGTCGAGCTTAGGATGCCTTTGTATGTTTGACCCGGTCTCGCTTCCATTATTCTTCGGCTGTGAGCCACTGAGTCTCGGATAGTGTTCACCCCATTGGCGATGAGAGCTGGGACCACAGCGATCTCTCGACCTTGCTCGAGCTGCTTCGACCCAACGGATCCTTTATAAGCGCTACCGCTCAAAGTTGCGAGCACTAAATTATACCAGCAAATCTCCACTCCTACTTCGACTGCTGATCGAAGCATACCTCAGCTTGCACGCACAACACCAGAACCAGAACGTCAAAATCGCTACAATGTGGTCGCTAGGCTTATTCGCAAGTCTGTTGCCTCTTCTGAGCGTAGCCAGCCCTCTTCCATCCGACAGCGAGATCGCATCTCGGAATAACGACTGCAAAAAGTACAAGGTCGATCCCAAATGCCCTTCCGGCACCGTACCTGGCTTTGAAGCCTACACCGCTCGCTACGACGTTCCTGCCTCGGAATTCTACGCAAAGATCGGTTCCTTCTATGATGAGGTATGGTATGTAAGTATCTTGATCGAGTTCATGTTCTACATTCCCGCATCAACCGCTGACTTTGCTCGCTGCCTCTCTCGCCGCAACTCTACAGATTGGCTTGCCGCCGAACGCAACTCACGGACCAGACAATACCGTCGGCTCGATTCGCGAGATCGATTTCTCTGGTACCATACTTCACGAGCAGCTGATCAAGTACACTCATAAGCCAGCTCTTCTTGAGCTTGAGTGGCACCTCGTCAACGGGCCTATCAATGTCACCGGCGCAGTAGCGGACGATCCACCTGACGAGAAGATTCTCTTCGGTAGCTACACTGAGGATCTCCGAGTCGAGTCAATCTGTGAGGGAACCGGAACATTCATCACTTTTACAGGCAGATACTGCTTCGATAAGCCAGGACCGGCCTACAAGGTCTTCGACGTGGCACACTCATCATCGATCGAAGCAGTGGCAAAGGAGCTCAATGCAACAAAGCTCGAAGGGAATGGCACCTGCCCTTCCTAAAATCCAGTGAGAATGTTCTCACCTGTCATTTCGTAACCTCAGCTGGTCTCATCATCTGCAGTGCTCCCCGTCAAAAGATTAGGGTTGAGCGATGGCCACGAGAACGATGCGACTGTGATTTGACAGCTTCATTTCGGTAGCCACTCTTCTTGCTTGTCTTCGGTTCCGATCAATACATTCCACTTGCGTACTCTTTCCGGTCTCGAAATGTGCCTTGATACTGATAATGACAAAGGGGACGATCAAAGAGATGCTTTCTTTGGCTCATGAGCAACAAATCTATGTCCACTCGATGACAGGCTTGATCACCTCGCCACTCTCCTGGTCCTCTACCGCCTTGTTCATATCCGCAGGCTTGTAAACTCGAATCATTTTGTCGAGGAAATTGAGCTCGCCGGCTTCGAGCTTGCTGACCAGATACGGGAATGTGATCTCGGGCAAAGAGTTGCCTGTGGGTGCAGAGCAACCGCGAATCAAGATTGTCAGTGAATGCCTTGGTGGCCCGCACGCGCTAGACGCAAGTTTGTTTTGCTACTTACCCATAAGCAAGCCTTCCACCGAAGTCGCTTGAGCCTGTAAGCATCGGAAACGGTAGCGATTCGCTGTCAGTTGTTGTTCTGCTGCGGCGACTCTTGCCTATTTCGCGGGCTCCGAGCTTACCAAAAGATGCGCATGCGGTACCGGCAGTGGTGCATCACGAGGTGGAGCTCCTACTACCACGCTTCTGCCTCCTACTGCCAATGCCATAATCGCATTACCCATCGCCGCGGGCGCACCACTGGCCTCCACTGCTAATGAAGCTCCTCGTCCATCTGCGCTGCACTCTTTCACCTTGGCCACAAATGCCTCTTGGTCTAGTCCTCTGACGTTGATGGTGTGCGTAGCGCCTACTTCCTTGGCCAGCTCTAGTCGGCTGTCGTTGAGATCGCACGCAATCACAGAGCCGAATCCGATCAGCTTTCCGCTATAAACGGCGCCCAGACCTACGCCGCCAAGACCGGTGACCAAGAGGGTTTGTTTGCTTCGTGCTTCACAGCTTGTAGACCTTGCAGATGCTGGAACAGGAATGCCAACGCCTTCGAACAGCTCAAACGAACGAGGCTTGTCGGAAGGTGCTTTCTCGAAGACGGTAGCAAATCCAGTCTGAAAGCCACAAGCAAGGGCACAAACGAGCTTTGTAGGAACGCCAGAGCTGATCTTGGTCAAGCTGCGATCGCTCACGGCCATTCTGCTGGAGAATGAGCTTTGACCGAAGTACTTGATCAGCGCTTCACCACCGGAACCGTCTTGTGCTTTGTACGGAACCTTGACGTGTTGCATCTCGTTCGTGAAGCTGGCTAGATCTGTATCACCACAACGGGAAGCACTTTGGTCATGTCAGTACGATTGCGACTTGCGAAAGATGCCATCTGCTTTGGAGTATACTTGCTCATCGGAACGAAAAGATCGCAGAGGGCGGGTCTGCTGGACTGACAGTTGTTGCATCCTCCGCAGCTGCAAAAGCTTGCGAGCACCGAGTCTCCGACCTTGAGTGAACCTTTGTAGGTGCTGGAAAGATGTTCAACAACGCCGGCACCCTCATGACCGTAGACAGCAGGTAAGAGATCATTTGTTGCGTTGTCACGAGAGTAGATGTCCGTATGGCAGACGCCGGTGTGATGATACCGCACAATGACTTCGTCAGACTTGAGCTTGGCGAGATCAAGCTCGATATCGACGAGCTTGAATGGACCGTGTTGTTCATCGACGACGAGTGCTTGTCCTTGGAGCAATTGTACCATACTTGCAGCTCAGATACGAGATGAGGATAACAGACAGATTGAGATCGATCGCTCGCGCATTGATCGAGCAGATGTGACGATAGGAGGTATGTAGACGAGACCGGATAGCCGACAAAGGGGCACGACTGATACAGGAAGATACGGTAGAAGCCCGCGGCTTTCGTACAGGACCCCCACACCTTCAATTAGGACGTCTCGCTGTCACAACCGGAGAAGCAGGCTTGGCGGAGCAACAGCTCCGAACGACATGAGCAGTGCCAGTCGACTATGTCTGTCTGTCTGTCGTTCGACAGCTCAAAACGGCAATCACGGAAAAGCTTCTCTCGCTTGTTGCGGGGAAATCAGAGCATGGTGCGGAGTAGCAAACCACGTGTCATACGACACCTGTAGGCCCTTGCGCCGGTCTGCTCACCTACTACTTTGCTATATGCAATGAAAGTACATCGATTGTGTCAAGCATGGATCATGGTGAATGCAGGCAGGATTGGTCATGATATCCTGGGCATGTGTATACCAGTGGTCAGGATCTCTCCACCGTCCAGGTAACCAAGCATGGTGTCTTGCAGGCTCACAATGGCGCATTGTGACAAACATCAGTTGATCCAATTTCACTTTCACTCCGCACTTTTATGAACAAGAAGCTGCATATCCAGTCAGCTGATATCCTTCCACCTCATCAACTTATCAACATGTTTTGCAAAGCAGCCAACAAGTGGCCAGAGACATACAAGAAGCTGTACTGACTGCATATTACCGCATATTGCTTTTCTTCTCAGTTGATGTTTTTTGTCCTCAGACCACAGCCAACCAATTTGGAATGGCACGGAACTTGGCCTTAGGAACTGTACCTTCTGCAAAGTTTTAGGAGTGCTGTAACTTGATCCATGCTTCCAATGGATCCAATCTTGCGCATCACTACCTTGCACCTAAGCCACTGCCAACTGAATGCAGAAACCTGTTGGAGTCTTGTTATGATGCTAAACCTGAAATTACTAACCTGTGCAGGTAAGTGTATGGATGCTATGGACTTTAAAAGTCTCATCATCCTTCTCTCACATGGCAAGACACAACAGAACCTAGAAACTCTGCTTATTTGTGGCGCATCTCCTTGCCTGCATTGTCTTCTGCACCAGCAACTTGATATTTGCATACTTACCTCCACAAGGGATGGATACAATCACAAAGTCCATCAGCAGAGGCGTGACTGCTGATAGCATTTTTTCAAGCCATAAGTATGCTCAAACCACATGCAAGCCCACACTGCTTGCTCTCAGCAAAAAGTCAGTTCTCAGAATTGATCCACATTTGCCTGGTGACAAGCTTGTTGGGACCAAGATCAAAACTATCAGCACAAGAGCAACTTCTCAGCAGCAACAGCAGACCAAAAGGGTCAAATTATACTTGGATCGGACAACGGTGAAAGTCGATTGTACTGCGCAGTAGGCAATGACACTACAGTGCTCACCAACATCAAAGAGCGTATAATTGGGCTCAAAACCTCACAGAATGGACATTACCTCCTTGCAACATGTAAGAATACGCTCTACTTATACAACCTTTTGATTGGTTGCGGTCGCTATACAGGTCAGCTGGCTCATTTGTACAGCTTCCCCCTTGATGGGAAGCCAGAACCCTTGCGCCTTACTCTGAAACCATTGCACGTTGCCTTCATGTTAACCCCTAGCCCTAGGCCAGGGTACGTTGCTCGCGGGAAGCGGCCAAATCCGTTCAGCCAAACGCGTCCAATTTTCATTGGCCGTTGACCCCAACGGCAATTTGAAAAACACTGCTCCAGTGCCGCAATGGTTTGAGCCTTTTTCTGGCTGGGCACCGGTCAAGGTCCCAACGGACGTGTCAATTTCCAGCAATTTTGGCAGGGCACCGCACGCGTCATCCAACACCGCTAAAGTGCCCAGCGGTCTGATCCAACTTTTCAGCCGGTATGGTGCAAAGGTTGAGCAGCGGTCAGCGTTGGGTTCTGCACTCAGCAACCAGTCATGCGCAACGCTCAGTGAAAATACTCAGTATCCATCAGCACTCAGCGGTGATCAAGATGCGGCAAGTCCACACCAGTCTCAGGTGGTGGAGACACATCCAAACTGCAATGATATACTGTGCTGTGCATTCATCAGTATTGTGTGGTTGACAGGTTGACGGTGTTGTGCTGTGAGTGAGCACGCTGGTACGGCCATGGCAATCTTGAGAGACTGACATGTTGAGCGGAACACTTGTTGCAGAACAGTTGACCGCTGATCTGGCAACATGATTTACGTGTCAATTTCTGGAGCGCAATTTACGGTCAGTTTCTGTACGCTGGTCAATTTTCTGCATTGCAAGGGCGGTCAAAAATTTTCACTCATTGTCACCGTGTTCAAGTCTCTGCAATTTTCATCACACAATCCGCAACACAGGCAACAGTCAGTCAACGGTCAAGATTCTGTCACGCTGCTTGAACTCTTTGCGGTCTGTTGACACAGGCTCAGACACGCCCACTGTTCACCGTACAATGAACGTGCCTCTTGTTCCCTTTGTGTCTTGCCGCTCACACCTATCTTTACGGGGTTAGGGTTATAAGGGGTTCTGCCCAAATGCCAAAAAAACATTGCAACTTTCTTGTTCTGGTAACCTCAGTTGGTGCATTTACTCCCATTTGAGTTACGTTTGACGGTAAAGTTTACCGCTTATCGGGCGTTACCGAGCCATCAAAGTTTTGGTGTCCAATGTGGAGGTCACTAATTGATGGGGCTGCAGATGGTGTGAGAGCATGCATTGGGGTCTATATACACTGTAATGAATAGTGAAAGAGGTTTGTATTTGGCGGTAGAGGCTGTACGCCATCATCCAAGGTTGGGAACCTCATGAACCTTGGCAACCTTGGATTTCAACCTTCCAACCTCAGCAACCTTGGGATTTAACCTCCCAACCTTGACAACCTTGGGCTCCAACCTTCCAAACTTGGCGCTCAACCTCCTGAACCTTGTCAACCTTCCAACATTGGGCTCCAACCTTGCCAACCTTCCAAATGCAGAGGTGGACCTTCTCAACCTTGGAGTGGAACTTCTCAACCTTGTCAACCTCAGACAGAACCTTTGCGATATAGCTGTCAACCTTTGAAGGGTCCAATGTTCCAGCCTTGATCTCATCCTTTGGGTTAGCAAGGTTCAACAAGGTTGACTAGCATGTATCCTACCTCTGTCAAGCTTTGCAGAGGTTGAGCAAGGTTGAGTGAGGCTCAGAAAGGTTTCAAAGAGGTTCAACAAGGCTGATATAGGCTTGGTTAGCTTTGAGAGAGGTTGACAAAGGTTCAAATGAGGTTCAGGCAAGGTCCACAAAGGTTCAAGGAGGTTGAGAAAGGTTGAATAAGGTTCAGGCAAGGTTCAGCAAGGTTGATAAAGCCTACACAAGGTGGGGGTGAGGTTGACAGAGGTTCAGAAAGGTTGAGATTTAGGGTTAGGGTTATAAGGGGTTCTGCCCCCAAGAGAAAAAAACATTGCAACTTTTATAATTTGAGAACCTCAGTTGGTGCATTAAGATGTATATTAGTTACAAAAAGCGTTAAAGTTTAACGATTAACGTAACTTAGGTTATAAGGGGTTCCCCTGGAATGCCAAAAAAACATTGCAACTTTCTTGTTCTGATAACCTCAGTTGGTCCATTTACTCCCATTTGAGTTACGTTTGACGGTAAAGTTTACCGCTTATTGGGCGTTACCGAGCCGTCAAAGTTTTGGTGTCCAATGTGGAGGTCACTAATTGATGGGTCTGCAGATGGTGTGAGGGCATGCATTGGGGTTGATACACACTGAAATGAATAGTGAAAGAGGTTTGTATTTGGCGATAGAGGCTGTACGCCATCATCCAAGGTTGGGAACCTCCTGAACCTTGGCAACCTTGGATTTAACCTTCCAACCTTGGCAACCTTGGGCCTCAACCTTCCCAAGTTGGCGCCCAACCTCCTCAACCTTGCCAACCTTCCAACATTGGGCTCCAACCTTGCCAACCTTCCAAACTTAGAGCTGGACCTTCCCAACGTTGGAGTGGAGCTTTCCAACCTTTCCAACCTTAGTGTGATCCTTTGCAACATAGCTACCAACCTTTGGAAGGTTTTGATGTTCCAGCCTTGACCTTGCAAGGTTCAACAAGATTGACAAGCATGTATCCCACCTCTGTCAAGCTTTGCAGAGGTTGGGCAAGGTTGAGGTAGGTTCAGAAAGGTCTCACAGAGGTTCAACAAGGCTGGTATAGGCTTGGTTAGCTTCAAGAGAGGTTGACAAGGTTCAAGACAGCTGACATGACGTTGAGAAAGGTTGAATGAGGTTCAGGCAAGGTTCAGCAAGGTTGATAAAGCCTACACAAGGTTGGGGTGAGGTTGACAGAGGTTCAGAAAGGTTGAGATTGGTTCAGCAAGGTTCAAAAGAGGTTGAAAAAGGTTCAGAGAGGTTGGTATGAGGTTCACAAGGGTTGAACAAGGTTCAGACTAGGCTTGGATAGGTTGAAGAAGGTTGAATGAGGTTGACAAAGTATATACAAGGTTGAAGTGAGGTTGGACAGGACTATGTACATGCTTGAGGGAAAAACCCAGTGGGAAAAAGTGCCTCAAGCTAGGATGAACTATCTACAAAGGTTGGTCAAGGTTGGTGAACCTAGGAGGTACCTCCCATGAGGTTGAGAAGGTCTGCAAGCTCCTTGTCAAAGTATTCCAAGGTGCTCCTGAGTTCAGGGTTGGTGATGGTGCTGTGAATCACCCTAATCCTTCCAAAAGCTTCCCAAATACATTCCCTAAGTTCTCTCTCTGATGCCATCCAAGGTGAACCTATAACCTGAGGCAACCTTCTTCTTCTGTGCATGAGGTGAGGTTGGGCAGGTTGGTATGAGGTTGAAGGAGCTTGTGCTGAGGTTGAGGGAGGTTCAACTGAGGTTGAGGTAGGTTGGTGAACCTGCTTGGGAGGTTGAGCAGGCTTGGATGGATGGATGTGGTGAAGAAGGAAGAAGGAAAAGATTGAGCATGAGTATTTGACTTTGAGTCTCTGAGTGAAAATTTTTGATTTTCAACTTGGTGAAAATTTTCTGAAAATTCCAATCAGGCACTTTATCAGTGTACACCTACACTGCTCTGATGCCTGACCTCCACCTCAGGATTAGGGTTAGGGTTAGGGTTAGGGTTAGGGTTAGGGTTAGGGTTAGGGTTAGGGTTAGGGTTAGGGTTAGGGTTAGGGTTAGGGTTAGGGTTAGGGTTAGGGTTAGGGTTAGGGTTAGGGTTAGGGTTAGGGTTAGGGTTAGGGTTAGGGTTAGGGTTAGGGTTAGGTAGGTGCTGCAGGTAGAAAGAAGCAGAATCGGATTAACCTTAGC